>CM060255.1:29944152-30610402 GCA_030684275.1 Acipenser oxyrinchus oxyrinchus | reverse complement strand
TCAATGTCACCAGAAACCAGAGATAGAATTACAGCCTTACATATACAGTTTTGGTGTACCCGTATATTATTTGTTATAATCAGTGTTGGGCACGTTACTGAACAAAAGTTACTCGTTACTCATTACTCGTTTCTTCAAAAAAAAAAAACTAACGTCCTTACTTATTACTTAATAAAAAGTAGCGCGTTATATTACCCGTTATGTTACCTGTTATATTTATTTTACTTGTCTTGTCCTGCGAAACAGTTGTTGTGACTATTGTCTACTATTTAACTATGGTATGTCTGGTAAGTCATTTATTAAATGTGTCAAACATGTTTGTAGTATAACAAACAAACAACTCTTAATAATGTACTGGATATAGCAAATAGTAAATTGTAATCCTTACACTACATGCGACTGCAGAATTCATAAGGAGTGAAAAAAAAGCAAGTTACATAAAGGCTTTTTATAAGAGAATAGCAAGCGCTAGTTGGAAAAAATGACAATGTATATAAAGCATTGTGTTACATAAATTACTTAACCTAATGTAATAGATACTGTGACACAAGTACTGGCTCTTGCCACTAGTGGGCATAGTTTTCCTGGCAGGAATAAAACACTTGCGTACTTCTGAAGGTGAGTACTTTTTATTTACAATATTTACAATACAAAGTTGTTTAATCTACAAGACAGTTAGCTGCCCGCACAGGGCCACTATCTTACTTCTTGAACCCTCACTAGGCTAATCAGACTACTGCTGGCCGTTGGGCTTCCTCGGCAGGACAGCCGGAACAGTTCAGGTAGGTGGCCGTTGTGCGCCCTCTACTGGGAAGCCGGAACGTAACAGGTAGGGGGTCGCTGGGCTCCCTCTGCTGGAGAGCCAGAACAGTACAGGTAAGTATTCCTTGTGCTCCCTCTGACGGGAGGCTGGAGTGGAACAAAGAGGTGATTGCTGGGTTCCCTTTGCTGAACCCTGGAGCGGGTTGTCGGCAGGCTGGTTTCCCCGATATGTCCACACAGGAAGGAGGCCCAGCATCCAATGGACAAACGGCAAGCTTTCGGCGAGCTCCAAACAAGAACTTCGTTGCAATAAACAGTGCTTTGCCTACCCCGCCCGAGTGTCCTGTGTGTTTTTTATTTTCATTTTTTTTACTTGCAGGATTCCCCCATACACACACGTTATAGACCCCAATAACTTGGCATAATACACCGGGACAGCGATTAAACTTTTGCTGCCGTTCCAAATAAACAAATATCCCGCTATGTCTCCGGGTCAGTTCCCACACAAAGGAACAACAAATAAACAGTGCAAACGAAATGCTAGAAGTTGCAGTCGTAAAATAAACGCTTTAAACAAAACAGTCAAAGGCGAACAAAAACTGGAAAACCTATACAATACAGTGTTGCGTAATTACCTACTATAAAGCTGGTCTTTGTAATATCCGGTCAGCATGCCAGACAAGTCCAGGAATGTCTCCCTACCACAACACTCAGCTTGTTCTGCCTGCTTCCTTATATATCCCCAGGCCCCGCCCCTTCCTGACTGATGCTGAGCTTTCTGGGACGTGTAGTTTTTTCTGTCTGGGGCTGTTTTCTTAAAGGGCCCTTGCCCATTTCCTTCACAATACACATATGTATTTTGTAAATGCATATTATATATCTATGCATCAATTATTCTGTAGTATTTTTCGTATGCATGCAATTTGAGTTGTTCAAAGTGTACATTCAGTCAAACTATTTAAAATGTTTTGTTTACAAACAAACTCAAGCAAGTTAACCCTGATTGCATGCAGTTAGAGCTGTTATTGTTTTTTGGTTTGACGGCATGTCGTGCTGACTGAACTTAAAATAAAGAGCAGTTCACATTTACAGTAACTGAACTGAAATGTACTTCTTTTGCTTAAAAAAAGAAAAGATCACCAATGTAGGTGTACAACAGAGAAAAGGTATCAAGACAAGCTTGTTTATTTTTTGTGAAAAGTAATTAATTTTTTGCTCCCATCAAAAACCGAACGTATGATATTACCTCGCTATTGGCAAAAGTAATATTATTACAGTAATGTGTTACTTAAGTAACAAATTACCCCAACTCTGGTTATAATACATGGTGACATAACAGACAGAAATTGTAGAACGACTGCAATTGAAGAAGTGTTGAGAATAACATTGGAAAACAGAATTTAAAAAATGTAAAACAAGGTTATTTTTTGTAATAATTAATTTTAAACATCAGTATTTTTGTATTTTATTAACTTTTGTTTGGGTTCGTTGTGGCACAGGAAAACAACATTTAATATTCCTAAGAATCAGAGTTTGAAAATGTGATTGGCTTTTTTGGAGCTATCAGTCTATACTGCTTAACATTCCATAGAGGGCATGTGGCTGAGGTAATTTCTGACTACATTTATGTTGCTTGTTGTTTTTCTAATATTTGCATTATTCTGCTCTTCCAGAAATTTCTCCGTCTTATGCAGTAAGTCCAGGTACCTTGCACGACTTGCTAGAATCCATTGCTGTATCAAGTAAATGTTATCAACAACAACAAAAGCATTGGTCTTTGCACTCCCATAGATTTGTGGAGGAAAAGTCGGCTGGGATAAGTTCACCTCATTGTGCTTCAGCCACTCCTAGTGATCAGGCTTCCGACAGGACTAGACAGACGAACCAGGCTTGGCTTTGCCCACAGAGTTCAGTAGCTTGGAAACATTAGCATCAGTGGGTGAAAAGAGATGGGCTCAACAGTGGGAGGAGAGGTCTCCCATTGAGCTTCAGTCCTGTTGATTGGTAAGTGGGTTGCTGCAGAGGCAACATTAGACTTGGGCTTTTTAAATTTGGAAAAATGACAAATGTACAATACTGTATATAACAGTGATCCAAAACAAAAAAAAAATGTAATTTAATGCATGTGTAGTTCATCTTTTAGCCACATCATGACTTGTCTAATAAAGTACATGAATATACAGTGATATACAGTGTAAATATTTTGAATCTTTTTTTTATATATATAAAAAAATAGCTTTTTGGTTTATAAATCTGGTAAAAAAAATTAAAAATTAAAGAAGTCTACCTTAGGAGAATAGGAGAAAATAACACATTTTGATACATGTTTGCTTACATATCTTCTCAGTGTTTTGGAATTTGGGGAAGGGTAGGGTTTGGTACATTCCAAACTTTAAGATTTTAACGTAATAATATGTAATGTAAACACAAGCCTTTCACTAGAAAATGAACATGTATTGCCATGTATTTCCTATACTTATTGTTTTAAGTTGCAGAGCAGCTAAACCTATACTGCAGTAACTTGATTAATTGTAACAACTGTGTTACTGACTCCTAGGCCATACCTTACGATGTCTGCCCAAAAAGAATAGGTTGATCTATTGCTTCCCTGAGTGTGTCAAGCAGCTTAACTGCATCTCTGCACTGTGATTTACATCATCTACCCTGTGCTGGAAGAAAATCACTTAGATTGTAGTTACTCGCAATACCAGCCACGCATGCAGTGCAAAAACAGCCTTTATTTTATTTATTCGCCATAAAGACTAAGCTATAAGCTTTGTCTGACATTTATTAAAAAGCATATTTTTTTGTATCATTCAAATGTCACATTATATTCATAACACTTTCCAGATTATTATTTTTTACTTTTTATGAACTGCCTTTGTTAGTTTATTTAAAACAAACCTTGAATTTACACAAGGATAATAAACTCATGTTCATAACCTTGAAAGTAAAGTATGCATCCTGAATTGACCCATTTCAGAATACATTTAAAACAGCACAAATATAGCAAATAGGTTTAGGACAAAGCTGTCACCTAAACTTCACAAGATGACGATGCAGTTCTGTGCAAAATTAATGAATGATTTCAATATGGAGATGTCTGCCTTGCCTAGAACAGGCTTAAGAAATTGAATCACATATTTTATATGCTGGCATTGAGGCAAAAATGCCCTATTGTTGTAGACTAAGATTGTTGTTGACCTTGGATTGGAGTATGTTCACAAAAGAAAACTCTGTGTGTGTGTGTGTGTGTGTGTGAGAGAGAGAGAGAGAGAGAGAGAGAGAGAGAGAGAGAGAGAAGGCTTTTTTTAAATAAGAAACTGCTATACAAATGTATTCCTGATAGAATTTGCTTCAAAGTACCCATCTGTAAAATTATTTTACAGCGCGCTTATAAAAAGAGGCTGTTTTACACAGATTTTTCATTAATTTAAAATGTTATAAAAAGGTTTATTTATTAATACAATTGTGAATTGTGTATAACTTCTCTGTTGCTTGCTGATTTTGCAAATGTTTATTATTATTATTATTATTATTATTATTATTATTATTATTATTATTATTATTATTATTATTATTATTATTATTATTGTTGTTATGTCATTGATTAACACTTGTTAGATTACTATTATGTCATTTTCTCAATATATTAAATATGCTGCTTAAGACAACTCCAATTTAAGATATATAAATGGTGTATAATGTTTAATTACTTTTTGCCATTTTGTAAGGCAATACAAAGAACAATTAGCTTGAAAGAAGTCTAAATTAACAGAAGAGTCACAACTCGTTCAGTGGCATCTGAAAGACAATGGATACAAATATGAAATGGAAAAGGAGATATAACCTTTCAAATTAAGGTTATTTTTTTATAACCCCTTGATTCCTCACATCCTGTGCTGGTATTTTTTAACTACAAACTTCAGTCATTATTCCACTTACAGTACCTCTGAAGCTCTGGTGCTGTCCACTCTTTTCCATTCCCAAGAGATTCTTCAACACAAGAAAATATTGATTTTGGTTTTCTTTTTACTTAATTAGCCTTTTTCAGCATTCTCGTTTTTTAATTTGAAGATGTGAGCTCCAATTCGAATGGGTCTGCCACCCTTACCACCCATACTGAAACAGCAGAGCATACATTTTTTAATGTGAAGATGTGAGCTCCAATTCGAATGGGTCTGCCACCCTTACCACCCATACTGAAACAGCAGAGCATACATTTTTTAATGTGAAGATGTGAGCTCCAATTCGAATGGGTCTGCCACCCTTACCACCCATACTGAAACAGCAGAGCATACATTTTTTAATGTGAAGATGTGAGCTCCAATTCGAATGGGTCTGCCACCCTTACCACCCATACTGAAACAGCAGAGCATACATTTTTTAATGTGAAGATGTGAGCTCCAATTCGAATGGGTCTGCCACCCTTACCACCCATACTGAAACAGCAGAGCATACATTTTTTAATGTGAAGATGTGAGCTCCAATTCGAATGGGTCTGCCACCCTTACCACCCATACTGAAACAGCAGAGCATACATTTTTAATGTGAAGATGTGAGCTCCAATTCGAATGGGTCTGCCACCCTTACCACCCATACTGAAACAGCAGAGCATACATTTTTTAATGTGAAGATGTGAGCTCCAATTCGAATGGGTCTGCCACCCTTACCACCCATACTGAAACAGCAGAGCATACATTTTTTAATGTGAAGATGTGAGCTCCAATTCGAATGGGTCTGCCACCCTTACCACCCATACTGAAACAGCAGAGCATACATTTTCTTTCCTGTTTTGCTTAGGCATCCACACAGGCTCTGAACAATTTGCTTTTTCTCTTGTCATCCATCTTGTCTTTACTTCAGATATCTAACAGGTATTGCTAGCATTGAAGGAGTTGTGAACAGATATAAGAAGTCTGTTTGTAAAAAGACATGCACGTCAGTTCTCATTAGTTAACAACGATGATGAGATGTGGAGCATCTCCAGAACTCCATGGCATGCTGCCAAATCAGATTTCCATCACTTTAAGTACATGCATTTGCTTGTGGTTGAAGACTTAAATCCTTTGTGCAAGGTTAGGTTGGCTTTTAACTTGGAATTAAGTAAAGACAATCCATTTTGGGTTAGTGTGACCAACCCTTTCTGAAACAATGTATTCCTAAATGGATTTTCATGTTGTTTGTAATGGCTTGTTGCTCTCCCTTGCTTATTGATTTGAAACTGTTTTCTGCCCTTATCTTCTGTCTGCCTGGTTACGTTATTATTTCAAGAGCATGCACAACTAGAGGAAAAATGGAGCAGCAAATGTATTGCATGGAGTTGAATTGATATCAAATGTGAATTTAAAATATTAGGTTTTCTGTACAATTTAAAATATTAGGTTTTCTGTACAATTTAAAATATCAGATTTTCTGTAAATCCTGAATATTTACTGTTTGATTTGATTTACCATCATTCAAAAAAACAAAACATTTTATTTTTTATACTGACATGCCGATTGATCATTTTCTCTAATCAAGTAATTGGCTAATGAAATAATCAATGAATCAGTCTCTCCTAATACAAAATGGGTGTATACTTTGCTTTAAGTAATCAACTCCCTCATGGAAAACAACATCAGTCAGTTATACTTTGTTCTTTTTATTCCAGTCAACACTGAACTGTAACTTAAATTAAAAAAGGAAGTAAGCAACTGCTTACCACATCAAACAATATACAGTTCATTTCAGTACATTATTTGTTTCTATCTTTTATTAGATGTATTATTTATGTTCACAGCCACCCTATTTGTTTAATTAAAAATTGAATGTATACTAATATATATGAGATACTACAAAGTTAAGAAAAGACATACAAAAATAATACACATTGACAATGCACTTCTAAAAAGTACTTTTGAGGTAAAAGCATAGCATAGTGAATATGTTGTTAAAAAATGTCTTTCATTGTATAGTATATGATATACCAGTAACAGTTGAGACTACAGATCAATTGCCCATCCTTTATTTCTAAATATGTTTTTCCATTTACGCGTTGCACTTCATGGATTAGAAATCATCATTGAATGGGTAATATGTACAGTATTATAAATGAATCCTGTTGCACAATTTTTTTTTTTAGTATATACAGCACATACAGCAATTTCTATACAGAATAAATATGTCATGTCTATACATAAAGTACAGTTTATCAAAAAAGGTTACATGTCATCAGTCACCTCTAATGGACTTCATCATTTCAATGATATTTCATTTGGTGTATGGCGGCCAAAAAATTGCAGAGGATACACCCCCTTCAGTTGGATCAAACTAAAGGGACATAAATGGCAATTCAGTAAACAGAATTAGGAAGTGAAATAAAATAGAAGTTCCAGCAACTTTAGGTAATCTATGTATTTTTTAGGTCTGTAACAGTGCAGTATTTCTATCATAGTACATCATTTCCAGCAGGGGGACTAAGTTGGTTTGATCCACTTGCTTGGACTAATGATAGTACCATTGCTAATCCCAATTGCAGGGTACCAAAAGTTGATTAGATCATAAGCATAAGGTTTTAAAACTTCCAATACACCCCTGCAGCACTTATAAAAAATGGACATGGTAATATTACACTTATAATTGCTTTTCCAATATTAATACTGTGCATTTACCATGTTTTTGTATTCGTACTATTCTGCTTACTCTGCTTATCATAACTCCTTGTACATTTCTCTTTACAATGCTTACAATTATTATACTGTGCTATGTTGTATTTATTTTTTAAACTAGAACTTTTCATCCTTGTGTTTCGCTTGGTAGACTGTGAAGGGAGTTTCTGTTAAAGAACATGAATATTGTTTCAGCTTTGTACCTTTATGATACAGTTAATCTATAACAATAAACTCTGTTGAGGCTAAAGATAATACAAATTCAGGAATTATTCCCCAGGACAAAACTACTGCAGTTTAATAGGGAACACTTACTCAAGTAAAATGAAATTGTTTTGGGGATTTAATTTTAAAAAGAGGCCTCGGAACACATCTACCATCAATAAAACATTTTAAAATATAGGATAAAGTGCTTTGTTTGGCAAGTCCCATTTTTGGGAACTATTTCCTTATATTTGCACTACAGTGCATAGAAAATGTTTCTACAAACCGTCTAAAATTCTGGTTTATATTTTCTATATACTGGTCTATGGGTTAGTTCCCATTACCAGTCTAACTTGGCTAAACTAATGACCTGGATCTTCTGATGAATACTCTGCAAGTGGGACTCATTTTCTTCATTGCTGGTGATTTTTTAGTCCCAAGATGAGTCCACTTGAAGTGGACTAAACCACTGGTACTCTGCAATTGACCCAGTGGGGATTTTTTGTTGTTTCGGGTACTACTGGAGTAGAATAAGTTACAGTTTCAATATATTTTACATTGTTAACATTATCATTGTTAAACTGAATCTTTAACCGGAGCTCCCGAAATGTGAGGTGGAGACCCATGCAACCTGTGAAAATGAGCGATACTATTAAGTGTTTAACTGGGGATCAATTCAGGGATGTGAAAAGGAGATGGGTCTGGGATCAACTGCATTGTAACAGTATTTACAACAGAGCTGTAAAGTCCCTAACTGTCAACACACCAAATACATTTTGATATGCTTCTGTTTAACTGTATTTTACATCAAGCAGGTTGGCACTGCTTGTTTAAAACACGTTCTGTTAGGTATATAATTAATCTTGTATGTACCCTTTAAAAATCCTTGTCATAATTTACCTGCACATGTCATATATTTTTAGTCTCCTCATTAATATAATTATCTAATCACTCTGAAGCTTGAAATCTGTCAACACATTCCATAGGTGGTATTATAGACCCTGTCTCTGCTACCCACAAAATTCCACAAATAAAAAAAGGATTTCTCAGAGGTCTAATCATTTTATGCAAATACGGGTAGTGGGCACTTAAAAGGGAGGTGGCGGATACTGATGAAACGGACTGAAGTGCAGCATTAGTTTGTTCCCAAAATTGGCACTGCCTGCTGTGACAGACGGGGAAAGTTACCAGTGTTGCCAAGTCTCACGAGAAAAAAAAAAGCGACACTGCCTTTCAAAACAAGCCCAAAACAAGCGACCCGTGTTAGAGTATGGGTGATTATGCAAGTTCCAACCAGCGACTCTCAAAAAACAAGCCCAATTCTGCTTATTATAAGCAGACTTGGCAACTGTGAAGTTTACCTCAGTCGCCAGTTTCAATTTGACAGGAGCGATCTGAGGTATTTTCTATATACTGGTCTATGGGTTAGTTCCCATTACCAGTCTAACTTGGCTAAACTAATGAACTGGATCTTCTGATGAATACTCTGCAAGTGGGACTCATTTTCTTCATTGCTGGTGATTTTTTAGTCCCAAAATGAGTCCACTTGAAGTGGACTAAACCACTGGTACGCAGCAATTGACCCTGAGGAGGCTCGTGCTGTCAGAGATTCTCTCCTTTCTTTTAAGTTGTGTTGGATTTACTGTTGTGTCAAATATTAATGATGCAAACAAATAAAACACAATCAATACGTTCATTTACAATTTTATTTGGTCAGTTCTGAGAGAGCATCAACAACTGTTGTTGCACTGTTTTGGGCGATCAAGCTGGCTCAGTGCGTAGTTTTTATTCTTGTTAAACATGATTGAAGAAAATATTATTTGTATTATAGGTGACACAAAAAATTGATGAAGGGCGGTGTGAAAGAGCATGATAGGTGAATCAGTAAAGCTTATATTCAATATTGTATTGTTGTGGCTGTGACCGAACAGTTGAAACTCGCTGTAGTTGTGCAACCAGCCTCTGGTGTTGAGAGCATAGGTGCTGATTAATAACTTCCTTTAACTATTCTCGGATGCACTTTAGTCAGAAATTGCTGTTGAAAATCCATTACGGGAACACAAATGGAATGAAAAGGGCCTGGCTTTGTGCAAATACCTCTGCAATGGTTCTAGGTCCTACAGGAAGAACCTGACCAGCAGAAACCTTTGTCAGCTGCATGTCACCAACAATTATTGATGACTGCTACTACTGAGCTGATGCGCACCGATTCCCCGCGAGCTGCAAATATGCTTTTCATTAATTCAGTATGGTCCTACAAAATTGTTGAGGGGATTTCTGTGAAACTTAAATTGTATGTTTCCCATCAATATGTGTCTACTGTTGTCCCCATCAATAAGTGTCTTCTTTGTGCTGAAGCAATAATAATAATAATAATAATAATAATAATAATAATAATAATAATAATAATAACACAGCAGAGATGACAGTTCAACTACACTATACCCATTAGGATGTTGTTTTCCTGAATCGTGAGCCTAAGAAACCTGCCAAGATAGATGTTGCAGAAGTATAAACTCTATGTTTTATATGAAGAGCTTGAACCTAGAATGTGGTCATTGAGAGAAGTATCAGTTCATTACATGAACAGGAAATTTAAGAATGAATGAATAATTAATCCAAAAAGCATTTTGTATTTTGCAATAACAATGCCTACTTTCTGTAAAAGACCAGCTGTAGCCATTGCATAGTCAGTCTTCTTTGAGGTGGTTGTTTCACTAACCCCCTCGCTCCCATTGTATTGAGAAGTCTACCGCTGTCAGGCTAGCTTTCTTCTTTCCTCCTGGTTGGTCTTCTTAATATCCAGATATAAAGTTTATCATTTGCAGTAGATTCCTCTGGAACTGGATTGTTGCTCAGTACTCCAGTGTTTCTTTGAAGTTTGGCATTTTTAAGTTTCTTCAAACGTCCTTCCTGAAACTGTGAGGAGGCAATAGCTAAAACAAAAGATGCTGCTTCAGCAAGATACACAGCGGTAGGAGACAAGTGTTTGCTTGACACATTTTTTCCTATTAGTGGGTTGCTCTAACTTTCTCTTTTTCACTATCTGTTACGTTATTATAATGTTGTATTACTTCCTGGCCAACATGGCTAAATGTGTAAATATGTAAATGTTCAAGGCTGTATTGTGAGCTGGATTATACTTGCTTGTCAGATACACTTGTAACATTTATCCTAATATGCAATATATTTTGTTTAGATTTTTTTTGTGTGCAAAGTGCAGACTGTGCTTGAAATAATTGTATATGTAAATGCATAATCTGGCATATGCTTTAAATAGAACACAAATAGCTCACCAAACACAGTGGGATGCCATTATGATGCACTGCCATTTTGCCCTCAGCCTGCCAGGTATTCTTAGAACAAGTTTAGTTTACACAGATACTTTGCCCTGTTATCGACTGTAATTTAACTGTTATTGTTCAATACCATTTCATCAGGAGACATACCATAATTGTGAAAGAAATAAAACACAAAGTAATAATGTTAATCTGCACTGTACATTGGGTAAATATACATTGTCATTATTTAGCATTTAACAAGCTCCATCCATCCTCCATCACTGTAAACAGCATGACTGACATGATATACTAATTGGCTGATCATCTAACCCTCCTATATTAGTGAATTAATTAATACCATCACTTTCACCTTTTTAGACAAATCATATATTTTCCCTCTTATACAGTAGTTTCTTAATCACAGAATGACATTTTATGAAATTGATGTTAAATAAAACAGGTTCAGATAAAACAGTCTGTGTTGCATTTGCAATGAGAGACACTTGCTTGGTTTTGCTTTATATTGGTTTGAGGAGACATTTGCCATAATCTGTAAGATTTTACTTTTTAGGAATAAAATGATTATTTAATGATGTTTTCCTACCAGTTGACCAACTGTTAAAGTACAGATAAGACAGAGCTGTTCATTTGTCTTGCTTTAACTATACTTACACTTGTAAAATTGGCATCCAAAATGATTTTAAAGTCATGTTGATTAAAATAATTGTCCTTGCGCGCATTCTCAGAAGAAATTGATAATTCGGCATTCCAATTCTTAGCAATCACAAATCGTTACATCCTTGTCACTCTTCCAGCAAAATCAACTGCTATGAGCTATGTGTGCAGTCTCCAAATGATCACCTATAACTATCACACACTCAACAGTGCTAATCCTTATCTTCCGTAATCTCATTGCGTCTTGTGTTAAGTAATGCTTATCACACTTTAGAACAAATAACGCAGAGCCAGTGAAACTATAAAAAAAGCAAACCAGGGAAAGAGCATAGAGCTACACCAGTGCTTCCCCACAACTGTTAAAAAGTACATTCTCAGGAAATTCACAACAGACTTCCCTGAATAATCTTAAAACAGGTTAATCTGTTTTATACTGTACATTATTTATAAAAAAAAAAATATTGATTAACACTACAATAAAAATCGACACACCAGATTAGCTGATGAAATGTCAGCAGCATGCTGAACTCTCCATGCAGCTCATTCAGTGAAGCTTTACCTTGCAGTCATTAAGGCTGTAATCACAATAGGTTTGTTAGGGGGATTGGTTCCACACTCAGTGTGTTTGGAGTGTAGTGCAAACAAAAAATTCACCTGAACATGTGGTCTCAGTTTGTTTGACAAATGAACTGAGCTTAGTTTGCATGCTAAACTTAAATGTGAATAACGTTCAAGCTCAGTTTGTTTTCACACAGGAAAAAAGCCATACACATTGACCTTCCTAGCTAGATGAGAAGAAAGTGAAGGTTCCTGGTGATTTATGTGTAGTTGGTTGGTAGTGTTGCGTGTCTGGTGTTCTGAAGAAATGTAAAGTATAAAGTGCTGTCAGAAAATGTCAAGGGGAACAATACAGACAGTGAAAGAAACAAGGACACTTTGGTCAGACACCAAAATCCAGGCAGAATTTGACAAAGAGAATGCTCTCCATTCAGCTACTGTACTTTCTTCTAGTGCTTGCTTCAGTAGCGATAAAAAGTAACTTTTTTTTTTTAAATTGAAGCACAGGATGACAAAAAACAGAACAATCCCCTAATAACTGCCATTTTAAAAATATACCAAGATGCATTGCAAACAGTGTAAACAGCCAGTCCACTAATAATAAAAAAACAAACCAAGTTCACTTGCAAATTGTGATATGAATACAAATGAACTGTCCTGAAAAAACACAGAAATTAACCCAGAAAAATGTACTCCATTTCACAGCCAAACAAATTCAACACCCATTGTTCTGTGTGAACAGCAAGCACATGGATTCATTATTTTAACCAAAGGAACTGAACTGAGAATGTTACTAAGTTTTTAAAATTAGTTTTCTTACCGCTGCCAATTTCACTCCTCCCCTTATCATTGAATGCTACTCTGCCCATCACATCTCAGTATCTTTGCTAAATGTTTAACCTGGATGCAGCTGAATTTTGTGTGGTATGGGATTTCCTGACTTCTGTGGCTTCAAGCTGAAAGGTTAAAGGCTTCTGAGTTCCGCTCTACACGATCAATTCCAGCCAAAACATAACTGACATTTAGTCCCTCTGTTGGGAGCTCCAAAAATAACTGTTTATTATTGTTATTATTTGTTTATTAAGCAGATGCCTTTATCCAAGGTGACTAGGGTGTGTGAACTATGCATCAGCTGCAGAGTCACTTACAATTACGTCTCACCCAAAAGACGGAGCACAAGGAGGTTAAGTGACTTGCTCAGGGTCACACAATGAGTCAGTGGCTGAGGTGGGATTTGAACCACACAGCCTCCCATGTTTAACCCTTTATACTCCTGTATACTACATACCAATGTTCAATATAGAGATAAAAACATGTTGTTTTTAACAATTTTAACAATGAAAACAAAAATGCTGCTAATAACAATAATAATCAGCAAACAGTAATTATCAAATAAAAATCAAAAATCAAAAAACATCAAAATGTCAGAAACGGTACTGTGGGTGATTAAAAAAAACACAGGACTGTTTGTTTAAAAAAAAAATGGGGAAAAAGCAGCATGAAGAAGCAGCAACAGCAGAGCAAAGGGGGAAAGGAGGAAGCAGGGCTGTGGTGTTTTGCCTATGGCAAAACTTGTCACACCACCATGCACTGCTCTGTCCATGTGAATCTTCAGGCATGGTCCCGAAAGATGGGATGGTTGGAAGACATGGAGGAGTGGTTCCGCCAGAAGGCTAGGAAGCCAGGACCCGACCGGCTGCCATCGCTGTTGTGCCCCCTCTGCAAGGGTAAGCATTACTTTGCCTCCTGTCCCTTCCGCAGTTATGAGGAGGAGGAGGATGAGGAGCCCAGCCCTACGCCTGAATGGGACGAGCCTGAGCATCCAGCTCCCAGAAGGGGGGAGCACAGGCGTCCACAGCCCAAGAGGGGGAAGACTGAGCGTCCACAGCCCAAGTCTCCACCAGCGCAAGAGGGAGAATGCCAGTTCCCAGCGACAGAGGGAGAGCCACACCAGTTCCCTGGGTACAGAGGGAGAGCTACATCAGTCCACGATGATTGAGGGAGACTACCTGCTGCTCTCGCCTCCACCGCTAGGGGGAGACTACCCGCAGAGGCAGTCAGCTGCCTCTGACTCCATCACCACCAGGGGGAGAGGAGCAGGAGCTGCCTCTGCCTCCATCACCACCAGGGGGAGAGGAGCAGGAGCTGCCTCTCCCTTCACCAGAAGAAGGACCAGGACGTGATGCTGGCATTCCTCAGCAGTCACTGCATAGTCTGCTGAGGAGACCACAGCGGCCGCAGCCCGGCCGCAGCGGCCACAAAGAGGGCCAGCACCGCTGCAGCCACTGCCACAGTGGCCAACCACAGCACCACGACTGGTCCTGACTCCAGCACCGCCCAAGGATGCCTGCCTCGCACCACCCAAGGATGCCTGTTCGCCATCACCTGGGGATGCCAGTTCGCCATCGCCTGGGGTTGCCTGCTGCTCCACATCGCCTGGGGTTGCCTGCTGCTCCGCATCGCCTGGGGTTACCTGCTGCTCCACATCGCCTGGGGTTACCTGCTGCTCCGCATCGCCTGGGGTTGCCTGCTGCTCCGCATCGCCTGGGATTGCCTGCTCCTCCGCATCGCCTGGGGTCGCTGCCAGCCCTGCATGGCAGCAGGAAGTACTGTGGCCGGAACCCCACCAAGGGGAGCTGCCGGCCACGAAGAAGGGGGGGAGGGCGGTCCGGAGACCACCAACCCCAGCAGCAGTTTCACTGCCAGAGATCGTGGGTGAGGTCAGGAGACCTGCTCCCACTGCAGTACTTTCGCTGCAGGAAATACTGTGGCCGGAGCCCCACAAAAGGGAGCTGCCGGCTACGAAGAAGGGGGAGGGGAGGACTATTTAAAAGAAACAAAAATAATAACAATTGCTACTACATGCTGGAGAACCAGCACAGTACTTGTTTTGTGTTTAGCGTTCGACCACTCTGTTTGTTTGTGTCTATTCGTTTTGTTTGTCTGTTTATTTTGGCCTCAAGTGCCGTGTGCTGTTTTTTTGTTTAAATCTTTTATTTGTTTCATTCATTAAACATACTGAGAGCCGCAGCATCTCAGTTTCAACCCCAGTACTGCCTGTCTGCGTATGTAATTCTTTCTGGCCTGATGTCACCCCTACAGCTGGCCTGTTCACAGTGTGCCATTATCGACTTGCTCTGTGCCATTTATTGAAATGTTCATTTTTGTGGCAGACCCTGCATCTTTTTTGCGGTCTCTGTTTCCCTTGTGTTGGAGGGATAGTCACAAATACGTGTACAAAGTTACTTTGTGCAGGCATTGTGATGGATCTGGCTGCCGCAGAAGCCTGCTTTATTGCCTTGTACCCAGTGCTGTGTTTTGTTAGTATTTCGTCACAGCACTGCCATTTCAAACTAAACAGCTTCCCGTTTGCAGCTGGCTTACCTGTAAAGTAGCTGCATGCTCTTCTGTTTGTACTGTTCTTGGCTCCATTTCGTCTTCATCATCATCGCTGAGTGATAAGTCAGCATCACTGTCACTGGTATCGAAATCCTCCGAACCAACTCGTGTTGATCATTATAGAAAGACCACGTACGTTGCCTTGTTTAGCTTTTTCTAAAACTATATAAACTACAACTAAACAAGTAAAACTAATAAAACAAACAAAAAAAATAATTTAAAACACTATATATATACTTCTAAAAGTTGAATGGCTTCCCGCAATATATCTCGGTCTAAACACCCACAGGTAGACTGGAATCGCTACATAACACGCAATTGGATACAAATGTCACCTGACCCTCCCCCGACTTTCATTGCACATTCCACAGTACTAGCACTGCCTTAGAGAATGAAACTTGAAATGCTAGACTGAGAAACCTATCATAGAATAGAATGGGAAACTTCACGTACGCACGTACGGCATGGTACTGTAAGTGGGTTTTCTTTTGACATACGTGCGTACGTCATGGTGTTGAAGTGGTTAATAAAGCATTCCAAGCTTTTCTCATGCCCTTAGGACATTTATCGGTATAATACATTGCCAGTTCAAAATCAGTTTATTGTATCAAAAATTCAATTCAAAGTACATGGAGCTAGCATTTTTTTTATTTTGATCCATGAATTAATTTACATTTGTTTACTCAAAATGCTCAAAAAAAAACCCAGGGAATTGAAAAAGTTACTACCAATATAAACAAAATTAATCTACAGCTATGACCAAATGTTTTGCATCACCTATAATTTTAGGATTGAGGCATCATTAAAAATAAATAAATAAATAGATAAATAGATAAATAAATTTTATATATATATATATATATATATATATATATATATATATATATATATATATATATATATATATATATATATACACATATATATATATATACACACACTACCGTTCAAAAGTTTGGGGTCACTTAGAAATTTCCTTGTTTTCCATGAAAACATACATGAAATGAGTTTGAATAGGAAATATAGCAAAATGAATAGGAAATATAGTCATTGACAAGGTTAGAAATAATGATTTTTAATTGAAATAATAATTGTGTCCTTCAAACTTTGCTTTAGATCAAAGAATCCTCCATTTGCAGCAATTACAGCCTTGCAGACCTTTGGCATTCTAGTTGTCAATTTGTTGAGGTAATCTGAAAAGATTTCACCCCATGCTTCCTGAAGCACCTCCCACAAGTTGGATTGGCTTGATGGGCACTTCTTATGTACCATACGGTCAAGCTGCTCCCACAACAGCTCAATAGGGTTGAGATCCGGTGACTGTGCTGGCCACTCCATTATAGACAGAATACCAGCTGACTGCTTCTTCCCTAAATAGTTCTTGCATAGTTTGGAGCTGTGCTTTGGGTCATTGTCCTGTTGTAGGAGGAAATTGGCTCCAATCAAGCGCCGTCCACAGGGTATGGCATGGTGTTGCAAAATGGAGTGATAGCCTTCCTTCTTCAAGATCCCTTTTACCCTGTACAAATCTCCCACTTTACCACCACCAAAGCACCCCCAGACCATCACATTGTCTCCACCATGCTTGACAGATGGCGTCAAGCAATCCTCCAGCATCTTTTCATTTGGTCTGCGTCTCACGAATGTTCTTCTTTGTGATCCAAACACCTCAAACTTAGATTTGTCTGTCCATAACACTTTTTTCCAATCTTCCTCTGTCCAGTGTCTGTGTTCTTTTGCCCATCTTAATCTTTTCTTTTTATTGGCCAGTCTGAGATATGGCTTTTTCTTTGCAACTCTGCCTAGAAGGCCAGCATCCCGAGTCGCCTCTTCACTGTTGACGTTGAGACTGGTGTTTTCGGGTACTATTTAATGAAGCTGCCAGTTGAGGACCTGTGAGGCGTCTGTTTCTCAAACTAGACACTCTAATGTATTTGTCCTCTTGCTCAGTTGTGCACCGGGGCCTCCCACTCCTCTTTCTATTCTGGTTAGAGCCAGTTTGCTGTTCTGTGAAGGAGTAGTACACAGCGTTGTACGAGATCTTCAGTTTCTTGGCAATTTCTCGCATGGAATAGCCTTCATTTCTCAGAACAAGAATAGACTGACGAGTTTCAGAAGAAAGTTCTTTGTTTCTGGCCATTTTGAGCCTGTAATCGAACCCACAATTGCTTCTTTAATCAGCACAACAGTTTTCAGCTGTGCTAACATAATTGCAAAAGGGTTTTCTAATGATCAATTAGCCTTTTAAAATGACAAACTTGGATTAGCAAACACAACGTGCCATTGGAACACAGGACTGATGGTTGCTGATAATGGGCCTCTGTACGCCTATGTAGATATTCCATTACAAATCAGCCGTTTCCAGCTACAATAGTCATTTACAACATTAACAATGTCTACACTGTATTTCTGATCAATTTGATGTTATTTTAATGGACAAAAATTTGCTTTTCTTTCGAAAACAAGGAAATTTCTAAGTGACCCCAAACTTTTGAACGGTAGTGTATATATATATATATATATATATATATATATATATATATATATATATATATATATATATATATATATATATATATATATATATATATATATATATATATATATATATATATATATATATATATATAACATCATGTAACCAAAGAAACTACAAAATGATATTGCAAAAGTGTACCGGAAGCCATAATACTAGTACACTATTTCATGTTAGAGTTCAAAATATCACATTTTTCCATTTTTGTCAGTTATTCGTTAAGTATATGGAAAACTACAAAATTGTATTCAATTCAATATGTTAACGTAACATTATTCAGCAGGTGATATTTGACTTTAAGAAGCAGAATTAGATACTTCTATAGGGTGGTGCAAGACTTTTGGGCATAGCTGTACATTCATTTGTATTGAAGTTCATATACTGTCATACACTAATTTTAGAACATTTTGAAAGTCTAGTTTTGTTAGTGGCTTCCTCTAAATTGGATGCTTTAAAAATAATTAGAATTAATTTGAGGCCCAGGCTTCTTCCTGTGTTCAGTCGATGCTACTTTACTGTGTCTGTTGCATGTAACGTAGCAAACTTTTGACAAGCTGGGGACTGGAATAACTCCTCAAACTTCAATTTGACAGGGATTAACCAGTGTTTTAGTTTCGATCTTTGAGCCCTGGTTAATCAATATCAATTTTGTAAATAAATAAGTAATGAGAGTGCCCTCTGTTGTTCTGATTGACTAATGAATCTTATTAAATACCTTTGACATGTTGATGTCAGGAGCAATAAAACCTATAAATTTGGAAATGACCGAGATGCTACTTTTTAGAATATTTAGCACAAATGTAGCTTAATTGCTTTTTCAAGGAACTTAACCAGTCCAATCTACATAATATAGTGTTATTCCTTTATGTCTTAGGTCTTTACTACTTGAAGATTTTACTTTTTAATTAGTTGCAAGCACTGCTCCCCAGTAAGTTGTTTCATGCACAGCCATGCGAATGGTGTAACTTTGATATTTGAGTTTCGCTGTGAAACGTACCTTTGTGTGATTCAAGAGTAAATTAAGTTATGTCAGTCGAAAAATATGAAAAATCACTAGTGTAAGCTATTGTTCCTTTATAAAATTACCTTACAGCAGTTATTTAGCACCTGTTTTTAAGTACATTTATTCACTGTTGCTTGTTCTCTGTCTGTGAGCAAAGATGCATAACGTTAGGTTACTTACTGTAACCCTGGTTCCCTGAAAGAGAAGACAACCACCAAAACATTACATATGGGATATGCCTGCCTATTGGTAGGTATTTTCTGAGGTCTCTATACCAGAGCTGCCGATAGGCTCTTTCATGGGGTGACGCCCTCTGTCCCGCCTACAGAGGGATTAAATAGTCAAACCACAGAAGCCATTTCTCTTTTTGCATCGAAGCGGTGGGGGCGACCAATGCGACCTCACTGGTTGGTGGTCGTCGTCTTCTCTTTCAGGGAACCAGGGTTATGGTAAGTAACCTAACGTTCCCTTTCAATTCGAAGATGACCACCAAAACATTACGTCTGGGAAATGTCTACCAGAGCTGATACCATCTCAAGTAGAACCCCTCTCCACAGCACGGAGTATCGAGACCTGAAGAGGGTCCAACACGGATGTGTGCATGAGTCCTCAGAAGAGGGGAGGTCCCAAATAGAACTGCAGCATGTTACCGTTGTGAATGGTAGCAAGCACCCAGATGTCCGAGGTGCAATCATGTCAGTATTGAAGCTGGTGTGCGGAGAACTGTTGTATCTGAGGCCGCAAGCCTTCAGGCCCTGCTGGGGCTGCTGGGGCTGCTGAGGTTGGGGCGGAGCACTCTGAGGCAGCTGCCTAGCTCGATGGCCCATTCCCTTTGACCTGTGGAGGGGCTCGGTTGGGGAGCCTGCCAAAGGCTCAACCTAACCCATGCCGGAGCACGGGGAGGGAGCAGCGCAGTCACCTGCAAAATCTCCTCCACAGCCGGCCCGAAGGTATGTCCCAGGGATATCAGCTCTTCCAACCATGCCGCACTCTGCAGGTGCATTTCCATAATCCTGCACTGGGGCACATCGGATCCCTAGGCAATCCCCCCACCCTTCTCACTTGCGGAGACGGGAAGCGACTACGGGGTGTCGGCACAGGAGTCTGAGCACAGGGGGTATCCTACGATGGGCTCTGCGACAATTGGAGGAGTGGGGGTGGGGCCCCGAAGGCTGCTGATGGCTTCTCCATGGAAGGGAACGTCTATACCCATGGCCCTATTCAGCCTATTGTGATGGACTCTGGGCTGAAAAGTTGAGCAGTCACACCACATGCACCGGGAACTGAATGCACTGAGGTGCTATGCGCACAGAAGGCACCGAGCACCATGTGGACTGAAATACCACGGGCTGAGCGTACACCAAAGAACTGAAACACCTACCCTAACTGCATGTAGTCACACACCTGGTCACCACGTAGCATTTACCAGGGGACACACAGGCTGAAGCCGCGGCGGGCAAATTTCCTTACAGCCTGAAAGGCAAGTTAACTGCAGTTGACTCAAAGCTCTTTTTCACAGCATGCTCAGATACCAACACAGAGGGTCTTACCTTTCCATCTTGTGAGGGAAAAAGAGAACATGGCTTCCATGGTTTGTCTATTTAATCCATCTGTATACAGTATAGAGGGCGTCACTCTATACTGTATAGGTAGGGGCCTATCAGCAGCTCTGGTATAGAGAGCTTAGAAAATACCTACCAATAGGCAGGCATATCCCATGTGTAATATTTTGGTGGTCGTCTTCGAATTGAAAGGGAACTGCACTGTAGTGTAATGAGTATCTGCCTTAGTTTAGACAGGAATACCTTTTTAGTTATTTAGTTTGTATGTTAAGGCATTCACTTCTGCGAAAATGCTTTTTATCTGAATATCCATGTATGCTTTTCAGTTTTTGCAATTTTATTTTTTTGGTTGTGATGTGATGTGATGGATTAACACAGAATGTCTCACTCAATATAAAAATTACTCAGGTTAATACTAATGCTTTATTAAACTTCAATGACAGCATGCAATACCAAAAAGGAAATAAATGAGCATATTTACCAATTTATAGATACGGAGTAGCAGTCTGTCATCTATTCTTCATTTTGAAGCTTTTTTTAGCCCCTTCGTCTCAAATTTTTATTTTCATTTTTCGAACATTTCAAACAGTTTGCGTGAACTGTGAAGCTGCCCTGCCAAATCTTTGAAAAAACATATAGCATTATAGTAAATCAACGCATCACCATCTCTGCTTAAGCTTTCATTCCGTGTCCCGTTGGCAAATATAAATTAAAAAAAAATATTAATGGAACACGAATAATCATTTAAAAAATCAGGTTCTTTATTATTTAAAATCCATGATGTCAAATCCGAGACCCATAGATACCTCGTGCAGTGATTATAAAATAGATACTTACAGAGGAAACCTAAGCTGGTACAATTGTGCACACAGTGGCTGAAGAAGATATACCTCAGTGATGCGGTAACATTATTCTTCAACAATTCTTTCTTTTTCTAACTGTTCTCCAGCACAACTTGGTATTCTCCCATACCTTCTCTTCACAGCTTGGTATTCTCCCATACCTTATCAGTAACTTCTATAAGATTGCCTTTACATTGAGATAAAGAAAATATACAGACATAGCAACATATACAAAAGAAAAAGAAAAAAAAAACCTTTGTACTGTAACAGTAGTAAACATTTACATTGTATGCATATGGCCCATATTTATAAAACAGTATCACCTGACACTTCATTTGTGGAAAAGGACATTTCATATATATATATATATATATATATATATATATATATATATATATATATATATATATATATATATATATATATAGATTACTACTAGCGATCATATCATGGAGGCTAGTTATATCTTTTTTTTTTAAACAACTCTTACTGAACTTATATAATTTTCCTATATCATTTCCTGTTCCAAATGGAGAACCATGATAAACAAGCAACATAATTTATATTCTGAGGCCCAGAGGATTGCACATGTTTTACGACCGTAAAACGGGCGCTGAGGGTTCTGAATTCTTGGATGGGATTTATAAAACACACACAATGGCATAAACATGCAATTAAGACATGATTTGCAGGGGCAATGTCTGTGTGCGCTTTAGCCCTTGATGCACAAGTAATTCTATATAAGGGAGACAAAACCGAACCAGGTAACTACAGACCAATAAGCCTGACTTCTATTATATGTAAACTTATGGAAACTATAATAAGATCCAAAATGGAAAATTACCTATATGGGAACAATATCCTGGGAAACAGTCAGCATGGTTTTAGGAAAGGGAGATCATGTCTAACTAACCTGCTTGAATTTTTGAGGATGCAACATCGACAATGGATAATTGCAAAACATACGACATGGTTTATTTAGATTTCCTGAAAGCTTTTGACAAAGTCCCGCATAAAAGATTAATTCTCAAACTGAACGCAGTATGGATTAGGGAGTGGTTAACATGTAGAAAACAGAAAGTACTGATTAGAGGAGAAACCTCAAAATGGAGCGAGGTAACCAGTGGTGTACCACAGGGATCAGTATTAGGTCCTCTGCTATTCCTAATCTACATTGATGATTTAGATTCTGGTATAGTAAGCAAACTTAAATTTGTAGACAACACAAAAATAGGAGGAGTGGCAAACACTGTTGCAGCAGCAAATGTAATTCAAAATGATCTAGACAGCATTCAGAACTGGGCAGACACATGGCAAATGACATTTAATAGAGAAAAGTGTAAAGTATTGCATGCAGGCAATAAAAATGTGCATTATAAATATCATATGGGAGATACTGAAATTGAAGAAGGAATCTATGAAAAAGACCTAGGAGTTTATGTTGACTCAGAAATGTCTTCATCTAGACAATGTGGGGAAGCTATAAAAAAGGCCAACAAGATGCTTGGATATATTGTGAGAAGTGTTGAATTTAAATCAAGGGAAGTAATGTTAAAACTTTGCAATGCATTAGTAAGACCTCACCTAGAATATTGTGTTCAGTTCTGGTCACCTTGTTACAAAAAGGATATTGCTGCTCTAGAAAGAGTGCAAAGAAGAGCAACCAGAATTGTCCCGGGTTTAAAAGGCATGTCGTATGCAGACAGGCTAAAACAATTGAATCTATTCAGTCTTGAACAATAAAGACTACGCAGTGATCTGCTTCAAGCATTCACAATTCTAAAAAGGAACTGACAATGTCGGCCCAGGGGACTTTTTTGACCTGAAAAAAGAAACAAGGACCAGTGGTGTAGGTTCTATCGACATTGTCATCTCAAATATATTGCAAATGTCGTGGACTTTTTTTATGTTATGTTCTTATGATATTGTATATTTAACAGGAATCTACACTGAATGAACATTAATCTAATTTGTCTAGCTTTGCCGAGAGATAACGATCAACCTAACATCTTGAATGCACCAGGCACTCAGGAAACAAAAGGCTAATCAAACCTGTCTCCGTGATTTAATTAACCCATCTAGTGAGAGATTGGTGGTTTAGCATAGGAGTCTGAAAGAGAGAAAAATAGCTTTAAGATTTAGAGATTTAAGACAAATTTCACATCATATTCATATAATACCACTATGAGTACAAGATGCAAGCATTTTTATTCTTGAATTGCCTAACAAGTATAGAATAACCCAGGTAATAAATACCTAAGAGAATGAAACTGTTTGCAATGTCTAACCAAAGTCGTAACCCGACATGTTTGGTGCACATTTTAAGTTTCCCCTTTCCAGATTATGATAATGAACTAATCAGACAGAGGAAGGGGGGAGCAATCAATCAAGATTTCAAGCCCATTCGCTACCAAATAGCCAATCGGAGCATGCAGCGGGAAATTGAAATAATGTCTTTGTTTGAAAAGTATAAAAAGCCGACTAAACATTAGCTCTACGTCCCTGCTTTAGCCCCAGACCGACGCTAGCCTCTGCGCTATCCCCTGACCGCTGATCCCTGCTCGCTCAGATTCTAAGAAACTACAAGACTGCACCTGGAGCCCTCAGCTCTCAGTATTTATCCATCAAGGTTGGGGGCCCTGACACTTGGAGAAACACAAGGTAACAGAACGGTGAAAGTGACTGCTTTCCAGGCTAGGTAACAATACCCTTAAATATCTATTCTCATTGTAATGCTTTTAATGTGACTTTAATTGTGTAACCGTTTTGTGTGATTTTCAAACTTATTTTGTTGCATGCTTAATAAATACCATCATTCTAAGAAGAGATTCCCAGTATTGAATCATTCGCTCATGTTGAACAAACACGATTTATGAACTTTGAACAGTCTGGAATGTGGTCTATTTTTGGCTTGTTGTAACGTGTAACTCCACCATCGTTTTCAGAGAGCGATATTAAAAACGGGTTTGTACATTATAATAGGACACCATTTATTGTAGAGGTCCCACCGAGATCTTGACAATCGAAGGTATCTCTTTATCCCCTACAGTATATTGGAGGTCCTGCCTACAATAGTACCCACAGGGGTCACAAATGGAGATTAGATAAAGGGGCATTCAGAACAGAACATAGGAGGCACTTTTTTACACAGAGAATTGTGGGGGTCTGGAACCAACTCTCCAGTAATGTTGTTGGGCTGAATGGCCTCCTCTCTAAAAGATCTAAATAATGTTCAGACATGTCTGAATCCTAAAATTCTAGGTGATGCAAACCTTTGGGCCATAGCTGTATATTGTAAAAGGTTAAATAACTAATCATTATGTTTTTGTTTTTTTCCTGAACTGCAGTTATAGTTGCAACAGGTTAACTTTCCTGTTAGTAAGGACAATGTCATGTCTGTCATGTTGTTTCACAACCAGACTCATTTTGACCTTTGTACCAGTACATTATCTTTCTGTGTTTTGTTCTGCGTTTTGCTGTAATTCGACCTGCCAATCATCAAAGATTACATTTTATTTCTTTTAAATATGGATTTAAATATGAATAAGGTCTGCTATAGCACTCTCCAAAGATAAAATACTATTATCATTGAGCTGTAATTCTAGAAGGTAGAATGAGTATGATTAATAGTTTTAGCACCTCACATAAGCGTTTGTCTGCAGAAGGATAGTATTAGTCCTTTGCTTGCATTGCTTTTGAGAACTATGGGCCAAATATTCAAAGATCTTGCCATTAGAAACATCACTGTATATTCAATTGTTAAAAAGACTTTTCATCTTGAACCGATTTGTTTTTTTAACCTTTTTATAATTTCCTTCTCTGCACAATTGAATTGCATTAATATACAGTGCCTATAGAAAGTCTACACTCCCTTGAACTTTTTTTTTACATTTTGTTGTGTCAGTGCCTCAGAGTTTCATGCATTTAAATGAGGATTTTTTTTTTCCACTTATCTACACACCATACTCCACACTGTTAAGGGGAAAAAAGTTCTTATTGAGAAAAAGATTATATATTAAAAATACAAAACTGAAAGGTCATAATTGGATAAGTCTCCACCCCCGAGTTAATACTTGGTGGAAGCACCTTTGGCAGCAATTACAGCCGTGAGTCTGTTGGGATAGGTCTCTACCAACTTTGCACACCTAGATTTTTCAATATTTGACCATTCTTCTTTATAAAACTGTTAAAGCTCTGTCATGCCACAAATTTTCAATTGGATTTAGGTCAGGGCTCTGACTGGGCCACTCAAGGACTTTTACCTTTTTGTTCCTTAGCCACTCCAGTGTAGCTTTGGCTGTGTGCTTTGGGTCGTTGTCATGCTGAAAGGTGAACTTCCGTCCCAGTTTCAGCTTTCTTGCAGAGGGCAGCGGGTTTTCCTCAAGGACTTCTCTGTACTTTGCTCCATTAATTTTCCCTTCTATCCTGACAAGTGCCCCAGTCCCTGCCGATGAGAAACATCCCCATAACATGATGCTGCTGCCACCATGCTTCACAGTAGGGATGGTTTTCTTTGGGTGATGTGCTGTGTTGGGTTTGCGCCCAACATAACTCATTGCATTTATCCTGAAATCATGTTAATCACTACAATTTAACACAGGTAGAGGCCACAACTTGGTGTGTGATTTTGAAGGCGATTGGTTACACCTAAGCTAATTTAGGTTTGCTATTACACGGGGGATGGACACTTATCCAACCAAGCTATTTCAGTTTTTATTTTTAATTAATTTTCTACAAATTTCTAGAATATTTTTTTTCACTTGGAAGTTGTGGGGTAGGATGTGTAGATCAATGAAAAAAAAAACTATGTTAATGGATTTTAATTCCAGGCTATAAGGCAACAAAAGGCGAACATTTTGAAATTTCTATAGGCACTGTACAATCTAAGTCTATATCCCTGACAGGACTCAAATATAATATTTACAGTATAGTCTCATTTCAGTCTTCAGTCAACAATATTCATCTATGATTTGAGCTCTTTTTTTGACTGGTCAAATCACAGCTCTTTTGTTTTTGTGGTTAATTAAGCAAGTTCGATGGTAATCAGCAGGCAAATGATTGTTGTCCCAATTAAATAGCTTACTCAGAAGAGCTCAATAAGAAGTTTGCAAATACTCCACTTTATTTTGCCATTTCAGGCCTAAAATGAATTCCTTGCCAGTATCTTAATTTTGAATGATAATAAATTGAAAAAACTAAGATTACTACATATACTTAGAATGTTTGTATTGTTTTACAATCAGAAAAGCCCCAAACCAATAGAGATACCTTTTATTATGCAGTGCAGCATTTCAGTATCTTAGGTTTCAATACCGTATTCCATGATAACCAAGAATGCCTACCGACCCAAAAGAAAAAAATATTTAAAATAATATAACTTCTTCACATTGATTCTAGTAAAGAATCTGAAGTAGACGAGCCTGCGCACCCGTCAAACAATTTGGTGTAAAATCAAAACAACACACAATATTTATAAAAACAAGTTCTTTTTCTAGCTCCTGAGGGTTCTGGCTACCACTGGCAATTTGACAGTTTTTAGGTATCACTAAATTACACTTATGAAGACGTTTCTGAAGAAATTAATTTTAAAACGTATTTTTTTACATTCAAACTAGGCAATCGTAGGGTATATTTTATCATAGAGTGAAAACGTTATTCTCTTAATAATCTTCAGATTCAATAATCTTAATAATCTTAGTTTTACCTCAGTATTTTCATATGTTTAGTTATAATGGGGATTACGTCGTTTTAAGAGTTGAACTGATGGAAAGCATTTTATCAAGAACTGTCATGTTTGTCTGGTCACAGCAAATAACACCTGCTGGTCACTATGGGGAGTATGTCTTCAAACAACAAAGAAGAAAAGACAGCGGGTGATAAGCCTTCCCTGAGTGCTTGCATTGGCTTTGTCGTTATGAACCTGCTGGAGACCGCTCTTGTTAACAACAGAGACATCTATTCCTTCTTTCCAGTGCTGCATGAACAAAGTACTGCATATATGCTGACTATTCTATTAATAAAATCATCATACTGTAATTTGAATTTCATAGAAAGTAAAGTGCTGACATCAGGTAAATAATAAGGAAAATGATCAGGAGTCCATGGGATAAAAGGTGCTAAGGTGTTTAAGGTAAATGGGTTCATTTTATCTGCCAAAAACCACCTCTTGGAAAGGATGATCTACTACCTACTCCCTAATCTCGCTTTAAAGAGAGAGAGATAGCAGGTGGTGCTAGCAGAGTTGAAATGTCACATTGTCACATGATTTGACTGGAACAAGGAAGTCTGTTCAATGCAGTTAGTATTTTCTAGCAAGCTCAAAGTTTGAAAAGTTGAAATGGCCATTATTGTGAACAAAAACAGGGATAATTCAAATAAGATCAAATGTTTTGTGGACAAGTAAAATGGAAATGTGAAAAATGCAGTATCATTGCTAGATCTAGAGGTTAAAAACAACATGGAGGTAGAAAGGTGTATTTCTACTGAACACCACCTTTAAGGGAAATGTTTGGAGATTATAATAGAACACAGCTTGAAAAGACACTGCCTGAAACAGTGTAGTCTGTATCATTAATATGGACAGAGGTTAATGCTAAACAGCAGTGTAAGGGTTACTGGTTATAGACTATAAGAGAAAATCAAAGAATACTGCTGCATAACAAACAATAATATATCAACTTAACGTGTATTCTCTTCACACTGTCTCAAAATTACTTCAAAATTCACATGACACTCGGGGCTCCTGGGTGGCGTATCTGGTAAAGGCACTCCAAGTGGAGTTCAGGATGCGCCCTATAGCCTGCAGTTCGCCGGTTCGAGTCCAGGCTATTCTATTATCGGCCGTAGACGGGAGCTCCCAGGGGGCGGCATGCATTTGGCCGAGCGCCACCTGGGGGGGGGTTAGGTCGGCCAGGGTTTCCTCGTCTCACTGCACACATTATTTTCTCACAATTTTGGCATATCCAAAATTGGGAAAATAATAAAATAATTGGTGATTACTAAATAATAATAAAAAATAATCACATGGCACAAGATATCATTAAAAATGTACTGCAGCTACACTAACTCATCTGAAGGTACAGTAAGGTAATCTAATACTTTTTACAAGGAAGTACATAATTTGTCCCTTCTGACAGGTGAGGTGGATTGAGCGAAGTTAACATCTATTAAAATATCATAATTTAAAACTCATAAATGCTTTCCTCACAGGGATGCTTAATTATCAAGACCCAACTATTGAAATGACATGGAAGACATACTTATGCAACATATATTCTTACCCCAGTCACTCCAGGTCTAATTGTCTACTTTTGAGAGTCAACAATGCCATTTTTCTATATATCTGATACTGTTTGTTGAAACAGATTTATGAATTGTATTAATTGATCAGAAGTTTAAGAGCAAGACTTTATTAAGAATTAATTGTACTTAAGGGTGACAGAGTAAGACATTGTAATGCTTGATGCTGAATAGTACCTGACAGCCCTTTCTGCCATTAAAGGGGTCACTTTATTTTTCCTTCTATGAACATTGTGAGATTATCATAACATTGCAAAGCCTACTGTACAATGATGTAGCTTCTGAGTATTTTAAAATGTAGGAAAAATCTAGATAAATCAATCAGGGATAATACTGGAGTAATTTTCACCTGGAATTTCAGCTTTCAGTATTTTCAGCTTATTTGTTTATGGTGAATTGGTTATATTTTATCAGTTATTTTTTTTAAGGCTTATTTTGTACAAAAGCTATCTGTCGCTATCTATTCATTTTAGAAGTATTTATTCGTTGACACTCAAATTGGCCATTTGCCTGCACTTTTTTGTTGAGAATGTCACCACTGTGTGGACTGTAACACAAATTCTGAGAACACGAGACTTATCCCATATAAAAGTTTACCAGGGTAAATTGTTACAGTAATACTTAAGTTTTTATCATACTCTGCAGTTGATTTTATGAAACATTATCATACCTTAGAGAGAAAGTATTATGCACTTTGCCGTAACTTTTACAATTGTAAGGGGCTAGTTCCTAATTAAGCATAATTAACTAGACTATATACATTTACACTCATCGTTGTGTTAACATGTATGTATTTATTTTGGATTTATGTCACAGGTCCCTTTCTCTGAGTGGCCACTGGTCCCTCATGACCCATAGTAAAATGGGAAACAACTCGGTAGTAGTAATTAAAAATCAGGTTTTATTAAATTCATGAAATAATCAGCAAACTTTGAGTGAAATTATTTGCAGTGTCCACAGCAGAAGATACAAAAGAGATTTTCCAGGACTATAACATCAATATGGGAGGCTGTGTGGTCCAGTGGTTAAAGAAAAGGGCGTGTAACCAGAAGGTCCCCGGTTCAAATCCCATCACAGCCACTGACTCATTGTGTAACCCTGAGCAAGTCACTTAACCTCCTTGTGCTCCTTCTTTCGGGTGAGACGTAGTTGTAAGTGACTCTGCAGCTGATGCATAGTTCACACACCCTAGTCTCTGATGTAAGTCGGCTTGGATAAAGGTGTCTGCTAAATAGACAAATAAATAAACAAATTAAAAAAATCAATATCTCAGGGTTAGGCCCTCACCCCATGATTCTAGGACTGTAACAGCTCAGGGTTAGTTTCTCTCAGCTTTATGCTAGCCCCGCACTTTTCCCCTCGTAATTCATTTCTTAAAGGTACATTTACATTACAATAAACATGCTAAAATACACAAATAATAAACCATAAAAATACAATAAACATCTATCCTTTGTCAATAGCATAAGTCAGTCACTATACAGCTAGATACCCTTTTTATCTCAGTATATCAGTATTTATAGAATGTTAAATGGCCATTGTAATACATTAGACCAGCTCCTGATGCAATCCTCTGAACAGCCACAATGTCGCTCTTCAGTATTATGTATTCTAGTAGACTGTCTTGATTGTCTTGTTTATATAGCCCTAGCGTAAATATCGTCATGGTACAGGATTGAAATAATAATATTAAATAATACAATTAACAGTAATACAAACAACAACAATAATAATAATAATAATAATAATAATAATAATAATAATAATAATAATAATAATAATAATAATAATAATACAGCTGTTTCTTTTCTGTGCACATGGGCACTAATCAGAGTTCTTTGTTTATCTTATGTTTTTTCATTGTTCTTGCTGTGGCTACTGACAATAATCATCATATAAGACAAGTAATCTTCAGGTTTTATTTGAATGTCTTTCTTTCAGGCAGGTAAGTATGACAATTCAACTCCAGCTACTATTTTACCGAACTGCACTGACACCGTTTGTGTGACGTTTACTGTCACGGTTAATTTATGTTTAATTTTTTATACTATTGTTTTGGTTCTTTACCACAATATGGAGTCAGGTATTACACTTTTTAATTCTGCTGTTAATGTCATATAAGGAAATGCAAAGCTGCCCCAAGTTTAATGGCAGAAAAGGCTTTCTAGTACTATTCAGCATTAAGTATAATAGTCTTGCTCTGCCTTAGCCTCAAGTATAATAAAATCTTACTCTGCTGTTAGACTTCTGTGCAATTAATCACATTTAAAATCTGCTTTAAAATATCAGATGTACAGTAGAGGAAAATGGCTTGTTGACTCACAAAACTAGACAGCAGAACGAGTAGACCAAGAGTGATTGGGTAAAGAACCTAAGTATGAAGACAGTTTTTAGGAGTTTGCAAACCTGCTGCTGTGACTTGCTGTAGATGCAGATATTGTTAATAGATTTTAACATCTCTACATCCAGCTCACATGTGTGAAGGGACAAGCCCCATACTACCTTGTAAAAAGCAATAGATGAGTAATTTCAAATGAGTTAGTGTAGCTGCAGTTTATTCTTAATGATATTATTATTTTATTTATTAGCAGACACCCTTATCCAGGGCGACTTACAATTGTTACAAGATATTACATTACACACATCACTTTTTTTACATACAGTTACCCATTTATACAGTTGGGTTTTTACTGGAGCAATCTAGGTAAAGTACCTTGCTCAATGGTACAGCAGGGTCCCCCACCTGGGATTGAGCTCACGACCCTTCAGTCAAGAGTCCAGAGCCCTAACCACTACTCCACACTGCTGCCCCTTATCTTATGTCATGTGAATTTTGTGATATTATGCCAAGAATACCCTTTGAGTTAATATCATATTGGTTGCATTTACAATAAAAATAGAAGCAGCATGCTACAATTAGCTATGTTTGTACAAGGACATTTGGGGATGTCACAGATGTCTGAGTGGTGATATCATCAGACCAGGAAATACACACAGACTCAGTGCTGCGGGGTGAGTGGCCAATGCGCTTGTTCTTTATTCAATAAATTAAAGAAATTGAACATAAACAAAAGTGCACGGTGTCCAAAGTGAACAAACACAAGTGTGGAACGCCTGGAGGGGGTAGGCTGGTGTCAATTTGTGTGATTAACATCGTTCCATGGGTCAAAACTTAATTGTATGTAAAAAATAATGTGATATCTTGTAACAATTGTAAGTCACCCTGGATAAGGGTGTCTGCTAAGAAATAAATAATATAATAAAATGTGTCAAATTCAAGGGACGAACCCTTTCTGTGAAAATTAATGAAATTCATATTACATTGTAGCTATTCTGCTGTTCGCAGAACTGAATAACCAATAAACAAAACACATTAATTCATGTAGTTAAAAAATTCAACTGAATTACTAGTTGTGGTAGCATGTTGGCACCACTTAGCAATAATTACATTTAACCATCCTTATAGATAATATATATACTGTATATAGATATAGGTTAGTAAAATTGGAAGGTTTCTGTAATAGGAAATAATAGCACGTCAATCATTTTGTGTGTTTTTTTTTGTACAGTAAATGTAGTAATTGTAGAGCTATTATTTTCTATTTGACCCTGCCCTTTTTTATGATATATGGGTTTAAAACAAACTTCTAAGTACAGTGCCAGTGGGTGTCACTATGGTAATTAAGGAGGGGCTATGCTAATATTATGGGTGTCAATCATAAAAATAATCATCCTATAAATTAAGAAGTACATTCATCTCAGGTTATTACTTACATTTTGCAAATATTTTGCAAAGGCTCGCCTTGACCCCCTGCTCAAAAGACGTGACTCGACTCGAGTCGCACAAAAAAGTCTCCATCTGCCTCGAGTCATTGTCTTTATGATAAAATCAATAACAAACTTATTTCATTTTCAATACATGCAGCCCCTCTCTAACACACACAACAGTCATCTTTGTCATTTTGCACATAAACAGGTTCCTGCCACGGTTGTTAAAACCATTGCTAAGGAAATAGAAAACACCTTTCTAGCTTATAGCACCGTTACATTACATTATTTTTTACAAATTATTTTTACATACAATTACCCATTTATACAGTTTGGTTTTTACTGGAGCAATTTAGGTAAAGTAACTTGCTCAAGGGTACAGCAGCAGTGTCCCCCACCTGGGATTGAATCGACGACCCTCCGGTCAAGAGTCCAGTGCCCTAACCACTACTCCACACTGCTGCCCATTAACAGCTCAAACCTTCCCTGGCCAACAGGCCACTAACAGTTCAAAACAAGTACTCCTGGCCCGCAGGCCATCATCATTCCCTCGAGGCTAAGCCTAAATACTAACCCATATTCTTCACGCAGCCCTAGCTCCCGCCCGTGAACTAAGGTTTAAAACATTATTCTTTTCTTTCTTTCTGGTCACGTCTTATACTTTAACATACCTATCCATAAAATTGAACTTAAAGTTTGATGTATATGTATATTAAGTATAAGACGTGACTGGAGAGAAAGTTTAAAAGATTAATTTGTTTTTGTACTTTTTTCAGTACAGTATTATGCTTTGTTATGCCATTAGGACTACAACAGACACCTTTGTATTATGTTTTGTGCTTATGTGAAACAGTATCTGTTACTTAAAAATGTCGAGTTGACATTTAATGGAAAAAGACATTCCATAGCTCACCTTACACTAAGAGGAGAGATATGTAGTACAGATTTATGTTACCTGTGAATTATATAACATTTTGCCTCAGTTTCTTTATTTTTCTATTTGTCTCCTATGTGTTAAAACCTTGAAGTAATATTTCAACATAAAATTAAATGCCACCAAATCTCCTTTCATTTGGTTAATGTATCTGAAACAAAACTATAAGGGGGAGTGTAAGTGTTGAGAAGTGAAAAAATTAGATATGTTCTTTGTTTTGTGGTATCATTCATTACTAAACACCCAACCCAATTGAGCACAGAGAAAGGGGTCTTTATACGGTGGCAAAATGTACTTACAAATAGATCAAGGAATCAAATTCACTAAAATGGAAAGACGAAAACAAAGCAGAAACCGCGGACTTTTAATGGTGAACATAAGTGGGGCAAGTATCACCACATTATTGTGCATCCTAATTTTGTATTTAACAGATTTTTTTTATGTATAGATTGCTAATCTCCTGTAAAACTAATCTGATTAAATCAAGATATCTTGAACTGTCAGAACCCGTGCTTAATTTGTGCTGGGGCTTGCCAGGGCACAGCCCCGGAACCTCTGGGCGTGCAGAGAGTCAGATTCCCGGTACCTCTAGTTAAAAATCTCAGAAAGTGCTTTCTTTTTAAATTCTCAACACAGTCGTATCAAGTCTGCAAGTTCTTGCATGCGCACTAAAGAGAGACAGTCTGCTGCCATGTTTGTAGCCTATTTAAATTACTTTACCATTTCAGCTTGAGTGCCTTTAAGTAAGATGACACTGGCTGCAACTCTATTGTAGTTTTTTATACACAAATAAGCTTACTTGATTTGAAAAACGTCATGAACGATACAAGCAACTTCTTACACTACTTGGTTTGATTAAATGAGTAGTACACAACAAAATATGAAAGCTGAACATTAATTTCAACAAAGAACAACAACAACTTTTTAATGAAAAAAATATATTGTAACCTACTTCAATAGGAACATTAGCCTGCTATATTATATTAAACCAAAACAATAAAAAATAATAATGATCTGGTTCTCTCTAGCCTTTTTCAATGAATATCATTAAATTAATAGAGAATAAAAACATACTAAGATAACAACTACCTAGCCTAAGTTTAATTAATCATTTTTTGTAATCTGTTGAATACACATCGCTGATAATTTGTTTGTTTTTTAAACCATTTAAATGCGAAACCATAACAAAACATGTATACAGGCTTTTCTATTTATTTATTATTTGTCCTGCGGTTGCCTTTAATTAATTTTTCTGCACGTACTACTACTTTGATTATGATGTAAAATATATGAATGTAAACATCTAACACTCGTATACACAATAGTCTTTCAAAATAAACGTGTTATGATTTTGAATGTGCTCGTCTTAAGAACGGTATTATTGTCATTGCTTGCGCCCTGGCACCTCTAATTAAGCACTGGTCAGAACTAATGACTCGAAGTGACTCAAGCCAGATTAGTGACTCGACTCAAGCAGTTTAGTGACTCGACTCGAGCTTGGCATGTCAAAGACTCGACTCGAGTCTTTACTCCCCAATGACTCGACTCAAGTCTTTACTCCCCAATGACACGACTCGACTCGAGTCTTTACTCCCCAATGACTCGACTCGACTCGAGTCTTTACTCCCCAATGACTCGACTCGACTCGAGTCTTTACTCCCCAATGACTCGACTCGACTCGAGTCCCAATTTTGGTGACTCGTTACAACTCTGGTAACAAGTAAGGCCACATGCCAAGCATTCCAGTGTTTTCTGTTAATTATGAGAAATATAATACTGTAACATTTCACCCATCACAAGGTGACAATTTTGTATTGATTGCCCTTTCACACATGACTTAAGTCATATTAGCATTTCCTTGTTTCTGTATTCTCAGAGGTTGAGAATGAATGGCAATGCAGCTGCTGCAGTGGGTCTTAAATGACATTTTCCCTTTCTACAATTAAAAAGTGCTCTGACAGTATACGCTTTGGCTAAGAGCCATGTCAATGTGTTTAATGTAATGTTCTTTTGCAAAAAAGTGCCTTTCTTAACAACATAACTTAAATAAAACAAGGGTCAGCATCACCAGAAATGACATGCTAAAGTAAAACCGTGCATTTCATCTTTCAGAATTAAATATTTAAACCCTTCAATGGCTTTTTTTGATGTGCTCCAGTAATTTTAGTTTATCACTGCAAGCCACACTCTATTGCTAGGCCTGCCTCAAAGAAAATATAAAACACCTTCAGCTCTTTGATATTTCCATGCTCATTTTATGATGTGTATTAAAGAGCTGCAGAATTACAGTTTACCAGCACCATACACATGTTTATGACTACCCATTCCCACATGACTATCCTACCCATGTGTATCACACTTTCATCACACTTTCCATTGCTTTTTTATGTTTGTATTAGAGAACAGACCATTATATTTAGCATCTGCTACCCCTACAGTGTTTTTTTTAAAATATCTTTTCAACACCTTAGAAGACATTTCTAGGTTTATTTCTAAAATCAGACTTGCAGGCTTATACTGTTTAATGTGATTATTGTAGGTTATGTGGCTTTGGTACCCAAGGTACCTGCATTACAATGACCCTAATTATTTTTTTTTTTTTCGTTTTTAAAAATTTAGTCGTTGCCAATTAGTTTTTATTATTTTCTCCCCAATTTGAAATGCCCAATTATTTTTAGGCTCAGCTCACCGCTACCACCCCTGCGCTGACTCGGGAGGGGCAAAGATGAACACACGCTGTCCTCCGAAGCGTGCAGCGCCAGCCGCCGCTTACACTCTGCAGACTCACCGTGCAGCCGCCTCAGAGCTACAGCGTTGGAGGACAATGCAGCTCTGGGCAGCTTACAGGCAAGCCCGCAGGTGCCTGGCCAGACTACAGGGGTCGCTGGTGCGCGGTGAGCCGAGGAGACCCTGGCCGACCTAACCCTCCCTCCCCGGACGACGCTGCCAATTGAGCGCTGCCCCTGGGAACTCCCCGTCCATGGTCGGCTGTGGAATAGCCTGGACTCGAACCGGTGATGTCCAGGCGATAGAGCGCATCCTGCACTCTAGCAAGTGCTTTTACTGGATGCGCCACTCGGGAGCCCCTTAACAATCTTAATTATATATTCAATGTTTGTTGGACTGGGGGTAAACATACAATATTTATCGAACCCTGTGTTAGGCCCCCTGCTTCAATGAAGCAACATTATGACCATTATGATAATTTGTCAATTTATACTTACTAACTGCCTTCTCTGATTACATTGTTGCACTGTGTAGTATAGTGTGTTTTTGCTTAGTATAGCAATTACCTTTTTAAAAATGGATCTTCATTCAGGAATCAAATATCACTTGGTTATACAGTAAAACATAATCAATGTAATACCAATACAATATAATCAGCTCCCTTGACCCTCTGTGGCACATACCCAACTCAATATATTCAGCTAAAAAAAATATATATATATATTTTGGTTTTTTTAAATATAATTCTTACATCTGTTTTTCTTGCTAATTTTAAATGCTCAAAATTGGAAGTAGCCTCACTACTGAAACCCAAATTAAATGTTGGCAAAAGCCAGTTTGAGTCTTCCAGGCCTCACTGAGTTCCTGGCCAGCAGGGGTCACTGCAGTGAGATAGCCAGGCAACTCCAGCCAAGCCAACAGTAGCCCAATGGCATCTAAACTCAGGGTTATACTGTAGTATATTGATAGTCTGGGAGGGAACTCGGGAGGGAACTTGATGTGAAGCAGTCCCCACTGATATCTGTTAATGCATGTATGCATAAAGTACTATTATTGCCAATGGGGTTTCAAGTCAAATGCAATCAATCAGGCTGCTTCCCAACCCTACTTTCCATGCTTCATGTAGGCTTTTTGTCTTTCTTTCAGTCAACTTAAAACAAATGTTGTCATTGTTTACTCATATTTTCTGCCAAAAGAGTAAAACAATTGTAGCATTGCATGTTCATTAATCTATTTTGGAAGCTCAACTGTATTGGTGCCAATAACCGACAAAGTATAATTCTTAATATTGTCAGGTTGGTACCTTCCTGATTGGACTTCAGTCTTGTCTGGTTAAAATAAATTAGTCCTAGACATCCGTGAATCACATACTGTGACTCAGTAGCTCTTACAAGAAAGGAAATAACTCTGTTCACTGAAGACAAAGAAGTCTGCAGTTTTTTTTTTTTTTTAGAAGTTACATCTGCATCTCCAGATGTGGAATTAGAATATCAAGGTTAATAAGGTTTATAACTTTCTAATAAGAGCGATAAGGACAACAAAAATAATAATAATAATTAAAAAAATGATTTCATTTTATGATTTTACAGCATTATATAGAAAATGCATGTTTAAAATTAAATTGGACTACCAGTATTGTCTAAATGGTTGTGAATGATTGTGGGTATTGGGTAATTCCACTATTTTTGCATTTTTATCTGGGGTCACTATTCTACCTTCCTATGATTTTTAAATAGGGACTACCCCTTGCATGCTAGAGCTGAGGTAAACCTGCTGTCCTTATTCAAGGAAAGGAGGCTGCAGGTGGTATTTACAGTACACTCCAGAGAATGCATCACTTGCTACAAGCTACCCTAGAATAAATCCTACTCTAAACTCCTGCACCCTTGACTACTGTTTTTGTTGTTTTTGTATGCATGCCATAATGCTATGGGGTGCCATGTGTAAAAAAAAAAACATTCATATTTTAACATGTCTTTTTTTCCAGATTTAACTTAAATCTTGTATTTTTTCCCCAGATTTATAAATGTTGGGAAAATAAATATTTTTTAAATGTGTACATTGATATAAATTTATAAATCTAGTTACAAGATTTAACAATTAGCTAAATATTTAACTAGCAAGTAGGCTGTGTGATCCAGTGGTTAAAGAAAAGGGCTTGTAACCAGGAGATCCCTGGTTCAAATCCCACCTCAGCCACTGACTCATTGTGTGACCCTGAGCAAGTCACTTAACCTCCTTGTGCTCCGTCTTTCGGGTGAGACGTAGTTGTAAGTGACTCTGCAGCTGCTGCATAGTTCACACACCCTAGTCTCTGTAAATCGCCTTGGATAAAGGCGTCTGCTAAATAAACAAATAATAATAAGCCAGCTAAATTTGGAGTTTGTATGCAAATGAGCTCTGCCCACTTTATGCTTTCACCCGATTTGATTAGCTATTGTGATGCTAATCAGGAAATATGCAAATTTTTAAATATTTAGCTAAATGTTAAATCTTGTTAGAGATTTAATATTTATTTAAATATTTAGCTAAGTGTTAAATCTTGTAACTAGATTTATAAATTATATCTGAATGTACACATTAAAAAAATGTATTTATTTTCACAACATTTATAAATCTGGGGAAAAAATACAAGATTTAAGTTCAATCTGGAAAAAAAGACATGTTAAAATGTTAACGTTTTTTTTACACATGGAACCCCATATAATACTACCATTTTAAAGTACAGATAATTGAAAAAATGTTAAATCTGTGCATGTTACATTGCATATAAATTAAAAGTTATCTTGTGGTTATTTCCGTTATAGAATTTTGCAATTGAAATATCCAAAAGAAAATGTTAAAAACATCCTAGTCAGACATCAGAGAAGCGCTATACTATGCCTGCATTACTGTTACCCTACCAGGCCCTTACCAGTCCTAATGCTCTCTCCAGTGTTTGTTGGATGGGGGGTAAACATGCAGTATTTAATGAACTTTGTTCAGCAAAGCAACATTTTGTGTTTTGGCTTAGTATAGCAGTTACCTTTTTAAAAATAAATCTGAATTCAGAATACGACTATTACTCAGTTATACAGTAAAAAAAGCAGTGTGGAGTAGTGGTTAGGGCTCTGGAGTCTTGACCGGAGGGTCGTGGGTTCAGTCCCAGGTGGGGGACACTGCTGCTGTATCCTTGAGCAAGGTACTTTACCTAGATTGCTCCAGTAAAAAAAAAAAAAAAAAAAAACTGTATGAATGGGTAATTTTATCTAAAAAAAAGTGTAAAAAATAAAGTAATTGTATGTAAAAATAATGTGATATCTTGTAATAATTGTAAGTCGCCCTGGATAAGGGCATCTGCTAAGAAATAAATAATAAAACAAAACATCATATCAATCAGCTTCCTTAATATATCCAACTTCTTTTTCTTGTAATTTTTGCAATGCTCAAAATTGGATGTTGCCTCACCTCTTAAACCCACTTGCCATTCAGGATAATTGAAGGTCTGCTGTCAGGCTCTATACTATATTTACTGTTGTTAAGATCCTACTTGTAAAGCTTACAATAATAAAGCTAGGTGCTTTAAATTAAACTGATCTCAGGAAAAGTCAAACAGACAAACAGTTTGGCTAATGCCATCACCTTTGTAGAATTGACTACATAACTTGTTCAAAGTATGAATTAAATCAAATTTTTTAAAAAAAATCTCTATTTGGGGGGTATAAAGTTGTAAAATCCCATATTCACTTTGAATTAACAAGTGTAAGGGTTAAAATAAACATTTAACATTGTCTCTGTGTGTAAAAGCATGAGTCTGGAATATTGGAAAGAATAAAGGTCTACAGGGATTGCATGGTTTGAATGGAGAAAGAGGCTCCTATTATAAAAAGGTCCATGCTATATGTGAGAGTGCTGTTTCAGCGTACTTTAAGACTGTTGGAAACTAGATTTTTAGAATGCAAAATCTGTACTCATGTTGTGCATGTTCAAAGCCAAATGAGGTACTATATAGGACCTCTTTTGAACTAAATTGAACTAAATTGAATTGCTTGGGTCTTTAATGGAAGAAACATCTCTGTAATCTGTCTGAAAGGGCATTCCCAGTTGAAGGTGAAATGGTTATTACTATTGTGACTGTAATTTAGGTGACTACCGTTTCTCAACTAGAAAAACGTGTTGCAATAATTGTGATGTTTCCTTTATCTTTAATAACCAATGAATGTAAACAAATGTAATCATGTATCGGATATAATCATCTATATCTTTCATTAAACAATAAACCATGTAACTCGAATAATTATCAAAGTTGATTAATTATAATAAATAATAAAGTTAACACATTTCCCATTCCCTACACAAGACAAGAGATTTAACTCACGTGTCCTCCTTTGAGACAATGGCTTTACTTGTATTTACATAACATAAACAATAACCTTGAGAATGCTCTTTTGTCACTCTGGTTATATTAGATGTTAAAAGTCCATGCGTGTGTTGGAAATAATGAATAGCTAACAGGTCATTAACAACATCCTCAAATTTTTTTTAATGTGCTATAGTCCTCATCCATACCAGATGTTTGCCCACTGACAATACCAAAACCAACAGGCTATACCAGGCATACTATTAAAAAATCTAGGCCTAATTCAAGCTATTCTCTCTCAATTGGGTGTCTAAGAATGCAACTATAAACCATTTTATTCCATTGTCAATAATCAGTCTAAAAAAACATTCATGCAGTGACACAAATATAAATGTTATCTGTATAAATCTCATTTCACACAAAAAGACTGCTGTAAGATTTAAGCAAATTTTCAGGCTGAGGCCACAGCAGTCAAAAAGCTTCTATATACTGTATTCTTATAGTTTCTAGCCACTGCAGATTTGGTAGTCAATTGCCCAGCCACATCTTGCTTGCATAACCCACAATTTTATTCCCAAATTTGATCTGCAACATTGTGGCAATGTGTCCCGCTCCTGTGTGCATTTTTGTGTTTTATGTTGTATGTTGCGTGTGTTGATGTTGGTGTATTGTAGTTGGTACACAGGATATAATGTGGGTAATGAGCACGAGTATTTAAAAATCCCAGCTCAGCCACTGACTCATTGTGTGACCCTGAGTAAGTCACTTAACCTCCTTGTGCTCCGTCTTTCGGGTGAGACGTAATTGTAAGTGTCTCTGCAGCTGATGCACAGTTCACACACCCTAGTCTCTGTAAGTCGCCTTGGATAAAGGCATCTGCTAAATAAACTAATAATAATAAAATGCATAATTGTATTTAGGCACGGGGATTGCACTTCACTTCATGTGCATTTAAAGTATTTAATATGTGAGCACGGGTTTGCACAGAATTAGTTCACGTGCTGATGCTGGGATTCAAGTGAATAATTAATTGGTAATTGAATCCCAGCACAATTATAGATGCACATTTCATTCACTCGGGGTTGTGTGTTCGGTGAGTGGAGAACGGGTGTGGAGAGGAGAAAATAAAACGTAAAGTAAATAAGTGTTTATACTCACCCTGTTTGTTTGTCTGTTCGTCCAATTTGTTTAGTGTTAGTCCGTTTTGTTTGTCTGTTTTATTCGGCCTCATGTGCCGTGTCCTGAGTTTTGTTCAAACCTTTTTATTTATAATAAACCACGCAGCAGTGCTTTCATTCATTATTTTCACTTGCAGTGCTGTGAGGTCATCACTAAAGCCAGCCTGTCACAAACATCTACAACAGCACATATTTTCAAAATGCTTTATGTATGCATGTGCTGTCATGGCAACACCCTTGCTTTCCCAGTCAATGTATAATGTTCCAATATAATTGTGCACTATACATTTTAAAAATATTTTTTTTCTAATTTTACGATCAGTATAACAAGTCTGCTTGAGCTTCCTGTCTATCAACCAAATGGTTGCTTCCAAACTATTCATAATATCAGTTCCATTTTGTATACAGTACTTCCTGTCACTTCATTAGACTATGTTGTTTGTTTTTTTTGTTTGTTTTTTTAATTGCGCAGTGTTGATTACATAAGTAATGTTTATAATATATGGCTACATATAAAACTATACAGTTTAACAAATTACAATGATGTATTCACAAGGTACTGTGTGAAATGCACAGTATGCAGGCACACTTCAACAATATACATTTTACCACTGCATTACTGTGTACCAATACTTTTTAGAGCGGATTTTATTTTAAATTTAGGGACCATCTAAGAAGAGTTTTTCTCACTTTGTATAAAGTAAAAATGCTAGTAATTATTCAGCTGCTTTCCCTGGACATTTTTTTTCCAGAACATGCGGTTTTCTGCCACTAGACATCAAGAGGACTTTTTTATGAATATAATATTTTGGGGTATAAATATTGAACAATCATTAGGGGAGGGAATGGGGTTTGTATGTACAGTAATGTTATGTCTATTAATACTGTACAAGCATTAGGGGGATGGGGTTTGTATGTACAGTAATGTTGTGTCTATTAATACTGTACAAGCATTAGGGGGAATGGGTTTTGCATGTACAGTAATGTTGTGTCATTATTAATACTGTACAATGACTCGTGATTTATTTTAATTAAATTGTAAATGTTATTCTATAATTATTCAAGACCACAGCACAATTAAAAAAACAACATACATTTGTTTAATTCTATTTTACACTGTTAGCCATCAGAAGATGTTCTCGGGTGGTTTCCTTTCATTTGTAAATAACATTGAACACTGTAGGCTATAAAGCAAACATGAATAGGAAACTTGGCAAAGTAGAAGTGAAATTTAATATTTCACCTTCAGTTGTTTTTGTTAAAGTAAGCAGCAATCCACAAACTGCTAACTGTCATTGTGGCGATATATCACAACAGCAATTTCATTTTAGATGTAACCTACACCTTGGTTTTGATAAGATAGATCTTTTTTTTTTTTAAGTGAATTTTAAATAAACTTTTTTTTAAGTTTAAAATGAATGTGCATGGTGTACTAGTCTGCTGGACTTATCAGAGGTTTACACTGATGATCTATTGTATTATTTTAAATGGCCTGATGGAAGAACCTGTGGAGTTCCAAAACTATTACAATTCCTGCTAATGAGGTTCTAATACTTGCGGGATGAGAAGAGTGGTGCATTGCAATACTGTGTAGAATGAAGAGTCTGTACCAGATGTGGTTATTATTCTCTTCTGGCTTTTAACTTTTAAAAGTTTAATGAAAAACACAGTTTAGGTCATTTATTTGTGTTTTATTCATCATATGTTAACATTTTATAGCAATTATAGGTTTGAAAACATTATTCTTCTTTTCAAAATCTGGTACCTGGGAAGGGGTTTCATTTTTACATCTGGTGTTGAAGTGGTTAAGTTAGTTCAGGATTTGGATCTGCTGCCTATGAGGAGGAACCTACAGGAATTGCTGCCTATCAATGCCTATTAACTTGTCAGTTCGAAGAAACTGCTCCCACCAGACCCCATGCCCTTGTTTAGTACTGGGCTCCCCCTTCTCTGTGTACTGCATGCTGATTTCCCAGCTCAGTGAATTTCCCACGCTACAGTTAAACCCTTGCTGCTTAATTCTCTACACAGAACAAACTCTGCAGGCTGAAGAAAACTGCTATCAGATATTTTTGCTTAGGCATTTGAGTGCTAAGTCCTACGATACCTAAATGGCTTGCTTGCATATGCGCCAAGTTTTGAAATTCCCGAGAGGGGCCGAGTTAGTCGTCACTCCCACCCCCCACCCCCCTAAATATAAAACCATAAAAACACCAAATGCAAAATAAACACATATGCAAAATAAATATCAAATCCCCAAGTAAAATCGAACGATGTGACCAATTCCTGCATCTCCAGTACATGCAGACCGTGGTGGGTTTGCACTTTGTTGTCAAGTTACAGTGCAAAGGCACATTCAATAATTTATAACGCTAACCGAAACACAGGGTGTATAAAATAAGAAAATACATTCCAAAAATAAAATGTTGTTTTAAATAGAGGGGAAGGTCAGTAATCATAGATACATAACCAAAAATGAATACAGTAAAGAAAGAGAAAAGGATTGGTAATCATAAATAAGCAAGTAAACGACAGCAATAAGTATTAAACAGTATCAGTGCTCACGTCCTTGGTCAGACTGGCTTGTTCATAAACCATAGCATTCCCCACAGCTTGCCACACTACCTATAAACAATAATTATTTAAACCAGTAGAAAACAATATGAGCGATTCTTTAAAAGGGAAACAAAAACATACATCAAGTAAGCTGTTAATATGCATACAAGTTGGAGAAGTCTCGCACAGCTCGCCCGACAATTTACCGAACATGAATGTCTACAAACAGCTGTAGGCACAATTGCCTGGAATTAATAACTATATATTAATTAATAAGTACATATCTGAACTAATCTTTTGGATTCATTCTTGAACACGCAGTATGCAGTGCAGCATGTGAACTACTGACTGGAGCAACTTCCGAAGCACCCAACACAAAGGAGGGGGGTAGTGAGCCTCGGACCGGTGGATCGGAGCATCTGATCAGAATTTATAGATGAAACAAAGGCTGGAGATAGCAGAAGGAAGTCATAAATTAGATCATGTGTTCATCCCATGCAGGGTGAGGCAACCCATGGTCCAAAACAATGGAAGACAGTTGTAGGGGTAATGTATAGGTCTTTGTGTGAATGTCCTATTAGAACTGGCAACTTGCAGCCAGAACTTTGAATCGGTTTCCAATTTGGTTCCCAAATTGGTTTCTGAACTGGTTTCTGAGTCTAACATGACTTCATAAGAGAAGATAGCATTAAGCTTTATACCGCTTGACTGCAAGAAGATTCTGTTTGAAGATTTGTGGAAACAAAGCAAAAATATAACAACGGAAGATTTGTTCTGCAGACTTTTGGGGTCTTCTTCACGGAACCGTTGAGTATAATTCTCTTACCTTTCCCTTGTGGAACTAGAGCAATTAATGGTAATTACAACACATAGAAATTGATAAAATAGTTATCTTAAATTGCGCTTGTAACGGGGGAGTCTTGTAAGATACGCCTGTCAGTCATGGCGATGACACTGAGAGGTGGGGAAGAGGGTGTGTTGGCTTTCACTCTCTCTGAGTGGCTAAGAGGCGGGCCTTGGGAGATTGCTCGGCCCATAAGAACTGCGCTTGGCTGTGCATTCGGGTGGCTGTGTTTGGAAATATACAGTGACACTGGCAGAAGACACCAGTGTAAAACAAGGACCAGGCAAGCACGGCTGAGGGATGCAGCCTGCCTTAAAATAATTTACAAAGTAAAAGAAATAATTACGTACCCGAGGGGACGTGTGTAGGTATACAGGGAACTGTGGCCACTCCAGTGAATAGAAATAGCTGAGCGTAGGTCAGAGGCCCTTACTGACCGACTTAGCGGCAGTGGGGCACTGCGTAAGCAGCACCTTCATTTTGTAGTTTTATTACTGTGTTTTATTTTCCCTTTTCATTTCGCCTTTTGTTTTCATTATTATTTTGAGCACCTGTGAGTGCGCAAGTGTTTCTACTGTTTACCAGTATTGGTAATCTTGTGGTCCTGTGTACCGTTGTCGGTACTCAGGCCACGGACAACAGCGCCCTCTGCGGGCTAAAAGACAAAACAGCCAACATAATAAAACTGGGCACCAGTGCGGTGTTTTCAAATAAAACTTCGGTCTCCTGTGTGTCAGTGAATTGCCCACCACCCTTCCACAGCGCTTTTAACCCGTGTATAAAAAACCTCTGAAACCTTTGAAAGTATACTTGAGTAATTGTTAGTAAACAATTGTAGTCCAGCTGTGATATGTTATTAGAAGTGTAACTGAGCAAAGTTTGTTTGCATTTTAATAATAAATGCTTGTGTTTAACTAGAGTTATTTTGCCTGTGAGCGGTAGCCGCAGGGCCACTGTCTGTGTAGTTGAGCTGAAAGAACTGTCAGCAGAGTGACGTCATCACCTGCTGGCAGATCCGCGCAGCCTGGACTGAGAGTGAGACAGAGGAATTAATGTACTGTGTTAGAATGAAATGTTGAACCTATAATGAATATTAGGAAAGCAATAGGATTCCATTTGCACTGTAGTTTAAATGCATTATTGAGAAACGACATATATAGAAGCATATTTATTCAAGGAGTGTTTACTTGGGCAACATTGATATGTATGTGAATTGTTATCTCATGATGATTTTCTAGGTTTTTCTTTTCTGTACCATTAGTTTTATTATCTAATAAACTGCTACAATATTTTAACCTACCTTGTTGTAGTTGAGGGTGTTTTGTGTGTTCATTGCTATTCCTCGATCTTATACACGTCATTAAATAAAATGATTATGATGAGGTCTTAATTAACGTGAATGAATATGAAAAATGGGAAAACAAGCCTGAATCAGTTTTTGTATTTTAAATTCAGAAATTGGAAATTGAAAAACGGGTCGACTTTTGTTTTTATGAAAAACCGAAATAGAAAAACGAGTCGTTTTCTGGTTTTACGATTTAGAATGCAAAAATGATTGGCCGGAATGTACACGGACCGATGTGCTTTGCAGAGTGGCGTTATAGGGGCTATCAGAAAAATACTCATTTTTAAATAAATCTTTAGAGTCCAATACATGTACGTGTATTGCTGTTTTTGTAAACATCTGAACACTAATTAATACAAACCATTGCTATGTTCCCCAGCTGTTCAGATGAACGGGCTAGCGTTTCCATTAGTATAGCTTCTTAATTAGTGATTGCACAAAGGGAGCTACAACCTGCATTCTGTGTGGTCCTAGTGTCCCACAATACAAGTCTATCAACATCCTATCAAAATCCCAGGGGACTGAGCCCCCTTTTTAAAATTCTGGCGGGGGCTGGGGATGAGAAAAAATGTCACTATGTAACACTAGGTATGAACAAGAAAGCTGTCTCACAAACAACTGTAGTGCTTGTAGGGTAAGCATAAATGCAGAAAAAATCAATTTAACCAATTTCCTGAATATGGCAATGAGTATGGCAATAAAACAGTATAAGTGTTACTGTAATGAAAAAAAAGTTAATGAAAAAATAGTATACTGTAAAATTAAAACAAGAACATTTTTTTTGATAAAATGAATGTGCCGTGAAAAATGTATTATTCATAAAATACATGCGCCGTACATTAAAAGAAAAGGCGCGAAATTAAGCTGCTGCAATTTTTATTTTATGGTAGTATATTTTGTATAGGCCTAAAAACAAACATTCATTACAGTGCGATTCTAAAAATTATATTAAGTTTTTAGTTTAATTATGAATTTCAGTCGTGGCCAGATCTTTGAAAATAATCAACATAACATATGTATCTGAAGGGAATACTAAAAGATGTGACCAGGGTAAATACATTCTTCCAAAGTGATAATGTTGAGCAAATTAAATTACTTGAAGACGTTACTGACCTTTACATGTCTTTACTGACCAAGATTGTTGTGCCGGCTCAGCTTCAGACCGTGAAAAGGAATGAACTGGTAAACTACAATTTCAAAAATTACATTATGCCAATAGCAGCCATCAATTTTGGATACAAATTCACCTTGGAATGTGGGAATGCTGAAAATAATATCCTTCTAACTGAAGTAAAGGAACGTTGCAAGGAATTCATTGTAAGTCTCTGTACTGAGATTCAAAAACGACTGCCAGACAATATTTCGACACTTGAAAAAATAACAATGTTGCATACAAATGTTGCCACCTCTAAGGTACGGCCAAGCATCACCGAGCTTGCAGTGGCATTTAAAGCAGTGTGCCTTGACATTGATGCTACAGTAAAAGAATGGCAAATGATCCCAAATAAACTGTGGCTGCACACATCTGGAAGTGAAGAATTCTGGGCAGAAGTTTCAGGAGATTGCGACTCTGGTGGCAATAAAAGATTTGAGCACATTAGCACTCTGGCACTTTCCCTACTTACTCTGCCTGTGTCCAACGCAACAGTAGACCGAGCATTCTCAACTGCATTAAAACAAAACTAAGAAACAAAATGCACGTCGAAACTGCAGAAACCATAATGAGAATCAGATACAGCTTGAGATGAATGAACATAACTTGTGTACTGTTCAAGCCCACCAGAGAAATGCTAAGACGTTTTACATCTCAGATCTACGTAAGCAGCAGCTCCCAAGGTGGAAATGAAGAGCAGTTTGGTATCATCGCTGACGCACTGGCATGCTGATTTTAAGGTAGGCTTTAGTTTAAGTTGTACTGTCACTTTAAAAACTGCTTGCATACTTCACAGGTCATTTCACAAAGGGTGGGGGGGTATAGACCAGTGGCAAATATCGGTAGGGCTATATATTCTATTAACAGTATAAAACCAGGTTTCAGTTTTTTTAATGTGCTTATTCATTTTTAAAATTTGGGGGGAAAATGTGTGATTTGGGGGATTTTTAGGATTAGTTTGGGGGGAAATTAAGGAGAGGACCTGGCAACACTGGCTGAACCGGAGACAGCAGCACGCCTCCTCAGGCTCTGGGGACCGGAGCTCCTCCTCTCTGACATTCGGCAGGACGCTTTTCACTGTCGCTGAGTCTTTTTTTTTTTCTTCTCCTCAGCAGGACGACCCGTGCCTGCTGAGCGTCGTCATGGTTTACGCTTGCCCTTGTCCCTCCCAAAAAAAATCATGGGGGGTGGTGCTCAAGCTCCACTTCCAGGCGTTCTCAGCAACCGCAGCACTTCTGGCTCTTGTCCCCCCAGTATATCACCGGTCTTCTCTCACCATCTCTGGGCAGTCCGCCACTCGGAAGCTAGGTCCCCTCTTCAGCGCATCCCACTCTGAAATGTGGTGTTCTTGCGTGTTGTTCCCGCACTGAAGCAGGCAGACAGGCAGGTGAGAGCCGGAATGGAGGCATGGAGACACAGGTGCAGTGAAACACGCCAGCACGGTGCTCAGTATTTATTAATACATAAAACAAAGCAAAACCAAACAATAATGTCATGTGACGCTACCAGCGATGGTAGCGCACAGAGGTCGGTACAAGACTGTAAAAGACACTAAAAATAAAACACAATACAACAAACTATAAATCAAAGGTGCCGTGAAAACGGCAGGCCTTGCAGCAGCCCCGATCATAGTGATCTCTGTGTTTTTATACTGACGCTCCGCCGAGACACGCCCACTTGCCTGCCGGAACAGATGATTGCTTTCAGCTGCTGCTCCACCCAGACAGGTAATCGTCCCCAGCGGAGCGCCACAGCAGTTAAACAATTAATTAAATAAATTTACAACAATTAACGCAAAAATATACAATAAAACTACATATTTCCCCATGTTTAGAGCTTCCGCCCTGCCGCAAATGTATATTCATAATGTATATTCATAAAAACTGCCCCCACATTTACATACAGTACAGATGCTGGTCTGGTAGGGTCTGCTAGGTCTATCACCTTCCTACACCAGCTTTATTTTACATGCATAACAACACAACCCCATTGTTGCATACACGCACAGGACAAATGTTCACTAAATATCAAACGATTAAGTGTACTATAATCAATAATATAGAGCACCTCAGTGGTACAAATGCAGTGGTACTGTACACTTTTATGATTAGTCTGTCTTTTTCCCTTCCACCCTCACTTCACAACTGGCCCTGAGGCCAGCTTAAGTTTCAGGATCTGTGTGCAGTTTGTTGTGTATAAACTTAAAATTTATAGACAGCCAAACTACTGAAATTAATACAGTAGACATTTCTGATATGCTTCACTGTGAAAATGCTGGTTTATGGAGGACTGAAAATTAAGCTGTCTTTGTGTGCTGCCTAAAAAATAAAAAAAAATGATTGCATCTACTTGTTTTTCTGGTATTTATTGATGCTTTTGTGTGTATGTGTGTGTGACATGTGATGCCTGCAGCAATCAGTCTACCAGAAATAGGATTAGATGATCTAACAGCATACGAAAAGTGCATTTTAATAGGTGCATATTTAGGGGCCAAAATTATCAACATTTTCTGAAAATGTACAAAGCGTGCATTCGGAGTGGGGGTGGGATCAAGACTAGTGTAGGCTTTATGATAAAAAAATGTAGCGCCATTCTCACCGAAGTGTCCCAAGGTGCTGCACAATCAAAATGTTAAGATACATATTCATTTATAAACATTGTAAACTTAAATACAGCAAGATAAAAGCAGAATTTTCCAAATGCATTGATAAACAGTGTAAGCATAAAAACAAGATACAAAATCTCAGTTCATATTTAAAAACCTAGGAAGCCTAAGAAGAGAAGACAGCTGAAAAGAGGTGCATTTTGAGAGAAGTCTTAAAATAAGAAAATTATGTAGAATTTTGAATGCAACTGGGCAGAGAGTTCCACAAGGAAGGGGCAATACAACTAAAGCTACACTCACCAAGAGGAATCCACTTAGGTGAAATGCATTTAGGAAGTCCAGAATTGGAAGACCTAAGCTGTCTCCCAGGGATGTATGGACTAAGAAGGTCCATGATGCAAGAAGGACCCTGACCATGTAGGGCCTTGTATGTCAGCATCAGAATCTTGAATGTGTCACTGGAACAGACAGGTAGCTAATGCAAATGAGCAAGTACAGGAGTAATGTGTTCAGTCTGACTAGTGCCTGTCAAGATTCTAGCTGCTGCATTTTGTACCAACTGTAAACGATTGATAGAATAAGCAGGAAGACCTGCAAAAAGGGCATTGCAATAATCTAAGCAAGAAGTCAAACGATAACCTAGAGTGTAACTGAACACCTAAACTTTGGACCACCAAGGAAGCAATAAGGGAACAATCACTAAAAGAACAAGAAAACTGGGGTTTAGACCCTACCACCAGCAACTCAGTTTTGTTAGCATTTAATTTCAAGAAATTACTTGACATCCATGCTTCTACATCAGCCAAACATGCAGATAGAACCGCTCCAGTAGTAGAATTAATTTTAAAATACATTTGGGTGTCATCTGCATAGGAGTGAAAATGTAAGCTGTGTTGCTGTAGAACATCTCCCAACGGCAACATATAAATAACAAAAAGGAGAGGGCCAAGAACAGAACCCTGCGGAACTCTGTGGACTACTTGAGTGGTAGAAGAATTAGAACCAGCATAGGACACGTACTGATGTCGATCTGACAGGTATGAGCAGGACCACTCAAGAGCCTGTAACACTCACCAGACATTCAAGGCGTTCCAAAAGAATCGGATGGTCAATAGTGTCAAATGCTAGAAAAACTATAGAAGGCAATGATTCTTGGTGATAAATCTCCCGCCCAATCTGTGAGGTTGCAGTATAAAGGGAACAGAGTGCCCTGGACTGGATGGCCTTGACAATTAATTCCCAGGGTTAGGTGGAATTCGGCCATCTAGAAAGGGGGCACAGCTGCGGTACATTAACCACTTCAACACCATGACGTACACATGTATGTCAAATGAAATCCCACTTACAGTACCATGCCGTACGTCAAGTTTCCCATTCTATTCTATGATTGGTTTCTCAGTCTAGCTTTTCAGGTTTCATTGTCTAGGGCAGTGCTAGTACTGTGGAATGTGCAATGAAAGTCGGAGGAGGGTCAGGTGACATTTGTATCCAATTGCGTGTCATGTACCGATTCCAATCTACATGTGGGTGTTTAAAAGACTAAGATATATTATGGAAGCCATTCAACTTTACAAGTATGTATGTATATATATATATATATATATATATATATATATATATATATATATATATATATATATATATATATATATATATATAGTGTTTTAGATTATTATTTTTTGTTTTATTAGTTTTACTTGTTTATTTGTAGTTTATATAGTTCTTAGCGAAAGCTAAACATGGCAACGTACGTGGTCTTTCTATAATGAGCAACGGGAGTGAATCGGAGGATTTCGATACCAGCGACAGTGATGCTGACTTATCACTCAGCGATGATGATGAAGAGGATGTGGAGCCAAGAACAGTACAAACTGTACAAATAAAAGAGCATGCAGCTACATTACAGTTAAGCCAGCTGCAAATGGGAAGATGTTTGGTTTGAAATGGCAGTGCTGTGACAAAATACTATGAAAACACAGCACTGGGTACAAGGCAATAAAGCAGACATCTGCGGCAGCCAGATCCATCACAATGCCTGCGCAAAGTAGCTGTGTACATGCATTTGTGACTATCCCTCCAACACAAGGGAAGCAGAGACCGCAAAAAAGGTGCAGGGTCTGCTACGAAAATGAAAACAAAAGAAAGGACTCAAGAAAAATGTGCAGTGGTTGCGAAGGCAACCCCGGATTCTGTTGTATTGAACATTTCAATAAATTGCACAGAGCAAGTCGATAATGGCACACATTTTGATGTTGTTTGATTTTTATTTGATAATTACTGTTTACTGATTATTATTGTTATCAGCAGTGTTTTTGTTTTCATTGTTAAAAAAACATGTTTTTATCTTTATATTGAACATGGGTATGTAGTACACAGGAGCATAAAGGGTTAATGAAAAACACAGTTTAGGTCATTTATTTGTTTATTATTAATCATATGCTAACATTTTATATAGCAATTACAGGTTTGAAAACATTATTATTATTATTTTCAAAATCTGGTACCTGGGAAGGGGTTTCATTTTTACATCTGGAGTGCTTAAGTCAGCACTCCAGAGTAAAAGCAATGTGGCAACCACAGATTGGAGGAGAAACGATTGGACTCGCTAACCAAGGGGGCGTGACTGAAGGTACAAATAGGGAACATAGCTAGGTGATCTGTTCTTTTGTTTATGGTTAAGAGAATGCTAAAGGACGAGCGAAATATAACCGTGAGTGTTTAGTGTTTGTTTGTTTTGTTGAGTCTAATTATAATCCGTAGTTAAACAGTGCAATACACATTGCTGTGTATTGCCTGGGATTATTATTTGCCGTCACAAAAGACCTGGAATTTCAAAACCTCCACTCCAAATAAAACATTGTTGGACATTGAAATCACTTGTTTGTTGTTGCAAACCACTTTGCCACAAGAATCAAAAAGTTTTAGTTACTTTTCTCAGTGTTTTTCAGTGGGCCTATGTATTTGTGTTCAACATAGGATACACCTTCACTATGGTGAGTAATTACATTTAAAAAATCTAGGGCCTGCTTCAACATTTTTATTGCATGTGGCAATGTGCCTCGCCCCTGTGTGCATTTGTGTGTTATATGTTGTATGTTGCGTGTGTTAATGTTGGTGTATTGCAGTTGGTACACTTGATATAAATTGGTGTGTGCAGCAAAAGTTATTTAAAATGTATAATTGTATTTAGGCACAGGATTGCACTTCATGTGCATTTAAAGTATTTAATATGTGAGCACGAGGTTGCACATAATTAATTCACGTGCTGGTATTCAAGTGAATAATTAATTAGTAATTGAATCCCGGTACAACAGTATATATAGATGGACGTTTTACTCACTCGGGTTGGGTGTTCGGTGAGTAGTGAACGGGAGAGAGAGGAGGAGAACTAAAGTTAAATATTAATAACAATTGCTATCGCGTGCTGGTAAGACCAGCACGATACTTGTTTGTTTATTTGTACTCACCGTGTTTGTGTGCCTGTCCGTCCACCGTTTATTAAGTGTTATTCCGTTTTGTTTGTCTGTTTTACTTGGCCTCAAGTGCCGTGTCCTGTCTTCTGTTTTGTTTAAACCTTTTATTTTGTTCAATTAAAACACTGAGCGCAGTTTCAACACACTCCACTACTGTCTCTGTGTATTCCTTTCTGGTCTGAAGTCACACCACTACACGTGGTGTCGGAACCGAGATAACAGCGCCCCCAAGACTCAGGCCAGAAAGGGTACTCTACAAAAAAAAAAAATTGGAAAAAGCAGTCGGCAACAGCAGAGCAAAGGGGAAAAGGAGGAAGCAGGGCTGTGGTGTTTCGCCTGTGGCAAAACCTGTCACAACACCATGCACTGCTCCCTCCATGTGGCTGTTCAGGCATTGTCCCGAAAGATGGGATGGGGAGAAGACACGGAGGAGCGGTTCCGCCAGAAGGCTAGGAAGCCAGTACCCGACCAGCTGCCATCACCATTGTGCCCCCTCTGTGAGGGTAAGCATTACTTTGCCTCCTGTCCTGTCCGCAGTTATGAGGAGGACCTAGCATCTGAGTGGAATGAGCCCGTGCATCCAGCGCCCAGACGGGGGGACCGCGAGCATCCAGCGTCCGGGCGCGGGGACCGCGAGCATCCACCGCCCGGACGGGGGGACCGCGAGCGTCCAGCGCCCGGAGGGGGGGACCGCGAGCGTCCAGCGCCCGAGAGGCAGCTGTTCCCATCTCCACCAGCAGAGGGAAAATGCCTGCTGTCCCCATCTCCACCAGCAGAGGAAGAATGCCTGCTGTCCCCATCTCCACCAGCAGAGGGTGAATGCCTGCTGGTTTCCCCATCACAACCAGCAGAGGAAGAATGCCTGCTGGTTTCCCCATCACAACCAGCAGAGGAAGAATGCCGGCTGGTTTCCCCATCACAACCAGCAGAGGAAGAATGCCTGCTGGTTTCCCCATCACAACCAACAGAGGAAAAATGCCGGCTGGTTTCCACATCACAACCAGCAGAGGAAGAATGCCTGCTGGTTTCCCCTTCCAAGACAGAGGGAGAACCGCACCCGTCCCCTGCAAGTGAGGTAGAGCCGCACAAGTCCCCTGCAAGTGAGGGAGAGCCGCACCAGTCCCCTGCAAGTGAGGTAGAGCCGCACCAGTCCCCTGCAAGAGAGGGAGAGTCGCACCAGTCCCCTGCAAGAGCAGGAGACTACACGCTGCTCCCACCTCCGTCGCCAGGAGACTACACGCTGCTCCCACCTCCGTCGCCAGGAGACTACACGCTGCTCCCACCTTCGTCGCCAGGAGACTACACGCTGCATCCACCTCCACCACAAGGAGCAGAGCAGCAGGAGCTGCCTCTGCCTCCACCACCTCAACCGATTCCACCAGGAGGAGAGCAGCAGGAGCTGCCTCTACCTCCACCACCTTCGCCACCAGGAGAGCAGCAGGAGCTGCCTCTGCCTCCACCACCTTCGCCACCAGGAGGAGAGCAGCAGGAGCTGCCTCTGCCTCTGCCACGGGCAGGAGCAGAGCAGCAGGAGCTGCCTCTACCTCCACCGGCAGGAGCAGAGAAGCAGGAGCTGCCTCTGCCTCCTTCACCAGCAGAGGGTGAATACCTGCTGGTTCCGCCTTCACTGTCGTGGGACGACTGCTTTCCCCTCCCACCTCCACCAGCAGAGGGTGAATACCTGCTGGTTCCACCTTCACCGCTGTTTGAAGATTGCTTGCCGCTCCCACTTCCACCACCAGAGGAGCTGCAACTAAGTTTCGCACCGCCCAAGGATGCCTGCCTCGCACCGCCCAGGGATGCCTGCCTCGCACCGTCCAAGGATGCCAGCCTCACACTGCCCAAGGATGCCAGCCTTGCATCACCTGGGGCTGCCTGGTCCTCCGCATCACCTGGGGCTGCCTGTTGCTCCGCATCGCCTGGGGCTGCCTGTTGCTCTGCATCGCAGCAGGATGTACTGTGGCCGGAACCCCACCAAGGGGAGCTGTCGGCCACGAAAAAGGGAGAGGAGGTCTGGAGACCACCAACCTCAGCAGCAGTTTCGCTGCCGGAGATCTTGGGGGAGGTCAGGAGACCTGCTCCCACTGCAGCACGTGCGCTGCAGGAAGTACTGTGGCCGGAGCCCAACAAAAGGGAGCTGCCGGCTACAAAGAAGGGGGGAGGTCAGGAGACCACCCCCCAAGCAGCCTTTCCGCTGCCAGGACTGCCCCGGCTGAAGGAGTCAGTCTGGGAGCTGTCAGCACAGCTGCTGACAGCATGGCCAGTAGCAGCCTGGCTACTGGCAACATTGCCGCCCATGAACCCCTTGAAGTCCCTATTCTTGGCCCAGGACTTTGAGCGAGACTTTTGGGATTTTAAGGGGGGAGGTGGCCATTGAGGCCATATGTGCTGCTGTGACAAAGAGAGAATGAATTCTTGTTTTAGATCTCCCTCCCGACCGGTGAGGGCGTTGGGGAGGAGGAGCAGACATCCCCAGGAAAGGTGGAAGTCGGCCATTTGGAAAGGGGGGCGGGGCCACGGTGCGCAACGTCAACCCAGACGGGAAGCGTTGTGGCAATCGTGCATTGGTCAAAGGCGGTTGCCCTCGCTGCCCAATGGGAACGGGACGAAGCGTACAAAAGGGGGCGTGGCCCGGGTTCTGTTCCTTCTGGCAAGGTACAGTGAGAGAGAGAGAGAGAGAAACAAAAGAAATAGAACACAGATAACCAGGGAAGGGAAATAAATAGGAAGGTTGTGTGGCGTGGAGGTTCCTGCTAACCCCTTGTGTTTTATTCATTTATCAGAGCACTAACGGGACGCCCGAGCGACAAGGGAGGAGCGCTAACCCGGAAGTGCCGGACTGGTTCCGCCCTAGTCTTACTGACGGGGCTGAGGAAGGACGGACTATTGTTTTGTTTGGGGTGTCTACGTTCTCCGTTGTTCTTTTTGATTTTTGGCACATTCCCCTGTTCCTTTCTTTTGTGTTGTGGTTGCCGGGTTACACATCGTTGTGTATCTTGGCACCATTATTATTTTTGTTGTGGGCAAAATAAAGCCGCACATTATTTTCACAATACCAACCCCGGACTGGTCTCTTTATTTTTCCCATCACTCACTCAGCTACCTGTCACAGCTGCACACAAGGGAGGGTATATGTGGCAATGTGCCTCGCCCCTGTGTGCATTTGTGTGTTATATGTTGTATGTTGCGTGTGTTAATGTTGGTGTATTGTAGTTGGTACACGGGCTATAAATGGGTGTGTGCAGCACAAGTTATTTAAAATGTATAATTGTATTTAGGCACGGGATTGCACTTCACGTGCATTTAAAGTATTTAATATGTGAGCACGAGGTTGCACATAATTAATTCACGTGCTGGGATTCAAATGAATAATTAATTAGTAATTGAATCCTGGCACAACAGTATATATAGATGCATGTTTTACTCACTCGGGGTTGGGTGTTCGGTGAGTAGTGAACGGGAGAGAGAGGAGGAGAAATAAAGTTAAATATTAATAACAATTGCTATCGCGTGCTGGTAGGACCAGCACAATACTTGTTTGTTTATTTGTACTCACCGTGTTTGTGTGTCTGTCCGTCCACCGTTTGTTAAGTGTTAGTCCGTTTTGTTTGTCTGTTTTATTTGGCCTCAAGTGCCGTGTCCTGTCTTCTGTTTTGTTTAAACCTTTTATTTTGTTCAATTAAAACACTGAGCGCTGCCGCAACTCCGTTTCAACACACTCCACTACTGTCTCTGTGTATTCCTTTCTGGTCTGAAGTCATCCATTACAGCCTGCTTGTCACAGTGTGGTTTTGGAAATACAGCACACTGTAGGCTTGCTGTAATTGATTTTGGACAACCCATGTCAACATGCCACAGTAGCAAAGATAGTCATGTTGGTAGGCTGCTCCAAGACATTGGTCATTAAAGTGCACAAGTAAATGCAAAGCTCAGAGAAATCATTGGCCAAGAGAGACAGCTGTATCTCAAGAGTGTCACTGACTAAACCACTATCATTCTAAAGTTGTTGTAAACACTCTTTTTAATGCAACGCATGTTTAATTCATAATACTCTTCTTATAATGTGTAACATCCAAAGTATTGGCATAGGCGCTGCTTACCATAAAAAAACAAAGTTTGTTGTAAACCTATGTAAAATAACACTACTATCATAGCATGTTACTTCTGTTTTTTGTAAACATAGCCAATGATACCTGTACACATTTAAGATATTTTCTGAAACTTGCAAAAACTTCTGATCTGCTGAATTAAATTAACATATTGGTAATATTTAGAATTATTCTTTGGAATTTGCTGTTCTTGTAACCTGTGTGGTTTGGTGGGCAGGAGTGAGGGCCTCCCCCCCATTCCGTCCTGCCAATAAAATCCACCGATCCTGCAGCAACGCTCCCAACATCCGGGCACTCAGGCTTCTAAAACTATTATCCTCTCTACTCCCTAAACACCTTTGCCCCGGGACACTTTTCCACCTCTACGTTCTTTAAAAGACCCAACGACAAGATTCTGAAAGCTCTTTGAAAAAGGAATTGCACTCCCAGCTGGGAGTGATTCTCTATTACTATGTACTGCGGGAAGCGTCCTCCCGTGCTGTTGATTTTCTCTATTTACTATGTACTGTCACCGACCACCTGAACGCATTCGAAATCAGGATTTCTCGCTTAGAACCAGCAGCTGTCTTCTCCCATGCATCCGCCATGACAGCTGCATCTGTCACTCCTGCTGCGCAGCACCCGCTCCTGCAGTCGTTCACTTCGGCTCACTCTCCTCAGCTCCTCTGCTGTTGACCCAGCAGCCCCAAACTGCAAGCAAGAATAATAAACCGTCTCCTTCAAAATATGCTTCTTGAGGGTAAACAAAAATAATATTCTTGATAAACTGTTTCCATTGTTTCAGGACATAATAGATACTGTATATGTCTTTGTGTTATTGAGGCTGTGGAAGGGTGGGGATAGTCACTGACACGGGAGACAGAAGATTTTATTTGGAAACACCGCACAGGTGCCCAGATTTATTTATTTTTCTTATTAATTGTTTTATCTAGTTTAGCCCGCAGAGGGCGCTGTTGTCCGTGGTCTGGATACTGCCGACAGTAAACCAGGACCACGGGGTTACCAACACAGGTATCCAACTCCATGCACCTTCAAGTGCTCAAAAGTAATAATGAAAACAGAAGGCGAAAGAAAAAGGGAAAATAAAACACAGTAATAAAACTACAAACAAAAGTGCTGCTTATGCAGTGCCCCCACTGCCGCTAAGCCGGTCAGCACGGGTCTCCGTCCTACACTCAGCGGTGCCTATACGCTGGGGTTGGCCAGGGTTCCCCATACCTCTACACACGTCCCATCGGGTATGTATTTATTTATATTGCTCTGTGAAAATTAGTTTGTTTTTCTTATGAAAGGCTGCCACTCAGCCGGGCTCGCCTGCTCCTTGTTTCACGCTGGCCTCCTCTGCCAGCGACACTGTATTTCCTCCAACACGGCCACCCGAGCGCACAACCAAGCCAGATCTTATGGGCCGAGCAGTCTCCCAAGGCCTGCCCCTCAGCCACTCAGAGAGAGGGAAAGCACACACACCATCTTCCCCACCTCTCCGTGTCATCGCCATGACCGACAGGCGGATCCCACGAGACTGCTGCCCTCTACCTGCAGTAATACGGATGTGCCAAATAGTCAGTCCAGATCTCCCCTGTTACAGAGGCATTGCGACAATTCATCAATCCAATTCATCAGCGCCATTGTCTCTCCCTCTGAAGTCATAAAGCAATCTATACGCTCACTGTCGCAAATCAAGCTCACTGTCACGTCAGGCAGTTAGTTGCCCGTTTCTGCCATGAGGGGTCTCCCCTCTCCCAAGAGTGAAATTCCCCAGTCATGAGTTAGGTTCTTATATGTTTTGTTTTATTTTATTTTATTGTAGGTCAAATATAGAAAGCTTAATCTGTTGAAATAGCTTCACATCAGTAGTAAAATATTTATTTGGATGAATTCCTATACAGCAATCTCTCAGTCCAGAATATAGCATAGCTGAGATCACAGCACTGTCAGTATGTAAAAAAGATGGTTATAGCCTAAAGAACCCTTATAGAAATACTCAACAAACCTCCTGAGCTACCTGTTCATGGTTTTGTTTTGATTATTCCATTTGAAAGCAGAGCGGCATGCTACTTACTTTGTTATAGAAGAACGTGGCTTTGTAAAAAAAAAAAAAAAATTCTCAATTTAATTTATATATATATATATATATATATATATATATATATATATATATATATATATATATATATATATATATATATATATATACAGTGCCTTGCAAAAGTATTCAGACCCCTGACCAATTCTCTCATATTACTGAATTACAAATGGTACATTGAAATTTCGTTCTGTTTGATATTTTATTTTAAAACACTGAAACTCAAAATCAATTATTGTGTAAGGTGACATTGGTTTTATGTTGGGAAATATTTTTAAGAAAAATAAAAAACTGAAATATCTTGCTTGCATAAGTATTCAACTCCTGTGCTGTGGAAGCTCCCAGTTTACACCGATGAAAGAAATTGCCCTAACGAGGACACAATTACCTTACCATTGGCCTCCACCTGTGAACCATTAAAGTTGTTGTCACATATTCTGGATAAAAACCCCACTGTTGAAGGATCATTGGTCAGGCTGTGAATCTGAAGGAAAATGAAGACCAAAGAGCATTCTACAGAAGTTAGAGATAAAGTAATACGAATGCATAGATTAGGGAAAGGGTACAAAATAATATCCAAGTGTTTGGATATCCCAGTGAGTTCACTGGGATCAATAATCAGGAAGTGGAAGCTGCATCACACCACCCAGGCACTGCCAAGACAAGGCCGTCCCTCAAAACTCAGCGCTCAAACAAGAAGGAGACTTGTGAGAGAACACTGGCCTGTATGGGAGAGTGGCAAGAAAGAAGCCATTACTCAAAAAGTACCATCTGAAAGCACGTCTTGAGTTTGCCAGAAAGCATGAGAGTGACCCAGCTGCAATGTGGGAAAAACTCAAAGCGCTATGTGTGGCGCAAACCTAACACTGCCCATGCCTCAAGACACACCATCCCTACAGTGAATTATGGTGGTGGCAGCATCATGCTGTGGGGATGCTTCTCATCAGCAGGGACTGGGCATCTTGTTAAAATTGAAGGAAGAATGGATGGAGCAAAATACAGGGAAATACTGCAAGAGAACCTGCTTCAGTCCGCTAAAAAACTGAAGCTTGGGAGGAAATTCACCTTTCAGCAGGACAATGATCCCAAGCACAAGGCCAAAGCAACATTGGAATGGCTCAAGAACAAAAAGGTGAATGTCCTACAGTGGCCCAGTCAAAGTCCTGATCTCAATCCCATTGAGAATCTGTGGCACTATTTGAAAATTGTGGTCCACAAGCGTCGTCCAACCAACCTGAACAACCTGGAGCAAATCTGCCAAGAAGAATGGGCCAAAATCACTGTGTGCAAAGCTGGTACATACTTACCCCAAAAGATTTAAAGCTGTTATTGCAGCGAAAGGTGGCTTTACCAAATATTAATGTGTGGGAGTTGAATACTTATGCAAGCAAGATATTTCAGTTTTTTATTTTTCTTAAAAATATTTCCCAACATAAAACCAATGTCACCTTACAATAATTGATTTTGAGTTTCAGTGTTTTAAAATAAAATATCAAACAGAATGAAATTTCAATGTACCATTTGTAATTCAGTAATATGAGAGAATTGGTCAGGGGTGTGAATACTTTTGCAAGGCACTATATATATATATATATATATATATATATATATATATATATATATATATATATATATATATATATATATATATATATATAGATAGATAGATAGATATAGATATTATAAAAATATAATTAACTTCTAATTTTTTTTTGCATTGTTGGCACAGTTATGGGGAGCCGCGTGTCCTGTTTTGGGGGTAAGTGAAGTTCACTTCCCAACCTTAAAAACCCAGCCACACTGGCTTCATCCTCCATGAGACTAAGGGGAACCCCGGGTGAATCTTTCTAAATTTTTCACACCTCTAGGTTCCCCTTGGGGGTTGTATCGATTGCTTCCTAGCCTTGGAGGCCAATCGTTTCAGTCTCACCTCTCTGTGAGGCTGGCTCTCCACGAGCCAAGGGGAATCCGCATACTAATCCCTAAGTCACAAAGCATTCTCTCCTATTATCAGTTCCTGAGGTTCTTCCTCCATGCAGTCCTTGCTCCTGTCCCGTGAATCATAACATTAAAACACCAAATGTATTAAGAACTCTTAAAATGTAAGGTGCTGGTAATGTATTATCCACACCACACTCTCCATAAAACCAATTTATCCTTTCAAGACAAAAAGTAGTACAGCATCTCTTACATGTATACAGTGTACTAGTAATGCTGAGATAAGTGAAAAAGAGAACAATAACATATCCTTTCATAGCTTCAATATTATATACCAGGAAATTTACTCTGTTCCAGTGCAAATTCAATTTCCTGTATGTGTCACAGGCCAGGGAAATTCATCAACCAAATCCTTTTAAATTTTTTTCTTGACAAAAACAAATATGAATAACAAGAAATTATTACTACAATCACAATTACCTGGGACCAAATATATCAATTATTTAAATGAAACACATAGAGAATAATAGATGACAGGCAGGATCTTTTTTTATTGAGGCGATCTGATAAAAACAAGACAGACATTTTTTATAATACCCTGTTTCTATTTAATTCAAAAAACACTTTGTTACCTAGTATGGAAATGCGTGTTGATTTAATATGTAATAAATACCAGTATCAATATAAATGTTGTAGATGAAAGCAAAGTATGGTCTATGTATGAATCATAAATATCTAAAATCAGTCTTCATATATCTTATGATGTAATGCGATACCTAGATAGTCACACCCATAGTCTTACTAATGCCCTGTCCCACTGTTTGACAGTTGCAGAAGTAAGGATTTTGTTTTACAAATAATTTGGCAGCGGGACAAGTTTTTTTTTTTTATCTGCAATTATCAAGCACTGGACAATGTTAACTGTGACAAGGGATCTTTAATTGACACAAACTGATGGCAACTCAGTCAGTGCAGTGGCTGTTACACCATCCTGTAGCATTGATTACATTCTGACAGAGAAGAGGGGGCACCCTTTTATTGAAACATCAGAATATTTAATCCAGCTATTGATCAAGCCCAAAGTTGCTTAGTTTATGAGATTCTGCAAGAAATACTACCTTAAATAACATTATTTAAAATGCAGTTCAGTGTAGTGATCCAGGAGGCTGTTAGCACACACACTCTTAGTCTTGACCAGAAGGGGTTATCACTCATTGAACATGATACAGAAATTCAACCTATTGGCTTCTAAATTACTGTAAATATTGTCTGCACTGTGCTATTCATTTTAAAAACATTGTACTTCAATTAAAACAGGAAGTATTTTCTTGGTATCTTCTATGTATCACACTTAGAGTCTTAGTTCGCTACCAGTAATAAATACCAATTGCATATTCGTCACAGAATCCAACTGAAAAATTACAAAAATGACACTGTTGCACAGTTAAGAGTTCATCTCTTTAATACGGTACATGCATAATAAATGCAATACCCCAAACCAATAAATGATGATGATGGTTTGAGTTTAAGTATCACTGCATTTGTAAGATGTGAAAATATCTACTTAATAATAGCCATAGGTTATAATAGGGCAAAACAGCTCAAATTCAGAATTCTGAAGAGGGAAGTCAAAGGCAGTCTTTAAGTAAGCAGTTAAATGGATCTGTTGAGAAGTGTAACAGGCAAACTTCTGCGTAATGCTTGTATATGCTTTGAAAAGTCATCTAGCAAAGTAGGTCACAACACATAATAAATATGTGCTGAATGGGTGCTAGAACTTATCAGCAATACGGATCTTTACTAAATATATAATTGATCATCTATATTTAATTAAAAAGAACAAGTATATGTAAAATGAATATACATTTGCTTGGCTATTTCATGCTGACAGCAAAGTATCTAAAAACACAGTGTCAGTACTAAATGGGGGAAAAAAAACAAAACTTAAATATAGAAAGTGTCATCTGTTGAAATAGCTTCAAATCAGTAGTAAAATATTTATTTGGATGAATTCCTATACAGCAATCTCTCAGTCCAGAATATAGCATAGCTGAGATCACAGCACTGTCAGTATGTAAAAAAGATGGTTATAGCCTAAAAAACCCTTATAGAAATACTCTACGAACCTCCTGAGCTACCTGTTCATGGTTTTGTTTTGATTATTCCATTTGAAAGCAGAGCGGCATGCTACTTTTTTGTTATAGAAGATGAAATTGCATATGGGTGTTAAGAGAACCATGGGGATGCAAATGCCACAGTTATTACTTTTTGTCACTAGGGGGCACCACTATGACCTACGTCTGATAATCACAAGTGTTCAATATGTGCTCCTCCATGGTCCAGAATGAATTGTATTTGTGTGACAATGGACATTACAACAGCATTACGCATCTCATCAGGTATGCTGGCCACCTCCCGGACAATGGCATCCTTGAGGTCTGGAATTGTGCGAGGGTTCCCTCGGTACACACATGACTTCAGGTAACCCCATAACTAGAAATCCACCTGGTTACCCATATGCGGAGGCACACCATCCTGCATGAAGACTGTAGTGTTTATCAAATTGTGTTGCTGCAGCATAGGAATGACCATGGGTTGTCAGCATGGTGTGGTATCGTGGGCACGTTTGAGGTCTCTTGCTGATGGCTCTTCAAAAAAGAACGGTCCAATAACAAAGTTAGCCATAAAGCCACACCACACTGTCACTTTAACATCATGTAGGAGTCTCTCAAATGTTGCCTGTGGATTAGTCTCGACCAGATAACACAGTTGCTCATGTTCACACTTCCAGACAGGGTGAAATGCGCTTCATCCGTCCACAGGATATTAGCAGGCCACTGGTCATCCAATTCCTGTCGTGCCAAGAACTGCAATGCAAAATCGACATGTCTGATGAAATCTGTCTCCTCTAAATGCTTGTACATGATGCAGCTTGTATGGAAACATCTGCAGAGTTGAACATAGAGACTTATGAACAGTTGAACTGTGCAAATCCAGGTGGAGGGCGACGGCACGTGTGCTTGTGCTGGGTTGTTCTGCTACTGCATGGCTGATCATGGTGTCGGTGGTCTGCCGCTATGATGCTTATCACAAGTGCAACCTGTTTCCACAAATTTTTGGATTAGGTTGTGAACAACAGCTCTTGAACACGCCCGCATGCGCATGTTACGCGACTCTCACGGTATTCCCTGAGAACTACCTCAGCATTGCTTCTTTTGCTGTAAAAAAAAAACTTGACCAGTTCACCTCTCTGCACACTTGTCAGCTTCATGTTGCTTCACTGAGCTACTTTGCGAGTGACAGGACTATTTATCCCCACAGTACTGTACTATGGAAATACGAAGCAGTAACCACAGTGACCACCCCTAGTGAGACAAAAAATAACTGCGGCATTTGCGTCCCCATAGTTCCCTTGACAACCGTATGGTTTCCTTGACAGGAGACGACCCGGTAGTAGTCATCCACATCGGTACAAACAACATTGGAAGACAGAGGCCAAAATCCCTGCAAAACAAATTCAGAGAGCTAGGAAGGTAATTAATAGACAAGACCAAAACTGTGGTATTTTCTGGGATACTGTCGGCACCTTGCAAAGGAACATACAGACAGCTGGAAATACTTAATCTAAACTCATGGCTGAAAACGTGGTGCACACAGGAAGGCTTCACCTTCCTTGAACACTGGACCAAATTCTACAACAAGGACTATCTATATCGGCAGGACGGACTGCACTTAAAAAGGGAATCAATCTACTCGGAGAAAGGATCCGCGAGGAGGTTGAGAAGCATTTAAACTAGAAAGGAAAGGGGGGAGAAATCAACAAAGAAAAACTACATCAAAACAAGGGCAACAACTCAGGTAAGACAGCCATTAAATGTATTTATCTAAATGTGAGAAGTCTCAGAAACAAAATGTTAGAACTTGAAGCTACTGCACTAACAAGTACTGTAACTACGATGTGATAGGTGTTACAGAAATTTGGTTATCCAAGAGTGTTGGAGATGAATATAATATTAGTGGGTATACACTGTATAAGAAAAACAGACAGGACAAAAGAGGCAGAGGGGTAGCGCTATACATCAAAAATAGTCTTGAAGCCCAGGTGTTAAATCTGGAAGAAAAAAAACGCAGAATCATTATGGGTCAGAATAATGCACAAAAATTCAAAGGGCATAATAATAGGGGCATGCTATAAACCGCCAAATTCAGGCACCGAGCAAAATAATCTGTTATGACAATAGAAATGCGTGCAGCAAAGGAGAAGCCATATTAACCCTTAGAGGTCCTATGTCGGACCTGGTCCAACATCATCAAAACGACGCAAAAAACAGGTCTCAAGTCATTTTTTCTCTGGAAAAAGCCGAGAAAACCATTCAATGGTCGAGTGAGACCGATAGGAGCCGAAAAAAGGGGCGTATCTCATGAATACAGATAGCCCCGGCACCACATAGATAACATGGACATAAACAAACAAGATAGCTGCTTCTGCATCCAGCTCTCAAAGAATATCACATACATTTGCAGAGCTTTTTTTAGTAATAAAATAATGACTTGGATCGCATTATTGAGGAGTTTGGTAATAAAACGAGTGATCAGGAGATGATTTATTGGTATGCACGACTATGAAGAGGTATGTTAAAAATACAGCGAACAAGGGGTGGGGCGGGGCTGGAGATGCAGTACTGAGTGTCCTGTTGATATGCAGTGCCTTTTAAACCTGTTTTACGGTGAAAAAATACTTTTAAACAGCTGCCTAAAATAAACTGCGTGTGTGAAAATAAATTGGACCTGACGTGCCTGATACGCACTGAATAAACGGACCGCTAAGGGTTAATGGGGGATTTCAACTTCCCCCATATAAAATGTGAAAACCCGGTGGGGAGCACGACAGACGAAATTGAAATGGTGGAAATGACAAATGACTGCTTCCTAAATCTGTCAAGGCACCAACTAGAGGGGAGGCATGCCTTGATTTAGTCTTTTCAAATAACGAAGACAGAATAACTAAAACAGAGGTCAGAGAATCATTGGCAAAATCAGACCACAACATGGTCTCATTTGAAGTGCTTGTTAAAACCCCAAAAGTAATGACTAAAGCTAAGGTTTACAATTTTAGGAAGGCAAAACTATGAAGGAATGAAACAGAGACCAACAGAAGTAGATTGGAGTAAAATAGAGAAAACATCCACGGAAAAAGGATGGCTGTTTTTTAAAAATGTAGTACTAGAGGTGCAAAACAATTACATCCCAAAAGTAGACAAATCTAAATCTAAAACAAAATTGCCAAAAATGGTTTAATAGATCAATTAAAAAATATATATTCAAAGAAAAAAGACACTTGCGTTTAAAAAGGGACCAAGAACAAAGTACACAGAAAGAGTACTTGGAACTGCAAACACAAGTCAAAAAGGAAGTTAGAAAGGCCAAGAGAGAGATAGAAATGAGCATTGCTAAGGGGGCTAAAACCAATTCCAAAAAGTTTTTCGAATATTATGACAGCAAGAGAACATTCAAAGAGGAGGTAAAATGTTTAAGAGATACAAATGGCAAAATTATAGATGAAGAGGAAAAAATTGCAAATATATTAACCCTTTGCAGTCCATTTATTAACTGCGTGTCAGGCGCATCAGGTCCAATTTATTTTCACACGCACAGTTAATTTTAGACGCTGTTTAAAAGTATTTTTTTCCACAGTCAAACGGGTTTAAAAGTCCCTGCATATCAACAAAGCACTCACTAGGCATCTCCAGCCCCGCCCCACCCTTTCGTTCACAATCACTTTCACATATGCTAAGAAATAAATAATAATAATAATAATAGTCGTACATACCGATCAATCATCTCCTGATCACTCGTTTTATCACCAAACTCCTCAATAATGCGATCCAAGTCATTATTTTATTACTATAACATCTCAAAAAAGCTCTGCAAATGTCCGTGATCTGTCTCTGTGTGTAACAGCCAGCTTGTTTCCTTTTGACCGCCCCTATGTGATGCCAGGGGCAAGTATGACTATTCATGAGATACGCCTTTTTTTTTTCTTTTTTTTTTTTATCGGCTTGTCTCGGCTCCTGTCGCTCCCACTCAGCCATTGAATGGTTTTCTCAGCTTTTTCCGGAGAAAAAACGACTAGAAACCCGTTTTTTGCGTTTTTTTGATGATGTCGGACAGGGTCCGACAATGGATAGGGTTAAATGATTACTTTTCACAAGTTTTTACAAAGGAGGATATGGGCAACATGCCCCACATGTAGACCTGTTCCTATCCAGTTTTAAATAAATTTAGCATAACAGAGTGTGACAAAGAGGACTGAGCGGTGACGTCACGGCAGAGCCAGGAAACACAGTACAGACAGAGACTTGGGGTTTTTGGTGAAGCTGAGCGCGTGATCGCGCTCAGCGTTTAATAATCAAACAGAAAATAAAAGGTTTGTACACAAAACAGAAACAGGACACGGCACTTTCGCCAAAATAAATATATAAACAAAACGGACTAACAATTAAACAAACGGTGGACAGACAGACACACAAACACGGTGAGTAAACAAACAAACAAGTATCGTGCTGGTCCTACCAGCACGCGATAGCAATTGTTTGTAAATATTTCTCTCTCTTCTCTCTCCCGTTCTCCACTCTCGAACACCCAACCCCGAAAGTGAGTGAAAACATGCTGTTTTTATGCAGTTGTACCGAGACTCGATTGCTAGTCAATCATTCAATTGGAATCTCGGTACAACTGCACGTGAATTAATTAAGTGCACTCCCGTGACCACACATTACATTTTAACTAGCACGTGAAGTGATTTGTGCCCTCCGTGCCTAAATATAAATCTACATTTTTAAATCACAAGTGAAACACAGACCCGTTTATATCCCGTGTACCGATGACTATACACCAACATTTACACACAACACGTAACACAAAATACACACAGGGGGGGCACTTTGCCACACAGAGGCAGAAGTGTTAAAGGGACTATGAGCTCTTAAAATAAACAAATCCCCTGGGCCGGATGAGATCCTCCCAATAGTACTCAAAGAAATGAAAGAAGTTATTTACAAACTGCTAACCAAGATCATGCAACAGTCTCTTCACACAGGGGTTGTACCAACAGACTGGAGAATTGCAAACGTAATACCGAGCCACAAAAAGGGAGACAAAACCGAACCAGGTAAATACAGACCAATAAGCCTGACTTCTATTATACGTAAACTTATGGAAATTATAATAAGATCCAAAATGGAAAATTACCTATATAGTAACAGTATTTTGGGAGACAGTCAGCATGGTTTTTGAAAAGGGAGATCGTTTCTAACTAACCTGCTTGATTTTTTTGAGGATGCAACGTCATTTTATGCACCACTAGTTGTAGTTGCTATTCAGTACAAACGTTGTCCTCAATATTATTTATTTTCCTTATTTTGCTCTTATTTGAAATTGATCTTATTTTCTACTGATTTTACTGTACTTTATAACTGCCCTTATCTATAATGTGATATTCTATAATGTGGTACTTTGTACTGTGATAAGGGCGCCTGCTAATAAATATAATAATAATAATAATAATAATAATAATAATAATAATAATAATAATAATAATATTCCATGAGTATTGTAGCGTTCCGCGCAGGCAGGGAAGAAGGGAGACAACACGTTGAAGTCAGACCACTGCTCTGACTGCTCCACTGCTTTCTGGAACACAACCAAATCAGGACAGCAACAACAACAACCCATAATTGGCGGCACAGCACCCTTTTATAACATACTCAGCCCCTTTATGTTAATCGGGTGCCAGAGCTTTAAACACATCCCATTGGTCCTCAGCCGCTCACCAGGACCAATGGGCACAGACAAACAACAGCCAATTACAGGGCAGACACAGACAGCACCACACACGCAGGTTGCATTTACACAGACACAGAGACAGGGTTATAAAAGCAAACAGAGGGAAATACAGAGTGGAAAGGGAACTAAATACAGTGGGAATTACAGTAAGCAAACACAGTAGGAACACAGTACAAAACATAGTTGCACGGATCGCTACATTGCCCCCACCTTAGTCTCTTTTTCTCCCCAACCGGTGTCGTTGTGCCCGCACCTCACCTTGGAGGGAGTCTCTTTCAGGTCTGGAACTGGGAGAGAAGGCTGGTGCCATTCATGTCCCAGGGGGAGCCGTTGGCGGGGTTGAAGGAAGTCTCGCTGCGGACTGCAGCCCGTGATATGGGACGAGGTGGTCACGGTGGAGCACAACCTTTCGATTCCGAATGCAAAGTTGCACCCGGTAGACCACCTCGCCCACTTGCTGCAGTATGGTACATGGTCCTATCCAGGGAGCGTCCAGTTTGGGTGATCATCCCTTCTTTCGACGGGGGCTGTAAACCCACACCAACTCCCCTGGCTGAAAGTGGCGTCCTCTCTCCCACAGGTCATAGTTTCGCCGCTGTTGAATCCCAGCGGCCTGAAGCTGGTCCCTGGCAAAGGCGTTGAGCGCTATCCAGGCAATCTTGCAAGCACTGGGCGTACTCCATTCCCAGCAGCTCCTGTTTCTCCGGCGGCTGCCCATATGGGATATCCACTGGCTTCTGCCGCTCCCGCCCCATCATTAGCAGGGCCGGAGTGCAGAGAGTGGACTCCTGCACGGCAAGCCAGCAGGATTAGTAGCAAGTGGAGGTCCCAGTCCCATTGGTGCTCACTGATGGCGATGGCCAGTTGGGTGCCGAGCGTGCAGTTCAAATGCTCAACTAAACCATCGCTTTGGGGGTGAAGGGGGGTGGTGCGGGTCTTGCTAATCCCCAGTCATTTGCAGACATCGTCGAAGACCTTGCTCTCAAAATTCCACCCTTGGTCTGAGTGGAGCTCCTGGGGAACCCTGAACGAGGAGAAGAACCCGTCGATGAGCGCATCCGCCACCGTCTGTGCCTCCTGGTTTGGCAGCGCGTAGGCTTCTGGCCACTTGGTGAAGTAGTCTATGACTGCCAAAATGAACCGGTTCCCGCTGTTGGAAGTGGGGAAAGGGCCCATAAAGTCAATGGCCACCCTCTCCATTGGCTCCCCGACCTGGTACTGTGTGACTGTTCGCTGAGACTTTTCTTGGCGGCACAGTCCTCGCACCATCGGCAGTGGGTCTCCATGTCACGACGGCAGTGTCCCCAGTAGTACCGGTCGAGGAGGTGCACCAGCGTCTTGGAGATGCCGAAACGCCCTACCCCTGGCGCACCGTGGTTGGCCTGGAGTACGGCGCGTCTGAGCGAGGTAGGCACCACTAGTTGCAGGCGGGGCTCTCCAGTGGACGGAACTTGCCATCGGTGGTGCACAACTTCCTGTAATAGGACGCAAGGCCCAGGAAGCTGCGGACTTGCCTTGTGTTGGCCGGGGTGGTGGCAGACGAGGATGGTCTTACACCTAAACAGGTGGCACTTGTCTCGGTGCAGTCGCAGCCTGGCGGCCTGGATCTTCTGCAGGCGGAGCAGGGCCTCAGAGAAGGTCGGTCCGTGTACCAGCAGGTTGTCCAAGTACACCACACACCCCTGTCTGGTGATGCAATCCAGCACCTTCTTCATCAGCCGCTCGAACGTGGCCGGGGCATTGCACAGTCCGAATAGCATGGTGTTGAATTGCCAGAGGCACTGTCCGGTGGAGAATGTAGTCTTTGGTTTGGCATCAGGGGTGAGCTCCACTTGCCAATAGCCGCTCCGCAGGTCTAGGGAGCTGAACCAGGAGGACCCAGCGATGAGGTCCAGTGACTCATCGATGCGGAGGAGTGGGTAGGAGTCGAAGGCTTCAGTCTTTCTTGTTCACTAGTACCAGTACGCGGCTCAGGGGCTGTTGGACGGCTCAATCACCCCGGCTTCTTGCATCTCCCAAATGATCTCTGCAGCCGCCTTGCGCCTGAACAGGGGCAGCCGGCAGGGTGGTTCTCAACTGGGTGGGGATTGTCCCGTATCGATTTGATGTTTCACCATTCCCGTCCGTCCTCCGTCCTCTCGCCTGACCGCAAAGAGGTGCTCAAACTCTTGCAGTAAGGCGCAGAGTTGATCGCTGTCCCGTTCCCAGAGTCCCTCCTTTTTCCGCTGGGGACTGGAGGTTGATGCTGGGACCGGTCGCCGTACTCTTGCTATGCCACTTTAGCCTGGCTGGTCTGGCCAGCCTGTTGAAGGATGTCGGGTCTGACCAGGGTGACAGTGGATCCGGTGTTGATCAGCATGATGCAGGACACGCCGTCCACCCTGCAGTTCAGATGGAGATGTGCCCCAATACTGGTTCTCCCCACAATGACTGGTGTGCTGGTGGTTTGTTTGGCGTTGGAGATGCGGGCTGAAGCTTCCCCTTCTACTTTGTCCCTCTTCCATTTCCCGCTGATGACTGGTCAGGTCTTGGCCTCGCCACTTGCCGAGGGCAGTAGGCACGGATGTGACTGGGCTGCCTGCATCCCCAACAGAGCCGAGGGCCGGGTGGTGGTGGCAGTCCAGACCGTTCTACCATGGCCTGCTGAACAGCCACGATCTCCCGCAGGGCCTTTGCCAACGAGGTGATGCTCTGGGCCACGTCGCCTTCCTCTTGTTCGGCCTGTCGGGCAGTGGGTTGCAGTCGACCACCTCTCTCTTCCCGGGGTCACCCCACTCTTGGACGAGTTACAGAGCAGTCTGTAGCGATCAGGGCTCAGCAAGGCACAGGTACTTGTGGAGCTCACCCCGTCCCATGGCTTTAACGAACTGGAACCGGGCTTGCTCCTCTTGCTCTCGGGCAGCAATGTCTGCGTACGACCACCGGGCTTCCCTCTCCAGGTCTGTGGCCAATTGGGCCAGGGACTCCCCTGCTGTCCGTGCACGCCTTCGGAACCTGGCCCGCAGCAGCTCTGGTTCCCCTGTGTTGACGAACCGGTGTTGGAGGGTGACCACCAGGGTGTGGTAGTTACCCATCTCTTCCTCGGCCAGGTTCAGCAGCACCATCTGGGCATCCCCTCTCAGAGCTGCCGTCAGCTGTTGTGCCTTGTCCTCTCTGCTCCACTTACACAGCTTCCCCAGCACGGTTAGCTGCACGTGGAAGGCCTCCCAGCTTGTGGTGCCATCAAAGCTGGGCAGCTTTGCAGCCCGCTGTCCTTCGGTACTGCCTTTGCCATCCAGTCGATCGGCCAGCGTTCTGTGGGACCCAGCCGGGCCTCATATGCTCTGCCCCCGGCAACCGCTGCCTCCCAGCACGGCTCTTCAATTGTTGTTCCAGCTGGGTGAGCTCCACCTCGCATTCCTGGATATACCAGGACAGTTGCTCAATCTCACCACTCATCTCTCCATCTCCTAGCCACTCCTGCTTTACGCTCGGGTGGTCCGTTCTTGATCCTGCTTTTGATTGAGGTTATTCACACTATTATAAATAACCCTGTTTAAATATTGTGTCAAAAACAAAACAAAACATATAATTTAAAATAGAAGGTTGGAAACCAACTGCCTTTTCTTAAATATTGAGAAAGGTTGTTTTTAAACATTCCCCAAATACAAACTAATTATCATCTAAAGAATGCAGTACTTAGCCAAAATAAATATTGACCTTGGCCTGCTGAAGTCAGCTGTATCGTGTTGTGAATAAGCAAGTCCTTCTCACTCTCAGCTCCACATAGTGTTATCAGTGTTACAGATGAAAAAAGGTCCCTGTTTTAACCTGTGGGGATGGGAAGTTTTAAAAACATTATTTTAGGTTATTTTTAGTCTACTGTGATGCCTACCCTTCTCCGAAACCAAATGAAAAATGTGGATTAAAATGAACAATTAAAATGGCCTTTAAACAAACATCCCTCAAAAAAGCTTTCCTTAAACCAGTCCTTTTATGAATAACTCTAGGTAAGCAGACATCTCAACCATGCAAAAATAAGTCCATATACTACAGTCACTGAGTATACTGTTGCCAAAGAAATGTTGATATTGTATACTGAACCCATTTTTAAATACAGTAAATGTCCTATTTGACTCCTTAAGAAGTCCCATTAAAGTTTGAATGAATGCAAATATCAACCACAAGTTGTTTTTTTCCTCATTTCCGTTTCTGCCAACTCAATTTTCAACGCCTATCTCTCACTGTCATTTTCACTCAGAGAGTGCTGTGCTATGAACTACTGTTACGTTGATATACTGCAGGGCATATTGATTTTGTACCATGTCATGTTATTAAAGTAGACTTCAGAGTCTGTTGAATTTAGGTTTATGACTGAATTGAAGAAATTGTGACTGGCTAAACTGACTAGCTGAAAAAAAAAAACTTCAACTTAGCAGAAGATTATCATCAGACTTTTTCTACTTAGATATGACATTTTTAAATCAATATGGAAATTACAAGCAGCATATCGACTGGTATTGTTTATTACAAGCCATGAAATCTCAAAAGGCATATTAATCAATATTACACACATTATATGTACATCGTTATCCATGTTAGGTAAGATACATCATTTTGGAAAGACTCACTAAACGTAAAACTATATTGTTATTATTTTATAAAATCTTGCAGCTACATCGTACATGTAAATAACAAACAAGTTACAAGTTAGCAAAATCTTTGAGTAAACTGTATATATATATATATATATATATATATATATATATATATATATATATATATATATATATATACCTGCAGCAATATCTGCTGATATGCAGTAATGTGTAGGAAAATATTGGGAAATGTAGAAAAGTATGTACAACAAATACCCCTAATAACAGTACTGTGATAAAGTAAGGGTTAATGTATGCTTCAAACAAGTTGGGTGAGCATGCAAGAGTGGAACCGAAGCAGCTGGGGTGCAAGTTTTGTTTACTGAAGCAGAACATCCTGTTATGAGTACATTTCGTGGTAGGATAAGTTTAGCGAGGTCAGGTTCATGTAATGGAAAGAATGGTTTTGAGGAAATGAAGCTAGGTTATTTGGGCTTAGAAAATCATTAGATACAGGACAGGTTATGACCCTGATACAATGTAACCAATAAGGTCATGCAAACAACTAAAGTTGTGTGTTGAGGAAACAGGGATATGGTCACCTCGGGTTATAACTGCCAATTAACTTTTTGAGCGCACATATAGTTAGTCTAAAGCTGGTTGTTAGCAAGTATAAAAGGAACAGGTATATGAGCATCTGCTTGGGGAATGTCAATTCAGAAGATAAACCTCCAACCGCCCCCTTTTGAGAAAGAGTGCTTGGTGCACAGGTAGACTTAATCTATTGCTGGTACCATAAACTAGGTGACTAATATATTGTATTTGCTAATATATTGTATTTGTCATTGTATTTACTATACACTATTAAATCATCCAAGGTTTAGGATTGACATATAAATACCAGAATTCCCTACAAATGGACCCCATAAACGCAGCATGTAATCGGAACTTCCTTCTCTGCTCACTTGCATTTCTGCATAAAAAAGGTGTGCTATTTGTGCACAGCCTTTTCCAATAAGGGTGGACACACTAGTAAATGTATTCTTTTTTTGTCAAGTAGCAATGTTTTTTGCCAGGGAATGGAAATCTCCTAGTACAGGTTTTTTTTTCTTTTTTTTATCCTATAGGATGCTGTTAGAAACGCTAAATGGTATGTTAAAACTAGATTAAAAACTCTTAACTGCCACTATTTATTGTTAACCAATACCATACTGTAATACAAAACAGTCAGTGAATAGATTCACATTAGGTCAAAGTATGCTGTGTTTAAGCAACCAGTTGTTTTTTCCAGTTGTTACAAAGTTAACTATCATAATGGATGTATGGGAGCTTGACAGTCAGAGTCATAAAGCATATTGTAAGGAGGAAGAGGGGAAGAGACCTAGTTGGGAGGAGGTCGCCCCGATGTCGCAGACGGTGAAGGGGCTGTGGGCTCATTGGCCCGGGCTTGCCCTCCGAGATGGGTTGCTGCAACAGAGCTGGATAGAGCCGGGGACCGGAAAGGCTCGGTGGCATATGGTGGTCCCCCCGGAACCTGACCGAAACGCTGCTAGCCAAGCACCACGGGGCGCCAGGCACTGGGCACTTCGGGGTTACTAAAACCTTGCGCCGACTTCGCCAGGGCTTCTACTGGGGCTGGTGCAGGCGGGATGTCAAGGACCACTGCCGCCGCTGCGATGCTTGCACGGCCCCCAAGGTCAGTCACGAGCCCCCTTGCAGCAGTACCAGGTCGGTGCCCCGATGGAACAGGTGGCGGTGGAGATTCTGGGCCCATTTCCCCGGTCAGCCAGAGGGAACCGGTTCGTCCTCAGAAGCGGTTGATTACTTCACGAAGAGGCCCGAGGTGTACGCCCTTCCGGATCAAGAGGCGGAGACCGTGAGCAGGCACTTCTGGAGGGCTTCTTCAGCCGTTTCGGGGTACTGGACGAACTGCATTCCGACCAGGGCCGGAATTTCGAGTCCAGGGTGTTCCAGGAGCTGTGCAGCCGGCTGGGCATCCGAAAGACCCGCACCACCCCTCTCCACCCCCAGAGTGGTTCAACCGCACTCTGGGGGTACAACTGGTGCTCACCACTGCCAGGGACCAGAAGGATCGGGACAAGCACTTGCCCCTGGTCTTGCTGGCTTGCCGGTTGGCTGTACAAGAATCCACCGCCTGTACGCCCGCTTTGCTCATGCTGGGGCGAGAGCTCCGCTCCCCCTCGGAGATTGCCTATGGCTGGACGCACCTGCCGGGCTGGAGTACGCCCAGAGACTTCAGGACCGCCTGGAAACAACTCACACATTTGCCCACAAAAATCTACAGGCCGCGGGTCAGCGCCAGAAACGGGGGACCACCACTTCGATGCAGGGGACCAGGTGTGGGTGTACAGCCGAAGAGGACCCAAGGACGCTGCCCTAAACTGGAGAGCAAGAGGGCTGGGCCCTGCGAAGTTTTGGAGCGGGTGGGTGAAGTAGTCTACCGGTTCAAGCTGCCTCCCCATGACTGCCTTGTAGTCCTCCACCAAGATATCCCGTTTGCACCTGCAACCCTTGAGTCTGTCCATTTATTCTGCTTTATTCTGCAAAATTGGAAGACTTGTAACACAATAGCAGAAATAGAATAAGCAACCTTTAAACCAGTGTAAAAATGTGAAAACAATGCTAACTGGTTTTATACCTTTACCTTTGTAAGTACCTTTTACGCATACAACACTTATTTACATCATTTTTCACACTCACTGCAGGTCCATTTTTCCCATGCGGGATGTACATTTTATTGTTGGTTTTGTGAACTGCATATGTGGTAACAGGGCCAAGGTTCATTGATTTATATATTTTTTTTTTTTAAGAGCTTAACTCGGTAGAATGTACTTGCTAGACTAGCGAGCGAGTAAAAAAATGTATGGAAAGCGAGTGTATTTCTTGCGAATAACCTGAAAACATAGCGACACATGCAAATTAGGCTATGACATCACAAAACCTCACAGGGAATTCCCTTTGACTCGCTAGAATTTGCAGTGGATGGAAAACCATTTTTTCGGCCTATGTCGCTACTATTTTTGTAGCAATTTTACAGAGTAACTTATAAACACACTCGATAAATGGATGGAAAACGCATTATAGATATGCCATAATAATAACGAACTGGCGACGCTATGGTGTTGGTTTGTGTAGAACCAGGTTCATAGTCGTCAAGACCGTTGCTAAGGAAGTGACACATTCCTTTTCTGCTGCAGAGGTGCAAGCGATCTTCAGACTATGCTGGGGAGCGCTGACAGCTGACAAGCAGGGCTGGTTTTCCAGCTTGGCTTGTTTTTAAAACATTTAGTGGGTAAATATTGTCTTTGGTGGTTTGGCTATTTTTGACTATGTTTACCGTGCATGTTTTTTTTTTTCTATTCCTTTTGATTATGAGGTCATCAGTGCAGGACTTCAATCACCACAATGCCCTGCACAATATACCATGCCCTCCCCCTGGGGCGTGACTTTGTTCTGAAGCTCAGCATCCAATAAAATGACAAATCACACAAATGCATTCAGGAAATCTGGCTGAAGAACATGGTGAACCCGCCTACTTCTCAGGACTGGTTAATATGGGGATTCTTACAGATGATTGACACAAAAGCTAATTAAACAAAAAAAAAAGACATTTATTGGTTGCATAAGTATTCACCCCGAGTCAATACTTGGTAGAAGCACCTTTGGCAGCAATTACAGCTGTGAGTCTTTTTGGGTAAGTCTCTACCAGCTTTGCACATCTGGATCCTGCAATTTTTGCCCATTCTTCTTGGCAAAATTGCTCAAGCTCTGTCAAGTTGGATGTCTTGCCACAGATTCTCAATCGGATGGAGGTCTGGGCTTTGACTGGGCCATTCTAAGACATTCAGGTTCTTGTTTTTAAACCACTCCAGTGTAGCTTTGGCTGTGTGTTAGGGTCATTGTCCTGCTGGAAGGTGAACCTCCGCCCCAGTCCCAGGTCGCTTACAGACTGAAACAGGTTTTCCTCTAGAATTTCCCTGTATTTGGCTCCATCCATCTTGCCCTCAATCCTGACCAGTTTCCCAGTCCCTGCCGATGAAAAGCATCCCCATAACATGATGCTGCCACCACCATGCTTCATCGTAGGGATGGTGTTCTCAGGGTGATGAGCAGTGTTGGCATTGTGCCACACATAACATTTTGCGCTAAGGCCAAAAAGTTCAATTTTGGTCTCATCAGACCAGAAAACCTTTTTCCACATGTTTGCTGTGTCTCCCACATGCTTTTTGTCAAAATCCAAACAGGATTTGATATGGGTTTTTTCCAGCAATGTCTTTCTTCTCGCCACTCTTCCATAAAGCCCAGCTTTGTGGAGCGTCCGGGTTATAGTTGTCCCATGGACGGTTTCTCCCATCTCAGCTGTGGATCTCTCCAGCTCCTTCAGAGTTACCATTGGCCTCTTGGTTGCTTCTCTGACTAATACCCTCCTTACCTGGTCACTGAGTTTTGGTGGACGGCCTTCTCTAGGCAGAGTCGCAGTTGTGCCATATTCTTTCCATTTTTTAATAATGGATTTAATGGTGCTCTGGGGGATGTTCAAAGTTTGGGATATTTTTTTTAAAACCCAGCCCTGATTGGTACTTCTCCAGAACTTTATCCCGGACTTGTTTTGATAGCTCCTTGGTCTTCATGATGCTGTTTGTTTAGATATGCTCTCTAACAAACTCTGGGGCCTTCCAGAAACAGGTGTATTTAATCTGAGATCATGTGACACTTTAATTGCACACAAGTGGACTCCATTCAGCTAATTATGTGACTTCTGAAGGCAATTGGTTGCACCTGAGCTTATTTAGGGGTGTCACATCAGAGGGGGTGAATACTTATGCAATCAAGACTTTTCAGTTTTTTATTTGTAAATAATTTTGAAAAATATGTAGATTTTTTTCCCCACTTCGACATTATGGACTATTTTGTGTAGATCAGTGACAAAAATCCTAATTAAATCCATTTTAATTCCAGGTTGTAACACTACAAAATGTGAAAAGTCCAAGGGGGTGAATACTTATGCAAGGCACTGTATATATATATATATATATATATATATATATATATATATATATATATATATATATATATATATACAGTACTGTGCAAAAGTTTTAGGCAGGTGTGAAAAAATGCTCTAAAGTAAGAATGCTTTCAAAATAGACATGTTAATAGATTATATTTATCAATTAACTAAATGCAAAGTGAGTGAAGTGAAGAAAAATCTAAATCAAATCCATATTTGGTGTGACCACCCTTTGCCTTCAAAACAGCATCAATTCTTCTAGGTACACTTGCACAAAGTCAGGGATTTTGTAGGCATATAGTCAGGTGTATGATTAAACAATTATACCAAACAGGTGCTAATGATCATCAATTCAATATGTAGGTTGAAACACAATCATTAACTGAAACAGAAACAGCTGTGTAGGGGAATAAAACTGGGTGAGGAACAGCCAAACTCAGCTAACAAGGTGAGGTTGCTGAAGACAGTTTACTGTCAAAAGTCATACACCATGGCAAGACTGAGCACAGCAACAAGACACAAGGTAGTTATACTGCATCAGCAAGGTCTCTCCCAGGCAGAAATTTCAAGGCAGACAGGGGTTTCCAGATGTGCTGTCCAAGCTCTTTGAAGAAGCACAAAGAAACGGGCAACGTTGAGGACCGTAGACGCAGTGGTCGGCCAAGGAAACTTACTGCAGCAGATGAAAGACACATCATGCTTACTTCCCTTCGCAATCGGAAGATGTCCAGCAGTGCCATCAGCTCAGAACTGGCAGAAAACAGTGGGACCCTGGTACACCCATCTACTGTCCGGAGAAGTCTGGTCAGAAGTGGCCTTCATGGAAGACTTGCGGCCAAAAGCCATACCTCCAGCTTGGAAACAAGGCCAAGCGACTCAACTATGCACGAAACACAGGAACTGGGGTGCAGAAAACGCAGCAGGTGCTCTGGACTGATGAGTCAAAATTTGAAATATTTGGCTGTAGCAGAAGGCAGTTTGTTCGCCAAGGGCTGGAGAGCGCATAACGAATGAGTGTCTGCAGGCAACAGTGAAGCATGGTGGAGGTTACTTGCAAGTTTGGGACTGCATTTCTGCAAATGGAGTTGGGGATTTGGTCAGAATTAATGGTCTCCTCAATGCTGAGAAGTACAGGCAGATACTTATCCATCATGCAATACCATCAGGGAGGCATCTGATTGGCCCCAAATTTATTCTGCAGCATGACAACGACCCCAAACATACGGGCGAAAGTCATTAAGAACTATCTTCAGCGTAAAGAAGAACAAGGAGTCCTGAAGTGATGGTATGGCCCCACAGAGCCCTGATCTCAACATCATCGAGTCTGTCTGGGATTACATGAAGAGAGAGAAGCAACTGAGGCTGCCTAAATCCACAGAAGAACTGTGCATAGTTCTCCAAGTAGTTTGGGTCAACCTACCTGCCGAAGTTCCTTCAAAAACTGTGTGCAAGTGTACCTAGAAGAATTGATGCTTGATGCTGTTTTGAAGGCAAAGGGTGGTCACACCAAATATGGATTTGATTTAGATTTTTCTTCTGTTCACTCACTTTGCATTTAGTTAATTGATAAATATAATCTATTAACATGTCTATTTTTGAAAGCATTCTTACTTTACAGCATTTTTTCACACCTGCCTAAAACTTTTGCACATTACTGTATATATATATATATATATATATATATATATATTTCTATTTCTATTCAATCATTTATTGATTAAATATTACAAACAACCTTATTATGGTATCTAATGGTTGTAGGTCTAACTCAATCTAATAGTCTAGCTGTAATCAGACCATGTATCTGCAGTATTGTATTTGAAATCAATAGATATTCAGTGCAATAAAAGGGGGACAAGTACATTTTTATAAAGCCAATCAGAACATTGATTGTTAGCAGTCCTTTAACTTAACACATTTTTTATTTTCTGTTATGTACTTTATCATGATGTAGGACTAATACACAAACCCCATAACATCCTATTGTGACCCCCCAGTACAGTATGCATAGGGCTCTTCACTCATTCAGTTTGAATTAAGAATAAGGAGCTGACTTTTTTTAACATTATCAATGCAACAGAATCATAGTCTCAATCAAGTTTTGGGAGAAAAAAACTAAAGTGAACTTGTTTTACAATCAACACTTTTTCAAGAGTTTGATTGAATAGAGTCGGCTCAAAAAAATGGACATCACGTGATCAATAGTAAAAACCAAAAGCAAAGAGCCCTAAGTATGCATGTGGCAGAGCAGGGCTCTGCCCTTCTAAATATTGGCAGGGATGGGGTTAAATTCTCCTCCCTGTCCAGGTTTATTGTGTCAGGTGGGAGTATTTAACAATCAATTAGCACCCAGCCACCTGACATAAAAGGAGGCCTCAGCTCCTCATTAGGGAGAGGTAGCTGAGGATGCAGGGGTGGGGGTTTCTTTGTGTGTTGGGGTTTTTGGTGTGTTGGGTTTTTTGAAATGTTGCAGTCCAGTGAAGGCAAAACTCAGCCTGGAAGCCTTATTTTTGTAAGTTTTACTTTTTGTTTATCGTTTGTGTTTTTAAAAAAAAAAAAACTGTTTATTTTGAGTCTTTTATTTAATAAGGTATTTTGAACTGCAGTCTGTCTCTGGGCCTCATCCCTTGCGTCATCTTGTCACAATGCAATACAAATTAAAATGTCTATAGGACCCTGCGGTCGGATCTTAAGGGAATAATTTGAATGCAGTACTGTTTTTCAGCATATTGTGTAACCACATGATATCCAGCCAATGGGGGTGTTTTTTATAACTGATTTATTGAATATATTGAAATTGAAGCACTGTTCATGCACATTGTCAGGAGATTTGGCACATCCCTACCCATGCTGGTCTTGCCCTGTGGATAAACACAGCTTCAATGTGCAGTGCAGGGTCACTTATTTTAATGAGTAATACAACTCATGTAAAAAATATAAACAATTGTAATTTAATTAAATTGTAGGGTTGAGTTGGCAAAGTACAACAGATACTGGTGGTTCCTCTGGGGATGAAATAAATGTGAATATGTCCCCATCCGAGCTTCTAAATATATCATTTAAGCTTATCTTTAGGCAATATTAATATTCATGTCTTGTATAGTAAAGGTGCATACTATTCTTATACAATATATTCTGTTTAGCATCAAGCAGTGCAAGTGAACTGTGAAGTTTACCAAGGGGAAAACAATTGCAGATAAAATGGCATTTGTTTTATCAGCTGTAATACTAAATGAATAATTTATGATTTGCTCATTTTAATGTCAAATATAAATGGCTGCATGGCTTAAAGTCTAGTGATGTAATTAGACATGATATAAACATTTGGCATGGTACAAAAACATGTATGAGCAGTATGTCAGAGGTGCAATTTATGTGTTACACCTTATATAACTGATATATAAAGATATGCTACTTACTGTAGTAGGATGAAGGGAGATGGAGGGTTGAAAATCTGGCCTCCCGACAGATGAAGGTGCTAGGCTGACCAACAGACGTGACCTCAAAAAGGTGGTGCATCCGGTTGTGGTGGCCATCTTGGGGAGGCTACACAGGTGTACTGAGTTTCGTACTAGTTAAGACTGATGTTTCAGGTCCCCGAGTGGCTCATCCAGTTAAAGAGCTGCCACTGGGAGTGCAGGGTGAGTCATACAGCTTGGACTGCACCAGTTCGCATCCGGGCTGTGCAAAGAGGCAGAACTTTGCTGGGGACTCAATGGCAGTTATATCAAATAGTGATTGGCTGCAGTGGATTAACAAGGCAGGACTTGGTACATATAAGTGAACTGTGTAGCTGTGTGGGTTGGAAAGACCCCTTCACCCCATCCAGGCACTTTTGTGTTGGTCCAGCTTTTACTCACTCCCATATTTTAATTAATTAAATATATTTAAAAAAACACATAATTAATTTTAATTCTGGGGCTATAGGAAATGAGTAATTATGTGATATAGGTTTTAAGATGTTTCTCCATATTTTAAAGACCTGTCCAGGCGGTTTTGTCTTGGTCACTTGATTAGAGAAATGTGAAAAGTCATATGATGATGATTATTTTAAGTATGGATGTGATAGAAAATGTGTAATTGTGCGGTAAAGGTTTTAAGATGTGTCTCCCTATTTGAATGCCCCGTCTGGGCATTTTTTCTTTGTACGGTTTTTATCCACTCCCTGTTTTTGTATAATCCGGTGAGAACTGAGTGAGGTATTTTATCTTTTTCAGGTTTTTTCATCATTTTGAGATTTTGTCCTTTGATGTAATTTTAAAACCATGATGGATCTCCCACCTTAAAACCTAAGCTATTGTGATACCCTGTATATGATTGATGGATACTGATGATTGATACTGACCAACTAACGCTCAGAACGACTAACTTTTTTTTTTTTACTGTTTATTGATTTTCCTGTTATCCAAATCATTAATACATCTGTACATACATTTATACATTTACAGAACCATCAATGCATCAAATACAAAACAAGTACCTTTTTTTAGCAAATGCTGGCATGTTTGGCTTTCATGCCTCAACTGTTTCATGTTTGTAAATAGAGTGAAGTTTTAAAGAGATTTGGAGAGTGCATTTAGAGTTGTATGAGGTTTGGAGGATGGAGGGTGTTATGCAGATCAAGGAGTCTTGGGCTGTCTGATTTACATTTATTGAGCATCTTTTTAAATGTGATTTGCAGGGCTTCATTATATTCATAAACATGAATTGTTTTTCGAATACATACGTCTGGCCTACGTCAGCAGCCGGTGAATTCCGAGACGTGGGGCGCTATTATAAAAATAAAAAACTATATATATATATATATATATATAAGAAGGGATTTCAGCAGAGTACCTTTTTTCAAAGCTATGCGCATACAGTAACTACAGGTTGAGGAAAAAATGTATTTAAAAAAGATTTGAAGTGACACGATAACGTTTCTCTCTTTCACACCCACACACACATTATATATCACAAGTCACATTATAAAATCAGGAATTTTAATACAGCACAATATGTAACTGACAAGTCTGTGTACGTGCATCATCGTATATCTTAAATCAAACTGTAATCCCTTACCTATACAGGAACTTTGCTCGGCGATCCTTGAGGGCAGCACATTTCTCAATGGTTCACTTGTTGAATTCTGGTATCTCCTCGATCAGCAGTTTCTCAATCGACAGCATAGCCAATGCGTTGAGTCAATCCAGAAACACTGTTCCTTAAGAATGTTTTAATTCTCTTCAACGTGGAGAAACATCTTTTGGATTCAGCAGTTGTCATTGGTGTTGTGATCAGGATACGCAGCCTTGTCATAGTCTCAGAAAATGTGTCCTGCAGGTTATTTTCAGTGAATAAACTGAAGAGTGCCAAAGCACCACTAGCAGAACAAAATTCTGCTTTCTCTTAAATGACTGTTCCAATAGCAATTTTCCTCTGTCTAGCACTGGATATGCCTGTACTCTGTCGGCCAATACTTCTACTGGAAAACATTTACTATGCCTTTCAAATAATTAACTTTGCAGCAGCTTGGCACTCACAAGATGTTTAGTGAAGGCAAAATTGTTTCCTAGCATTGATGATTATTATGTCACACACCTCGAGCCATTCTCTCGTTTTCCCTCATGTCAGTGCTTCGCCAGGACAACAGACAGTGGAGGCAATTTAGAGCTGAGTTACTTACTTGGTCCCACACTTTGCCGCTGCTGCTGACAAACTTGGTGGTAACTTTTTCAACATACACTGTGGCAATATCTCACTTCTGGAACTGACTGTACAACACGTCAACGTGTGGCATTATTTCATGGAACAGAAAAAGAAAGAAAAGGAACTCCCTGTCTTCTAGCATTCTTGTGAGTCCTCTTGCTTCACAGATAGCGGTGGACTTGAAATCCCCAGAGATCTCGATTGTTTTATAACACTCAGCGAGGTCTTCTCTGTGCTCATATTATGTTCACAGTCCAAGTGTTGAAATTCCACTGTGTCGTATCTATATTAGACACAAAATCCACCAGACCATTAAACACTCCCGGGTTCAAAGATGATTGGGTTTCATCGTGTCCACGTAATGCCAATTCAAAAGCACCACAAAATTGCATGCAGTTAATCAACTTAGACAGAAGTTATCTGTTTTCATTGACTTCAGCATTGTGCTTTCTTATTCCGACACGGTAGCTTTCATCTAATTGTGTAGCTACATGTACACTCCCCAACATGGCAAGTTTAATCGCACTGTCCAAGTGACATTTACATGATTCATGTTTTTTAATCTTCAGAAAGATGTTTCAAGTCGCTCACTCCTGTTTTAGTCCAAGCCATGTCCCCTCCAAACAACAATCATGGGAAGCAGAACAATGAATTTTTGATAGTACTGCCACACAGCCACTTCTTTTTCTCATACCATGATATTGCAAACTTTCGAACATACTCCTTACCCCTGTCTTTTGCAGATTGCTGAAGCGTCCTAATATTTCAGTTTCAGCTTCTCCTGGAAACTCATTCCAATGAATGGATTTGTCAGTAAGTTGTGAAAACTATTAATCTCCGCCATTTTTGAATTGCAACAGCCTCCTCAGATTGGATATACTTCCAGTTTCTAGCATTGCCATTCAACACAGGGGCCAGTAACCACTGCTGCACATGTGCTACAGGGGCAGCAGTGAAACCACCCAAGGTCCTTACTGCACATGCTCATTTGCGATGGTAGCAGTAGGCAATGTAATTAATGTAATGATTTCTGTCATGATGTTACTAGCGGCCACCAACAAAATAGCAAATTATTATTGAATTCAAACTGATGGGGCGATACCCCAACACCCCTTATACACTAGCTGCACCTGGTATAACATTTAATTGTGATTTAACTGATGCTTGGAAAAATATAGTATGAATACATAGACCTTTCCCTCATACTTCACTATTTCTGCAAGTAATTTAGTCCAAAGTATTTTAAATCTGAATATGCACTTTTGCTATCAGTCTTCAGAATATCTGTGTATATGTTTCAAACCCAACACATAAAGAAAAGGCACACTTAAAAATATGAAATGATCTGGAATAAATTATATCACACGGGTATGAAATATGGGCTTTTACATTATGTAAGAAAGCAGTTTTTGTTTGTTAGAAACACTGCCGAGCTGTGTCTTGATTAGACTATTTTAATTGGACAGCAGTGTGGAGTAGTAGTTAGGGCTCTGGACTCTTGACCGGAGGGTTGTGGGTTCAATCCCAGGTGGGGGACACTGCTGCTGTACCCTTGAGCAAGGTACTTTACCTAGATTGCTCCAGTAAAAACCCAACTGTATAAATGGGTAATTGTATGTAAAAATAATGTGATATCTTGTAACAATTGTAAGTTGCCCTGGATAAGGGTGTCTGCTAAGAAATACATAAGAATAAATCCCACACTCATTTGGAGCAATACTGAACATTTATTTAAAGAAGACCATTAGCAATGTCGGTCTGACTGAGATAGCATTTTCTGCAGCTGTATTAACAGATTTATTCCAAAATAGTAAGGCATGGTTTTTCTGCTGTTACTGCTTAGAAATGCAAAGCCTTCATTTACATTTTATGATTCATTTACACAACTTAAAGAGATAGAAATGCCAAGCCGAGCTAATACTGTTTTATATTCGTGAATTTATATAGAGTGATTTAGAAATAGAAGACTTATAAAGCCACAGTACATCTAATTTTTCTTTAAAACAATTCATGCAAATCAAAGTAGTTAACATTGAAAGAGCTGAGCATTAAGATTCCCAGCCACTGCAGTTTTTCAGTGTCGTAGTAGCATTTCATATTTCAGTCAACATAAATGATGCAGTTATCCAAATCATGCTCTGCTTTTTGATACATTGAAAGTATAAATTTAAAGTACTATATAGTATAATATAGACTAAAATAAAGGCTGCCACACACCAGACACGATGCAATTTTTCATTGGGCGACAAGATACTTTCGCAGCGACATGACCATACATACGAGAAGCGACACGGATGTGACAGTCTGGAAAAGTGCCAGATCAATAAAACTATAAAAAAATTACTATTGACAAAACTATGATCAAGACTGGTACGTATTTGGCAACATGATGTAGTAATTATAGTGCCTTCTCTGATGGTATTTCAACATATATGGCAATAAATCATACATACCAGGCTCATCCAGTTCCTTCAAAATGGTCTCCCATATATTACCTTTAAAATATGTATCTTTATAATTGTGGTGACCTTTGTCATAAAGCTCTGTGTATTTTTCCACAGCAAGTATTATTGTTTCCTCCATCATTTTGGATACTGCTTCACCCTGCTGGACCACCTGCATTGAAGCTGTTCTCTGATAGGTCAATTCCCTAGTTGTCGCACGACAAATCGCAAAAAATAGGATTCTATTATATTTATTTTGCGTCGCTCCAGTGTCACCCTGGTGTTGCACCCGCATCATGTCACCTGTGGTGTGAAAGATACACACCACAGGTGTAGGTTCTATTTGTTTACTTTGTTGCATCGCTGCACAGTTTCGCTTGTTGCATCACGTCTGGTGTGTAGCAGCCTTAAGTGTTAAATATGAAAATAACTTGGCCCTAAACTGTACACCTTATTAAAATATCAGAAAATGAGTTTATTTATAAAAAACAAAACATATTCTGGCACTGTAGTTTCGTTACAGACTTTCTCATGAATAAAACGTTATGCAGCATGGCACTTTTAATTGTGTAATTGTTTTGTTTTATTTTTTTTTTCAGTTTCTTGGTTAAAACACTGATGTTTAATTGTATTAAAAAATATATAGGATCACTTGAAACAACAATCATTCTTCACTTTTATAGTGTTATTTTTACAAGCAGTGCCTGGAAAGCAACAGACATCATGTTTGTCCTTTACGGTCCTTTTCTGGACTTAGCACAGCTTCATGACTGTTAGCCCTGCACTCCAGTCTTGTTCATATGATTACAGTGATGCTTTGTTGTTGAACGTTGTTAATATTTTATTTTGTTACCTCATTAGCTTAAGTAACATTTCTAGTTACACTTCTCCCCGGCGACAAGGATATAGGAGAGACATCTGTACGTTTGTTTAAACTACAGTATATCTTGAGAATGTCTCACGCAGTTGTAATGAAACTTGGTATGAGAATTCATTAGCAAAAGTGCTTAGGGGTATCCAAATCTTTGTCACTGTGACCTACTTTTGCATGAGTTAAGGCCTTTGATTAGCTGGGCCAATGAAGGCTACAGAACCATTTGCCCGAATGTGATTAAACTTTGCATGGACACTTGTTAAAGAAGTTCCCTTTTAAGTCGAAAATAACCATCAAGTATGGGACATTGCCGTCAGGCAGTAGGGATTGGCTGAGCTTTATAGAAAAGCGGCCGATAGGCCTCTGCGCGAGCTGCCACGTAAGCCCGCCCCCTGGGAGCTTACTATACGCAGCGCAGAGACTCTCTTCCTCTTTGTCTTCAGAATCGGTAGCGGTAGGTAATAGAGCTGGTAACTGATTGTACTCGCAAAGCTTAGGCTTGAGAAGCTGGTTTTTGCCCCTTCTCTGAGTTTATTTCAGTTATACTCTTCGGAGTGATTATTATTTTTGTTATTAGGATTATATAAATTGTTTTCAATTAAATATTTCCTGCACGCTTTGCTTCGGCATCGCCTTTTGTTTATTTTCGTGGTCTCCGTCTTTCCTGTGTTAATAATTATTTCTTAATTATTAGTGTTGTGTTTTTGGGTGTTTTGTAAATAAAGTATGTATATTTTGTGTATTTGTGAAGGATGTGCGTTGCGTTAGCCTTGGCCGCACGCGTACCTGCAGCCCTGGTCTTGCCTTGGCTAGACCGCGTGTGTGGAGCCTGCACTGCAGTCTCCCATATACTACCTCTGTGGTGTGTTAGCTGTACTGTGTTAACTGCGTGGTAGCTGTACTGTGCCCCAATCACACGTCACTACATTAGTGCTGCTGCAGCATCCCAAAAAAAAAAAAAAAAAACTTTTCCCATTCACTGCACAGAGGAAGACAACCACAAAGCGCTGTTCCCCAGCACCAACAGGTAAGTAGTGCACAGCACCCAAGACACTGTACCAGCACTTAGCGTCTCCGCTCTGCGGGTCAGCTGACGCTTATGCGTCTGTGCTAGCGTTCTACGCTCGGTACTCACATTCCGGCGTGCTGCGCTTCGGCACTTTGGTGTCAGCGCTTTGCCGCTTGGTGCAGTGTTTCGGCGCTTTGTGCAGCGCTTCAGCGCTTGGTGCTAGCGCTCTGCGCTGGGGACTCGGTGCACGCACCGTCGACGCCGGTGCTTGACGCCGGTGCTCGGTGCTTGGTGCTTGACGCGTCGGCGCCGACGCACGCACTTCGGACGCTTCGGCACTCGGTGCTCGACGCACCCACCGGTGCTTTCGACGCTCGGTGCTCGGTGCTTGACACGTTTGCACTCGACGACGACCGGTGCCCGACGCTCAGTGCTCGACGCACGCACTTCGGTGCTTGGTGCGCGGCATTTCGGCACTCGACGCACGTACCGTTGGTGCTCAACGCTTCGGCGTTCGACGCACGCACATCAGTGCTCGTCGCTTTGACGTTGCTGCCTATTAGTGTTTGCGCTAAACAAGGCACTATGTCGGGCTTTCACCGATGCGTGACCTGCCAGGCCAAATTGCCTGCCAGCAATCCGCATGACGACTGTGTAGCATGTTTGGGGCCGGAGCACGCTGCATCTGCCTTGGCAGATAAGGCATACTGCCATTTATGTGCAGGGTTCCAGACACGCACCCTTCGCCAGAGAGCAAGGAAGGCGGTCGGGGGCCATTCTCCATCCTCGGGGTCGTCCCATACAGTCTCGGCCCCACCGTCATCTGCTACGACGCCCTCCTGACCAGGCCCATCGCTAATCAGCCGGCGGCTCCTTCACCAGTTGCTCACGGCCAACCCCAGGAAGTCTGGGACATCGATGCGATCTCAAGGGACGCATCTGACGTTCAGCCCTTGCTAGAGGAGGATAGCACAGAGGCTGAAGTGGCCTCCCAGCACTCTGGGCAGGAGACCGACCCTGAGGTGCTGGACACTAATGACCCTATGTGGTCAGTGGTGGAGAGGGCAACCCGTCACTTGGGTGTGGACTGGCCCATGCTAGAGCCAACACGGCGCTCCCTCTTTGAGTCGCCATCAGCCCAGCCACCCCAGTCCTACCGGCATTCCCAGATTTTAAGGAGGTCCAGTCCACCTGGGGGGCCCCGGCCTCCACCCCAGCAACTTCTCGCAAGGCTTCGGCCTTTACCATGCAAGGGGCGAGCGAAGCTGGGTTGGCATCCTTCCCACCGGTGGGCGCTGTGTTCACCGCGTTAGTGAAGGCGCCAACATTATCAGGGCTGACCAAAGATCCTGTGTGCCCTAACAGGCAATGTAAAACCACAGAGATCCACCTTAAAGGGGTACGCCGTGGCCACAGAGGCAGTCAGGCTGTTTAATGTGGCCAGCCTCCTGACTGTCTATCAGGCGGCGCTCATCCGAGATCTGCCAGAGTGCCCCTCCGTTGCCCTTAGGACCGAGCTAGGCACAATTGCTCAGCTGCTGGTGAAGCTGGCGCAATTAAATGCGCGAGCACAGGGCAGGAGTATCACTTCCCTTGTGGTGGCATGAAGGCAGCTCTGGCTCTCGCAGGCAAGAGTGCAGGAGCCTGACAAGGCCCCGTTGCTGGATGCCCCAATCACATCGGGGCACATATTTGGCCCGGCGGTGGAGGAGATGCTGCAACGCTCCGCCAAGGCGCGGGAGGCGTCGCAGCAAATGGCCAAGATGTGGCCGAATAAGCCGTTCCAGCCAAAGCGGCCTCAGGAACACCAGTGGCGCAGGGCATCGCCACAGCAGCAGGCGCAACCACGGGGTAATAAAACCTCCCCTTCAGGTTCATCAGCGCACGGCCAACCCATGTTTGTAAGGCCGCAGCGCGGAGCGTGGCGCCCTAGAGGAGGTGGCAGGCCACACCCTCGTGGCTCTGGCCAGGCCAAAACAGCCCTGAAAACTCCAGGCAGCTGTTAACCTACCCCTACACTGTCCCACAGCTCCAGTTCTGGCAACATTGCACCAACGACATCTGGGTGCGCAAAACTATATTCATCGGGTACACCCTTCAGTTCCGGTTAAACCCCCTTCCGGGAGTGGTGGTAACTGCAGTGAAGGACTCGGTTCAGTCCTCAGCTCTGAATGTGGAAATACAGGCATTGCTCAGGAAGCGTGCCATCCAACAAGTAGACCCTGCTCTGACCGACCAGGGGTTCTATTCCAAATACTTCCTGGTGCCCAAGAAGGACGACTGGCTCCGTCCTATTTTAGATCTGCGGCTACTGAACAAATACCTGCGGGTGTTATCGTTCAAGATGCTTACGCACAGGCACATCATCCAGTCTGTCCGACAAGGTGACTGGTTCACCACCATGGACCTGACAGATGCTTACTTTCACATTCCCATCTGCCCGGGTCACAGGAAGTATCTGCGGTTCACATTTCAGAGCAGGGTCTACGAGTTTTGTGTCCTTATCATTCAGCCTGTCACTAGCTCCCCGAACCTTTTCGAAATGTATGGATGCCATTCTAGCTCCCCTGCGGGCTCAAGGTGTCCGACTGCTGAATTATCTGGACTGGCTCGTCTGCGCGCAGTTGAAGGAGCAGGCGGCACAGCACATAGAGTTGCCTCAATGGAGCGGTATCTCTCCCCATTCAGGTTGAGAGAAACAGTCAGCATGGAGCTGTGTCAACGCATGCTGGGGTTGATGGCTGCCGCCTCGCAAGCCCTTCCCTTGGGCTTATTACACCAGAGACCTCTGCAGGCCTAGTTCAATGCCTTCGCGTTGCATTCGCGGAGAGACAAACACCGCAGGTTGACAGTAACCCGAACCTGCTGGGAAGCGCTGCGCTGGTGGAAAGTTCCGTCGAACATCCGCCAGGGCGTATGCTTAGGTCCCATCTTCCGAAGGGAGGTTATCACGACCGACGCTTCCAACCAAGGTAGGGGAGCAGTCTGGAATGGCTCAGGGACCCACGGAGTGTGGTCAGGATCCTGGAGGTCAGCCCATATCAATGCTCTGGAACTCAGAGCGGTGGACCTCGCCCTCTGGCACTTCTGGCCAGTGCTTCTCGGCAAGCACGTGTTAGTGCGGTCAGACAACACCAGTTGTGGCGTATATCAACCGCCAGGGCGGGCTACGGTCCCCTCGCCTTCACCGGATGGTAACACGGATGTTGCTATGGGCACAACCGCGTTTGACCTCTCTGCGTGCAGTTCACCTACTGGGCAGAGTCAATTATGCAGCGGATCTCCTATCCAGAGGAGGCCCTCTTGCGGTCGAATGGCGTCTTCACCCTCAGGTGGTAGGGCGCGTTTGGGAATGGTTCGGCATAGCGCAAGTAGATCTTTCGCTTCAGCGAGACGACGCACTGCCCCTATGGTTTTCGGTGAGGGACCTCGACAGCCCCCTAGGAGTCGATGCACTGGCTCACGAATGGTCGCCAGGGCTCCTATATGCGCTTCCACCGATTCCGATGCTCCCCGCCTTCTTAGAGAAGATCAGGGTAGAGCAAGCGACAGTGATTCTGATCGCTTCTCGGTGGCCTCGGAGGATATGGTTCCTGAGCCTGGTGCAGTTGCTGCACAGTCGCCCGAGGGAGCTCCCCCTGCGAGCGGACCTATTGTCCCAGGCCCAAGGAGGGCTTTGGCACCCGAACCCCAAGCTCATGCAGCTATGGGCTTGGCCCCTGAACGGGAGCGCCTGTCAGCCTTAGGGCTCTCGACGGCGGTGATTTCGACCATTCAGAGTGCTAGAGCGCCCTCTACTAGGTCGCAGTATACGTACAAGTGGCAGTTGTTTCAAGATTGGTGTCTGGCGGAGGGCCATGACCCAATATCCTGCCCTATGGCAGTGATATTACAGTTTCTCCAGAAACTGTTAGATGAAGGGAAATCTCCCTCTACACTTAAGGTGTATTTAGCAGCTAAATCGGCTTGCCATGTACGCATTGACGGTTTAACACCAGGTTGCCATTTTCTGGCATCTCAGTTCCTGAAGGGCGCAGGACGCTTGCGATCTCCCAGGACGACCAATTTACCGTCATGGAGCCTTGACGTGGTGCTGGAAGCCCTTACCAAGGCACCGTTCGAGCCTCTCCACAGTGTGGATATGAAGCTCGTGTCTATGAAGACTGCGATTTTGCTGTCAGTGGTATCAGCCAAACGTGTGGGTGAGTTACATGCTCTATCAGTGCATTCATCATGTCAAGTCTCCATGCGTCCAAATCCGGCCTTTTGAATGTACTGGATTCCTCTGCTCCATTGTTTGGAGCATCGGTGCTACACTCTATGACGCCTCAGAATGCGAACATATAGAGTGGTTGACGACATGGTGTTGATTATTTCCACCTTAGAACAGGTGTCATTGCGAGCATAGACGCTGAGGCGCGGTTCAGCATATGCGTAGATGTGTTGCCTACGCAATTGCGTTATGACGTAAGTCTGTCCTACTGCCGAGAATCCTCCCTCGCGACGACTTGGGTACACTGTTCCCATACTTGATGGTTATTTTCGACTTGAAAGGGAACGATAGATTGCGGATGCAACCCCGGTTCCCTGAAAGAGAAAATAACCATCGAGCTGAGGTCACTCCGAAGCCTTCATGGCCTGAAGAGCAAAGAGGAAGAGAGTCTCTCGCGCTGCGTATAGTAAGCTCCCAGGGGGGTGGGCTTATGTGGCAGCTTGCGCAGAGGCCTATCAGCAGCTTTGCTATAAAGCTCAGCCAATCCCTACTGCCTGACGGCAATGTTCCATACTTGATGGTTATTTTCACTTTCAGGGAACCAGGGTTGCATCCGCAACTTATCATTATTACACGTACTGTGTGAGTGTAGCTCATGCTGACATACTTTTTTCACACTACTGACGCCTGATTGGATGAGATATTGAAAGCTATATTTTGGGAACCGCTACCCCTAATTTGATTAATCTTTGCATTGACCTTTATTTGAGCAATTTATTCCACATACTTTAAATGTAACTCCTGGTGATACACTTTTTCACAGTTCTGACACCTGAGGTTAAGCTACAGAATGTTATATTTCAGAAACTTTGCACACATACATGCTGTAGATGTAGGTCATGGTGACCTACTTAATAATTATAGGGATACGTAGTCATCATTGGTTAGCAGAACTTTTCATTGTGTTGCTAAAGATTTCAAAAGATTTTCACTGCTCCTTCATCGTTGTCTATTGGAACCATTCCTTATTAAAAGTGTTGTTGCTAAGGTTTTCAATTTTTTTCTTACCCCTGCCATTTTCACTGCTCCCTTATCATTGAATGCTACCCTCCTCATCACTTCTCAATATTTTTGCTAAAAGCCTAGCCTAGATGCAGCAGAGTTATGGATGGTGTGCCATTTCCTGAGTTTTGTGGCTTCAAGCTTCAAACTTACTTTTGCAGAAAGTTGAAAAAATGAACTACTAGAACATCCAACATCGGTCTCTAAAATGTACCTAAAGGCTAAATTGATTTGGGACATTGCTATATGACTACTTACTAAAATACACTGCTAGGGATTATTATCCTCCCTTATATAGGCTAATGGAAATATAAACACCTATACGTGATATAGTTACAGAACAGTGTGACAGTGGTTTTAATATCAGAAGTGGCAAAATACAGGTTTAAACAGCAAGGCCATCAATGGATTTCTGATTCATTCTATCAGATAGCAAAGCACCACATGACACAACAGTATTATCTAGATGGGAATGTACTGCATGGAAAATTCTTTAACATTTTATAGATTTATTGACCAGACTTTTTACAGAAAATATGTGATATAAAAATGGGTGAGTTAAACAAGACACATTATTATTATTATTATTATTATTATTATTATTTATTTCTTAGCAGACGCCTTATCCAGGGCTTCTTACAGTCGTAAACAAATACATTACATGCCCTCCCCCTTTCATTCCTAAACCCAAATGAAGGGCCAGTTTAACCCCAATTCCTTTGCTCATAAACATTTTTAAAACAGCACGATTTTTACCACTTTTTGCCTGCCAATATTTCCTAATTTGTCACAATTATTAAGTACAATGTAAATGTAGATCCACATAAGCATACAGAATTTTAAAAAAAAAAAAAACAAAAAAAAAAGTCAAAACCGAGAGAAGTATGTCTTTACCAGAGGTGACCAAACTACGACTTCGCAATCCGCATGCTGCTTTTTTGCAGTTCAAGTGCGGCTTCCTGTGAAATGCTGGGTGACGTCCACTTTGCAGCTCAAATGAAATGAAGAAAGAATAATAAACAAATGAAAACGAGAAAGTAAAAATAAACACAAGTTTATTATTTGTGTTCTCTGTATTCATTCGTGTTAATTATTCTTTCTTCTCGTTCTTTCTCTCCTTTTTCATTGAGCCTGCATGTTCACTGCAAGGATTCGATCACTTGCCGACTTTCGACACCGCTAGCTAGCGCATGCATATTTCAAGCCAGATGTGTAGTTAAAAGAAAATTTCATAATTTTGAAGAAAGTGCTGGTTCATTTTGTGGACAATGGCATTAAGCAAACCCTCCAAGAGTAACAAATGAAAGTATGAGGCTTTAAACCAGACTGGGAGGAAGAGTTTGCTTTCACTGAAAACAGTGGTAAACCTGTCTCATCTGCAACAAATCGCTTACACACTGTAGCCTGTAGACTACTACAAGGCGAAAGCAACCTCAAACGTCATTATGAAACAAATCACAACACATTTTCATATGAATATCCTCCTGTGTCAGACTTAAGGCAGATGCTGCATTCGGCATTCAGTAAAGAAGCTGATTTAACGACTCAGGCGAGTTTTGTATGGCAAGTATGGCAAGTGCATTTGTCATCCACAAAGTTCAACAGTTTAATACACGCAGCAGTCATAAAAAAAAAAAGCTTGCCAAAAATAATTGTGTTTTATGTGGTGTTTTTGGTGAAATCAGATCAGTTATTGTATTTTGCTTTATAATAACTGAATATATTTTATTTAAAGTGCATTATATATACAGTATGAACAGAAATAATAGAAAAACACCATTGCTACATTTAAAGTTTAATACACTCTAGATCTACAGTACAAGTTACACAAACTGTGTAGGCTCGGCAGTGTTCTATCCCTTGTTCTTGTGTAGTTTGCTGCCATCAAGAGAGAGCCTAACAACTGTACTGTACAACAATGCTAGTATTTAAAATGTCTTGCTCGCAAGCATTTCCTGTTCACAGTATGAGTCTAGTGGCTGTAGACCATATGGAAATATTGGTATGCAGCTCGTAGGGTCAGGAAGTTTGGCCACCCCTGTCTATACTGTTTGTACTTTACAAACAAATATTGAAAAAGTATAAGAAAGTAAATGACATTTAACTAAAATACTGGCTGGTATGATATAGTAAAACCCAGACATATGTGGATAACTGGTGATGTGTAACAGAATCAGTAGCAAATAAGGGGTCTGTCTAGCATTAAATCAAGGGACACCTAAAACTGTTGTAAGGTTATCCTAAAGTCTAAATTTCTGTTGGCCTTTATGACTCAACTTATTAATATACACAGTTTGTAATTTCCTTATATCTTTTCACAAGTGCATCATATAAACTTGTTAAGAGAGTTTTCCTGTAAGAAAGAATCCTGTTTTCTTTATTTAAAGAGTAGTGTGCATTATCCAAGGAATCCAGTAATATTATACAGGCTGCAGCAAATTAAACAGAACTTTTAACAAGTCAAGTTGTATTGATTAGGCTAGATTTACAGAAATTATATCTAGAATCTCTTATTAAACTACACCGAAGAGTGTAGACATTTAAATGTGGCCTAGGGTTAACATTAATCCTCAGCATTATTTTTATTTTTACATTTTAGAATAAAAGCAATTACAATGATGTCAAAGAAAAGACTCCCATTTACAGTATACTCATCAAAACTCTCTCCCATTTACAGTATACTCATCAAAACTCTCTCCCTCCTTGCATTTTCTAATTATGTAGTTCATTAATTTATCATTGTCTGAGCACAGTACACAAGAAAAAAATATATATATATATATATATATATATATATATATATATATATATATATATATATATATATATATATAATTTTAGCTGTAAAGAAAGGAATGTGGATTTATGGCTGCATATCGCCAACTTATCACCTAGCAGGAAACAGAAATTGTGATTTACTGAAAAATTACCATTTGGAACACATGTACAGTATACAAACATTTTCTGATCTTTTGTAAAATTAAATATAACATTCCATAAATAAATCGTAATATTGATATCACTTCAACCTAGAAGCAGCGCTTTGCAATTAATTATAAATGATCTCATAACATTTTAATGATGTTATAAGTGAAATATATAACTTATTTTTTTTATCAAACCTTCGCAATCTGTCTTAACATTATTGATATTAAGGTGTCAAGTAGTCATGCAAAACCAACTCATAAACTCCTCTCCTTCCTGTAGTTCACTAGGAGTTTCACCACTCATTTACCTTCTATACAAATAACACTGTATTTCCCTGACTTTCTAAAGTTTGGGTTTAAAAGTGTTGTGTGAAAAACAAAATTATATTCCATTTAGGCTGAAGGAGCATTTACTGCTTACTTTGTCATGGCTCTATGGAGCAATCCATTTCAGCAGTCTAATATATATATATATATATATATATATATATATATATATATATATATATATATATATATATATATATATATATAATCCAGCTGCAAGTCTACCACCACAACAATAAGCCTTTGCATTTGCACTGGTAGGCAGGACATATTTACATTATGGTACCTATGTGAGTGGTACTGTTCAAATACAAGGGGGGAGAACTCTTCTTTCATCCTCAACCTCTACTTCTTCTTCTCAAAAACATAAAGACCACCCCCTGCCATAATGTTTCCCCTAATAAAGACATCAACAGCCCATTTGCAAGCTTAAAAAATGTAATTAATAATAAAAAAAAAATGTGCCCAAGAAGCAAAATCAATATTTGAAAAATATGCCACTAAAATGTAGTATCCCTTTTGCACAGTCCAAAAGAGAACAACCAAGGATGAAAAGATGTACTGATGGATATACCACCTGATTTCCATTACACGAGAGTAGATGTTAAAACTTCATGCTGATTTGAACTTGGCTCTCGCCAACATAAGCACCAACTAAGACATAGCTTTACAGTAAACTAATGTGATCCATCTGTGTCTCCATCCATTTGCGTTTCCTTCCATATGATGATGTAGATATCCTTCTGCCTGGTGTTGATGGCTGAAGTGTAATGCTGGCTCCAGGGATCAGCTTATTTTGCCTCCCTAGCGCATCAGCACACACAACGTCTGCGATGCTGGCTCCGGGGATCAACCACAGTGCGGTCTCCCCAGCGCATCAGCATGACAACCATCTGGATTGAGCTAAGTAGGGTACATCTCTGGGGTCTTCAAGTGGGCACCTTCTTCGGTGTTTCGTCGATTAGCCCACGACACCTCAAGAGGGCTCGACAGTGATTCTGGCATCCCAGCATCACCCCCCTCCGTCCCCCACTCAACTCAGCCCAGCTTACTTATCCCTACATCAGTATTTCTTTCTTTCTATTGTGCTTGAGATCCCCAACCAGAATCTTTCCGTCTCAACCACAGCCAGTTGCTGCTCCTCTCTGTTGCTTCAGATTTCTTCACTGCGCGACACAACTCTTGGCCACTGAATCCAACGTCTCTGAGAAACCAGGTTGTAGAGTGTGCCACAAATTCTCGACAACCCACCTCCACTAGGTAAACTCGGACTCTCCATCCTCGCTGTTGCGCTTCAGCAGCTATTTGAGCATACCGCAGTTTCTTCCTCTTACACCTCATCTACAGCATCCTCCCATGGCACTGTTAACTCTACCAGGTGAACAAGGCGTGCTGATCCAGACCACAAGACAATATCTGGTCGAAGGTTAGTGGTGGAAATCTCAGGTGGAAAAATAAGCCGTTGACCAACATCTGCCAGCATTTTCCAGTCTCTAGCAGCTTCCAGTTGTCCTGGGCGAGGATTGGTTTTAACACCTTTTCTTGGCGGTTGCTCTCCTGGGGGGAGGAATATTGTCTTTTGTGTATAATGTTTTGTTGGAACTGTTGCCAACTTATTGGTCATGTTATGCTTGTCTTCCAATGCTAAGGCCAAACATCACAGAACCTGGTCATGGCGCCAAGTAAACCGTCCTTGGCTAAGAGCCACCTCACATCCAGCCTTAATGTTGCAGGTGATGAACACAAAGGACATGAGGGATTCTCTCCTACCCAGAGGTTTATGTTCTGTGGTGATGGGAGAACATCATATGTTGACCTGATGAGGAAACTGATCCTGCTCTGTTCCATTGACTATAGGTCTTGCCAGCCAATCTTGCGTTGTTCCACGCTCTCCCATCTCATCCATCCTCCCTGCTTGGCCTGGGAAATGGCCTTTATGCACCTCGTTGACTACCAGCTTCCTCCATTGAGCTGGGGCTGCCTTGTGCCATGTAGGAGGAGCTGAACTGAGACCAAGACCCCCTCTTCCATGCTGAACTTGCCCCACGATATCACCGATTCGAAGGGCAGCCTTTGCATCTTCCACAGCTTTCTTTGCCGCCCACTTTCTTCCAGTTTTCAACACAGGTGCTGCCTCCCTTACGCATTTGTCGCGTGACTCTACTAATGTAATTTCCAGTCGGACCTTGGCGCACTTAAACTCCTCGGTTAGAGCGGAGACTGGTAGCCACAATATTCCTTTACCATAAAGGCCCACTCTGCTGAGGCAGCGTGGAACGTTAGGTTACTTACCATAACCCTGGTTCCCTGAAAGATAAGACGACTACCAACATTAAGTATGGGATATTCCCTGCCCTAGAGGTAGGTAATACTGAGCTCTCTATATCAGAGCTGCCGAAGGCCCTTCCTGTGATGACGACTCGGTCCCGCCACCGAGGGTATAAAACCGTCACTTACCGGAAGATCTCCCTCTTTTTCCGCCGAACCCGTGAGGGCGACCGGAGCGACCTCATGGTTGGTGGTCGTCTTCTCTTTCAGAGAACCAGGGTTACGGTAAGTAACCTAACGTTCCCTTTCAAGTCGAAGACGACCACCAACATTAAGTATGGGATAATGTATACCAGAGCAAGGCGAGGGAGAAGGAACGGCAGCATATGAGAGACACACAAGCGCTGTCTAACCCAGAGGTTAGCGGTGTGAACTTACACCCTCAAGGACCCTCGTGCCCACAGACGGCACAGCAGGATCTACCACATTAATGCGGTAGAATCTGGTGAAAGTATGCGGCATAGCCCAGCTAGCCACAGTACAAATCTCAGACATCGAAGCGCCCTTAAAAGGGGCCCGCGATGTAGCCAACCCTCTAGTCGAATGCGCAGCTACTCTACCAGGTGGGGGTAACCCAGCACCATCATATGCAGTCGACACCGTGTCTGCAATCCAGTGTGACAGACGCTGCTTAGAGGGGCTGTCTTAGGGTCTGTGTTCTGTGACAGACAAAGAGCTGGTCAGATTGATGCAGCGCTCTTGTCCTAAGCACGTAACATCTCAATGCCCGCACTGGGCAGAGAAAATTAAATCTCTCATCCTCTGTTGAAGCAACAGAGGTGGATGAAAAGACTCCAGTTCCACAGACTGGTTAATGTGGAAAGCTGTAATCACCTTGGGGAGAAAAGCGGGGTTGGTGCGCAGCGACACTCCGCTTCCATCCTCCCACACGCGCATGCAGGAGCTGTGCACAGACAGCACCTGCAGCTCACTGATCCGCTTTACAGAGGTGATAACTAAGAGGAAGGCTGTCTTCATAGACAGATACTTCAGCTCAATGGAGTTTTAGGGCTCAAACGGGCCTTCGTGAGAACCTCTAGCACAATATTAAGGCTCCATTCGGGGAGAACAGTCCTCCTAGGAGGGCATAACCACTGTGCGCCTTTAAGGAAATGTGTAGCCAAAAATGGCAGCGCATAGCGTATGCCAAGGTGGAGCACAGGCTCAAGGAGCTGCAACCTGTTATTTCTTTTTAACTGCAAAGGCAGTAATAGGAACATACAGGCTTATACCCAGCCATTAGGCTATGGGAGAAACACATTCACCATGCCAGGCGGGTGACCAAGCGCGCCGAGTAGGCGGGCTGAAATAAGCCGGCAGATTCAACTCAACCGTGGGACACAGCAAAGCTGGGTTCCCGTGGAAGAATCAGCTTATTATTTATTTCTAACTGCCGGGCAGTAAGAAACAAATGCGCACACGCACCACAGAAGCTGTGTGGGTAAAAATATCAGTCACCACGGCAATGCGGTTAACTGATTTTGTTTTGTTTTTCCAGCCCACCGAATATGGGGGCTGAAGCAAGCCTGCGTATGTAACTCAACAGCGGGGCGCAGCAGAGCTGCCCTTTGATATCATACTACATTTTATTTTTTTATTTATTTATTTATTTATTTATTTTTTCTAAACTGCAAGGCAGTAAAGAAAAAAAACACATCACACACACAACAGCAAGGTTGTGAGGGTAAAATAGCGGTCACCACGGCAGCGCGTGTGACTGCTTTTAAACAGCGCACCGAGTAGGCGGGTTGAGACAAGCCAGCAGAAGCCGCCCAACAGCGGGGCCAGCAGCGCTGGGTCCCGGTGGAAGTAACGCTGTATTATTTTTATTTCTAAACTGCAAGGCAGTAAAGAAACGAAAATACACACCCTCCACGCAAGCTGTGCGGGTAAAAATAAGTTACCACGGCAATGTGGGTAACTGATTTTGTTTTGTTTTTACCAGCTCACCGAGTAGGCGGGCTGAAACAAGCCGGCGTAAGTATCTCGACAGCGGGGTTCAGCTTAGCTGGGTCCCGATGGAGGAATCGCGCTTGTATCGTTTTTTTTTATTTTTATTATTATTATTTTTTTTTTTTAAAAAGTAGTGAAATAAAACCACACATACACGCACACAACAGCAAGCTGTGAGGGTAATAAAGCAGACACCACGGCAACTCGGGTGAACTGAATATTTTAAGCACACCGAGAGGGTGGGCTGAGGCAGTCCAGCAGAGTCAATTCCACAGCGGGCACGGCAGAGCCGGGGCCCGTGGAGGAACACGTGTCTTTTTCTTTTAAACTGCAACATTATTATTATTTTATTCCTTAGCAGACGCCCTTATCCAGGGCGACTTAATAACAGAGGAAAGCAGAAAACAGCGACCGCTGTAAGGCTTTCAGCAGACTGCAATCGCAAAGCGATGTAGGCTGTTAAGCAGAAAAAGAGTAAACACAGCGTAGTAACTGGACAGGGGTGTCTAGCCTGGACTACGTGCAGTCACACGACCGGGCAGCGCCAGAAGCTTACCGCGGAGTGAAGCACCTTCTACAGGCACAAGGCAACGAGGCACCTCGTGCATCGAGCACCCGAGGCGCTATGCGTCCTGATGTACTAAGCACCTGCCTACCGAGCACCATACGTCCTGTGGGTATGATGCGTCACATGCCGTAAAGGGAAGGACCCCGATATGGTGCTGACTTTGTGCATTAGCACTGAGGCACTGCTCCCACTGCATTGAACACTGGTAAGTGTTAACGTAGTGTGTTCACTCACTAGCGTTACAGCAAGGTATGCTGAGCCCCATGCGCACCGAGTATCCTGTTTTCACAGATACTACGCAGCACCGTGAGCTATGTGCCAGGTTAAGCAGTGCTTACGCAATAACCCGTGCGTCCCAAGCGCACTGTGTACTGCATTCGAGATGCTAGGCAGAGAGTCCTGAGCCAGGAAGTCTGGCTTATGCATAGCACTAAGCACTGCTTTCACTGCGTTTGACCCACAGGTACTAACACAGTGTAAATTTTGCTAGTGCTACAGTTAAGGCTATTAACACCGCTTACCCTGCGCCGGGTACCGTGGGCACAAGCACACAGTGTACTACGCAGCGTATGGGCACTAGTGTACAACCAACTACGCCTGCACCGTGTAATATGTACACCGCGTGCAGCGCTTGAGCTGAGCTCAGTGCGCACTGGTATTACCGTGCAGCACCACAAGCTATGCGCTAGTAGAGCAGTACTTACACAACGAGCGCAACGTGCACCGCACGCACTGCTTGCCTCGAGTGTTCCAAACGCCTTGTGCAATGGGTACCGTACACTGCGTGAACTGCGTACCGTCGCGCATCAGCGTAACTGCACTTTAGAACAAGCGCAACATTGAACGTTCTAGACGCCTCGCAGCGGAGCGTAAACTGCCTACCCTGCGCCTGTGCGTAACTTTTTGGATGGAGCAACGAGCACCTGTGCGTTATGTGCACTGTGAATATCGTTCTGCGTACACTGTGTACTGGGAACCAAGTACCGTGTGCGTTATGCTCCTACGCTGGCGTCGGATAATACGCAGCCTGTGTCAAGAGAATTAGGCTATGCGTGTGCCGCGGTACCGCAGCACCGGAGAGGACGCTACGCAAAGTGCATACCCAGACCGCGTGGTCAACACACACACCTGGTCAGCGCAAAGCTGCGGTGGGTGAAGTTTTTGTCAAGCAAAAATTGCAGTTTATAAGAAGGAAGGAAAGAGAGAGAGTACACTGAACACACATGAACCGACTCACCACAGCGGTCAGGTTCGGCCAGCGGCTCTGCTCAGACGGGGATACGGCAGTACCTAGCCCCGAGGAAGGGAGCGCGGCTGGGTCACTTGACAGCGGGGATATGGCCAGGCCTGGCCCCGATGAGGATACTTGTGTAACTCTCTTTAGGAAAAGACAACTCACTCGCGGATGGCTGCACAGACAGCCACTCACATACGACAGACAGTAAAAAGAGAGCGGCCCACCAAGGGGGGCCGTTGAAAGACAGAAAGATGAAAGACTTGGTCTTTTTCAAGAGTCGTTGATTCCAGGAAAGCGGCAAGCCAGCTTTCAGCACGAATGCTAGGAACTACAACCGACCCGAGTCGACTCGAGGGCTCTTCCTATCAACACACTCAGTTCTAGACACAGAGGTCTTACCTTACCATCTTGAGAAGGAAAAAGAGGGAGATCTTCCGGTGAGTGACGGTTTTATACCCTCGGTAGGCGGGACTGAGTGCGTCATCACAGGAAGGGGCCTTCGGCAGCTCTCATATAGAGAGCTCAGTATTACCTACCTCTAGGGCAGGGAATATCCCATACTTAATGTTGGTGGTCGCCTTCGACTTGAAAGGGAACTCCCAACCATTCCCTGATGTATGAACTGATTAAAGCTTCCAGCTTCTCTACTGTTGTCAAGGAAACCTCATACACAGTGAGTAGCCACAGCAGCCTTGGCAGTAGACCAAACTGAAAGCACTAGAGTTTGTTTGCCTGGTAAAGCACTGATGTCTATGCTCTTCAACCCTTCCACTGCTTGTTGTCTAACTTCTCCCACACAAACTGTGTCATTTAGATTCCTGTCATACCATCTCCCAAAACTTTTCACTGGCTTCTCAGACACTGTTGGTATTGCCTCACCATTAATGTAGAACATTTTATCTACTACTTTACCTTTAATTATAGAGATGCTCCTTGATTTAGTGGGCTTGAATTGCATTCGTGCCCATTAAATGTTATTGGTTAATTTGCCCAATAACCAATTAGTGCAGACTACTGTTGTAGTCATGGTTGTCATGTCTTCCATGTATGCTCAAATTGGTGGTAGTCGCATTCCAGAAGCCAAGCACTCTCCTCACACTACCCATTTTGATGCCCTAATGATTACTTCCATTGCCATAGTAAAAGCCAGTGGAGAAATGGTGCATCCTGCCATTATTCCAGCTTCTAGGCATTGCCATGTAGTGCTGAATTCTGAAGTTGAAAAACTAAATTGCAAATCTCCAAAGTAGGCTTTCACTAAATTTGTTGTTATCGGTACACTGAAAAAATCAAATGCTGCCCAATGAAGTTCATGTGGCACTGAACCATATACATTAGTCAAATCCAGGATTGTCACATGGAGCTCCTTCCTCTCCATTTCAGGTGATTGAATTTGTTGCCAGATGTGTTCTAAGCATCCTGGGAAACCTGGAATGCCCGCTTTTTGTACTGAGGTGTCAATGAAGCAATTCTTTAATAGGTAAGTTGACAATCTCTGAGCAATAATGCTGAAGAAAATCTTGCCTTCTACGTTTAATAGGGAAATAGGGCAAAACTGACTGTTCTTGTAGAATATTTTTTCTTTACGTATAAAGACTCCACCTGCTCAGCGCCATGCTCTTGGTACAACCTGTTTTTCCCATGCCACTTTCATCAATTTCCACAGGATTCGTAGAACTCCAGAAGCACTTTTGTACACTCTGTACGGAACTCCATCAGGCCCTGGAGATGATGAAGCCCTTGCTTTGTTCACAGCTTGTTCTACTTCTTTCCACTTAAAAGCTGTAAAGTAATCCCTTCATAATCACAATGTTTAACATCAATGAGGTCGTGATCCCCTGTATTTTGATTCATTAGGAAGTCACATCGGCTCTTTACTAAAAACAATTTGACAAGCTTTAACCAATGAGAACATCATTTTGACATTTATGATTAACATCAAACACTCCTTTGTTATGATTTCTTTTTTTTATTGCAGCATTAAATATCCTGTATGATATAAAATAATTACAATCGCATCTGTCAACTGTATTGAGTTGGGCACAAATGAGTGTCTTTCACATCACAGTGTGTGTGATGTTGGATTGTAGGTTGCTCACCAATGGGATGCCTTCATAAAGGATTATCCTGAAACAGTAAATGCGCTTTACTGCTCCACGAATATGGTCACAAATGTTTCATTTATGATTTTTCTTTTTAATCTGCTGGTTTTATTTGTGTCTTTGGTATTCTAAAGATGCATTGAATTTCATCAAATGCAATTATATATTTATCAAATGTAAAATAATAAAAGGGAGCCTTTTAGCCTCTACAGATATTTTGAAGATAAAGACAAACTCCCCAGTTTTTAGTATGACTGGATTTTAATGAATAGATTTGTAAAATCAGTGGGATACTGTGGCAATGTGTCCCGCCCCTGTGTGTATTTTTGTGTTTTATGTTGTATGTTGCGTGTGTTAATGTTGGTGTATTGTAGTTGGTACACGGGATATAATGTGGGTAATGAGCACGAGTGTTTAAAATGTATAATTGTATTTAGGCACGGGGATAGCACTTCACTTCACGTGCATTTAAAGTACTTAATAGTATGTGAGCACGGGGTTGCACAGAATTAGTTCACGTGCTGGGATTCAAGTGAATAATTAATTAGTAATTGAATCCCTGCACAACAGTATATATAGATGCACGTTTTACTCAATCGGGGTTGTGTGTTCGGTGAGTGGAGAACGGGAGAGAGAAGGAGAGTAAAAAAAGTAAAAAGTAAAATAAAAGTAACTTTCATACTTGTTTGTTTTTGTACTCACTGTGTTTGTTTGTCTGTTAGTCTACCGTTTGTTTAAGTGTTAGTCCGTTTTGTTTGTCTATTTATTTTGTCTTAAAGTGCCGTGTTCTGTTTTGTTCAACCTTTTATTTGTTTGTTTATTAAAACACTGAGCGCTGCCACGTCTCAGATTCACTACCAACTACTGTCTGTCTGTGTACTCCTTTCTGGTCTGACATCATCACTGAAGCCAGCCTGTCACAGATACATAGAAGTGACAACAGTTTATTAATTACAATAGTCTGCCTTTTGGCTTAGTGGGACGATCATCCAAAAGATAATTTAGGGTGATCGTAGACCCCCAGATATATAAGCGTTGGGGCAGCTGTAGACGCCGATAAGGGGATGGTGGAATAATTGAGTGATGCTGGCTGACTACGATACTGGGAATTTATATTCTGAGGGAAGTGTTGATACACTGGGGGTAAAAACATAGAGCTGGAACTGTCTCTCCTCCTGAACTATGCTAAACAAGCACAATTTACATTTAAAAACATAATTTTAGCCATCTGAAATGAGCTGGCAGGTAGTGAAACCGCTGCCACCTTTTTATTCAGATCATATTTCATATTGTTGAACCTGTACTTTTGTAATTTTTTGTCTCTTACCCTTCTATAAAAATCCTTTAAATGAGTCCATGTAAGTTAGTTCATGCAAATGCTGGCATGTATTTCTCAAGGCCCTGCACAGTGCTTTTCATATTTGTTTAAAAAAAAACCTGACATTGTGTTCTGTGTGAATATGGCTGCCATACTGGGGTTTTGTGTGACTTTCGGTCTTAATGTTTGATATTCAGCTGTACCACTGACTTTCAGACATTTGTCCATACATTAACTACAGCTCTGTGTTCTGCGATTCTTTAAATAAAGGGAGTGTCTAGTAGAAAGTAGAAACCATTTCACTGCCATACTGTTTGTAACGTCTGTACATATAACGTCTGTACATATAAATGATGTATATCTTTTTCAGATAAACATTTCACTTCATATTTATAAACTATTAAATCTAGTATGATTACAAAGACTAAAAGATGGCGGGGATACCAAGGCACAGTAGATAACCATGTTTTAGTTTTTGTAATCATACTAGATTAACCATGGGAGATGAATTCAGGTCAGATGAATTCAATCTGAACAACACAATTCAGACCATTATGACCAGTGCCACATGTGGGTTGTAATGGGGCAGCCTCTTTAAGAGTGCTGACAAAATTTGTCATCATCCTTTTATTGATTATCTTCAAGCCTCCTCACAGTATTTATAGTTTTTGTTCATGCCATTGTAAGAAGCAGTATACTCGGTTTATAATGAACTACCCATTAAATAATGTATTACAGCTTTTATCAGCTTTAAATCTATCCATACATTTGCTTTTAATGTTATAGTAATGTTATTGTTTATGGAGTGTTAAAAATGACCGATTTCTAAAGTTTGGGTTTAAATGTGTTATATGAAAAACAAAATTCTATTCTATTCTATTACAGGACCATTTACTGCTAACTTTATCATGTCACATAATATATTTTTTTTAATCCAGCTTCAAGTCTACCATCACAAAAAATATTTTCTCTTTAAGCCAATTTATGGTTGATTCTATATGCTGCACAACCTTCCACTCAATTTCAAAGCCACAGAAAAGTGTAAGTTTGTTTGCCCTACTTTAGTCTCCAACAGAGATCACGTGTACTCATGTCATAAGCATTTAGAACCTGCTTGACAGTTCATGGCACTACCCAGAATTGATTTAGTTCAATTTGTTTAAGTACCCAATTCCTAGTCTAGAGTTTTTACTACCGGTATGCTGTTGTCTTCTCCATAACAGTGTGGTTAATGTCACCTGTTTTTAAAAAAAGCACACCTCCACAATCTTACTGTAAAACCCTATAATTAGAGCTTTTGATTTTTGGTTTTAACCGATAAAACACCCCTGATAAAATTGCCAATAAACACCGGAAAAACTGTGGAAATGGTTAATCAATTCACGTTGATTTACCCTTTTCCCATTAAAAAATAAAACCTACTACAAAAATAATAATAAATACATTTCCAAGTGCTGCTGGTCAATGTCCCACCTTCTGACTTGCATCTATTCATTCTGAATACTTTAAACCCGCCCCAACTACTGAGTGACAGCACATTCCTACATTTCTATTGGAGACTCTGCTTGTGAGATTTAAAACAAGATTACAATCAGGATAGAGGATTGTTAGCAGGATTTAAAGCTGTATTACAGTTAAGATACAGAGAATTTAAAACAGAATTGTGGTGAAATGTTTCGTTGTGGAAGACAGCAAAGGAAAGAAGGTACAACTTAAGTGTGCAAGTACTGTCAAGTTGCTATACATATTTTGTCAGAAATGTTCAAGCATTTTGGAAAGTAACCGAAAACACTCATTTCATACAGTATAACAAAAACGAAAGCCCCGAAAAAAAACATTTACATAAAACTCGAAAATAGCTAAAAATAAGCACTGAAAATACAATTAATAAAACCTGAAAAACAGAAGCCTTACCTATAATATAAAGAATAATAACATGCTTTATTCTAGTGATGGGCACCAATATTGATATTTTGATACAATATCGAAATCATTCAATATCAATAATTTCCATATTGTGATATCGTGGGATTAAAAAAAAAAAGTCATGTACGTGCACAGTGACATACATTTTATTGCTAATACTGCTAAAAATAAAAACACAGTATGATCAAGTTTGTTTTAATTAAGATACAACAATACTGATATTGATACAACAAACCCTATTGTGACAGGGTACACACCCCTGCCCCTGTGTTTATTTGTATTATTATTGCTTAATGTATTTGTGTTTATTTTAGTTAAATGTAGGTGGCGGTGACAATGTTTGCTTCTCATCCCTGCCAATCTACATCCTGTGAGAATGAGTGCATGGTCAGCAGCTAATCATTTATTGACAAATTGGCTGTTGACCACTCTTATTAGAAATCCCATGCAGAATGTGGTTGAGGGATAAACTAGGTCATTGATAACAACAACTTTGATTTATGTATCGCACCTTATCATGTGCAGACCTGCAAATATCAAGGTGCTTTACACAGTTTTAAAAAAATAATACAATATCTAAAAAGTTAAAATATATATAATTATACTGAGTGTACAAAACATTAGGAACACCTGCTCTTTCCGTGAAATAGACTGACGAGGTGAATCCAGGTGAAAGCTATGATCCCTTATTGATGTAACCTGTTAAATCCACTTCAATTGGTGAAGATGAAGGGGAGACAGGTTAAAGAAGGATCTTTAAGCCTTGACACAATTGAGACATGGATTGTGTATGTGTGCCATTCAGAGGGTAAATGGGCAAGACAAAAGATTTAAGTGCCTTTGAACGGGGTATGGTAGTAGGTGCCAGGCGCTCCGGTTTGAGTGTGTCAAGAACTGCAACGCTGCTGGGTTTTTCACGCTCAACAGTTTCCCGTGTGTATCAAGGATGGTCCACCACCCAAACGACATCCAGCCAACGGCAGGCCAGTGGTCAAAAATGGCTCATTGATGAAAGAGGCCAAAGGAGGCTGACACGAATTGTGCAGAGCAACAGACGGGCTACAGTTAGTGAACTGACAGTCCAGTACAACATTGGTGCCGAAAGACCCATAAAAGAATAACTCGTCGTACCTTGACACGAATGGGGTATGGCAGCCGACGATCTAACAGAATTCCACTTCTTTCAACAAAACACAAGAAACTGCGGTTGCAGTGGGCTAAGGAGCGAAAACACTGGACACTGGAGGATTGGAAAAACATTGCGTGGTCTGATGAATCCCGGTTCCTGCTGTTTCATGCTGATAGGAGCACTAGGGTATGGAGAAAACCACATGAGTACATGCATCCATCATGCCGCGTGTCAACATTGCAGGCTGGTGGTGGTGGTGTGATGGTGTGGGGTGTGTTTTCGTGGCACACATTGGGCCCCTTGATAAAAGTGGAGCAACGTTTGAATGTCACAGGATATCTGAACATCATTGCCAGTCAGGTGCATCCCTTCATGGCAGCAGTGTATAATGGATTTTTTTCAGTAGGATAATGCCCCATGCCACAAGGCTAGGATTGTCCAGGAATGGTTCCACGAACATGACAGTGAATTTAGCTTACTGCAGTGGCCTGCCCAGTCACCAGATCTCAATCCAATTGAGCATCTGTGGGATAAGATGGAACAAGGTATTCGGAGTAGAGATCCACTACCAGCCAACTTGACACAACTGTGGGAAGCATTGGAGTCAACATGGGCCAGCATCCCTGTGGAACGCTTTCGACACCTTGTAGAGTTCATGCCCCGACGAATTGAGGCTGCTCTGAGGGCAAAAGGGGGTGCAACTCAATATTAGGAAGGTGTTCCTAATGTTTTGTACACTCAGTGTATATATACATACACACACACACACACACAATATGTAACCAGTTAATCCCTCAACCACCAGCAGCTTTTGCTGACCAGGGTTGGAGAAAAGGAGAAAAAATAAGAGATAGAGTGGAGAGACATCAACGATATGGTGCATTGATATGGTAAGCTTACTCTCTAATCACCCTGTATATGACGTGATTGAAAATTTGCAATGCAAGTTTTCTGATGTATATGTACCAGATAAAGACGTTATGTATGTATATATACAGTACTGTGCAAAAGTTTTAGGCAGGTGTGAAAAAATGCTGTAAAGTAAGAATGCTTTCAAAAATAGACATGTTAATAGTTTATATTTATCAATTAACAAAATGCAAAGTGAGTGAACAGAAGAAAAATCTACATCAAATCAATATTTGGTGTGACCACCCTTTGCCTTCAAAACAGCATCAATTCTTCTAGGTACACTTGCACACAGTTTTTGAAGGAACTCGGCAGGTAGGTTGGCCCAGACATCTTGGAGAACTAACCACAGTTCTTCTGTGGATTTAGGCAGCCTCAGTTGCTTCTCTCTCTTGTAATCCCAGACAGACTCGATGATGTTGAGATCAGGGCTCTGTGGGGGCCATACCATCACTTCCAGGACTCCTTGTTCTTCTTTACGCTGAAGATAGTTCTTAATGACTTTCGCTGTATGTTTGGGGTCGTTGTCATGCTGCAGAATAAATTTAGCCAATCAGATGCCTCCCTGATGGTATTGCATGATGGATAAGTATCTGCCTGTACTTCTCAGCATTGAGGAGACCATTAATTCTGACCAAATCCCCAACTCCATTTGCAGAAATGCAGCCCCAAACTTGCAAGGAACCTCCACCATGCTTCACTGTTGCCTGCAGACACTCATTCATGTATGCTCTCTAGCCCTTCGGCGAACAAACTGCCTTCTGCTACAGCCAAATATTTCAAATTTTGACTCATCAGTCCAGAGCACCTGCTGCCATTTTTCTGCACCCCAGTTCCTGTGTTTTCGGCATAGTTGAGTCGCTGGCTTTGTTTCCACGCCGGAGGTATGGCTTTTTGGCCGCAAGTCTTCCATGAAGGCCACTTCTGACCAGACTTCTCCGGACAGTAGATGGGTGTACCAGGGTCCCACTGTTTTCTGCCAATTCTGAGCTGATGGCACTGCTGGACATCTTCCAATTGCGAAGGGAAGTAAGCATGATGTGTCTTTCATCTGCTGCAGTAAGTTTCCTTGGCCGACCACTGCGCTCACGGTCCTCAACGTTGCCCGTTTCTTTGTGCTTCTTCAAAGAGCTTGGACAGCACATCTGGAAACCCCTGTCTGCCTTGAAATTTCTGCCTGGGAGAGACCTTGCTGATGCAGTATAACTACCTTGTGTCTTGTTGCTGTGCTCAGTCTTGCCATGGTGTATGACTTTTGACAGTAAACTGTCTTCAGCAACCTCACCTTGTTAGCTGAGTTTGGCTGTTCCTCACCCAGTTTTATTCCTTCTACACAGCTGTTTTGTTTCAGTTAATGATTGTGTTTCAACCTACATATTGAATTGATGATCATTAGCACCTGTTTGGTATAATTGTTTAATCATACACCTGACTATATGCCTACAAAATCCCTGACTTTGTGCAAGTGTACCTAGAAGAATTGATGCTGTTTTGAAGGCAAAGGGTGGTCACACCAAATATGGATTTGATTTAGATTTTTCTTCTGTTCACTCACTTTGCATTTAGTTAATTGATAAATATAATCTATTAACATGTCTATTTTTGAAAGCATTCTTACTTTACAGCATTTTTTCACACCTGCCTAAAACTTTTGCACAGTACTGTATATATATATATATATATATATATATGTTATTTATACTTATATAATGCTGACTTTGGAAAACAAAAATGTTATGTTGTGATTCATACTGTTATAATGCTACAATTGTAAACAAATTGTTATTAAGTTCTATTGAAATAATATATTTCCGTTTTACATAATAACAATAAAAAAGTGTGTATTTTTAAAATAAAGCAAAAATTGTTTTGAAAACTGTCCAAATTGCTTATTTGAGGGATAAGAATGAAAAATATGCAACAAAAAAGCCAATTCTTGCCATGGAAATTGCCAAAATATATGGCCAACTGGGTGGTTAAAAGTCTTTATCATAGGAGAGTAAGTAACATCGTGCAAGTGAATTTATGTGACAATTTACTGTCAAAGCATATTATGTTTCTATACAGACCTAGGCACTGTAACATCATATGGCAAATAATATATAGCACTGTAAAAGTAAGTAGATTTAAATGACATTTTAATAGATTTATTGTCCTTACCTATAAGATATTTGTAATTGCTCTTAGTAATTCTGAGTGTCGTTGCTCACGTATTGAAATGATTGCATTCATTTCTCTTAGAGCTCCTTATTTCGGTACTATCTGCAGCGTCACTTTAGTTTGAACCAATTTGCAGTCGTTGCAGGGGATGTATTTTACTGACATACTTGTTTTAGACACTAAGCTGAGTGTATCTGATTTCTATGACAGACTCTGACATGTGCAAGCTTAAATACATTATCTGTCAAACAAAATTCAACAAGGATGTAATTTTCCCTGCTTGCCAGATTCAATTTTTCATTAACAAAAAAATGCATGGTGTAAAAAGGTTTTTTTTTTTGCTGTTTTTTTTCGGGCAGACTTAATGTGAAATACTGCCTTTCAGTCTTAACTTTTCAACCTGCATGTAGTTTGTGTTTTGGCATTATTCCATATTTTCTCAGCAAACTGAAATTGACAGCCTAAAGAGAAATATTTGTTGTTTTACCTAATAAAGAAGTTCGGAATATCTTACAGTAAATCATATTTTCAAAGTGTTTACTGATCGTTAAATACTCGCATCATAGTTTAATCTTTATTATTGAACATTTTTACCTTACTTGAAAATGATTTTGTGCATTGTTTTGGTGTTCCCTTGGTTTCCAATATCGGTAAGGCCTGCATCCTGCAGGGAGAGCTGAGCAATCCTTTCATACATTTTCCATTTATAAAACGGAAATACAATTTCCAAGATCTAAGTGTGATTGGTAATAATGCAGACTTTTCAAAAGCAGCTGCGAGAGCAGGCTCTTCGCTTGCAAATGAAAGCCTGCAGGAATCAGGATTTATCTGCGCACCTCAACAGATGCAACCTGCCATTCAAATGGAAAACAGCATTCGGGTTAGCTGTCTTCTAAAATGAATAGTGATGATATATTGTCTTTGACTTGTGGCAATTATTACTGTATGTGAGGCGTGTTTTCAAGACTTGTGGACCTAACCACAGTCAAGAATAAAAGGATAAATTGGCTAAATTAAATATAAAAAAAGAATATACTAGTCAAAGCAACAGCTAGTACAATATTGAAGCAATAATAATACTAAGAAGAAGAAGAAGAAGAAAGAAAAGAGAAATGCTGTCACATTATGCAGAAATACCTTTAGGTAAGACTGCAAACTTTTTGCAACTACCAGGCATTTTGCTCATTAATATTATGTGTGCCAGAGTAAGAGTACAAACGCGTATGTGTAACGAGTATGACAATTTTTCTGAGTCTGAGTAATACATGAGTCTTTTTGCTATTACTTTTTATTTGGAGAATATATATGTGTGTGTGTGTGTGTGTGTGTGTGTGTGTGTGTGTGTGTGTGTAATGCATTGAATCAGCTCCAGGCTCCAATAGGGCAGTGGTGAATGTTAATCTCAAGTGTAGAGATAGAGGGCCAATCCAGGGGGGAAGGAAGAGGAACCAGTGTGACACACTCTGACACTTTCTGGAACTACGATCATTGTGTGCATGAGTGAGGTCAGACAGACAGAACATTCAGCTCACAATCAAACTCTCTTCATATATATATATCAGGGCTTGAATTTCATTTTTGTGTCCAGGGGGAATGGCAAAAAAGGCACTTTTGTGTATATATATATATATATATATATATATATATATATATATTTACTGCATAATCATTCACACTGGTGTTGCTTTAAAATAAGCTGCTTTCAGGAGACCTAACAGCTGTTCATCACTGTGAGACAGAGCACTCTCCATTGCATTCATTTATGTATGCATGTAAAATATCAAATGAAAGGCCATAAAACGTCCTTTCATATTATGTAAGTTGCAACAGGATCAGGCATACTATATGTGCTAGAGATGAGAATATGTGTATAAATCCAGAAAAATCATGTTTGTTCACTGCTATATATATTGTAATCATAGATGTCTCAAAAAAAAAAAAACTGCACCATTGAACCTCAATGTGAAATGAACATGGATGGAGGGGAGCTGAGCTTCCAGGCTTTCCAACGATACCACCCCTTTCGGTTTAGCTGTTACAATGATGGAGCAGTAGACTCAAGTTGTGAACTCTGTCATGTGATGAGAGGCTTAACTTCAAGTGATCGTAGTTCCGGCTAGGAGTACCGCATACACACGCTGAATACGCCTTTGAAAAACTCTGAGTCTGTACTTTTAAACAAGCCATGAACCAGTTAGGTGGTTTTTATGGTGCCTGAGTAATATGTACGTAACCTTTGGTGCGCTGGCGCCCCAAAATGAATAGGGCTGAGTTTTAACAGTTAAAGCGAAAGTCATGGCTTGCAAAACAACATCTAGATATCTAGACTTAATATCGTCTTTTTTTCAAAACTGTTTACTTATTGCATTGTACTGAGTTTCTATAATGCTTAAAGATAGCGGCCTAGAGAGAATAAAGTCTTGCAGCACTTAAAATATCCATATATATTTTATATATCTTGGGGATTTGGGCCTGTCAGGGCTAGTCCTTCAGTTTAATAAGATATTGCAAAAAAAAAAAAAACAGAAGATCAGGTAGTCTGTGTTTGTATCACTAAGATAATGATTGTCCAGTTTTTCCCTGGAAAATGACATACTTGAAGCATTTCTACAAATCTGCAATATAGTATCATAACAGTATGAGGACATCACAATTCCAGAAAATGAACATTGCTTTCTGTGTCCCCAAAATTCTTGTAAACATAGCCATTAACTATAGCTGGTATATTGGATTTCTGTTTGGGATTTAATTAATGCAAGTTGATAGGACTAAACATGTGGTATAGGTAAGTTACTGTACATGGTAATGTTTATCACTATCTCTATTTCAAGACCAACTGTTTTGTATTTTCCATCTACACTAATAAGTACAATGTGCCTCTGTTTTCACAAAGGGAACAGACAAGGTTAGCCTGTCACAGACTGCACACAATCACACTTCACATTGCACAGTACCACACTGCAGATACAATTAGAGGAGATACCAGACAGTAACACAGCCTGTCATAAATCACCTTGTTTCATCCCTTGCCCAATCTGCTCACTCTGACTGTAGTGAGATGAATTCCAGTTAATGTTACTGAACTTGAGATCTTAAGAATTAGAGGCAGACAAATTCAGTCTTTTTCCAAGGACTGACTTACCTTGATAAAGAAATCCAGGTACATGAAATTCTATACTTAATTTATTAGATATAATTAAAGTAATTGATTGCAATTTTAATGATGTGCAATAAAAATTAAAAATAAAAAACTTTTAATTATGAATCATTTAATTTGAAACTTCTATCAAAGACAAATTAAATATTATGAGGAAAAATCTGTAGTGACTGTATCAGAGAATTCACATTGCCCTTAATTTATACATCACTGGTTGGAAAACCTGCAAGCTGATTTGTTAAAAAGTAGTCTGTAATCCTTTATAACCTGCCTGTGACCTCATCACCATGAGCTGTTCACATGTTTCTTTGTAAATTCCTTATTTTAATAACTCAAAGTTCCTTTTAAGATCGTATTTTCTTTACATAAATCACCAAAATAATTCCAAGAAAAATCCTCCCCTCCTACCAACACTGGAAGTTTGGTTAAATTAAAGAGTTTTAAACTTAAAAGAACCCCTCTCTCTCCCTCTCTAGATCTGTTTTATAAAAAGTCCGCACAGAATGTTAGTCATTTTTTTTTAACCAGCGTTCTCTCTTAACAAGCGCCCATGCAAACAGTGTGCTTCTCTGTTTCCAAACAAACCAACCCCGAGCTGTTACAACCCGGGCCCTATATACACAAGGAAACACCCCCCTATCAGCAGCGCTCAATCATTTGCCAATTCGAAAATGTTCCAGCGTGTTCCCGGGTTGCTGCCCCCAACAAAGATGGCGACCGTTGTAACTGGACTTCCGCCCCAATGGCGAAAGCCTCCCGTCAATCAAACCGGGACTTCCGCCCCGTGACGCCAGTTCCGCGTCACGCGATCCTTGTTGGTAAGTTCGTGGTCGATTCACAGCCCTCTGACGGCTGGGAGGTTGAATTGCAGTACAGGATCGCTTTACCTTGTGACAATGCCACATATTATTATTATTTATTTCTTAGCCGACGCCCTTATCCAGGGCAACTTACAATTGTAAAGATATCACATTATTTTTACATACGATTACCCATTTATACAGTTGGGTTTTTACTGAAGCAATCTAGGTAAAGTACCTTGCTCAAGGGTACAGCAGCAGTGTCCCCACTGGGGATTGAACCCACAACCCTCCAGAGTCCAGAGCCCTAACCACTACTCCACACTGCTGCCCCTATATTAATAGACAATAGACACTGCTGCCCCTATATATTAATAGACAATAATGTGATCCACATCCGGAATTACCAAAAACAAGGGTATTAATGATTAATGCAGTAAATGGAAAAGTTTGAAAATAGGTACTAGCACAGCATACACCAAGAGGAAACAGATGCTGTGGCAACCTTTTTATCTATTTCAGTTAACAAGCATGGGGGATCATCTCATAATTGTTTTCCTATTATTTGTCAGACTCTCTAAACCAATCATTTATTGGAAGCTGTATGCCAAGTCTAAAAATCCTCTATACAGAACATTAAGGGCCTCTAAATCCTCTAATTCATTGGAGTTTCTTGTCCTATTTTTTTTGTGCCAGCATCATTTGTAATTTAAAGCACATAACAAATGGGCATTTAAAATCCCATTTTTGCAGATTACTTACCTAATGGGAAAGGTTTAAATGGTTCCACTCTGTAGAGCAAGCAGCATTTCTCCTGTATAAATTTAGTAAAGCACAATTTTGAGAGACAGAAAATGTACTAAATCTACTTGTGAATAACATTAAAATAATATTTTACAGCAAAGAGAAATTACAAATATTATACAAACAACCTAACAAAATAGAATTTTGTAAATACTGACATGTACAGCTGTATAATAAACCATAACCTTAAATAACATGCTGATTTATGTAAATCAAAATGTCTTGCATATGAATAGGTAGCTGTCTGTTACAGGGCAGAGACTGGGTGCGAATAGACATTAGAAAATGGATTGGTGATTTCCTTTAACCTGACTGGTCAATCATGGGCTCTCCATGCGGGTCAATTTACACATGAAATGGCGATGTACGTGCACGTTTGGGAGAATTACTCGTGTAAATGAGGTTTGTGGCTGAAAAAAATGGCTAAAGAGAGGGATAGGGTAAATCTAATTTACTCATGTAAATGACGAAACACACTGGAAAATCCACGCCCAGTTTCGCATGGAAACCTGCATTTCACGTGTAAATGTTAATGAGCATGTTTATCCTTAACTATAAATATTGCAAAGGAGCAGGTCAGTTGTTACTGTGGATTCCAAGCAGCAGAAAGTAGTGGCTGAAGGGCGATTTTATGGTTAGCATGGTGTAGTTCACCTTAATGATAATGTGGGCTGCTTCTTTTATTGTTTTTTCCTGTGTCTGGACTGTCATGTTGTATATCTCTTATGGGTTTACAGTTCTGTATAAAACCATTTAGCATGAACTGCGTTATGCCCTTGTTATAGTATGAAAGCATGTTTACTTCAGACTATTATGTTGATGACTACTGCACACTATTTTGCTATTTACAATATTTGATTATGATAACTACTGTGTTTAAAATACATATACACTGCTGCAACTGAACAAATTTTGATACTGTCATAGTCTTTGTTTTGCAAAACTCTTATTTGCAAGACATTTTGTTTTTTCTGCTTGAATGAAGAGACAAGGATTTTATTTTTGTGTGACTTGACAGCTTTTTAGTCCACAGTCCCAATGCACAGAAGGATATTGCAGGCAAGTGACCTGATGCATTATGTGTTGTGTTACTAAAGGGCGCATTTGTATGCGGTGAACAGACTGGCACCATTTCTGCTCCTTCATTGTGTGGGTACAGGTTTTAAATTTCAATTGATATTTATGTAGAATATAAAATCTGTTTAATCTGAACATCCTTCATATGATCGGCAATATTATGCAATGCTAGGTGGTATATATCAGTATTATGCAGAATACTGAAAGTATGTAGCATACTGATGGAATTCTCATAAAAAATAATATGCACTGAGCTTAATTTGTTCATTATTACATCCACTGATGCATGCTAATTACTGGTGCTCAACAGTCAGTGTACTACTTAAGTTACATGTTAACAAAGACTAGGGGAATGGGATATGTAAACACAATATGGCAGCAGTGTGGAGTAGTGGCTAGGGCTGTGGACTCTTGACCGGAGGGTCGTGGGTTCAATCCCTGGTGGGGGACACTGCTGCTGTACCCTTGAGCAAGGTACTTTACCTAGATTGCTCCAGTAAAAACCCAACTGTATAAATGGGTAACTGTATGTAAAAATAATGTGATATCTTGTAACAATTGTAAGTCACCCTGAATAAGGGCGTCTGCTAAGAAATAAATAATAATAAATAATAATATGCCAGTGGCTGAGAAAGATGGGACCCGTGCAGGACCTTACTTTACCATAACACTTGTTTAGAAACCTAAAACATGCCAAGTCAAGTGTTCAGTATTTAACAATATTTAATTATCATAATGTTAGCTTGTATGAAATAAGATACAACTACATATAATAAGAACGTGTTCTACTCCTCATTGAATTGCATTTTGTGTGCAATCAATACAGAATTCACACAAGGGTGAAGAGTTCTGTGCTGAAATTTGCAGACATTTTCTGACATAGAAATGCAGGCCTGCTATTTTGCTTTAGTTTATTTCGCTATCCCGCAGTATCCGTTAACAGCTTCCACCTATAGCACAGTATGTGCACACAGAATATAACTGCAAAAGACTGCTGTGCAGTTCCATGAAGACAGTGGGAAAGAGTATTGCTATAAAATGGTCATGGAGTTGGTAAAAGAGACACCGACGAAACATAAAACAGTGTCTAGTACCAGCCTCCATACAAAGACAGTTGCGGCAGGAGATAAAGTTAGGAAGCTAATTTTAATTAAATTTTTAAAAAAAAACATCCTAGTAATTAAGACGATAGCAGTACCTGTTGAAACGAGGGATAATAAAAACATAATTATTTGCAGTGGTAGCTACAAGGATATGAATATGAAGGTTGTTACATCTACAAATATAAATGTGAAGGTGTTACCAATGTTAATTTCTTTTTCCAAACTTTCTGACCCCTCCAGAGTGTGTGGGCCACTGTGCAGTAGCACCGGCTGCACTGGTTATTGCTCCGCTACTGCAATAAGCAGAATACAAAATCAACATACCCAAATACAGCATCATTGAGTATGTGGAATACTAAGTGCACGTAAAAGTACTCAGTGAGCAGACTGGACTGGTTGGCTGAATAAGTGGAACGAAGATGGAACAGTGGGCTCTATTCATCAAAGTGTCGGTTTCAAAAATCGTTATGAACAGATTAAGAACGGTTTAAGAAATGTTTGTGGTTCATCAAATGTGGATTTCGTCTCTTCCAACAACTGAGTGACATCATGGCATGTCAAATAGCGACTGTTTTCCACAATCCGACAAATCCTAAAAAAATGACAGTTTCCTAATTTGCATATCATTGCCTATGCAAGTGTAAAAAAGGGAAGTGATTCATCAAACATTTTTGTTCAAAGAAGGACCGTTTTTTCTGTCCGAGTTAACACCACGTTGCAGCCGTTCTTAACACGGACCAAACATGGACGGGCTGCGGTGTTGGTAGAAAATGCCAGTGCAAATGCATTTACAATTGTAGCCCTCGCAGCATATGACCTTATAGAACATGAGGCTGCTGTATATGGGGCGCCGTTTGTGTCATCCACTATTTTGTCCACGAAAGGGCTTTTGTGCACAAAATACATTACAACATATATTTCGTCCCACAAAACGAAAAACAAATGTATATAATATTGTCCACAAAAGGCAAAACAGTTTTCATTTTGTGGATAAAACGGTAAAAGAGAGTTTTCATTTTGTGGACAAAATACACTTTTTCTTACATCATTTTGTGGACATAATGAACAGTCAAGTATACATTCTGTCCACGAAAAGCAAAGTAAGTTTTCAGTTTCGTCCACAAAATCATTTAACATACAATTATCATTTTGTGGGACAAAATGCATATTTTGTGGGGCTAAAACGAATTTTGTGGGATAACAAACAATAAAACAATTACAAATTTGTGCATACGCACATGTTTTTCCTGCAGGGAGGCTATAAACTCCCTTCCTGCTGTTACCCATCCTTGCTGCTATTACACATCCTCCCCCCCAAGTATGCAACACTGAAGGCCACCCCCTCCCCTAAAACACAACCACCCACCCTCGAGTCCACAAATGTCAATTTTCGCCCTCTTCCACAGGCGGGCTTGAGGGTGGGTCGGTCCCTCCGGCACTTCCAGGAAGGGACCGCGAACCGGCGACACGGGACCCCACTGGGCTGACAGGGGCGACCGAAGCGTAGGCCAGGGCACTGGAGGATGCAGCAGTGGACAGAGGTCTTCCCCTGGGGACCAGCGCAGTGATGACCGATCACCCAGGGGGAGCGAAGCAGCTAACAGGGGGAGCAACAGAGACATCTGGCAGCAGCCCAGCGACATCTGGGTGATCGGAAAGAGCGGAGCAGGGAACCAGGGGCAGAGCTGTGGCCAGTGTTGCAGACTCCTGGGCTCCAGGTCCAGCGCAGGGAGGTCGAGGAAGACCGGCAGGGTGTCCAGTAGCAAGGGGCAAGGGACCGCACTGACCAGCGCCGGATCCTCTTCCGGGGTTGTGGGCTGGAGCTGTGGTGGAGGTGCGGTCCTCACCTCCTCTGGCTCCGGGACGGTCTCTTCCTTCTGTTCTCCTTGCATCAGTGCCTCTGGTGCAGGCGACTCCGGGGCTTCTCTCACCGGGGCTGCCGACAGCCGCGCCTCTTCTGCCTGCTCCCACTTTTGGTGCAGCAGCTCCAATTCTGTTGGCTCCCGCTCCCTTCTTTCCAGTGGGGCCCACCCCGACTCTCTCAGCTCTCTCTCCAATCTCGTAGTCTGCTGTTTTTGAGAAGCAGTATTGCGGTTGATCCTCTTAATCAACTCTTCTGTGCTCTCCATTTCTAGGGTCGTAGGGGCGCCCACAACCGCTGCCACCATATGTAAAAGAGTGTAACAACTGGGGTTCATTGCCCCTTTAAAAATACGACCCAACACACACAAATGGATTTTTTGCTCTGCGCGATTGCGCTATTTTTTAATTAACAAAAACAAACAAAACAAAAACAAACACCTAACTCCGTTTTTGGAGCGCTGACTACACATGCAAGACCCTGACTAACTCACAGGACGGCTAAGCCGTTTACCTGCCAAACAAACATACAAAAAACCCACACCGGTTTGGCACAGCACTTTAGGTACGACTGCTCGGAGACAGAGCACACTATCTGCCTCCTTCTACTCAGCAGCCCCGTACAGACAGGCTGCACGTCTTAAATACCCTGCACTCGGTTCTAATTTTTTTAATCACCCCCGGGTGCAGGGGATAACAAACAATAAAACATTTACAAATTTGTGCATACACACGTGTTTTTCCTCCCTGCTGTAACCCATCCTAGCTGCTATTACAATGTATATATATATCCTTTTTTTTAACTGCTTAAATGATACATTTGTTGTGGTTTATTTGATTATTTAGATGCAGATTGGAGAAAGACCTGAGCCCAATTTCTCACCTGAACCTGATGTAAGTCATTTATAAGTGTTACTTTATGTCTAAACTGATTTCCATTGATAAGCCACTGTCAGCTTCTCTGTTCTGCAGGTCATAATATTTTGGTCCTCGATATTAAAGGTGTGGAAAGCACTTTGTATATTTTTTACATTGACTACTGTGTATTACAACTACTGTAGTAATGTTATAGTGTTTTATAAAGAATCAAATATAATTTACATAATGTAATCTTTGAGGTATTATAAATCAGTTGTATTAACTTAATAGTTCATAGACAATATAAAGAAAGAACTGTCATTTGTTGGCCTGGGTTATTTAAGTAGTAAAGACACGACAGTGTCTGTCACTTTTCTAAGCCCTGTCCCTTTTGATTGATTTATGACCTTAAGCCCTGCCCCTTTCACACATGTTGATCGATTTATGACCCTGACCACGCCCCCCTTTGATTGCTTTATGACCTTAAGCCCCACCCATTTCCACACCTCTGAGTGATTTATGGCAATTAGGCCCCGCCCCTTCCCCCACACACTTTGATTGATTTATGGCCCTTTAGCTCCTCCCCCTTTTTCTCACACTTTGAGTGATTTATTGCCCTAAAGCCTCACCCCTTTTTCTCACGCTTTTGAGTGATTTATGATTCCTTATGACCCATCCCTTTTTTTCTGATATTAACCGGACAGCCGTCAAATAGAACTCTCCCGTAAAAATGGCGTCTGTTATATCCCTAGTTTATAGACTATTACAAAGAAAAGACAGAAAAACAGAAAGAAAGAAGAGAAAGCACGTTGTAATGTAGTGTATTTTTTTTTTTTTTGATTATGTTCAAGAGCCTCCGTAACAATAACCGGGGTTATTAACAAACAGAGAGTCCCTAAACATTTTTGATTATGCTCAAGATCCTCTATAATAATAACCAGGAGATTCTTAACAAACAGAGAGTCCATAAACATATAAAAGAGTTTCATAATCAGTATACTATACACATATTACACTGAAAATTAACCCATACTAGTAGTAGGTGAATGTACCGGGCCCTACATTTCTGTTGGATTTCCAGGCTGTGGTAGGTAGCTGTGTACATTCCATAATACACATGGTTCTATCTAATGGTTGCTTTTAATATTACAACGTATTCTAAAAAACGATTTAAAGTTGTTTTTGAATCCAATAAAGGTTAGCACAGGCTGAATTGTAAAGGATTTATGGTTTTTTAGGAGACTACCCATAATGCACCTGTATTTGCATAATGGTTCTATTAACATTACAGAGAACTCTAAAAACCTAGTTAATGTTATTTTTGAAGCTAAAAAAAATGACCCCCCACGTTCTTTGTTTTAATGTGATTATTTTAAGATCATACAAGACGTGGTTAGGTATAAGAATAATATTTTTATGTTAAACTGTATAAATGCGTCAGGATTAAGCATTCTGCATACTGCCATCTGCTGGTCGAATTTAATATTGCAGCTGCCACGACCTGAATATATACAACATATTCTAAAAACGATTTAAAGGTTGATAAATGTTACCACAACATTATTTGACTTCATATGAATATTTTAAGACCATACAAGACGTGGTTAGGATAAGAATAATATTTATTTTTTTATATTAAAAAACTGTATAAATGCGGCAGGATTAGCCATACCGCAGACTCCTGTCTGGAGCAGGCTTTCAATATACTAGCATCGGTTTCTAATTATTTTCAAATAAATATCTAAAAAGCATGTTTGAAAGCGAAAACCCTAATGTTTTTAATAGAAATAAAAGTATTTTCGATAGCATCAACTCTCCTACAGCCGCGGGCAGTAAAACAGACGCTGTGTAACGAGGTTAATTAATCGCTCTGCACACTGTATTCAAATGCGGCTAGACGACTCTTTGAAATAATCAATCAATCGATGTAAGGGGTTTAATGGCTAATCCATTTATGCCGCATTCAGGTAAACAGTATTTAAACCTTGCACGATGCCTCATCTGAGAAATTTCATTTTGGAGAAAACTCTACTGCCTGCCTGAAGCCCCTGACGGCCTGATCTGCGCTGAAAAATACCGTGTGCTTTGGACTCTCTAAAATATAATGGATTACTTCAACAACAATTTAGGTAAGTGATTTTATTTTTAAATTGTATCAAAGGCGCTTGTTTAAAAAAATGATACTGTTTGTTGGCTGCTGTTTTGGCTACTTAGTACTCGTTTGTCTGTCTATTTAGATATAAGAATATATGTTTTAAGTACTTTAGATCGTGAGATGTTAAAAATGCTGGGTTTTTTTGTTACTGTGTGTGTGTGTGTGTGTGCGCTTGCGCTTACCTGTGCGAGAGCGCTTGTGCTTTTTGAAGACCCGTGTTTTTTAATATTATAATATTGACAAAATAAATATCTAAAAATGTTTCTTTTATAAGGGTTATTTTAACGTTTTTACACTGGGTGTCCCTGTTTGAATCTCTGAGCCGCACTGTGTGAGGGTGTGTGCGCTATGCTTACGTGTGCAGAGAGCTTGTGCTTTTGAAGACCTGTGTTTTTAATATTATAATATTGACAAAATAAATATCTAAAAAATGTATTACTGTTTTTGTTATTTAAATGTATTACTGTTTTTGTTACGGGTACTATGTTTGTTCGAACGACTCTGTTTCATGCCAGTACTTTTTTTTTTGTTTTGTTACTGTGTGTGTGTGTGTGTGTGTGTGTGTGCGCGCTTGCGCTTACCTGTGCGAGAGCGCTTGTGCTTTTTGAAGACCTGTGTTTTTTAATATTATAATATTGACAAAATAAATATCTAAAAAATGTATTACTGTTTTTTGTTATTTAAATGTATTACTGTTTTTTGTTACAGGTACTACGTTTGTTCGGAACGACTCTGTTTGAATCTCTGGTGCTGGCAGAGTGTTGTATATGCGGTAAATAAATATCTAAAAATGTTTTTCTTTTATAAGGGTTATTTTAACATTTTTACATGGGGTATCCCTGTTAGTGAGTCCTGATCGAGACACCCATCCTGAAAAAATCTTGATCGAAGGGATCCAAATTCACAGAAATAAAAAAGAGTTTCAGCTAGAAAATAGACCACACAGGAAAATTTTTCAGATTGTGTACAATAAGAGAGTATTGAAGTCTGACTACACCACATTGTCTTTCCATCCCTTTTGCAGCGATCATATCAGGACCCTCTAGTTCAGGGAAAAGCTTTTTTGTGAAAAAAGTTTCAGAAAACTCTTCACAGATTCTGTCGCAAATTCCTGAGAATATAATATACTGTTATAGTTGCTGGCAAAAATTATACGATGAATTAGCTTGTAAATTTCCCAATTTAAAATTTGTTGAAGGTATACCCGCATCTCTCTGTGATGATTCCTTACTCCCCCCTAACAAAGTCAATTTAATCATTATTGACGATTTGATGGAGGCAGCTAGTGAAAATGATGAAATACAGAAAGCCTTTACAAAATACACACACCATAGGAATTTATGTATATTATATCTAGTACAAAATTTGTTTTTTCAGGGTAAAATGAGTCATACCATAAACTTAAATGCTAATTACATGATTCTTTTTAAAAATCCCAGAGGTAAGCTGCAGATTAACACCCTAGCGAGACAGATGTACCCGCGAAACTCTAATTTCTTTTAGAAGCTTTTGAAGATGCAACAAAAAACCATACGTTTATCTCTTGGTAGATTTAAAAGCACAGACCCCTGAAGATTATCGGTTACTGAACAGGTTTGTTCCAACCTGATTGGCCTGCCACCTATATTATGAAAAACCTAAGGCTAAGAGGTTATAAAGTCCTGTAGATGCTTAAAAGATTATTTTATCAACAGCAGACAATATGTCGGCTAGAATAAAAGAAACCTCCCCTCTTAAAAGGTTAGTCAGCGGCTCTTCTCCCCAGAGAAGAATCGTTTTACAAGAGGCCTCTGATCTTATCAAATCTATTGTTGAAATAGCCATAAACACTTTAAGGGGGAATATTCCTTTGACCAAGGCCCAATTAAAAAGACTTAAAAAAGAAAAAGTTGTAATAAAGAAGTTATGTAATAAGAAACAACCTCTAAAAAAGAAGACAAAAACAGTAAACCAAAAAGGAGGTTTTATAGGTTCTTTGTTAGGCATTGCCATCCCTTTTTTATCAGATCTTTTAACGTCAAGACGTTAAAAGTATGGAGTATGCTCAGAAAATGTACCTCGTCCCCCAACAACAGATTGACAGACTACGACAAGGTCCCTCCCCTTCTCCTGAACCTATTAGAAAAGCAGTGGAAAGTCGTCTTGATAATGATATGAAAAGTGTGTTACTGAGAACTGATATTAGCGATTATGAAAAAATTAAACTATATACTGCTTTTTTACAAAGGTATCTGACCTTGATTAAACAGGATGAAAAAGAGACTAACACTTTAACATTGTTAACCCCTCCTAATGATGCTGGCACTGATAATACAACTGGGCCCCAGGCACATCCTCAAGATGGACAGAGTACTGCTCAAGAGAAAGTTTCTCAGATAGAGGATTATGTTATGAGAAGCGTCCCTCACAGATCTAAGAGGAATGCTGAATTTATTTTACATGCCATGACCCAGAACTCTAGTACTACTTCGTGGAATGATCAAGGAGAGTTTATTTTAAGGGGTAATGTGGTGAGAGGGACCCATATGGTTGATTTAATTAAAACAGCTACCGGGGTCAGTAATGTTACAGATCGTAGGACCCCCGCAGGTTGGGATGAATTCCTAGACGGTCTAGCATGCATAAATATCCCTAATTCTGTGATCCCTAATACCCAGACCCGCAGCCGTATACATGCCTTTAAAATTACCCCTCTTAAGATATCCAGAAGGTGGAAAAGGAGAAAAAATGACTGGGAAGACTATTAATTTGTAAATCTTTTTTTCTTGTGTATTTTTAATTTGTTTTGTTTTATGAATACATTCAATAAAAAAGATATTGTTTAAGGATTTATTGTCTCAAACAGCGTTTTTATTTAACATTTAAAACATTTGTTTTTAAAAGCCTGACAGGAATTTACACACTGTACGCACACATCGTCACACATATATTTTGATTTAGAGGGATATATTTTTTGAATGAAATTGTAGACCATATAATCATTTTTATCAACATTTTCACTATATAGTTTCAGGATTTCACGGTAGGCAAGACCTTTAGAACAGTGATATAAGAAAAAAACACAATGATGTCCACATGTAGAGGTCTTTGGTCCTTGTAGCTGTTGGTTGTTGAATACAGTCTGTGTAGAGTTTTTGAATAAAAATTCCATAATAGTTTTAGGAAAATAGCCGAAATCTGGGGGGTATCCGTACGAGTCAAAAAATTCACCGCACCCATCTTTTAAATAAAGTCCCAGCCAATGTTCCCTCGGATAATTCTGAGGATGAGTGTTCACGATGATCAAAGCAGGATTTTTATTAATTTTCCCCTTAGGCAGTTGGTCACATGCTAAAACCCCATAAAAACAATTTTGTGTAAAAGGGTTACTAGTTAGTATTGAGGTAAGTTGTAAAGTATTCATGGTCACGCTAAATGACTCAATTACATTTAATCAGTAATCAAAGAGAACAGCTCTTTGTTGGGAGACCTCTATGACGTTCTCAAACACAGCATAGATGATTAGGTTTACAGTGTCCGGCAGCGGAACAGAAAAGCGCATTTCAAGACGCATGCTTCCTGTTTTAACTAGAGAAAAGTGATCCCCTGCTTCTTGGTCGGGGGTTAAATCAAAAGCATAAAGGGTGTACCCCCTAGACTAATCGGAACGATCGATAATCAGAGGTTTGTCTTTCAGATGTCTTCCAGTGGCCTGTATTAAACTATAATACTCCCTAACAGAGTTGTGCGTATTCGCATAGTTGGGTTGAAAAGGTTTTGAGGGTATTTGTTCTCCATCAACATACAATGCTATAAAGTTGGCATCAAAATGTTTAAAGTTAAAAGGATTTTTTACATAATCACCACTAAAGGCATCGTTATCTGTTAAACCTATGACTACAAATTTAGGCAGTTGCCCCAGAAACATGTTTTCTTGATTACTAACTCTGAGCCCTCTAGGGATGCTATAAACCTTGACAGCGACCCTTTCAATAGGATATTTAGCATTTGAAGTCATCAAGGCCTGAGCATGTCCTATTTTCACATCCGGAGACACTTTAACTTTCTTGACATAAAGAGAGGCTTCTAAAAGGTGAAGTTTGTACTGGTTTGCATCGCCTGCCATTAAACAAAACCTATAACTAGCCCTAATCATTTTAATTTTTACATCAATGCCGTTTAACATGAGTTTTTCTTGAAAAAAAATATCAGAATGTAGAGGTCCTAAAAGTTCAAATACGTGACTTTTTCGGGTATAAACACATCTTTGTCTTAAATCTTCGTTTGCCCCTGCAGGATCTCCAACATCCATACTGCCAGCGGTGTCTTTAAAATACATCCCAGCCGAGAATTGAGATTCCAGGGTTTCCTTACCATAATTGAGCAAGACTTCTATAAGACTTCTATAAGGATATGTGCTACTACTCTGGCTAATTAATCTCTCGCCTAAGGAAACGTCTACTTGTGAGAAAATTGTAGCTATAGGATAGTTGATAATGCTTACAGGGCTATTGACATCTAGATCAGTGTTAACTGCTTTTGTGATTTTACAAGCAAGTCTTAAAAGAGTGTTATTTAAGTCTAGATAATCCTCCCCGTTTCCTGCAATATAAAATTCAAGAGGGGCGGTGTCCGAAAGGGCAGAGAGCGGTGGTATTTCAACATAAAGACTTTTATCTATACTTGTCTGGGTGTAAGGCACGGTGAATAAATCCAGTTCAGATTTTACACATTCTTGAGATAAATGATGAACTAGAGCCATGTTTTAAAAGATGTTTCTAGTTTTCTTTTTACGACGAGCCTTCGTTTTTTTAACAGACCTCTTCCTCCGCGATCTGCTGCTTAATGCTTTAGAAGGTGCTCGTCTAGCCCTTTTATGGGATCGGCTTCGAGCTCCTGGAGGACTGGGTCGTTTTTTTCTATAGCCTCTTGACATCACCATTAGCCCCGACCCTGATTGGGGTTCCTCATGGCTGTGAGTGGCGTAGAATGTTATCACGTTCGACACCACATCCTTCACAATGTTTTTAGCCGCTGACTTTAAATGAGGTTTAGCTATATCAAAACCCCTTCTAAGTAAATAAGGGTATATAAGGGTTAGACTCTCCATAGACCCTCATTTTCGTATTCATTTCAATTATATATAAAGAGACTGTTTAACAGGTCTGAAGTGGACCTTCACTATGACCTTCCCAAAACGAAATGGAACAAGACTGTTTTGATCCGTCTTAAGTTGCAAAGTTATAGTGTCAAAACTATTCTTACTGACTGCTACATAATGAGGTCTGTCATAAGTTATTGTGACTATTTCATTGGGGGATCCATTAATAGGAACACATCATAGAAGGGGGACGTAGCTATCCCCCACCACTTCATGGGTTATTATGTCGGTGTATACATACAAAGTGTAAAATCCTGCTCTAATGTCTGCCGGATAAAACCCCCTCTTATAAGCTTTCTCAGCGGCGGCTTCATAGAACCCCAAGATCCTTCCTAATTGACCCTCTGTATACAGGTACAATTTGGCATCTCCATGTATATAAACTTTTCTTTCTACAGATTTGTATAATAACTCTATATCGATCAATCTATCTCGAAAAGCATTATTCATAGCGTTTATTAATTCCTTTACAGAATCATAATAACCGGCGGCTATTTTAAATACTGTTTTAACATGCGTATCTATATTACGGGTAAAAAATCTATTCTCCGCATCACTTATATTTTCCCACGTATAAGGGTATTGGATCTCTGCTAATCCAACTTCCCATTTTCCTTGTAGATTTACAGGTTTTGATAACCATATAGTAAAATCGGCTATAGTGTTCTTTGGAAATATGTCCTTTGAGGCGTTACTTGGTAGAGTCACATAAAAGGAGGATTGATCCATCTTGTCAGTAGCCTTGGTGTAATGAAATCTACAATGATGGAGTCTCCTTAATATCCTGCAACTGCTTAGCCTCGATCCAGCTGTTAAATTTGTCCGGCCAACCCCGCCACTTTATAAGACAATACTTTTTACCTTTTTCTTTTTTCTTGGCTAAGATTTTCTCTACCGTAAACAGTCTATCTTCCGACCCTTTTATCTTCTGTAATTCAAGCTCGTAGAATGTCCCATTTATTTCCTCTCCGTCATAATCCTTCAGCCTGTATACAGGGGGTTTCCTAGGTAATCGTTCGTATATATTAAAAATTTCATCCGTGTATGTCTGCTCGTAACCTTTTATAAAGGGGGCCCTTAGTTTTGATACCTCTAACAGCATCCCCAATCTGAAACTTGAATTTAGGCAGTTTGTACGGAAATTCCTGAGTATATAGATTCTTAAAAACTTTAAAGGAATTGTCTTCATTAACTTCTGAAGGTTTCATTTTAATACTTCTATGGTAAGAATTATTATAAGAGCGAACCATTTCTTTTAGCTTATCTAAATACTTATGAGTGTTGAAGGCTGTAAAATATTTCCACATTTTAGTCTTTAGAGTCCTATTGTACCTTTCAACAATAGAGGCTTTTAATTCATTACCGGTGGTAAAGTGCGCTATACTATATTTTTTTAACAAGATTTGAAAGGACTTGTTTAAAAATTCTTTACCTTTATCAGTTTGCAGTTTTTTGGGTGAACGGCCGCTTTCAAGGATTTTCTTGAAAGCCTTTGTCACACACCCAGCTGTTTTGTTTTTTAGAGGTTGAACCCATGCAAATTTGGATAAAACATCTATGCATGTTAACATAAACTTGTTGCTGTTATTTTTCTTTGACAGACTAGACATATCTACTAAATCAGCCTGCCATTGATCGTCAATATTAGATACATATACACGGTTTCTTTTAAAGTTTATTCTAGAGGGTTTATGTTCAGATAACCATTCGGCTATATCCTTATCACTAACCCTACACCCCTCCTCCCTAAGAACTCTCTGTAGAGACTGTCGGCCTCCAAACCCCCCTGGATTTGAAACATCGTAGTAAATTTGTTTCATTTGCTGAAGAGTCATCCCTTCAGAAAAAAAGTCAAACAAATGCGGTGATTGTAAAGTACAAAAGGGTTTATTCACTCAGTTTACAGATTAACAATTATAACTGGATACTTTAAACGACGCATAAACAGGCAGCATTGTCTTTCATAGTAATGCATTAAACAAGATACAGTATCTTTTACAGCTCTAGAGATATCAGTATTCAAACCATTGACGAGATTATAAAGACAGGCTTCAGACACATATGTATACAACACAAGTAAATACTCCCATTTACAGGGGTACGCATTGTAAAACATTTCAGGGATCAGCCCCGTTAGAAAAACATTTAAAGGTATTTCACATTTTACAGAATCAGCAATCATTTCAGCCCAATATTTAGGATCCACCAAGGCGTGTATTTCAAGCATCGCTCTTTTTAGCTCAGTAAAACGTTTTGCATCGACAGACAAGGGGTTTTTAAAGAGGTCCCGACAAGCCAATTTGTCAACTACGAGTTCAAACAGAAGACCCTCCAACTCACTCTGCATTCTGTCCCGAGTCATGCGGTTCCCCATCTTCAAAGTCAAAAGCACCGTAATAAGTCAGAGGAGCCTGGGGTTCTGTAAAGTTTCTGTGATAGAAAGATCTAGTTATCTTGTTAACCACTTCTTGAGTCCTTTCGTCCAGGTCCTGTTGCAGCTGCTGAAGCTTCTCTTTTATGTAAGGTTCAGGTCTCAGTTCAATTAAACAATCCTCAATCAGCTTCTGAATCTTGTTCAGAGGTAGGAAAAAATCAAGTAGATGAAGAGCCTTAGAAACCAGAATCTTTAACCAAGGTACGTGTATTTTAGCTATTATTTCTTCAAACCTCCTGTTGAAATAACCGTAGTCCGCTTCAAAGAGACAGCTATGACATCTCTGGCTGGGGTGGTCCACGGCGCAACCGGCACAATTTTTCTGCAGATCCTGGTCTATGATCACTTCCAGTAGAGAGGCCAGAAGGCCCTTGACAATCTTGAGGATTCTTGTGAATGTCACTCCGTAAAGGCTGTCGGGGTAGTCGTGATCCTCCGGGGGTTCTGTAGGAAGAGCGTGAGCCAACGGTAAAAAGACAGGCTCGGTTGGAACCTCCGGCTCCGTAGGAGGGTCGGTAGGAAGACTCTGGTCCGGCAGATCGTAAGAAGGTGGAAAACACCCTTTATCAGATACACACCATTGCCACGGCGCCTCGGGATCTTCAGCGTCCCTATTCTCTGGAACGTAATCAAAATCAAACCACTTGTCGCAAGAGCTGTCTGAAATATAGCCAAATGTTGAGGAAGCCATGCTGACGGTACTTCTCGTTTAAGCCGTATGAACCTTGAATAAGAAACACCTTTTTATTAGAACCTTGAAACACGCCCCTCCCATAGATAGCGTCATACCCTACAACATGTCCAAACATGCCAGGTCTCTACCAACTCTCAGCAATGAGGATGCGGGGTCGAAGTCCTCCACCTGCTAACATTTTTTTAAATTACATTTTGATATACATACGTCATTTTATACAACATGCTTTCTCTTCTTTCGTTCTGTTTTTCTGTCTTTTCTTTGTAATAGTCTATAAACTAGGGGTACAACAGACGCCATTTTTAGGGGAGGGTTATATTTGATGGACGTCCGGTTAATATCAGAAAAAAAGGGATGGGTCATAAGGGATCATAAATCACTCAAAAGTGTGGGAAAAAGGGGCGAGGCTTTAGGGCAATAAATCACTCAAAGCGTGGGAAAAAGGGTGAGGAGCTAAAGGGCCATAAATCAATCAAAGCCTGGGAAAAGGGGCGGGGCTTAAGGACCATAAATCAATCAAAGCGTGGGAAAAGGGGTGGGGCTTGATGGCAATAAATCACTCAGGGGTGTGGAAATGGGTGGGGCTTAAGGTCATAAATCAATCAAAATGGGGCGTGGTTATGGCCATAAATCAATCAATATGTGTGAAAGGGGCGGGGCTTAGGGTCATAAATCCATCCATCGGGGCGGGGCTTAGAAAAGTGACAGACGCTGTCGTGCCTTTACTACTTATTTATAATAGTCATTAGTTTAAATCAAAGTTGTAGAGATATGTGTGTAAAGAATAGATGGATGGTTAAGTACTCATGTATTATCAATTATTTTTATTTTCCCAAATTCTCCATAGGATGCTGATGACCTGGTTTCATCTATTGAAGACTTGCTCACTCTTCATGTTAACATTGTTGATATAGCACGTCACCTAAACATAAGCCGTAGCACAGTGTATCGAATAATTCATTATCATAATATCCCATATAAACGTTTTACAAATATCTCTGATAATGATTTAAAGAAAGCAATTCAGGACATCAAAGAAAACCATCCACATGCAGGACAGGTATATCTTTTGGGGTATCTTAGGTCAAGTGACATATATGTACCTCAGAGCAGACTCAGAGATATTATACATGCAGTTGATCAAGCTGGCATTTCCATGAGAAAGAGTTCTGTTATCAACAGACGAGTATATTGGTCCCCATGCCCAAATTTTGTTTGGCATTTAGATGGACTACACAAAATTGTGCGTTGGAAATTTGTGGTGCATGGTGGGATAGATGGTTACAGTCTTTCTCTCCTGTGCAACTAATAACAGGGCACTCATGGTTCTTGAGCAGTTTAACACAGCCGTTGAGCATTATGGATGGCCGTTGCATGTCCGCATAGATCATGGTGGTGAACATTCACAAGTTTGGCATGCCATGACACAACATCACAATACAGAGAGGTCTGTAATTGCAGGTAGTTCTGTCCAAAATGAACGCATTGAAAGAATGTGGCATGACATCAATAGAATAGTCTTATCACAGTTTCATGAAATGTTTTATCACCTTGAATCGGAGGGTATCCTAGATCCACTAAATGAAGCAGACCTGTTTTGTTTACATTGGGTGTACTCTGACCTCATTAACAAAATACTCTCAGAACATACAAGAGCACACAATCACCACGGGGTATCAGCCATTGTTTGGGGCATTTCTGTGGAGGTTCGGGAAGTTTTTGCAAAACTAAGTTTTTTTGGGGAAAATGAAACCTTTTGTTTTTTCTAAGTTTACCTCCATAGGCCAGGTTTTACAATATTGTTTGAGTATGGCCAGTTTCTGTTGCAAGCCCTGCCCTGTGGGAGACAGTATGAGCGGGTCCTCAGCATACAGCAGGCACTTTAGATGTCATCTAGAGCAAATCCAGGAGTGGAGGACTGTTTTAGTTCTGTAGCCAGCTGGTTGATATAAATGTGTGATTAACTGCTTATTCATGGCTGTGGAGGCTACAAGCCTGTTAAGGGTTAACTATTATGCGTCTCGAGACAAGTGGTTATAGGTGTCTTCCTGAGGTGTAAGCAACTATATGTTAATCAGCATCTTATGTTAATTGCCCACACGCAAAACCTGTTTCAAGATGTATGGGTTACTGTGGGATGTACAGGCTGAAGAACGGCTATTAAAGGGACTGGAGAAGAGAAGTTATTTCTATTTGCTTGCCTGGCTGTACCCGGCTACTTGGATCTGTACTGGTAAGTTGTGAACTATATTATTTTCTCCAATAAACTTAATTAACCGGAATTGTCATTCCTGTGTACATTGATTTGATAACATCATACACCTTGTCTCCTATACCTCTCTGGAGGATTTTAAGATAGAGTTCTGGGTGCCAGATTGAAGTCTTTTTGAAGTCAACAAAGCAGGCAAAGATTTTTCCTTTCTTTTTTTAGAGATGTGTTGATTAATCAGGGTGTGGCTGTGATCTGCAGTGCAGTGTTTAGGGTGGCTTTTACACAGGACACTGTGCTCCTGTAGGCTCCTGAAGGGCAGTATTCGGCTATTCATGATGCTACAGAACAGCTTCCCCAGGTTATTATTATTATTATTATTATTATTATTATTATTATTATTATTATTATTATTATTATTTATTATTATTTATTTCTTAGCAGACACCCTTACCCAGATCTCTCTGTAATTATTGTGGTCAAATTTATCGCCTTTTTATATATTGGGGTTATAGTCCTCTATTCCATGTTTCTGAAAAATATGCAGTATTTAATACCAAGTTGAAGAGTTTTACAGGGCACTCTATTGCTGGGTTATTGTGTTTTAGCATTTCGATGCTGTCTTGGCCACAGCTTTTTTAGATTCTAGGGTTTTAATTTTCTCTTTGACCTCTCGCAGTGTGATTGCGGGTCTAGAGAAGGCTGGTTGTCTTTAATGACTTTTTCTAGTGTTTTTAGTTTGTTTTTCCATTGTAGGATTACTGGGCAATGCATGAGGGCGATGTGGATTAAACTGGATACGTATGGGTGTGTTAAAAGCTGCATTACGGACATGTTATCTGACTGTCAATGTTTTTAAGCATCAACATAAAGTTGGTGAAATGCCAACATGAGTATGGAAGGCAGGGTGCTACAGCAGATAGCCATTGGCTAAAGAAAGGGTTGTGTACGTATGAAGATGTTCCAATACTATTAATGTCACACCCCAATAGACAACTTGCCAAAAGGTGTAGGCTGATAATTGACCATTTATAGTAAAAAGAAGGAGCTATACAAGCAAAATGATTATTTTATTCCAGTGTACCATTTGAGTCACCATTGAGACACTGAGAAAGTGCAGACTTATTTGTTCTTCACTCTACCACAGGTAGAGTAGTTTTTCTTACACCATTATGGATTCCTAATTTCGTGTCCATTTGTTGGGGGGTTAATTTTTGCCAAGTTGTCATGTTGTGTATTTGGGTGTTACAGATTTAGTTTTAGATTAGATTTTTCAGCAAGTGTTGAGAAAAAAAAAAAGTGATTAAATCTTCCAGGGCCTGGTTAACACCATTTACATTATGGGTATAATTTATTGGTTGAAAATTGATTAATACATTTTTAATGACTATCAAGTTTTTTCATATTGCTATGTTTTTAGTCCATTTGTAGTTGGGCTACAACTTGTGCAGGTTTGATGGGGTGTTCTGGCTAATGTTGTGGATATAAGAGTACTGTCTGGCAGTGATCTACAGTTTGAGGTTTTATTATAAAAACATTTCTGTTTTGTGGGTTTAAATCTGTGATGGTATGGGCAACTACACTGCACCCTAATGTGGAGCTGTATATTTACCAAGTGAGTCTCCCAGTTAACAATATACAATTAAAGTGCAGGATTTAAATACAGATATGATAAGGAACAATAGCAGGGAGCAGTAAGGTTGGGTATTGTCCAGAAGGGAAGAGATGGTGAGAGAAAGAGTGTGGTAGATTCCAGAGGAATGGAGAGGGAGATATCAGAGAAGGGGGAAAGAAAGGTCAGATTTTGACAGGTTGTTTGGAGATTATGCAAGTGCATCCAGGAGGAGATACAGGAGGATGGACTTGATCCTACTTTTCAACTCAATCCTGTGGAAGTCACCTGCGAGGCAGCAGTAAATTAACAGCGCAATCTACAGACAATCCTAGTCAGTTACAACACAAATTAGCTTTTAAAGTGGCTTATTTAAACAGCAGGCCAATACTACAATTAAGATACAATTTAGCCACTTACTTACTCCCAGTTGAAGTTGATCTTCCCTAGTCTAACACAACATTAAAAATGTTTCTTGGGTGTTACAGAGAAAGGGTAAATATTACAGTTAATTGAAAATAGTTTGTTAGCCTATTGCAAAAAAAAAGTTGTTTTTTTTGTGTACAGCAGAAACGATAGCTAATGCAGTAGAGTATTTACTTTAAAAACTCAGTGACAGAATAATACTAAATTAAACTAGGATATGAATCTTTGTTTTTAACTATGCATATGTAATTTTTACCCTGTAAAATATTATAGAATTTAAGACTGCCAAACATTGATAATTGTAAGAAATGTGCCATGTTTATTAGTTGAATTGCATGCGTTTTGAAATTAGGTTTATTTTTATAATACATTTCAGTACAGAAAACATGTTTGAAAGTGTTTATTTCAATTAAATGGCCTTAAGCAGTCATTTGTTAAGATGAACATTTACAGCAAATGTCAGAATCTACTGACACAATTGTATATATTATATCCTGTTGGTACAGGATATAATATGGTACAGTTGCCATTGTTGGTCTATCCTACCTACAGTAATATTACAAAACCAAGTAGTAACACTAGTCAGCACAGGTCAAATCTTAAGTTCTTACCCAACAGCATCATTTTAGAGCAAAGGTACAATTGCCCCACCCCCATTAACACTGACAACTTTTTACATTGGTAAGGTTAACATCCACAACACTACAGTTGAACAAATGCCATAACAATTGTGAACAAGGTTAAAGAAAACAACCTTGTACCCATACCCACCCTGAAAACACATGCAGCCACATTTTACATATCTTTTGATTAGAGGCCTCAATTTTATTATCGCTGAAACAGCATTGGCCAATTCTGATTGTTTTAAACTTCTTCAGATGCGCCTTTCTGGATGAATTTATTATAAACTATTTTGACAAAAGAAAAAAACATCCAGATTGGATTAATGATCTGATGTCAGGCTACTAAACATACCTTTCCAATCCACTCATTTGAAACAAACAGTACTTTAATTGTTATAATTATCCTGCTAATTATCAAATTGCCATTTATGAGCTGGCTGTTTTTCACAACATTCAGAATTGAAGTGGATTTATCCTGGATCTAAAGTATGCACATTGTTTCTTTATCAAATACATTGCTTCAATGAGTGACCTAAAAGTCATGGGGAATGACAATGTACATGGTTCTATACTTATGTAAACATTTAAGTGTAGTCTTTTTAAAACAGATTGTGGATATGGCCCTCTGTCTGTCCTGGACATCAATGTCAACAGTCACACTGGTAAAACTAAACAAAGGAAAAGTCATGGCAGTTTCGGACAGCAAATTCAAAATTAGTTTTGAATTGTTCTTCTGTCAAGCCGATTGGAAGCCTCAAAACAAGACCACAGGTGCTTACAGTTGGGAATTGTGAATCTCTAATGAATTCTATAGTTGGCTGAATCTCATATCCACCAATAGGAAACTGTTTTGCTCCAGTTAGGAACCTAAGTAAATCCTCCAATGAACATGCTGCATCTACAATATATACATATATATAAAAAATGGCTATAAAACAGAATATACACCTGTATTATTAATTTAGATGACACGTACTACACTATGCAATATCCAATTTTTCACAATAACTAAAAAAGGACCAATTGTGTATATTTTTAAATGGGTAAAAGTCAAAGATGATGTATTTTTTTTTTACTTTAATACTCAAGAAAAGCAAAAGTAGTTACTATGGTAATGGCAATACTGTAGAGTAACCAAACATGGTAAATACAAATAGCACTGATACTTCATTAAAGACAGTGTTATTCATATTGATTTCTATTATCACTTTCAGTAATGTAACATTCACTATATGGACATTATTGTTGCTTCCCAGTAAAAACCAAGTCCTATTAAGCTTAAGGAAAGATCAATACGAATTAAAACAATATGAAAAATGGAAATGCACTAGTAAAAATTGTGCTTACTTAGGTTTGACAAGCTGCTTAAGAACAGCATAAAATGCATCATTGCCTCTTCCTCCAAATCCCTTTGATTTGACCCCACTTCTGACAGCTCTGCCTCAAACATGTCATATACTTCATCAGACTGTATTGTTGTTGCTCTTTCTGGCCACACAAAAGCAACTTCATCACATCTGTAATAGTTAACACATTTATGGTGGAGATTTAATGTAACATTCAAGTTCTAATAATTTATACTCTACATATTACTCAAAACTGTTGATACTAGAGCACCTTGTCCAATAGAGGCGAATCTTTGCAGTAACTACTATGTTTGGACCCATTCAAGTTGGAGGGGAGAAAACAGAAGTGTATTTGGTCACACTTTAAAATGAGAAAGTTTAAGGTTATAATTTTGACTATACCTAGAAATACCCACTATTTTATTGCACACCACAACAGGATTTTAAGGATGATACTTCACAACTTAAATACTGTACATATTTCCAAAATCCCAAAGATGTGATTATGTATCAGATTTTACAGCAAATATTACAACAACTAAATATGTCAAGGGAGAAACCCTGTGGCCTAGCAAATCTAGTTTGACAGGGCCAACCTTGTTTCGCCAAGGCTTATGGAGAATCCTCAAGTTAGCACTATTTTTCTAAGGTTAGGGTTAGTTAGGGTGAGGCTTAGTCTGAATTGCCCAATTGGACAAGGCAAAACTAGACTCGCTACTGGGATTTGCCCTTAACATATACATCATATCTACACATTGTAGACTGACCTGGATGTTTTCTTATCAATGTTGCAATTCCAAATGTTTCGAGCCCTTCTTTGAATTCTTCAATTGGAGCACGATTCACTACGGAAGTGTAATATCTTGCAGCCGCTTGGGTGAAGTCTTTTTTTTGGGCATCATTGACCTCCTCTAGAAAGCTGATGTTTTCTGCTATTTTCTCCACAACTGGATCGCCAGTCCAGTCCCTCCTTCCCCAATAGTCTAATATCTACAGAAAGACAAAAATCAGTTTACTACACTAAACAGATCAGCGCTTGATATCAAAATGTAAGTCACATTATTATTATTATTATTATTATTATTATTATTATTATTATTATTATTATTATTATTATTGTTATTATTATTATTATTATTTTACCAGACACCCTTGTTAAGGGGGAGATAGATTTAGCAACACTCCACCATTTTCAAGATTTATTTGATGGGTCAATGAATTGGTAGAACTGAGGAAAGACGGAGTCTCCATATTTGGTGATTCATGTTCCTGTTCCAGAAACAAATATTTTAAGCAAGATGTCAGGTATTTGTATTAAGCAACATTTCTTTCAAATGAAAGGATTACTGAAAAGGTGTAGACAGCAAGCCTCAATATGAAGTTGTCCTTTATTCACATTTACAAAAATATTAACTTGGTTTAATGTAGATGTTGCACTTGATGAATACTTCACTGTACATTTACCTCACTTTCTGGCAAGTTGTGGTGACTAAGAATGTACAGAGCTCCTTGTCCTGCAAGACTAATGACTTCGGCACCATTCCAAGAAAAACTGACAGAGGTGTTGGGTTTGATCAGTTTCCTTCCACCGGGCAAACACTAAAAACAGTTCAGAAACTTATAAATGCGTTCAGTTGAAATTAAATTGTTCTGAAGGAAATAAGAGTAGGCTTATGTCAGGAAACTACTTAAAATAGAGAAAGATGTTGAGATAAACACTTAACTGTAAAAATGAAAAAACAAACTCTTCTCCATCTGCGCAGAACGTTGTTTGGAAGAGTGATCGAATTTCATGTAGAGTCCAAATTAAGTTTGCCTGTCAGCCCGACAGAAGTCAATTTCTCCTTGTCCTGACCTCTTGGTGCTTTCCAAGAATTATCCTCTTGCTGAGGTGTACTAAATGGCATACATAGGATGTCTCTAATCACCACCCGGGCCCTTCCAGCTACAGTTCTTCTTCGCTTGGTAGAAGTATTTTGAGGCCTTGTTCTGCCACGAAACGCTGAGGGTAGGGATAGAACTCTCTGCAGAGAATGAAATGGTTAAAAAAAAATTCTGACACTTAAGCAAACATAACTTTCTTTATTAATATTTTTTTAGCAGACAAACACTGGTACCCAGGGCTGCACAACAGAGAAGCTAACAGTGGCTTTTCAATGGAAATCAGTTTAGACATAAAGTAACACTTATAAATGACTTACATCAGGTTCAGGTGAGAAATTGGGCTCAGGTCGTTCTCCAATCTGCATCTAAATAATCAAATAAAACACAACAAATGTATCATTTAAGCAGTTAAAAAGGATATATATGTGCACAACATGAAAACATTTTATTTAACAAGACATGTTTATGCACAAGACACGTTTTTTTTGTAGAAGTTTTTAAAATTGCCATTTAAAATTCCCACTTGAAGCAACGTGATCGCAGCATTTGTCAACATTTGCACATATGCTGAGACAAACGCGCTTTACAGGAAAGTTTTACTAGCAGCACTAAGTTCCAGAGTTTATGATTTTCCCCGTGGTTACCTAGTCGTCTTTTAAAATGACCTGACAGCACCAAAAATGTGTTTTTGTTTCTTGATTAAAATGGAGAAATGTGTGAACTGTGACAGAAGTTAAATTAGGTGGAATCTTATTATATATTTCCATTTCAAACGTGATTCAAATGCGTTTGTCTCTCGACTGGTGTATGAACTGTGGGAACGCTAATCAAGGTTTGTTGTGTTTATATGTATTTATTTAATGTAAACTACATGACTCGACTATTCAGAAGAAGATTTTTTTAATGGGATATAAACAGCAAAATTGTGTCATGCAAGATACAGCAAAGTTACATTTTGAAAAAACACGATGTGAAACATAACAGCACAGAAATTACACATTTTTGCATTATTGTTATTTGTTTATTTAGCAGACGCCTTTATCCAAGGCGACTTACAGATACAAGGGTGTGTGAACTATGCATCAGCTGCAGAGCCACTTACAAATATGTCTCACCCAAAAGACGGAGCACAAAGAGGTTAAGTGACTTGCTCAGGGTCACACAATGAGTCAGTGGCTTAGGTGGGATTTGAACCAGGGACCTCCTGGTTGCAAGCCCTTTTCTTTAACCAGTGGACCACACAGCTTTTTTGTCATTGAGACACTAATGACCCAATAATCATCAATTGAATTTGTAAAGAGGAGGAGAAAAGTCGGACGAAAACACGGGGAGATTTAAAAAAAAAAAAAAAAACTAACGTTAATCAGACTAACCCGTGGCAGAGGTGATTCACTCCTGGGCCGCTGCCTATCATCAGACAGTTGAACTTGTACCAGTGGACTCGCAATGGCATGCTGTACAGTAGGTTGTTGTACACCGCTAGTTCGAGGCTCAACTAACGATTGAACGAGTCTTGTTAGGCTGCTGACCCCATCAACAAGATTCTGTATTGAAGGCCCGGCGATGAACACACGACCAGCAGCGTCAGCCATAGTTACTGTCTGTCTGGAATAAAATTATGTATATTTCCATTGAAAAGCATGCGCGCCACAAAGCAGTGTGCACATTGGGCAACACTTATCATGTGCGCCATGGTGATGTCACAAATAGAAAGTCATGTGACCCACAAAAGTGCATTTTGTCCCACAGAATGAGTATTCTGTGCCACAAAATTGTATTTTGTGGCACAGAATTAGCATTTTGTCAGACATAATGAGAATTTTGTAAGCATAATTATCATTTTTTCTCACAAAATGTGTATTTCGTCCCACAAAATTGTATTTTGTGGACAGAATTAGCACTGTGTGCTACAAAATGTGTATTTCGTTCCACAGAATTTTTATTTTGTGCACAGAATTAGCATTTTGTCCCACAGAAGTTTTGATTCAATCCCAGTGTAGTAGTAGTGTTAATCAGGGTCTGTTCAAGAGTGTGTGTGTGTAACTGGCTCACAATACTGTGTAACATCTTTCAGTTTGACCGTGTAGTAATAACAAGTAGAAACAAAAAAATAATATGGTACAATACCACTGTGTGCTACAAAATGTGTATTTCGTTCCACAGAATTTTTATTTTGTGCACAGAATTAGCATTTTGTCCCACAGAATGTGTATTTTGTCCCATAAAATGTTGTTTTGTGCACAGAATTTGCATTTTGTGCTACACAATGTGTATTTCGTCCCACATAATGTGTATTTCGTCCCACAAAATTAGTTTTAGCCTCACAAAATATGCATTTTGTCCCACAAAATGATAATTGTATGTTAAAAGATTTTGTGGACGAAACTGAAAACTTACTTTGCTTTTCGTGGACAGAATGTATACTTGACTGTTCATTATGTCCACAAAATGATCTAAGAAAAAGTGTATTTTGTGCACAAAATGAAAACATTTTATTTTATTTTGTCCACAAAATGAAAACTCTTTTACCTTTTTGTCCACAAAATGAAAACTGTCTTTTGCCTTTTGTGGACAATATTAAATACATTTGTTTGATAAAAAAATAATGAATGATTTGGAAGTTGTAAAGCACTTTGATGGACGAAAGCGGCGAAACAGCAATATATTTAGTGTAGCTCGTGAACGCCTGACAGAAGAAGGGTACAATCGAACCACAGACCAAATTGCAAACCACTGGCAAAATATTATGAGGCAAAGAAAAACAACAAAAAGAGTGGGCATTCTCCTTCCACCTTTCCTTATTTTGATTTGATGAATGCTTGCTTGCTGGTGCTGGAACAGACATTGGAGTGGCAGAGGAAAGCGGGGAGGATTTGTACGAAGCAGATGGTGAGTTGGATGTCCATTTAGACGGTGAGCAAAGTGTATTATAGAAACTATTCTCCCTTGTTCTTTTTTTAAAATACTACATTACTAAGTCACGCGTTACATAAGCACATTAACATTAGCACCGTCATTTTATGCTTGTTTTATAGTCAGGTAGCTAGAAGTATCGACTCGAATTTGCAAACTAGTTTTGCATGTAATTATTGTTATTATTATTATTATTCATTCGCTATGCAGGGTGACCTACATTGTTTACAAGATTTTCGTATTTGTGTAGATAGTAAACTAGTTAATTATGAAGACATTTTCAAAGTGCACTTTAGCTGCCCAGGCAGTAGAATTAAACTGCTAATAGATCTGAAAACAAAGTCTATATTTTTTAAAACGTACATTAATTAATTTTGTTTTCCAAGTCCACAACACATACTTTGTACGAGTATAACATTAAGTTATGTATTGTGTCGTGGTGCATTTCAAATATGGTAAGGAGAATGTATTTATGGCTTTTAATTTTTATTATTATTTTAATGTTAATGCTTTGTATTTCAGAAAAAAGTCCTGAATCGTCGGACAACCCAGAAGACTTGAATTCAAGCCTTGAAAACACTGCTGATGGAATGAAAGACACAGCGGAGGAGAGGAGTGATCAAGCTGAGGTGGCAGGTGTAGCTGAAGGAAGCAATTCTGCATGTAAAGATACAGTGTTCATTACATTTCATACCTAATAAAAAATAATAGGTCAACGAGTGTTAATATAACGAACTTGCTATAATGCAATTAATTGATTACAACTACCTTTGTGAAATCAGTAACTTTATTATTCAGGCTGATTTAAAAACATAGTATGGCCGTAGGCCCAGTGATACTTGTCATATGCTACATGGAAATAAGTAAAGAAAATGCAAGGAGTTACTATTTTATGTGGGAGTTGCTACCAATTTGCTTCAGCCTATAGTAAGGAATTTAAGAATGTTAGTCATGTATTGCTTTTTGTATATTCATATACCAGTTTTGTTTCCCAAATAACTTTCCAGTTACTTCCTACTAACTTACTTCCCTTTTCAAAATTGATAATAATAATAAATTGACATTACAGCAGTAATTATTTCACGGATACCATACCCTTGATGCGGCTTTAAGGTAGAAATATCACATTCTGATTTATTTAGAATGTAAAAATACAATATGCAATATTGTTTAATTGTCTGAGCTAAATATATTAAAAAGATAAATTATTAAAAGTATATACTGCTGCAAGTGTTTGACCAAATTAATTTGACTGAATATTATACAAACAGTTTGGGGGGGAAAAACTAAAAAAAATTACATTCAAAGCTATTTACCTTGTATTATTCCTTCTTTTTAGTTAAAACAGTTATGCAAGGGTGGGAGGAAGATGGATTCTCTTCTTTGTAACTGGACAAAGGAGCATCATTCTTTTGTTTTAGAAATACACAAGCAGAATCATGAATGGGGGAAAAAAAAGTGATGCAATGTTTAACTGAAGAAAATTACAAGTGCCAGGAATTGCTAGTTAATAAATTTCTTGGCGGTCTGGAAAGAATTATGAGTCAAACTGCTTCTGGTTACAGCCACTCCCAGCAGTCTGATTCACACCTGCCTCCCCAGCAGCACTTCCCTCCCCAGCAGCACTTCCCACCTCAGCCACCCTACTCTCCTCAGCCACATATGGCCCCTCAGCCACATCTCCATCTTTTGTCACATATAGCCCCTCAGCCACGCATGGCTTCTCATCCAAACATGCTTCATGTTCTTGAAAGTGTCTCAAGAACAGATACATACAGCCCAACAGCATTAAATCACAGCTTCACATCACAAACACAAGAGGAGGATGATGTGTATGTGATACATAACTTATAATCTGTATAAGGAAATTGAATACTATGGCTTAATCATGCTTTGTAACTTACTAGTTTATCTGTGGTATTAAGTTGCATTTTTTTTTCTTTTTCATTAGATAATTTTGATTTAACAAAGTATGCATTTGGAATAACTGCTAAATACAACTTAAAGAACAAAAAAGAAATGTTACAAATTGCTAACATAAATGTTTCCATAATTGCAAGAGTGTTGTTTTTTTGGTTTGATCCCCCCGTCAGCCTTTATTTGCTTTCACCAGTGGAAGTGTTTGATTTTCTGAACAATATTTCATAGTAAGGCATCATAAATCAATAGGTAAACAAATGTAAATATTTTTTAGCATTGTTTAATCATTTTTGATGTTTAAAACAAAATATAAACCCAGAGAAAGAAACATCTGTATTGTACCATATTATTTTTTTGTTTCTACTTGTTATTACTACACGGTCAAACTGAAAGATGTTACACAGTATTGTGAGCCAGTTACACACACACACTCTTGAACAGACCCTGATTAACACTACTACTACACTGGGATTGAATCAAAACTTTGACCCACCTGTTAATCACGAATTACAAACTTCGTACTAATGGTGGTGTTTTCACTTGTCAGAGGGTCCTTGGATCTACCACCAGAGGGAACATGTCATCAGCATTGGGTTTGCAATTTGTGATAAGCAGGTGGGTCAAAGTTTTGATTTAATCTGGCCCCTTCTTTAATGCATCATATAAATTTATAACCTGGTGTATTGTCTACGAAGAGGGAAGTTTTCAGCTAAGTAGACAGTAAGGTGTTCTCTGATTTCTGCAGCTCTAACAGCTGTTGTGATGTTGTGGTGACAAACTGGTTGTGGTAGCCTCACTTCTTCTGCCTGAATTTCTTCTAGCCACTCTCCTGGTGTCTGCTCTTTACTTTTCTCACACAAATTATGGAGACCACAACAGGTGGCTATGACATAGGGAGTAAAAGTGAAGTGAAAATCACTCCTCTTAGATAGACAACACCATCTTGCCTTAAGCCTCCCAAATGCTATCTCTACCACTGTCCTAGCAGAGCTCATGTAAACATTAAATGACTCCTGTGCAGGTGTCATTTGGGGAGAATTGATGTACCCCTTCATTAGCCACTCAAGTAATGGGTAGGCTGGGTCTCCAAGGATGAACATTGGAATTTCATGTTCACCATTTGTTCTGGGGTGCTGTTTGAATAAGAAAAAAAACATTGCAAACTTTAGTTTTTTTTTTTTTTATAATGATTAGTAAAATTGTAAATATGTTAATACTGCAAAAGTCATGTTTATACAACTAGTGATGTAAAATTATAAAAAATAATGAATACAGTAAACAGAACCAATTTCAGAAACATATTTTGTTTATAATTGTATTCTGTTAAGATGATTGAACAAATGAATGTTTACTGAATTACATTGTGTGTTTTATGTAGGCTATAACTATCTTGAATCAACAGCTTCTAACCTAATTAGTATCTTACCGAGGGTAATCGATCCGAATGCTGGTATATTTTGGAACTTTTTAATACGTTTGCATGGAGCAATTTATGTTCCGGAAACTGCAGGAATAAAGCAAAATCAAATGACTCCACACGAGTCATGCAAAACTGACAATTAAACGCTATTGAGCATTAATCTGCAGTACAGGCTTTGAGCAAAGGTGTTGCTTTTAATACATTACTGAGTGTGATTAAGAGCAAAATATGTTGTGTGTTAATTTTAACACAGGCATTGTGTTGGAATTTTAGGATAAACAGGAATTGTGTTGTATGTAACACAAACTGCTAAAAAAACTGTATATATATATATATATATATATATATATATATATATATATATATATATATATATATATATATATATATATATATACAGTACTGGGCAAAAGTTTTAGGCAGGTGTGAAAAAATGCTGTAAAGTAAGAATGCTTTCAAAAATAGACATGTTAATAGTTTATATTTATCAATTAACTAAATGTAAAGTGAGTGAACAGAAGAAAAATCTACATCAAATCAATATTTGGTGTGACAACCCTTTGCCTTCAAAACAGCATCAATTCTTCTAGGTACACTTGCACACAGTTTTGAAGGAACTCGGCAGGTAGGTTGGCCCAAACATCTTGGAGAACTAACCACAGTTCTTCTGTGGATTTAGGCAGCCTCAGTTGCTTCTCTCTCTCATGTAATCCCAGACAGACTCGATGATGTTGAGATCAGGGCTCTGTGGGGCCATACCATCACTTCCAGGACTCCTTGTTCTTCTTTACGCTGAAGATAGTTCTAATGACTTTCGCTGTATGTTTGGGGTCGTTGTCATGTTGCAGAATAAATTTGGGGCCAATCAGATGCCTCCCTGATGGTATTGCATGATGGATAAGTATCTGCCTGTACTTCTCAGCATTGAGGAGACCATTAATTCTGACCAAATCCCCAACTCCATTTGCAGAAATGCAGCCCCAAACTTGCAAGGAACCTCCACCATGCTTCACTGTTGCCTGCAGACACTCATTCGTGTACCGCTCTCCAGCCCTTCGCAAACAAACTGCCTTCTGCTACAGCCAAATATTTCAAATTTTGACTCATCAGTCCAGAGCACCTGCTGCCATTTTTCTGCACCCCAGTTCCTGTGTTTTCGTGCATAGTTGAGTCGCTTGGCCTTGTTTCCACGCCGGAGGTATGGCTTTTGGCCGCAAGTCTTCCATGAAGGCCACTGCTGACCAGACTTCTCCGGACAGTAGATGGGTGTACCAGGGTCCCACTGTTTTCTGCCAGTTCTGAGCTGATGGCACTGCTGGACATCTTCCGATTGCGAAGGAAGTAAGCATGATGTGTCTTTCATCTGCTGCAGTAAGTTTCTTGGCCGACCACTGCATCTACGGTCCTCAACGCTGTCCGCTTTTTTGTGCTTCTTCAAAAGAGCTTGGACAGCACATCTGGAAACCCCTGTCTGCCTTGAAATTTCTGCCTGGGGAGCGACCTTGCTGATGCAGTATAACTACCTTGTGTCTTGTTGCTGTGCTCAGTCTTGCCATGGTGTATGACTTTTGACAGTAAACTGTCTTCAGCAACCTCACCTTGTTAGCTGAGTTTGGCTGTTCCTCACCCAGTTTTATTCCTCCTACACAGCTGTTTCTGTTTCAGTTAATGATTGTGTTTCAACCTACATATTGAATTGATGATCATTAGCACCTGTTTGGTATAATTGTTTAATCATACACCTGACTATATGCCTACAAAATCCCTGACTTTGTGCAAGTGTACCTAGAAGAATTGATGCTGTTTTGAAGGCAAAGGGTGGTCACACCAAATATGGATTTGATTTAGATTTTTCTTCTGTTCACTCACTTTGCATTTAGTTAATTGATAAATATAATCTATTAACATGTCTATTTTTGAAAGCATTCTTACTTTACAGCATTTTTTCACACCTGCCTAAAACTTTTGCACAATACTGTATATATGTACACACACACACACACACACCAAATGTCCTTATTCACATTCAGTAATGTGTTAAAAAAAATAACATAATTGTTCAGAGTATCACTTTAACTATATTTTAAATAGGCAGTTACTTTAAATATAGTTTCACTGTTGTTCCCTAATGTTATAAGGTATGTTTCATACATTTTCATGGCAACACTAAGGAAGAGATTATGCAGTTATCATTAAAGTTTCACATAAACTAAAATAACTTGTTTACTGCTCTAAGTGGCATTAAGCACAGGGTAGCGACTATTAATATTAATGATGTAGTTTACCAGTATGAGTCGTCAACAACAGCTTGCAGGATTATAAACGCCCATCCTTTTCTATTTATGAAGTCACGGTATCCATCAGATGGAGGGAGAATGGGGATGTGGGTACCGTCTATGCATCCGATGACCTGTGGCATCCCACTCATTTGCTCAAAACGGGAAGCTATATCTATTGCCTCTTCGTTTGTGGGGAGTCGAATAAGCCTGGTGAGAAATTCTGCGATGAAGCCCTTGCAGAATTCATACACAAATTTTTTGACCGTACTTTTGTGCACACCAAACTGGTTGGCTACTACTGTGTATTCGGAATTACTGCCTAATTTATACAACACAATTGCCACTCTCATATTTAACGGTATAGGCTTTCTTACATTGCTTCTTGCTTCTTTGATGGACTCATGAAAGAAGATACAGTATCACAAATTGTTGATTTCTGTTTGCTTGCATTATTATTATTATTTGTTTATTTTGCAGACGCCTTTATCAAAGGCAACTTACAGAGACTAGGGTGGGTGAACTATGCATCAGCTGCAGAGTCACTTACAATTACGTCTCACCCGAAAGATGGAGCACAAGGAGGTTAAGTGACTTGCTCAGGGTCACACAATGAGTCAGTGGCTGAGGTGGGATTTAAACCGGGGACCTTCTGGTTACACGCCCTTTTCTTTAACCACTGGACCACACAGCCTCCAGAATGCGAACACGGCTCTTAGAAATGTTAAGACATTCATTTTGGAGAGAAAGAAAGTGGCCTATAACTGTACTTTGATAGTCCCATGGACAAATACACTGGGCTCTGTGCAGTGTTGCCAGGTCCTCTCCTTAATTTCCCCCCAAATTGATCTTAAAAATCCCCCAAATCACACATTTTCCCCCAAAATTTTAAAAATGAATAAGCACATTAAAAAAACTGAAACCTGGTTTTATACTGTTAATAGAATATATAGCCCTACCGATATTTGCCACTGGTCTATACCCCCCACCCTTTGTGAAATGACGTGTGAAGTAGGCAAGCAGTTTTTAAAGCGACAGTACAACTTAAACTAACGCCTACCTTAAAATCAGCGATGATACCAAACTGCTCTTCATTTCCACCCTGGGAGCTGCTGCTTACATAGATCTGAGATGTAAAACGTCTTAGCATTTCTCTGGTGGGCTTGAACAGTACACAAGTTATGTTCATTCATCTCAAGCTGTATCTGATTCTCATTATGGCTTCTGCAGTTTTGACGTGCATTTTGTTTCTTAGTTTTGTTTTAATGCAGTTGAGAATGCTCGGTCTACTGTTGCGTTGGACACAGGCAGAGTAAGTAGGGCAAGTGCCAGAGTGCTAATGTGCTCAAATCTTTTATTGCCACCAGAGTCGCAATCTCCTGAAACTTCTGCCCAGAATTCTTCACTTCCAGATGTGTGCAGCCACAGTTTATTTGGGATCATTTGCCATTCTTTTACTGTAGCATCAATGTCAAGGCACACTGCTTTAAATGCCACTGCAAGCTCGGTGATGCTTGGCCGTACCTTAGAGGTGGCAACATTTGTATGCAACATTGTTATTTTTTCAAGTGTCGAAATATTGTCTGGCAGTCGTTTTTGAATCTCAGTACAGAGACTTGCAATGAATTCCTTGCAACGTTCCTTTACTTCAGTTAGAAGGATATTATTTTCAGCATTCCCACATTCCAAGGTGAATTTGTATCCAAAATTGATGGCTGCTATTGGCATAATGTAATTTTTGAAATTGTAGTTTACCAGTTCATTCCTTTTCACGGTCTGAAGCTGAACCGGCACAACAATCTTGGTCAGTAAAGACATGTAAAGGTCAGTAACGTCTTCAAGTAATTTAATTTGCTCAACATTATCACTTTGGAAGAATGTATTTACCCTGGTCACATCTTTTAGTATTCCCTTCAGAAACACCAGTGATACATACATTATGTTGATTATTTTCAAAGATCTGGCCACGACTGAAATTCATAATTAAACTAAAAACTTAATATAATTTTTGGAATTGCACTGTAATGAATGTTTGTTTTTAGGCCTATACAAAATATACTACTGTAAAATAAAAATTGCAGCAGCTTAATTTCGCGCCTTTTCTTTTAATGTACGGCGCATGTATTTTATGAATAATGCATTTTTCACGGCACATTCATTTTATCAAAAAAAATGTCTTGCTCGTAAAATGTTCTTGTTTTAATTTTACAGTATACTATTTTTTCATTAACTTTTTTTTCATTACAGTAACGCTTATACTGTTTTTCACAAGACATTCATAAAACTTAAGCATATGGCCCTCAAATCACCTTTCAGTGAAGGTTCACTTTCCCAAAGTTTTGTATATTTTTGTTTGTATTTTTCTTCCTTTGGCATTTTGATTTACGTTTTTTGTTATTTTGTATTTATGAGGTGTGTGGCTGATTTAATGTAATATCTAGCCTACTGTCTTCAGTGGCAACGAGCAAGATGTATTTTTTGTGCACTGAGCGATGTGAACGCTGACGCTCTTACATTACAGTGAATGAGGTATACATTTGCACATACAGAATGTGCGGTAGACTGACACTCCCCGCCACCACATAAACCAATCTAGAGGGAGTATGTTGTGGTATTAGACACAAGACCCTCCCATAAAATTGCCATCAACCAATCCGGGGACAGTGTTTTCAGCCCCCGACAGAGCATTGTAAATCACCAGTGAAAAAATTGCAAATCCCCTAAACCCCCCAAGGTTAAAAAAATAATCCCCAAGATTTCCCCCCAAACAAATGTTGCTCCCAAATTTCCCCCTGGGCATTTAAAAATCCCCCAATCTGGCAACACTGGCTCTGCGTTTTCTGCAGAATTAATCAAGATAGACCTGAACTACATTTTTCAAGGCTTTTTTTTTTTTTTTTTTTAAATACGTATTTATTAAATTTTTGTTATATGCTGATAAAAAGCAACACATTTATGCTCTTGAATAACATAATACATAATGCAAATCACTCTACTACGATTATTATTATTATTATTATTATTATTATTATTATTATTATTATTATTATTATTATTATTATTATTAATTGTGATTATAATACTACTACTACTACTACTAATAATAATTATTATTATTATTATTATTATTATAATAATAATAATTCATTAAACTCTGAATGTATTTTTAATTGCCTACCGTAGCTGATGAAACTGCAAATATTGTCTAGCTTTAAAATGAAGTGACACTTCAGAAAAATGCATGCAAAACAAACTGTGCAACAGTAAGATATGTGTTTAAGGCTGATTTCTGATTGCATATGTTGGGGAATCTGAAGAGGTACAGGATAGAAATCACTTGATTCATTGGATTAATTTCCGTTCTATTGTATGCGCCAATTAGTACTTAGCTGGCATGCACAAATATCCTGCGTTTTCCGAATACTTAAATCCATATATACAGTTGAATTAATCTGAATTCTTATTAGATTTTCATGTAAACACAGAAAAGTGACATTTTAGAAACTCAGTTTTCTGGTTTAGTTTTCCGAAAACATTTAGTTTTCTGAAAACATTTAGGGTATTTAGTTCAGGGTCTGTGGCTGGGGCTGCCCTGATAATACCTCCTCAGGATCTGTGTTCTGCACAGCCAATGCCGGTTCTATATCCAAAAAATGACAAAATGTGTCAGTTACTTTAAACACTGCAATGCATTCCAATGTGCTTTATCAGTAGTTAACCATTTCGAATATACCTTTATGAGAAGGGTAACTACTGACAAAAGCGGTGTCATTTCTTAATTGAATGGAATATATTTTATAAAACACCTACCCTCCACTCCAATATCATGACCTCCAAGACCCTCCAGCGCACGCACATCCCAGGTGGTCAGGATCCTCTTCTCAATATTGCTCAGTGGAGAGCAGGGTTGGGTTCCACCCCCTGTACCCTGGATCCCCTGCTTCAGTTTTGTGAATTTTGTTTTAACTTTGTCTCGGAGATCATAATATTTTTTCTTTTCACGTCGTGTTCTTCTTGTACATGCCCCTTGGGAATTTATTTTGTTGGTTATGTTGTCCCATATGTTATTTCTGTATGACACATCTTTCTTGTGTGTGCCAAATAGGTCTGTTTTCTTTTTTAGGACCTCATTCACTAATAGGTCTATGCTTTCATGATTAAATTTTCTTTTTCTTTTCCCACCATGTGAGGTACTGGATTTGCCTTCCTGGAGGACTGAAGAAGACCACTCACTTTCCAACCCTGCAGGAAAAGCTGCACTTTGCCCTCCTGACTGCTATTCAGCTGTGGTGGGCTGAAAAGATAATGTCAATAATAAGTGACATGTATAGAGTTGTAGTTGTAAGTATGCAAACCCTCTATTTGCAACAATGGTAGAATAATTAGTGTTCAACACACTTAAAAGACATGTTATTGTTGTGTAAGTATAGTTTAACAGAGAACAACTTACACTTCATACAATGGTAAATGACTTTTGGAAAATAGTGTATGAATACCTAAGACAACCACTGTATACACACATACACAAGAGTTTCATACGGGAAAACAAATGCTAGTTATTCTGATGTGTTTTCTTTTCTCCTGAAAAATCGCAATGATTTAACAGGAAACGGGCAGTAATAACATCTACCCTGACTCAAATTAAACATTTAAACAGTCTTCAAAGACACATGCTGGATATAGTAAAATAGTGAATTTGTAATATTTGCAGTTCGGTGACCATCAGCATCATAATTTAACCTTGCAGATTGTTGCAGCAAACTTTACCAGTATTGATGTCCCTTGCAATCGGTTCATGCTTCACTATTGGTTTAGTGCATCTTTTTCGCCTTAATCCACAATTTGTGAATCGACTTTGCTCCCTTTTTCTTCGGATTGTCCTGTCTCGTAGGCGGTCCGTAGGTAACCCCTATTTTAATTTATGCATGGAAATCCGACAGAAAAGGCTTTACGACTGACTGCAAGTCTGATGAATCGCTCATGATTTGAGGAAAAGGTGTAAATAACAAATTGTCTGAAAAGATTTTTTAAAAAGTGCTAAACACCGACACTTTGATGAATAGAGCCCGGTTTCCCAAAGCCGATAGTCCAGGTCTGTCCAGTCTGTTTTGTCTCACAAAAATGATGACCTAAATCTGTTGGGTGCAAGCGGTAAAGTAATGAAAAATAAGGAACCATAATCCTGTATTGAACTGAAATCTGGAAAACCATGTGAACCCTGTGGGGTCTATTTTAATGATACAACAGTGGGTATCAAAATACTAATAATAGCTCTGGGGTATTCCAACAGGGATGATTTATCATTACTTCATACAATATTAGTTTTAAAAAAAGTTAAATGAGTCCCGCTATAAATAAATACATTTTGGGATGGTGGTATTAACATCAACAACTACAATGTCACAATGTATCAGACCACCCCTGCTATATAATCCTTGATCTGCTCAGCTTATCAGACATATTGCTATTTCTTTTTTAATATCATGCACTGTACAGTACAGTGTCAGGAAGGGTATCGTTGATCTTCATCTTGCTCAGACTGTCTTACTATTCTCTGGCCTGTCTTGTGAGTGGAGAGAGGCCATTACATTTTACCAAGGTGTTGCCACACCACAAAATGAATGGGCTTCATAGGGACAAGTTAAAGAATCAATGCTAAATGCCAAATTTATTGTGTTGTTAATTACTACTATCAGCAGTGAAACTGAAAAAAAATATATGTATATTTTTACATGGTGTGAATAAGAATAAAATAAAAAAATCCAGATCATTCATCTGCCGTCTTTTTTTCTTTTGGTGTCTGTTTCTCAAAACCTTTAAACACACTATTAGAAATATGTCCCTTTTTGCATTGTCTTGCTGACAAGTTTGAATTTAAAAGTACTGATGAACAAGACATTTTTTTTAAATTGAAATAATTTTAAATTAATAAGAAATAAATATACTGTGCTTTTCAGGGACACATGCACTGCATCTGAAGACAAGTTCTACATCTCTCTTGAGCAACTCATTTGAATTATTATTTTTGCAAAAACAGTTACCTAAAGAAAATGCAATATAGGGTTAATATACTGTGACCCTTCTCTGGCAAACAAGACTTAACTGAATTAGTTGTCTCCTAAACCTTTCCTACATTATGAATGAATAATTGAAAGTTAAACTATAATGCTGATCTAATGGGCAATCCGTGGTAAGTGTACCTGATATACACAGGAATAAATCATTAAAGTAAGCTCATTTAGACAACAACTCCAAACTGTTCCAGTATCACACCATCAAGTGTCACCAGGATTGTCTGGTTTCCATAGAGACCTTGAACAGTAACCACTTGATTGATAAGGTAGGCGGATACTGTGTATTAACAAAAGAAAGAAGGGAATAGTTCTTTCCACTTATAATGGTTGCTCTTAATAATGGAGCAACATAAGAATGCAAGTATCATTCTCTTTTTCTCACATAACTAACTGACTCCAAAAGGGTGAAACCTGGAGTTAGACTGCAGAACAACATCAGACACCTAAAAACTCTTTTTAAAATGTCAAAGGTCCAGTCAATTTGAAATCACATGGCGCAACATGAGACATGGAAATAAGCAAGGAGTGTAAAAGACTATTTACACTGCGTGACATTGTAGAAAAATACATGATTGTCCTTACATAGTAGTAGCATATTGTGTGTATGTGTGTGAGTGTTACCATTCTAAAATAATAAAAGCACAAAACAGACATTAATAAAAACTGCCAAAGTTTCAGCCTAGTGTTCCTAAAATCAATCTTGGCATGTCAGATTAAAGTGACAAAGAGATTGTTCATACTACATCGACTCATCTTTTATTATTAGTAGTCGTTGTCATAGTCATAGTCGTATTACATGTAGGCAAAGGCAGTCTACATTTAGTTGTTTGAATGAACCTCTGGGACAGAAATATAATGAGTTCTGGTTGTAAATCTCCCTCCCGACCTGTGATGGCGCGAAGTAGCAAAAGGGAAAGGCTTTGGACGGGTTGGCCTGATAGTTCATTTCCTGGGTCGGGAAGTCGGTCAGCCTGGAAAAAGACAAGACTCCGTTGCAGGAACGTATTGACCTGGAAGGTAAACGAGGTAGCAGATGCAGGCAATAGAGTCAGCTGCAATCGTTTACCAAGGGGTTATGCATGATCGCATAAAGGGGCTGGAGAATCGTAAATCTTTTCCTTCGCTTGGTTCAGAGATATGAGGAACTGGAAGGACCAGGAGATTTCCCTGAATAAGAAAGGAAGAGTTTGTGAATGTTTTTTTTTTGTTTGTCTGTTTAGTAACTGTCTGTGTTTTTGTTATATAGCACTAGACGGCTAAACATGAATCTGGAGCTGTCGCCAAGGGCCAGCACAAAAACCGGATCAACACTGCACTACAGTCACGATTAACATTGTTATCACCACTTGTTCACAACTATAGCACGTATTATATTGTACTTCACCACATGCACTGAGAGCACTCACTTTGGACTTGTGATTGTGTGTGTGTCTAATTGTGTGTGTTAGTTCTGTGCTTATTGTTTACGGGACTGCAATCCTTTTCATTTCTGTGTAATACACATTGTTGTGTATTGCCAGCTCATTATTATTTGCTGGCTGGTCATCAGACCATTGGATTAATAATCATTAAACAAACCATTTCACCCGTACAAATGCCTGTGATATTCTTTGAGCGCTGGATGCAGAAGCAGCTATCTTGTTTGTTATGTCCGTGTTATCTATGTGGTGTCGGGGCTATCTGTATTAATGAGATACGCCCATTTAAAAAAAAAATGGCTTCTCTCGGCTCCTATCGGTCTCACTCAGCCATTGAATGGTTTTCTCAGCTTTTTCCGGAGAAAAAACTACTAGAGACCTGTTTTTTACGTCTTTTTGATGATGTCGGACAGGGTCCGACATTGGACCGGAAAGGGAAAATTGCAATGTCGGACCAGGTCCGACATAGGACCACAAAGGGTTAAGACCTAAACATGGTATTCCATATTATCTAGTAATTTAAGACCTAAACATGGTATTCCATATTATCTAGTAATTTAAGACCTAGACATGGTATTCCATATTATCTAGTAATTTAAGACCTAGACATGGTAATCCATATTATTTAGACATATGTCAATGAAGGAGAGTTATGTCTGAAGAAAAAATGCAACCTAGGTTTACACAAGAACCTGTAACAATCTAAAGCTGTTTAAGACTCAAGGAAATAACAAAAAAAGCTATTGCTTTCAGTATAATACCTTGCAATTTTATATGAATCTTTTGAGAAAATATCTTTGCAGTAATTGAAAAAAAACAACAAAAACAAGATCCCTTTTTTGAAAGTTCGAAAGACAAAGCTTATCAATTTAACAATCTCTTTGGCCCTTTCCAATATAAAGAAGGTAGTTGTAGCATTGCAATTTTATCAAAATGTTCATCTTAATAAAATGTATTGTGTTTCTTATAAGGTAACCTTTTGACTTGAGAGGATTGATAACTGTATGTTTGCATTCTGAAATGCTGGATAACATTTTGGACATTCAATTTAGAGACAAAGTTTTGTGGTCTGTGAGTTCTTATCTAGTAGCATGCAGAGGGTGTTGAAAGAAAATGTTACAATACAGTACATTGCAAAGAGGTATTACAGTGTGTCATACTCAGTTCACAACCATAAATTACAACTTGGACTTAATGATTTGGTAATTGAGCATTCAATATCATGATAAAAATATATATCTTGATAATTTTAGTTTGCAAAGTATATTTCATTGAATATAGTGCAGATATAAACACTACCAGCGTAAATACTTTTAATGACTAGAATATATCACAGACTCACAAAAACATGGCAAAACACAAACATAAAGGGCAAAGTTCTTTATGCCTAGTCAAGTTCGCGAGGGCCCCTTCATGTTGTGATTTTAAAGGGAATTCATTAGCGCTGGTGTGATGGGGAAGAGAAGGAATCTACCTCCCGACCAGAAAGGGCGCTAGGTAAGATTGGTGGTACGCTTTCACAGGGATGGGCTGACTCGATGGTAGGATGGAATCGGAAGTCGTCCATCTTGGTGGAAGAGTGTAGTTGTTATTGAAAGTCGTCCATCTTGGTGGAAGGGCGTAGTTGTTATTTGAAGTCGTCCATCTTGGTGGAAGGGTGTAGTTGTAAGACTACTAAACAAATCCATTGTGATCAGCTGTGGAGTACACTGTGATTGGATAGACCGTGGCGCAGTGCTGATCACAGTTTGGTAGTACAAAGGGGACGCAGCTACGTGAGTACGGCCCCTTACACTGAAACTAACGCGCCGGAGCACTACGCTTGCTGGTTTTGTCATTGCAGACGAGTAGGACCTGGGGAGCTGCCGCCACAGAGCCAGAAAAAAACACCCTGGAGCACCACTACACAGCACAGCACACTCTCAGTAATGAACAGTGTTTTATTATTTATTTAATCTTTTTGTTTGGGCCTGAAGACCCACTATTTTAAAACCTCTGTAACATATAACATAATATAACAACCTGTTTGGACCTTCACTCCTTTGCACACCACTCACATCCTTTCAGCTGGCCAAAAAAGAAAAGGTGGGAGGCAAAAGCAGCTAGCAAATCAGGAGCAAATGACATTCCCTTTAAGACAGCAGTAGCGTTAGCAATTGCCTTTGCTGAAAAAGCTGTTCTTCATTGCCATAGCACCATTTGTTAATGCAGTATTTAGAAATATTTATTTTCATTGGACAATTTATCTCTTCCAACTGCAAACACTAAAATAAACTGAAATAAATAACTTGCAGAAATTATTATATATGATGTGTATGTATTCTTAAAAAAACCATACAGATCTATTTTTTCAAGTTATTTAGAGCACGTTTCACATCACGTTTGCATTGCAACATTATGTATTTTTTATTTTGATTTAAAAAGTAATACATATTTGTGACGTAGTACACCCCCCCCTGTATTATTATTTGTATATTTGTATGTTTTGTATAATCATTATTATTATATTATGATTTATTGTATTATTATTGTTGTGGCGCGGACAAAAGCCGCCACCATTATGTGTTATTGTTTTTATGTGTTTTTAGAACCTCGTGAAGATGCGTGACTGATCAGCTACTGAGTATTTAATTAGCTGACAGTCGAGCATCATTTTTAAACTTGTGCCGAAGGGTAATAAGATAATAACTAGCTAGTTAGCCCCTCGGCCAGAATATAAAAGCCCTGCAGATTGGCTGCACAGGGTTGGATGTTCAAGAGGAGGAACGAGAGCGCGAGCGAGAGAGAGAGAAAATTAAAAACATAATGTACAGGATCAGTGAAGGCATTTGCCCAGCCTGACCTGTATTGGCTGTTCGATTTTTGTGTTAGTGATTTTGTTTTTTTTAAATATTTTGTGAGCACAGTGTTTTTTGTTTAAATCTTTTACTTTATTTTTTGTATTTGAAAATAAAGACAGCGCAAACACCATTGCACCCTACCTGCAGTATCTGTTTCAGTTCCTGCTTCTGGCCTGACGTCATCACACACGCCATCCTGTCACAATATTAAATAAAACATGTTTGAAAAACTGTGTTCCTTTTTTCCTGCTGTTTATGTTTTATGTCCGCTCCAGTGTGTGGGTCTCTCTCTCTCTCTCTCTCTCTCTCTCTCTCTCTCTCTCTCTCTCTCTCTCTCTCTCTCACTCTCTTACTTACTTAGTCTCCTTCTTTGCTATTGAAGTTCACATTTTGAAATGGGATCGGCTGCATCTGCATTTAAAAGTAACCTACCCTAAGGTAGCTCGTTTGAGATGCAGACACCCCCTCTGCACCATCATCAAAATCTCTCAAAGTTAACATGTAAATGAGATCACATCGCAAAAGTTATGTCGACCACTGGCACAAACTCTGACAGAAAAAGAAGGAAAAGGCAGTTTTCTCCTGTTTGCTTTCAGTTTTTTCATCAAAAGGTTTTCCCTATAATCAAATTTCTTCCTAAGAGATGTTGATTTTCACAGTTTTCTTCTTTTATGATTTAAATAACTGTTGTCAAGATCCACCTTTCTTAATATTAATTGATAAAAACCATTATGTCAATTATGGCACAAAGATCAATATTTAAGTTGGGTATTCTGTTTGTTTCGGTACAGTCACACTACAATTTCTCAAAATGGTTTGTTTCTTTAATATTGGTACATTTGACCAGTACATTGCCAGGCTAAATAGAATGATACCTCTCCTGCTTTGCAACAGTAAACATGTCAAGAATTGAAATATAATATAATTAATCTCTAAAATCTCTAACCTAAATGAAGTTTTTAACTAAAGTTCGGGAGGAGGGTCAGACCCCAATCTCTGCATCACCAAATTGAATCATTCAATTTACACATTAGCTAATTAAGATTGTTAGCACTATAAATACCCTCTTCACTTCCCTCTAAGTTGTGTTTCGATTTCATCGTAACACACCACCTCCCCATCTCCACCTTTCTTAAAAACAATTTTAGGTTTTGTCAATGGGGATCTCTGCCTCGTCCAGTTGGCCAGGCAGTGAGCGCTCAAACCAAGTTAGGTTTGATGCCAAATGAATGTGTATATACAACATACTTCTCTGTAAAATTGCATACTCCGCATTCTCCACAATACATATGTGTACTAAAACATTTTGTGATTGGAGTTTGTCCTGATCTACTGAATATGCCTTTGGGTTAAGATTACAGGCTATATGACCCAATTTAAAGTTTACACAATAACATTTGTGTACTGTCAAGGATATTTGAAATATTAGTAAGTTTGGGAATTTCAGTTTACTGAATGCTAAGAAAATAATTAATGACAAAGTGTTATTACGCTGTGACTTAATTATCTTGCTGCATCTGTTTCTTATTCCAATGGAAGTTGATATCCACCCAGTTGTGGGCACCTGCTCTGACTTGGGTGGAAATGAAACATGCAACATCGACAATGGATAATTGCAAAGCATATGACATGGTTTATTTAGATTTCCAGAAAGCTTTTGACAAAGTCCTGCATCAAACTGAACGCACTAGGAATTCAAGGAAATGCATGCACATGGATTAGGGAGTGGTTAACATGTAGAAAACAGAAAGTACTGATTAGAGGAAAAACCTCAAAATGGTAACCAGTGAAGTACCACAGGGATCAGTATTAGGTCCTCTGCTCTTCCTAATCTACATAAATAACTTAGATTCTGGTAAAGTAAGCAAACATGTTAAATTTGCAGATGACACAAATATAGGCAAACACAGTTGCAGCAGCAAAGGTCATTCAAAATGATCTAGACAGCATTCAAACTGTGCAGACACATGGCAATTGACATTTAATAGAGAAAAGTGTCAGGTACTGCATGCAGGCAATAAAAATGTGCATTATAAATATCATGTGGGAGATAATGAAATTGAAGAAGGAATCTATGAAAAAGACCTAGGAGTTTGTCTTGACTCAGAAATGTCTTCATCTAGACAATGTGGGGAAGCTATAAAAAAGACCAACAAGAAAAGTGTTGAATTGAAATCAAGGGAAGTAATGTTAAAACTTTGCAATGCATTAGTAAGACCTCATCTAGAATATTGTGTTCAGTTCTGGTCACCTTGCTACAAAAAGGATATTGTTGCTCTAGAAAGAGTGCAAAGAAGAGCGACCAGAATTATTCCGGGTTTAAAAGGTATGTCATATGCAGACAGGCTAAAATAATCAAATCTGTTCAGTCTTAAACAAAGAAGACTACGTGGCGATCTGATTCAAGCATTCAAAATTCTAAAAGGTATTTTGACAATGTCGACCCAAGGGACTTTTTCGACCTGAAAAAAGAAACAAGGGCCAGGGATCACAAGTGGAGATTAGATAAACGGGCATTCAGAACAGAAAATAGGAGACACTTTTTTACACAGAGAATCGTGGGAGTAATGTTGTTGTTGAATGTTGTAATGTTGTTGTTGAAGCTGACGCCCAGGGAACCTTCAAGAAGCTGCTTGATGAGATTCTGAGATCAACCAAACGAGCAAGATGGGCCAAATGGCCTCCACTCGTTTGTAAACTCTCTTATGTTCTTATGAAACAGTTTAGCTCACATGTACATCTTTACTGCAGAGAGTGTATCCTGTGTTCAAGGAAGTTAAGGTCCCACAATGGAACGGGTCAATTCAAAATCATAAAATGACTCACCCCCTACCATGCCTACATCCGTGTGCGGGTGAAGCCATATTTCCCTAGCGCTTGGATTCTGTATCAGCAAGTAAGTCACTCTGCCCCTTATTTCCAAATAAAGGCACCGTCTGACTACTAATCCCAATTCTTGAAACTCTAAGGAACAAACCTCTCTTATCCAGTACCTCCTGTCCTGTTTTCCAGTTCAGTCGAACAGATATGTCCCCAGTTCTCCCGAGAACTTTTACAATCATGCTTAACAGTTCACTGAATGTCATTTTCGACCCTAACTGTTTTCTCTGTGCATCTCTCTTGTTTGAAAAGCCAGGTGTTTTCGGGTGCTGGTCTCGTGGAGACAGCACTGACAACTCAGGCTCCTTTGCGCGTGTATTGTGGATATCTCTGGGATATTGAAAATCTGGGGTGCTAGCCTGTGGGTTTCAGAGAGGCAGGGCTGCAAACTCAACCTCCTTGGCACCATTCACCTCATTATTCCTATGCATTGCTTTGTTAAGCTCTGTGTTATGCAGTTGACACCTATCCAGGCTAATCCTCAGATCTTGAATTTCGGCTGCTGTTTTGTCTCTTAGATTAGCATGCTCTCGCTTAGCCTGATTTTCTCTAGTTGCAGCCTGAAGCTCTCCAATCAAATACTGATTTGTGCTCCTCAAAATATTTCCTGCACTACCTGACATTTGTCTTGTACCAAGTCCAACCTCTTAATCAACAGGCATACTATAGTAGCAATTGTGCTGACAAGTCTCACTGCCTTAACTTTAAGTTGCTGCAACACATTTTCCTGAGCCCTCCTGAGATTCAACTCTGTGGGAGAAACAACAAGATCCCCTGGATCAGGACCCACCAGTGTATCCTGTTTAATCACCTCTACCAAATATTCAAACAGCCTCTGCTCGGACGCAACTTCCAATCTAGGCATCTCCACCATGACATCAGTGTCTGAATCTGAACCTACAGACATGGCTATACTTTCTAACTTAGGTTTAAGTCAAAATTATATAGCCAATGGATATACACTATTAAAACACACAAGAAATCAAACAACACTGTGGCAATCAATATTTGATAAATGTGGTTTGCGGAAAGATTACTACTCTGTGATTTTCTGTTCTAACAATGCTGTTATATGCTGTTAGAAGAGAAAAGCAACTACTTTACAGCACTCTGGTTTTCGATTCCATCCCAGTTCGTTATACACAATTGGAATGGAAAAACAACTACTACAAATTAAATTCCAAGTTTCTTTGTGTTTGTATGTTCATAAACTCAGCACTTACTGTGCTAAATCAAGCTTATCACGTCGGGGTCACGAATTAATGTAGGAACAATTCAATAATTGATAATTTAATGTTTATATGGGTTGATTAGTTCTGTTATTAATAACATTTAATTGACGTTTTGCAAAGATCGAGGATTTACTATGAACACAAATACACACGCTAGACACAAGGAACAGAAAAGAAAGTAAATCTCTTAGTCTCTGGGCACAAAACACAAGTCCAAATCTCTCACTGCACTCATGCTGGCTAGCAGGCAATTGAAATATGACACCGCCTGTCTCCTCACACACAAAGCAGCCACAGCAGCAGCTCAAGCAAGCTGTGACATAGCTAGTAAATGCCTCATAAACACACACACACCCACATACAAGCACAGCCTCAACTGAAATGATGCAGACAATCTTAGAATATATCACATTAAGCTTATTAATGTAGCTGGCGATGAACACAAAAAACACCACGGATCCTCTCCTACCAATAGATTAAGGCTCTGTGGTGATGGGAGAACATCCTATGTTGACCTGATGAGGAAATTGATCCTGCTGTTCCACTGTCCATAGATCTCACCAGCCAATCTTGCGTTGTTCCACACTCTCCCATCTCGTCCATTCTCCCTGCTTGGCCTGGGAAACTGCTTTTATGCACTTCATCCTCTCCTCCTGCTTTTGCACCTCATTGACTTCCAGCTTCCTCTGTTGAGCTGGGGCTGCTTTGGGCCATGTAGGAGGAGCTGAACTGAGACCAAGGCCTCCTCTTCCATGTAGTCAGGAGCATCTCAGAGGTCAATGACCTGTCTGCATATTCCCTGGAGCATCTTGCTGCAGAGGCGTAATGTTGCTGTTACAAATTTGCACATTGTGCATTTTGCACTGGGCATTTCCCTGTCGTACAAATGTCACAATTTTGTGCATGAGCATTTTTTTTCGTGCAAAAGCAACTTGATATTTGCGCATGCACTCTTAGTACATATGCCACTTAGAATACAATTTCTGATCACCCTTTAACCTGTCTATAATTGCATAAAAGCACTCCAGAGCATGTGCTGTGCTCGATATCATAACTTCTTGGGTGGTTCAAGGCACGAAACAAGAACTGTTGTGTCTTAATGCTTATGATGTGGATTAATTACGTATTGTACATAAATAAAATCTCAGCAACATTTTGTATACTATTTTGCATCATACTAATGTGATGCGTAGGTTAATGGTTACAAAAGATTTTAAAGTACAGTAAACAGATTATTTGCAAACTAAACATTCCTAGTCTAATAGTTCCTAATAGTGTCTTGACACACTTGCACAATTGCCACCCAACATAAACTGTAAAAAAAAAAAAAACTTTATTGTTGATATCATTCATTCTCCTTTAGAAAATATATCCTCACCTTTTTTATGAATTTGACAGCAATACATCGTTGTCTAGAAAACAAAGCTGTGTGCATTTAATGAGCTGAAAAAAGTCTGACTCCTCCTGGCTACTACTGTGTAAAACAATAAATCAAGTTCTATAATATTTGGGAACATAAAAGGCAAACAGAAATGCATCAAAACAAAGATTGCTTTTTTTGGTATGTTGTACAAAAGCATTCCAATTCCAATATTAATTTGCAACCAAACTGGGTGAGAGGTGCCAAAGTATTGTGAAAGACAGAAATCTCACACTGACTGCAGTAGTATTCACAGTGTAAGGGGAAGTGTTGTGTGATTCACTGCCATTACGGATTCTGTCCTGTCCCGTCGGTGAGATGAGATGAGGTTAAAAGCTCTAAAACCACGAATGCAGATGAGCCTGTCTCTTTTGCATAATGGTTAATGTATTTGAGTAACAAATTGGCATGTTTAAACCCCAAATAGATATTAGCTGTTATGGTCTGATATTTTTGTTTTAATCTGCAGTGGTACACAAACATATCATTTACAATTTACTTCATTAGAAACTAGACCTGGTTCTCTCCAAAATTTCCTAACGGTAGTTTTAGCTGCAGCATGTTAAGCCAAACTAAAATGCAACAAATGAAATAGAACCTCAGTTTTTTTCCTAATTATGTACTTGTTACACTGATATTATGTACATGTCTCACTATGCATGTTTTTTTTTAAATTTTGTTATGTTTTTACTGTATCGAGGATAGCCTTTAGATTCAGTATGTATAAAGCTGACTTTTGACAATCTTAACTAGTTTTCCTAGACCATGTTCAGATTTGTGATTTGAATAAAATAATTCCCCACCCTTACAGAATAAATCAGTTAAGCTTGGCCACCTGTAGAATACCTTTTAAAAAATTGCCTAAATCCATATTGTGTGTATGAGTTCTTCAGGCTGCAAACACCTATTTCTTTTATTATTCTAACAATGTTAAAGATGTATTTTTAGACAATCTAACTTAATAAATTGATAGATCATACTTCACCTCTGAACCCAAACCTTAATAGCTAAAGTCACCCACAGTCAGCTTTCAAATTCAATTAGGAAGCCAGTTTAAATTCCTTATCCCACACATATACACATCTATTTTGATTTGAGATGTAATATTGTAAAAGTCTTCAAAATCAATCACTCTCCATTTGACTTCATCTATTCACCTATTATCAGCTTTGATTTGTTGTCAGATTCCTCCTAAAGAAACATCCAAAACTGTTAATTTACCCTGAAGGGTGGCATTTAAGTTAATATACTCATTGTTGAACTGCTTCTAGTCCGTTGGTTTGAGATTTTAACTTGGTTGATTTTATTTGACATGGTCATCCATTTAAAACAAGATGCATCTTAAAGCTATGTTAAAAATCAACTTTGTTGTGAATTCTGAGTTTTATACCAATTCTACTGCCTTATCCCTTGTAGGTTTAACACTAGAACCACCATGCGCGTCAGTTTGACCCATTTTGCATTTAAAATGTTAATTACTCTTCCGTTGTAAATCGTATGTGTGTCCGTTTTTGACTTTTCCTAAATATATGAATTAAATATCCTGACGGCGTTTGATTGCCGGAATCGCAAAAATCATAAAGTTATAAACAGTTCTACCTAACCGCCACATGGGTCATTGTGACCCATTGTAGAAGGGTGTGGGGATTCACTGACACGGGAGACAGACGATTTTATTTGCAAACACCACAAAGATGCCCAGTTTTATTTCTTTTCTTTTCTTATTCTTTTATTTTAATTTATTTTAGCCCACAGAGGGCGCTGTTGTCAGTGGCCTGATTACTGTCAACAGTTAAACAGAACCACGGGGTTACCATTACAGGTATACCGTTCCGTGCACATATAAGTGCTCGAAAATAATAATGAAAACAGAAGGCGAAAGAAAAAGGGAAAATAAAACACAGTAATAAAACTACAAACAATAGTGCTGCTTACGCAGTGCCCCCACTGCTGCTAAGCTGGTCAGAATGGGCCTCCGACCTACGCTCAGTTATCCTATACACTGGGGTGGCCAGAGTTCCTCATATAGCTAGAAAACGTCCCCTCAGGTACGTAATTATTTCTTCTGTTTTTTTTTAATTTTAATTATTTTAAGGCAGGCTGTTTTCCCCCAACCCGGCTTGCCTGGTCCTTGTTTTTAAACTGACCTATTCTGTCAGGGTCACAGTTCATTCCCCAACACGGCCACCCGAGTGCACAACCAAGCGCAGTTCTTATGGGCCGAGCAATCTCCCAAGGCCTGCCTTTCAGCCACTCAGAGAGAGGGAAAGCACACACACCCTCTTCCCCACCTCTCCGTGTCATCGCCATGAGTGACAGACGGATCCTACGAGATCGCTGCCCTCTACCTGCAGTCCCACGCATGTGTCAGATAGTCAGTCCAGATCTCCCGTTACACCCATGAATTACAATACATGTCTTTTTTAAACATAACGTATGATATTCTCCTCCTCCCAGCACACATGTTTTTTTTATTTCAAGACATTCTTTGTTTGTAGACTGACTACGAGACAGAGATTGCTATGATTGTGGATTTGTCAAGATGCCAACTCAGTGAAAGCCTAGTTGCTTACTTTTCAATATACCTGGGAGACAACAATCCATTGGTTTGTTTCACAAATGCAACAGAGAATATATAAGAAGGAAATATTTAATCTTGAAAGTAATAATTTTGATTGGAATATGGCAAGTTGCACTCAGATGCATACAGCAAACTGAAATGACAGGTAGGATAACAACGTATGTGCCTAAAATGAAACGTATGTTATATATTTTTTATATTACTTTTAGAAAAAAAAAATTCTGTTTTACATGTTTGTATGTACCAGTTTACACGTGTTTACACAACAGTGTTCAATGGAACTGCGTCTGTGTTTATAACATAGCTCCTGGATGCAGGCACAATCAGCTGGCAGATGCGTACGCTCCTCCATAGAGTACAATGCAGCCGTCATACCGGAAGTAATGTTATATTTTCTTTTTATGTAGTATAGGAACAATGATTTCGGTTTTATAGTTTTGTGTGTACATATACCTCTTTACACCTGTACATGGGTATATGTACATACCCGTTTCTTTTGAAATGTGTATTTGATTATATCTTTTCACTGTTTGTAGTCGTGCTGTATATGTGCTCATTTTAAAAATAAAGCCTCCTATATTTAATTTTCCATTTAAATACAGTGTTTCTGCTATACAAATGTTAGATATGATGTTCATGGATAAAACTTTTCAGTTGTATCTGATAGTATGTCTTTCATTTTCATAATGAAGCAGTTTAAAAATGTCTGGGTCAAAGTGACCCACGTGGGTCTAGGTAGTTCGAAAATCCGGCGGTTCTAGGTGTTAATTTTTATTACTATTTACTCCCCACGGAGATCCGCGGTACAATTTCCTAAAATCTGCAAGAGAAAAGAGTGTTTTCTGCAAAATTGTGCGGCAATGACTTTTTAATGAAAAACAGTTTAAATAAATAAGAAAAAGTAAGTCACAGTTTTTTTTTTTTTAAATTAAATCACATTACTAAAATTTGAAAAAAACCTAGAACAAACATATTTGCCATATTTTATGGAAATCAAAGAATATGCCACTGTGTTAAAAGCAGGATAGCCAGCAAAACTGCAGGTTCGTACAAAAATATACAGTATATATACTGGACACAGTTAGTGATGAGCCTAATGATCCTTGTGAACCTGGGCAGACAAACCAGCGTAAGAGAGAAAAGAACCTCAACGGGCACAAGCCTGGAGTTAAATGGCCAAGAGCTTGTGAGAAAACTGCATGGGACACAGTAAACACAGATCTCTGCTTTGCATTGGAAAGGTTAAGTGGAACAGTTGAAAAGAAACTGGATAAATTTGGGGACATCATCTACACATATGGAGGCGAGAGGTTTGGAGTTGAAAAAGGAAGGAAAAAGTACAAACTATTCCTGGAAAGTCTAGACGGCAGCAGGAGATTGAACGCTTAGTTAGAGAAAGGAGACAGCTGAGGAAGCAATGGAGAAGAGCAGAAGAAAGTCAGAAGGAGGGACTCAATCTCTTACAAAGGGTCATAAAACATAAGCTTGCAACATTGCGCAGAGCTGAGCGCCTCGGAAACGCTACAAAAGAAGGAGCATGCGAGAACTAACTTTTATAAAGACCCATTCAAATTTGTAAAGAAGTTATTCACAAGTGAGAAGAATGGCACACTAAAAGCATCTAAGTTTGAGTTGGAGAGATATTTGGAGGAAAGCATACGGATTCAAAAGGCAGGAGCCTATGTCAATTCCTTCAGACATCCCACCTATCAATCCACCAGAATACCAAATGGAGGACTGTGCACCTAAGTGGAAAGAAGTAGAGCAAGCTGTGAAAAAGCAAGGGCTTCATCATCTCCAGGGCCTAATGGAGTTCGTACAGAGTGTACAAGAGTGCTTCAGGAGTTCTACGAATCCTGTGGAAACTGATGAAAGTAGCGTGGGAAAAACAGGTTGTACCAAGAGCATGGCGCCGAGCAGGTGGAGTCTTTATACCTAAAGAAAAGATTCTACAAGCATCAGTCAGTTTCGCCCTATTTCCCTATTAAACGTAGAAGGCAAGATTTTCGTCAGCATTATTGCTCAGAGATTGTCAACTTACCTATTAAAGAACTGCTTCATTGACACTTCAATACAAAAAGCGGGCATTCCAGGTTTCCCAGGATGCTTAGAACACATCAGTGTGATCTGGCAACAAATTCAATCAGCTAAAAGGAGAGGAAGGAGCTCCATGTGACATTCCTGGATTTGGCTAATGCATATGGTTCAGTGCCACATGAACTTCTTTGGGCAGCATTTGATTTTTCAGTGTACCAATGACAATAACAAATCTAGTCAAAGCCTACTTTGGAGATTTGCAGTTTAGTTTTCAACTTCAGAATTCAGCACTACATGGCAATGCCTAGAAGTTGGAATAATGGCAGGATGCACCATTTCTCCACTGGCTTTTACCATGGCAATGGAAGTAATCATTAGGGCATCAAAATGGGTAGTGGGAGGAGGCTTGGCTTCTGGAATCGACTACCACCAATTCGAGCATACATGGATGACATGACAACCATGACTACAACAGTAGCCTGCACTAATCGGTTATTGGGCAAATTAACCAATAACATTGAATGGGCACGAATGCAATTCAAGCCCACTAAATCAAGGAGCATCTCTATAATTAAAGGTAAAGTAGTAGATAAAACGTTCTTCATTAATGGTGAGGCAATACCAACAGTGTCTGAGAAGCCAGTGAAGAGCCTTGGGAGATGGTACGACGGGGATCTAAAGGACACAGTTCATGTGGGAGAAGTTAGACAACAAGCTGTGGAAGGGTTGAAGAGCATAGACAGCAGCGCTTTACCAGGCAAACTAAAACTCTGGTGCTTTCAGTTTGGCCTACTGCCAAGGTTGCTGTGGCCACTGACTGTGTACGAGGTTTCTTTGACAACAGTAGAGAAGCTGGAAGCTTTAATCAGTTCACACATCAGGAAATGGTTGGGAGTTCCACGCTGCCTCAGCAGAGTGGGACTTTATGGTAAAGGAATACTGCAGCTACCTGTCTCCGCTCTAACCGAGGAGTTTAAGTGCGCCAAGGTCCGACTGGAAATGACATTAGTAGAGTCATGCGATAAATGCGTAAGGGAGGCAGCACCTGTGTTGAAAACTGGAAGAAAGTGGGTGGCAAAGAAAGCTGTGGAGGATGCAAAGGCTGCCCTTCGAATTGGTGATATCATGGGGCAAGTTCAGCATGGAAGAGGGTCTTGGTCTCAGTTCAGCTCCTCCTACATGGCACAAGGCAGCCCCAGCGCAACGGAGGAAGCTTGTTGTCAACGAGGTGCAAAAGCAGGAGGAGAGGATGAGGTGTATAAAGGCCATTTCCCAGGGCAAGCAGGGAGAATGGATGAGATGGGAGAGTGTGGAACAACGCAAGATTGGCTGGCAAGACCTATGGTCAATGGAACAGAGCAGGATCAGTTTCCTTATAAGGTCAACATATGATGTTCTCCCATCACCACAGAACCTAAACCTCTGGGTAGGAGAGGATCCCTCATGTCCTTTGTGTTCATCACCTGCAACATTAAGGCACATTTTGACAGGATGTAAGGTGGCTCTTAGCCAAGGACGGTTTACTTGGCCATGACCAGGTGCTGCGATGTTTGGCCTTAGCATTGGAAGACAAGCGTAACATGACCAATAAGTTGCCACCTGTTCCATCAAAACATTACACACAAAAGACAACATTCCTCCGCCCAGGAGAGCAACCACCAAGAAAAGGTGTTAAAACCAATCCTGCCCAGGACAACTGGAAGCTGCTAGAGACTGGAAAATGCTGGCGGATGTTGGTCAACGGCTTATTTTTCCACCTGAGATTGCCACCACAAACCTTCGACCAGATATTGTCTTGTGGTCTGGATCAGCACGCCTTGTTCACCTGGTGGAGTTAACAGTGCCATGGGAGGATGCTGTAGATGAGGCGTATGAGAGGAAGAAACTGCGGTATGCTCAACTAGCCACTGAAGCGGAACAGCGAGGATGGAGAGTCTGGGTTTACCCAGTGGAAGTGGGATGTCGAGGATTTGTGGCACACTCTACAACCCGGTTTCTCAGAGATGTTGGATTCAATGGCCAAGAGTTGCGTGCACAGTGAAGAACTTATCTGAAGCAGCAGAGAGGAGCAGCAACTGGCTGTGGTTGAGACGGAAAGATTCTGGCTGGGGATCTCAAGCACAATAGAAAGAAAGAAAGGCTGATATACAGGTAAGTAAGCTGGGCTGAGTTGAGTGGGGGACGGAGGGGTGATGCTGGGACGCCAGAATCACCGTCGAGCCCTCTTGAGGTGTCGTGGGCTAGTCGATCGAAACACCGAGGATGGAAGGTGCCCACTTGAAGACCCCAGAGATGTACCCTACTTAGCTCAATCCAGACGGTTGTCATGCTGATGCGCTGGGGAGACCGCACTATGGTTGATCCCCAGAGCCAGCATCGCAGCCGTTGTGTGTGCTGATGCGCTAGGGAGGCAAAATAAGCTGATCCCTGGAGCCAGCATTACACTTCAGCCATCAACACCAGACAGAAGGATATCTACATCATCATATGGAAGGAAGCGCAAATGGATGGAGACACATATGGATCACATTAGTTTACTGTGAAGCTACGTCTTAGTTGGTGCTTATCTTGGCGAGAGCCAAGTTCAAATCAGCATGAAGTTTTAACATCTACTCTCATGTAATGGAAATCATTATATATATATATATATATATGATTAACTTAATTTTGTGATTTCACAGGTAGACTCTCACTGTCAATCTGCTGCTGGCTCATTACTATTAATAACCACCAGGCAAATCAGGCAACAAGCCAATAGGTAATTAATAAATAGGATAAACACATAACCAATGTTGACTGGTGCAAAGTTGTGTCATCCTAAGCAGTCATCTTACATATCCACGTGCACCAGTATGTTCCAAAACACCATCTGGATTTTTTTTTCATTTTACTTTCAAATGTTAGTTGTTTTCATCTACTTTATCAAAATACATTTTTTTTCTTAACTAATTTTATATTAAAAGTACTGCGATAGATTTTGCCAAGAATAAGCAGATGGCTTAAGCTGAGGGAACTCAAAGCCACATTTTCAGGAACAGTGGCCTGGAACCTAGTCTCTTGAAACCAAGTTCCAAGCCACAAAGTGAAATTAATTTAAAGCTGTAATATGTCACACGTTTTTTTTTGCATTATTTAAGTTTGCAACAACATTTTCAAATAAATAAAATGTTTTAAATAATGTCTTTATTGTTTGTTTTTATTTAGTCATTTGACCACTAAAATACATTGTTATCCTGTTTTTACTTTAAACAGTACAATAATAATGTGATGTTTGGAGTAATACTGGAAAACAAACCAATAGTTACCTTTCTCTGTAGACTAGGTTAGGGTTAGAGCAAGCTGTGTACATGAAACATTCCAACATTCTGTCGTGCAATCTTACTGTTTCTATGCTATTGAAGCTGTGAGTTTGAGTACATATTCAAATCAACTAAGTTTATATCTAGCGCCTCAGTCAGTTTGTGTGGCAAAAACCTTGTTTATTTCAGAACTCGGCTCCAGCTTTTGGAGCAGTGTGTCCCAACACACAGTCCTTAAATACAAATATTTCATAGATGTAGAATATTTTTATTAAGTAAATAAGCCTTTATTTATTTATTTTTTTTCTGATATATCAGCCCATATACTGTATCTGAAAATGATTGTACTTTTAAAATAGCACTCAATAATTCTTCAGCTAACCTCAATAAAATAGCATTCAGTAAGTTACCTTTGTTAGTCTGAAACAGCAATTAAAAAGTTAATATTTTAAATGTCTCACTTTGGCTAACTTCCAATTACATGTAAGCAAATATTTTCCAACTGCCACGTTTCATGTAAGTAAATATATGTTGTGACAGGGTAGCCGAGATGGTGGCGTCAGGCCAGATGCAGGAAGGACTCAGAGACACTGCAGTGCAATGGCGCTTGCGCAGTTTTATTTTCAAATAAAATAAAATGTTTAAACAAAAACACACTTGCTCACAGAACGAAACAAAAGATGTAAACAAAAACTAAAATCACGAACACCAAAAACCATATAGGTCAGGCTGGGCAATTGCCTTCACTGTTCCTATATTTTAGTTTTACTTTTACTTTTAAACTCCTCGCTCTCTCGGTCATCTCCTCCGAACAACCCACACAGAGTGCTGAGAGCCGCAGGCTTATATGCAGGTGACCATCTCCCGATTAGCAACAATTAAACAATTAACTTGGGAGATGGTCACCTTCTGCACAAGGTTTTTAATGTGGATGGGGCTTCCCATCCATGCTGCAAAACAATACAAAAACACATGGCTTTCATCGTCTTAGATATATTTTTAAACTAACTACCAAAACAAACAATAACACGGCTACGCCATCATATTTAAAAATACACAAATTATAATAAAACAAAACAAATACAAAATAACACTGTGGCAGAGTGGTTGCAGTGTGTAGCTGCAGTGACGTCACGGATCAGGAAACAAACCAAAAACATGGAATGGTGGTGAAAGTGAGGCGCTACGGCACTCAGTATTTTATTAAACAGAAACAAAAGATTTGCACAAACAAAAAAACACTTAAACAAAAGGGCACGTTGGCCAAACAAATAGAAACAAACAAACAAACAAACCACAGATACAAGTACCTTCAGGGTGGTTCACAGTAAGTAACAATTGTTTCTTTTTATTTTCCACAGACTTACATCTCTCCTCTGACACTCCGTCCACACTCTGAGAGTGAGATCTTATATAGCAGGTAGTCAGGAGCTAATGAGACAATTGGTGATCATTTATCTCCTGACTATCTGCATTCCACACGTGAAAGCAGGGAGAGGAAGTTAACCCACTCCATTTAAACAATATAACAATACATTTAAACAATATAACAATATAATAATAACAACAATAATAATAATGAAAAACATACAAAAATATCCAGGGTGGGCACCTGCCACAAACACACACTAAAAACAGGGGTGGAGGAGTACCCGTTCTAAATATATATATATATATATATATATATATATATATATATATATATATATATATATATATATATATATATATAACTATTTTGTATCTCTATTGGCAAAAGACTGTTCAGTTTTAATTATACTTCAATTAAAAACATACTATTTAGAATAACCGTATTAATCATTATCATTGTCTTATCAACTGTCAGATGGATTATTTGGAACATGATAATGCGCTCTATAGCAACCAACACTGGGATTTAAGTTTAATTGCCAACAGTGTTTGTCATGTTACAAATTAAAGATACAGGATTCAGGTGTTTTTTGCTGGCATTCAGGTTTTCTCCATATTGCTTTTTAAATAGGCATTTTTTTCAGAATGTCTGAAACGGTGATTTAGAATTTTTTGTGTTGGTTTAGGTAAATGTTCAGCTTGAAGATGAACAGTTTATCTAGACCTTTGCATTTGACATTTTACATATCTTTACTTAACTGAAAAATATCAATACGTAACTAAAATATTCTCAGCATAATAAAAAGGGGAACCAGTATTCAATGTTAAAGCAATCAAAGGGTAAGAAAATGTATTTTAAAGCACAAAAAAAAAACATATTACAAATCTAAAACCAGAGAAGAACAGTGGAAAATATTGACTTATTAACATGATAGTAGGTACAGACATTCCACAAAATGCTCTGCTCTAATCCTGTTGAGTACTATGTTCACCTTTGATCTCAGATAAAACAGCTTGTTTTCTAAGAAGTGCGTTGCTTGTTGATAACACGACAGCAGTTCTCCAAGGAATTTCTGAATAAATCATTCTACTTTTCCTGCTTTAGGTTAGTTTCTTTACTGAGACATTTAAATTACATCAGCCTTTTACCTGCCATATTCAGAAACCTAGGGATGCCAATACCTCACCCCTTTCTAAAATGTTTTGAAAATCCTTGGTATGCCATAAAATCAAGGAAAGTACAGTACTCTGGGACAACAGCTGTCCACTGGTTTAATATTGTTTGAACAACAGTACTAGACTGAGTACACTCAGCCCATTAAATCCTATTACAAACTAACAGAGGTTTATAATTGGGGGCCATGTATAAACAGTACATCACAAATTAGCAACAGAAGTGAATCATAAATTAACTTGGCAGATTTTGGTTACTCTTCTGAAAGGCAGCAGAACAAACTGCATTGTAATTATATGAATTGCAGTTGTTTCTTTTCAAAGCCAAATACAAAAAATAGGTAAACAAACAGCTATGTTAATCTGCTATACACACTAGAATCAAACCATTCATATCCTTGAAATAACAGGTCACTGAAGATTAAACTTTGGCACTCCGTGAGAGTGTGCGGACACCCCAGAGAGGATAGATCTAATAAGTTATTGGGGCATGGTCCAATATATGACAAGCCTCCTTTGGGAGAATTGTAAGGCTATGTTTTTGATGTTGCCTTAAAATGTCTATTGGTGTTGAAAGAAATTGTAATAGAAAACAACTTTTGTTTTCCTTTCTATGCCAATTATGATCTTGGAAGTAGGGCATAAGGGTACATAGGAGTTAAATGTATCATGTTCATGACCTTTGATTGTCCAGCAAAATGTGAATATTTCTGGTCTAATATTTGCCTAATATCAATTTCTAACACAAATACTTTAGCACAGAGGTAATATAAAAACATTTGTTGACAGTGTATTTATTCACCCAAAGGTTAAACATATGTATACTAGTATGCAATTCAATTTTACCAACATGCAGCCATCTCTTAAAGTTAAACATTTTCAAGGAATGATTTCCATTACACGAGAGTAGATGTTAAAACTTCATTCTGATTTGAACTCGGCTCTCGCCAAGATAAGCACCAACTAAGGCGTAGCTTTACAGTAAACTAATGTGATCCATCTGTGTCTCTGTCCATTTGTGTTTCCTTCCATATGATGATGTAGATATCCTTCTGTCTGGTGTTGATGGCTGAAGTGTAATGCTGGCTCCAGGGATCAGCTTATTTGCCTCCCTGGCGCATCAGCACACACAACGGCTGCGATGCTGGCTCCGGGGCTCAACCACAGTGCGGTCTCCCCAGCGCATCAGCATGACAACCGTCTGGATTGAGCGAAGTAGGGTACATCTCTGGGGTCTTCAAGAGGGCACCTTCCATCCTCGGTGTTTCGTCGACTAGCCCACGACACCTCAAGAGGGCTCGACGGTGATTCTGGCATCCCAACATCACCCCCCTCCGTCCCCCACTCAACTCAGCCCAGCTTACTTACCCGTACATCAGCATTTCTTTCTTTCTATTGTGCTTGAGATCCCCAGCCAGAATCTTTCCGTCTCAACCACAGCCAGTTGCTGCACCTCTCTGCTGCTTCAGATAAGTTCTTCACTGTGCGATGCAACTCTTGGCCACTGAATCCGACGTCTCTGAGAAACCGGGTGTAGAGTGTGCAACAAATCCTTGACAACCCACCTCCACTGGGTATACCCGGACTCTCCATCCTCGCTGTTCCGCTTCAGAGGCTAGTTGAGCATACCGCATTTTCTTCCTCTCATACGCCTCATCTACAGCATCCTCCCATGGCACTGTTAACTCTACCAGGTGGACAAGGCGTGCTGATCCAGACCACAAGACAATATCTGGTCGAAGGTTAGTGGGGGCAATCTCAGGTGGAAAAATAAGCCGTTGACCAACATCTGCCAGCATTTTCCAGTCTCTAGCAGCTTCCAGTTGTCCTGGGCGAGAATTGGTTTAAACACCTTTTCTTGGTGGTTGCTCTCCTGGACGGAGGAATGTTGTCTTTTGTGTGTAATATTTTGATGGACCTGGTGGCAACTTATTGGTCATGTTACGCTTGTCTTCCAATGCTAAGGCCAAACTTTGCAGCACCGCCACCTTACATCCTGTCAAAATGTGCCTTAATGTTGCAGGTGATGAACACCAAGGACATGAGGGATCCTCTCCTACCCAGAGGTTTAGGTTCTGTGGTGATGGGAGAACATCATATGTTGACCTGTTGAGGAAACTGATCCTGCTCTGTTCCATTGACTATAGGTCTTGCCAGCCAGTCTTGCGTTGTTCCACACTCTCCCATCTCATCCATTCTCCATGTCACATGGAGCTCCTTCCTCTCCTTTTTAGCTGATTGAATTTGTTGCTAGATCACACTGATGTGTTCTAAGCATCCTGGGAAACCTGGAATGCCTGCTTTTTGTACTGAAGTGTCAATGAAGCAGTTCTTTAATAGGTAAGTTGACAATCTCTGAGCAATAATGCTGACGAAAATCTTGCCTTCTACGTTTAATAGGGAAATAGGGCGAAACTGACTGATGCTTGTAGAATCTTTTTCTTTAGGTATAAAGACTCCACCTGCTCGGCGCCATGCTCTTGGTACAACCTGTTTTTCCCATGTCACTTTCATCAATTTCCACAGGATTTGTAGAACTCCTGAAGCACTCTTGTACACTCTGTACGGAACTCCATTAGGCCCTGGAGATGATGAAGCCCTTGCTTTTTTCACACCTCGCTCTACTTCTTTCCACTTAGGTGCACAGTCCTCCATTTGGTATTCTGGTGGATTGATAGGTGGGATGTCTGAAGGAATTGACATAGGCTCCTGCCTTTTTGAATCTGTATGTGTTTCCTCCAAATATCTCTCCAGCTCAAACTTAGATGCTTTTTGTGTTGCATTCTTCTCACTGGTGAATAAATTCTTTACAAATGTGAATAGTACACCCAACTTTATTGAGGGTTTCTGGTGACATATAAATCACAAGAGCAATTGCGTTATTCTGCTCTTCCACAAATGTCTCAGTCTTCTACAGATAACCCTTTAAATCGGCAGGCCCTTGTTGTTTGTAAAGTGGAGGCAAACAGACTTTGCACCTCCTTGCACTTTTGTACTTGTTGTTAAGTTGGCACCCTCGTATACATCTGTAACTGTCTGTTCCAAAAGGAAGACCTCTTTATACAGTATAATAATAATAATAATAATAATAATAATAATAATAATAATAATAATAATAATTATTATTATTATTATTATCTAAAACACAAAATAAATTGTATTGGTCTGACTGACTGACTGTGTGACCCTGAGCAAGTTACTTAACCTCCTTGTGCTCCATCTTGTGGATGAGATGTTAAATCAATGTCCTATTGTAAGTGACTCTGCATATAATGCACAGTTCACAGCCTACCTTTATGATGGTGGTCCGCTATGAAAGGCGCTAAATAAAAATAAAGATTATATATATATATATATATATATATATATATATATATATATATATATATATATATATATATATATACAGTGCCTTGCAAAAGTATTCAGACCCCTGACCAATTCTCTCATATTACTGAATTACAAATGGTACATTGAAATTTCATTCTGTTTGATATTTTATTTTAAAACACTGAAACTCAAAATCAATTATTGTAAGGTGACATTGGTTTTATGTTGGGAAATATTTTTAAGAAAAATAAAAAACTGAAATATCTTGCTTGCATAAGTATTCAACCCCCACACATTAATATTTGGTAGAGCCAACTTTCGCTGCAATAACAGCTTTAAGTCTTTTGGGGTAAGTATGTACCAGCTTTGCACACAGTGTCGGAGTGATTTTGGCCCATTCTTCTTGGCAGATTTGCTCCAGGTTGTTCAGGTTGGTTGGACGACGCTTGTGGACCGCAATTTTCAAATGGGATTGAGATCAGGACTTTGACTGGGACACTGTAGGACATTCACCTTTTTGTTCTTGAGCCACTCCAATGTTGCTTTGGCCTTGTGCTTGGGATCATTGTCCTGCTGAAAAGTGAATTTCCTCCCAAGCTTCAGTTTTTTAGCGGACTGAAGCAGGTTCTCTTGCAGTATTTTCCTGTATTTTGCTCCATCCATTCTTCCTTCAATTTTAACAAGATGCCCAGTCCCTGCTGATGAGAAGCATCCCCACAGACTGATGCTGCCACCACCATACTTCACTGTAGGGATGGTGTGTCTTGAGGCATGGGCAGTGTTAGGTTTGCGCCACACATAGCGCTTTGAGTTTTGGCCAGAAAGCTCTATCTTGGTCTCATCTGACCACAAAACCTTTTCCCACATCGCAGCTGGGTCACTCTCATGCTTTCTGGCAAACTCCAGATGCGCTTTCAGATGGTACTTTTTGAGTAACGGCTTCTTTCTTGCCACCCTCCCATACAGGCCAGTGTTATGCAGAGCTCTTGATATGGTTGACTGGTGCACCATTACTCCACTCCCAGCCACTGAACTCTGCAGCTCCTTCAAAGTGATTGTTGGCCTCTCTGTGGCTTCTCTCACAAGCCTCCTTCTTGTTTGAGCGCTGAGTTTTGAGGGCTGGCCTTTTCTTGGCAGTGCCTGGGTGATGTGATGCAGCTTCCACTTCCTGATTATTGATCCAACTGTGCTCACTGGGATATCCAAACCTGCTTCAGTCTGCAAAAGACCTAAGACTGGGACGGAGATTCACCTTTCAGCAGGACAATGACCCCAAGCACACAGCCAAAGAAACACTGGAGTGGCTTAAAAACAAGAAAGTGAATGTCCTAGACTGGCCCAGTCAAAGCCCGGACTTGAATCCGATTGAGAATCTGTGGCAAGACTTGAAGATTGCTGTCCACCAACGATCCCCATCCAACCTGACAGAGCTTGAACAATTTTGCCAAGAAGAATGGGCAAATATTGCACAATCCAAATGTGCAAACCTGGTAGAGACTTACCCCAAAAAACTCACAGCTGTAATTGCTGCCAAAGGTGCTTCTACCAAGTATTGACTCGGGGGTGAATACTTATGCAACCAACAAATGTCTTTTTTTTGTTTAATTAACTTTTGTGTTACAATAAAAAATATTTGCACCTTCAAAGTGTTAAGTATGTTGTGTAAATCAAATGGTAACAACCCCAAAAGTCTCACAGCTTGTAATTGCTGCCAAAGGTGGTTCTACCAAGTATTGACTCAGGGGTGTGAATACTTATCTAACCAAGACATTTCTTTTTTTTTTTCATTAACTGTTGTTTCACAATAAAAATGCTCTTGCCTCTTCAAAGTGTTGAGTAGGTTGTGTAAATCAAAGGAAAAAAAATCTCATTTAAATGCATCAAGATTTCAGGTTGTAACACAACAAACTGTGAAAACGTCCAAGGGGGGGTGAATACTTACTATAGGCACTGTATGTATGATGCTTTCCCCATGCACTTAATTTGCAGTAGAAAAGTACTTAATCACTTTTGGTTAACAAGGGGAGAAAATGACCTTCAGTCCATTGTCTTGCATTGTATTGTGCACTTTTAAGTCACAAACTAAACCCAAAGGGTGTTGTTATTGGAATGCAAACAGCAACTATTGGAATGATGAAAACATATTTTACAACCATTTAGACTCACTGCTTAGTAATGAGACAACCAGGAGCAAAGTGCATTGGGAAGACATCAGCAACGTTAGTTTGAGAAATAAACAGTGTGAATGTGAATACAATAAACTGTATGGTAGTTTTGTTTTATGTTCTTTAGAGGAATAACTTTTACAAAATACAAAACAAAACTACTTTGTCTATGTACTGTAGAAGTGGAGCATGAATACAGTGCATTTGTAGCTAATTTAATATCACCCTGCCAACCTTGATGTGTATGTATTACTCTACACACAACATGGTTATACAATCCATGATGCCAAATTATTCAGAGGTGTGTTATGAGGTTGTGTGGCCACCATACCCCATGGTGATGCCCAACAAAGAAGATGACATTTGGGAAGAAGGAATAAGTGATGGTTCTTTTGAGTTACTGCTTTTTTACATAGTATATAATGCAAGTTGATGATAGCGTATGCTTTCTCCAAGAGAGAGCTTTTTGTCTAACACCAGCCATGACCACCAGGACTTGAATTTCATTTTTGTGTGCTGGGGGGATTTCCCCCCTATCCTGCAGCCAATGGGGGGATTCAAAAAATTATTTATGGGGGAATGGCAAAAAAAAAGCACTTTTGCATATAAAAGACTATATATATTTTACTGTATCATCATTCACACTGGTGTTGCTTTAAAATAAGCTTCTTTCAGGAGACCTAACAGCTGTTCATCACTGTGAGACAGAGCATCTCAACTGCTTTTGCCATTGCGTGATGTGAAGTTTTTGCATGCTGCCGAAGAAAAAGGTGCTTTTCTTTTAAACCAGCGCTCCATTTATTTATTTATTTATTTTAACTCTTTACACTCAGCCATATTTCTGCCTGTTTTTCACTGTTTTCATTTATGTATGTTTAACTACTGGATTGTGTATTAAAATATATATCTGCAGGATTTTCCCGCACTGACAGTTGCAAATATGCGGGAGCAACTTGGAAAATGTGTGATTCCCGCAATCCTGCGCTGAAATTCAAGCCCTGACCACAATTCAATCCTTTGTGTTTCCCCAACTGTAAGCTACATACAGTGTACTGTAACATCAGGCAGCTAGCTAGGCAACATGCTTCGAAAAAACTCCAGTGATTTTCATTATATGATGACATTTGAAACTAACTTGAATGCCTGAGTCACCCCAAAGTAATTTAACAGAGGTGTAGTGCACAAGGATAGCCCCTACCCTATGTGTTCTCAGTCATTAGGTCTGATTCAGTGCTGCTTGGTGTGTAGGTCAAAAGAGAAAAGAATGACAACATAGCAAAAAATAGTGACTGACTGAAAATGAATTGCCAACATTTGGACAGCTTAATAATACACTACGGTATATTTCTGTGCCTGCCAGAATGGATCTATTAGATCCTACATTTCTTACAGTGCTTTCGTAGCCTTTAGCTGTAAGTGTTCCTTTTGCACTGTATTCACCATCTACTTTTGCCAGTAACCTTTACACATTGCATAATTACACGTATTCACTGATTTGGTACAGCTTCATTTGAGAATTTCCCCCTATTTTTTATATATATATATATTTTTTTTTTTTTACAATAACCTGAGTTTTCTAAAAGCCAAGACCCCCACAATGCCTAAAGTGGTTTAGTTAAACGTATGACCTTTTTGTAGCTGGGAGACGAAAACTGAGCACAGGGCATACTATACAACGTTGTCATAACCAACCATGATTGATACACTTTTTACTAATCAATCTATAGTTGTTCTGTTTAAATCTATTTTTTGGCTGATATCCATCTGCCTGTGAACTATTGTATGTGCTGTGTAGATTTTTCTTTCCACATTTTTTGGGTGGTTGTTAAGAGACTTGATTTTTGTCTTCACAGAATATCCATTTTATTTGAAGGTCTTTATTCTTGTATTACACAGATGTCTTATTAATGGATCTGTGAACAACAGCTGCAGCAACTAGAATGTTATATAATGCTATTTTACCATTAACTGCATGGCATATTTTATATATTTTTTTCCATAGAAATGGACTGATTCATGTTGGAGGAGCATTGGCAGGGTGCCATTTTCAAAAAGGAAATTCAGTGGTAGACGTAATAAAGACAGCACATGATTAGAAATGAACATTCTTTTGTAGTGCCTTATTTAGTAAAAAGTGGTCAAATTGCAGGAACAGGACAGAAAGTAATGTTTTTAGCCAAAAAGCATACATTATTTGTGAAGGGGTTTGAATAAAAATAAAAAGGAAATAAATAGGCAACACTTGCACTATAAAGGTGACAGACAGGGGTGACAAAATCTATAGTGAAATTATCATAGGAGACGTTAATGGTGGTAAAACAAAAGCAGGATTATATTAAAACTCTGATAAACATGTATGGTGGATATTTTGCGTTGAGTAATTCTTTTATTTCTCTTGTTTTTCCTACTGAACACAAATACGACTGTGAGGTTTATATCAGCAAGGGTTTTTTTTCCTTATATTTTTATTGTCAAAAAAAAATCCTTAAATTATTCTGTTATTGGTCTGATCCTCTTAGTTTCCAAGTTGTCGTCATTGTTTGGTTGAATGTCTTTATTATGAATTTATTATGTCTTCTCTGTTCTACTATGCTTGTTGTAACAAGAGTGATAATGACAGCAGTTTGTTTTTAAATTGAAATTGACAACCAGGGACTGCATGATGCTGGAACACGAATATTGTAGGAATATATTTTTTGCACATACTTAGGTATGTACATGAAGATTACAAGGATATCCTTTTTTAATTTAGTGTTCTGTTTCCATGGAAACACAGAATATAACAATGTATTGCATATATTCAGATATTCTACTGGAATATTTAGTAGGCATTTTTTGCATGTTAAATGCTTAATGTAGCGGTTGGCTATCTGGGTTGCCAGGCATATTTAATTGTCATCAACCCGCTACTAGGACATAGTAATTCACTTTTCTATATGTGACACCACTACACCCTATATATGCCTAATTAAAAATATTGCACATAGGTTTTAGTTAAATAGATAGCATATAATAGATTAGTTAATCATCAATTAAATAAATTAATAAATAATAAAAATAACACAGCTATCAAATGATTTGTCTCAAACCGCCAATTTAAATCACAAGCAGCATTTCAATTTCAAAATTCCAAGTTATCAATTAATCATGATTTAGGAAAGACCATTCATTATGTTATATTCTTTATAATTTGTCCTAAATTAACACTACTACCACTATTCTTAACTTACAATATTCAATAAAAACCAGCGTCAAAGGCCCACTTATGCTATGCATATAAAATAAAACAATATAGCATAACTAACCAGTTACAATGCATTGCAATACTGGAAAACGATTTACAATTACATAAACTGTAAACCAACAAAACAATACATGAATTAATGTTGCACAAGAGATCCAGCATGCTAATAATCAGGAGAAATGAAAGAAAATAAAGTAAAGTGCATCTGTGCATAGGAACAAATCAAAGTAGATTATTTCCATTAGTTTAAGAACAATTCGTCTAGTAGCATGCTCTCCTTTTCTCACTGTAATCAAGAGAGAGCTTGTTTAACTGAAGAACAAACAAAGCCAAAAAACACTCAAAATCAGCATGAAATAGTTTTAAGACAGTTCGGTGTCAATGCAAGTGTCCATACAGGGAAAAAAGCTATTTTCTCCCAATAAAACCGTGATGTAGTCAGGCTTGTTGTTTGACTTAGCTACCGTGATGTACTCAGGCTTATTGTTTTACTTAGTTTGAGGCACGAAAGCGTCACATTATATTTATTTTTAGCAATTCTAGATATTGTTTTTGACATGAAATTCTGTATCGGAAATATAAACTAATCAATGAGGTATCACTGCCCAGAAAGACTTCGATAATATTAAATAAGCAATGAATAGAAGTCAGACCAAGTAAATCATAACAAATACTGGGCAACATGTCTTTTTTTAATTTATTTTACTCTTCTGTTTGGTTAAAGCTCTCTTTATCCCTCAGTGTAGACTGCAAATAAATATTTGGCTGCGTTCACATTACTCCTAAAAAGTCTGCGTTGCAGTCGAGTCATATGTTTTTTGTACAATTACATTACTTATTACTGACAATAAGTAATTACATTAGTTATTACTGATAAGCGAATTAAGCTTAATTGGCTTTTAAACTGTGCTTGAACATATGTGGATATGACCACCTGTCTATCTATGTACATATATACACACACAGACACACACACAACAAGTCAAATTTACCCAGTCCTCCTTCTCTTCATGGGAAACTTTCATCGATGTTTCCTCTCCACAAATGCGGCACAGATCAGTTAAACTCTCTGAAAAGCACACAATCTTGATTAGATTGCATTTTATTTAGCAGCGATATAACATTAAACTTAAAACAGAGAGTGTTTTTGATTTTAAGTGTTCAATTAAAAGCTTCTTTTCAAACAATTTAACACCAAACTGAAGGTGCCTATCTCCAGAAATAACTTAATAATGGGAAGTTTAGTTATATATTTTTTTATTTTTACTTTGGGAGAAAAAGACAAGTTTACCTAAAATGAAAATTTAATGAATTTCAAATTAATTTCTCTTGACTGAATGTACTTATTTTACAGACACTCAGGAGAACATAAATCCCATAAAATCAATATCCTTTTTTTCCAAAGAAGGAACACATGCAGAACAAGGAACCAATCCAATCTTTTAAAACCAAATTTAAACATCTGAACTGGAACTCTGAACTGAATAGAGAAAATACATTTCTGGCTTACAAAAACAGCATTCAACAGTATTGTTACTCATACCATTTGTTGAAGAAGGATTCAATACAAATGCCTTCTTGTTTCAACTGACACAAACCAGGCAAATGTTGGCATATGAGTGCATACAATATTTTATTATAATAATCTATTTTAAAACAAATGTATTTTCTCAACCCTTTTTAATGATTATACATTTACCAGACTCATTAATTAAACTCTCAGCTATATCCCTTTGAAAGTTATTAATGGCATCAGTGCTGTTGTCGAAAACAATCCCTTCTCCGTTTAAGAGATATTCTGCAAACTTGAAAAATTAAGACATACTTGGAAAAAGTTTAAATGGCAATGTTTAATTAATTCATTGTTGAAAACTGCTCAATCCTGGTGGAGCCTAACCTGGCAAACAGAGGGCACCAGGCGAGACCACACCCAGGATGGGACAATTGTAAATGTTATCACCATTATTAATACAAAATAATTATTATTGGAAACATATGGAAGTATTTTACAATAAAAAAGTTAAATAATAAAAAAAATAACTATAGATAGCAATAAAAGACTTGTAAATGATTATGATTTCCATTACACAAGAGTAGATGTTAAAACTTCATGCTGATTTGAACTTGGCTTTCGCCAAGATAAGCACCAACTAAGACGAACACACAATGTAAATATTAGTTCATAATAACATTAAAATAGATTGTTATTCTACCTAGCAATATTAAGTCATTCATTAATTTCCTTTATCTGTTTGTCCTGGTGAGAGTCGTGGCTACCAGACAATATTGATTTACATCATTAATATTGTTTAATGTTCTACAAAATAAAATCATCAAAAAGACTTTTTTTTTTTTTTTTGCTTTCATGGTGACCCTGAAAATGTTTTTTTTTTTGTTGTTGTTTTTCACGTTGCATATGTACACTCCACATGATACAAAGTCCCTCTGTTTTGGATGAGGAACAGTCAAACAGGACCATCTTGACATTACCACACCTTTCTTTCTCATGAAGGCTCTACAAAATAAATATTGCATAAAATAAATACAAATGTAAAATAAGACAATTTGGTTAAAACAACTGTCTGTCAACTGCAATTGTTTGACAATTGTAGCTTTGTAGGTTTAACCTGTACATTTCTTAGAAACACCAAAATGTGGAATTTTAAGAAACTGAATACATTTCATTAGTCATGTATATTTTAAATGCACTGGTTTTTACAAAACAAACTAAAACATTCAACAATTCACACACAATTCACCACCTTCAAAATAATAATAATAATAATAATAATAATAATAATAATAATATAAATATGACTATATGAATAGTTATACATATGCACTGAGTGTACAAAACATTAGGAACACCTTCCTAATATTGAGTTGCACCCCCTTTTGCCCTCAGAGCAGCCTCAATTCGTCTGGGCATGGACTCTACAAGGTGTCGAAAGCGTTCCACAGGGATGCTGGCCCATGTTGACTCCAATGCTTCCCACAGTTGTGTCAAGTTGGCTGGTAGTGGATCTCTACTCCGAATAGCTTGTTCGATTTCATCCTGGTGACTGGGCAGGCCACTGCAGTAAGCTGAATTCACTGTCATGTTCATGGAACCATTCCTGGACAATCCTAGCCTTGTGGCATGGGGTATTATGCTGCTGAAAAAAATCCATTAGCAGATGGATACATTGCTGCCATGAAGGGATACACCTGATTGGCAATGATGTTCAGATATCCTGTGGCATTCAAAAGTTGCTCCACTTTTATCAAGGGGCCCAACGTGTGCCACGAAAACACACCCCACACCATCACACCACCACCACCAGCCTGCAATGTTGACACGCGGCATGATGGATGCATGTACTCATGTGGTTTTCTCCATACCCTAGTCCTCCCATCAGCGTGAAACAGCAGGAACCGGGATTCATCAGACCAGGCAATGTTTTTCCAATCCTCCAGTGTCCAGTGTTTTCGTTCCTTAGCCCACTGCAACCGCAGTTTCTTGTGTTTTGCTGAAAGAAGTGGAACTGTTAGGTCGTCGGCTGCCATACTCCATTTCGTGTCAAGGTACGACGAGTTGTGCATTCTTTTATGGGTCTTTCGGCACCAATGTTGTACTGGACTGTCAGCTGACTAACTGTAGCCCGTCTGTTGCTCTGCACAATTCGTATCAGCCTCCTTTGGCCTCTTTCATCAATGAGCCGTTTTCGACCACTGGCCTGCCGTTGGCTGGATGTCCTTTGGGTGGTGGACCATCCTTGATACACACGGGAAACTGTTGAGCGTGAAAAACCCAGCAGCGTTGCAGTTCTTGACACACTCAAAACGGCATGCCTGGCACCTACTACCATACCCCGTTCAAAGACACTTTCTGTCAATCTTTTGTCTTGGCAATTTACCCTCTGAATGGCACACATACACAATCCATGTCTCAATTGTCAAGGCTTAAAAATCCTTCTTTAACCTGTCTCCCCTACATCTACACTGATTGAAGTTGATTTAACAGGTTACATCAATAAGGGATCATAGCTTTTACCTGGATTTACCTCGTCAGTCTATTTCATGGAAAGAGCAGGTGTTCCTAATGTTTTGTACACTCAGTGTATAAATACCTAATTGTTGAATTCTCTTCCCTGGTCTGTCAGAATTCTCTTTGGCGCTCCAAATTGATAAAACATTTTCATAATGCATCCAGCAACCTCTGAAGCTGACTTGCTCTTTAGGGGGAATGCTTCAATCCATTTTGTGTAGTAGTCTACAACTATGCAGATATATTCATGGCCTCTTTCTGTTTTTGAAAGCTTGCCAATGAGGTTCATACCGACTAACTCCCATGGTTCGGTTACCTGAAATAAATCCAATCAACTGTTAAACTCAAAATATAGTGTCAGATACTATTTGTTTTTAGATTAATATATATATATATATATATATATATATATATATATATATATATATATATATATATATATATATATATATATGACTTGAAATGGTATAGTCAAATCATAACCAGTAAAAGTCTATACAAACACTTTGATAAATGGACATATCTCAAAATGAATTATGAAAACCATACATACCACTATTGGGGTTTATGCTGTTGGTGCCTTTATTATTAGGCTCTTCTTTTGACACTGGGGACATTCAGAGATCTACAATTAAACCGAAAACACACATTGTCATCATGGTTTTTGGAATGTGATCTATGTGAAAGGTTTGTAAATGTATGGATTGCTACTTTGTGAGATGAAGTTTATGTAACATGATTGAATAATACTGCAAGTCACCTTGGATGAAGGCATCAACCAAATGAAATAATAATAATATACTGATATGGGCTTGCTGGAGAACCCTATGAGTTTGTTTAATGGCATTTTATAAGAGGGTCAACAACATGAAATTAAACGTTACATTAATATTTGCTCAAAAGTAAATGACAATGAACACAATACTACTGAGAGAAAATAAACTGTCATTGTACATTCCAGGCCAGTAGCATTTAATTGAAACTTTTTTAAAACTCCACAATGGGCACCAATGGAGCTGGAGTGACATTCAATAAAAATGTCATGTGCCTCCTGTACTGCGAAGATGACTTTAACACTCCTTTTCCCACTAAGCTTATCGTTCCTTCCTCCTGCAAATTAATAATTAAAATAAGCAGTTTGTAGGTTTAGGCTGGATAATAAATGGGGAACAATATGCGTATGCATAACAATATAATGAAGCAGCAAGACAGCGATTTTTCATGTCAAACCTTAAAATTAGCCCTATATGTAAAGTTATATACGTAGGTTAATATACACTGAAAACACATCGTAGATGTTCTGATACTTCTCACTGTATTAAATATTATAGTAGTTATAAAAAATAAAACGCCTTCTTGTTTTCTTCAGTAATTCTGGAAATGATTAGACATTTTGCACACGCTCACGCACACACTGCATTATAATTATCTTAGCCACTACCATTAAATCTTAACCACTACACACGTTTTGCAAAACAAAAGCCTACTTGTTTAATTTAGAGCTGTTCTACTACTGTACCCTTGCTATCTGGTCACCAAGTTAAATGTCAATGTTTGTTTGAGGAACGGAGCGTCTTCTAGCTAACACCACACACCGAAGAGTAAAAACACTTAAAATGACCAATCAGTATACTGTATTTAGAAGCATTTTTGTTTAACAAAGCCAAAAAAACATTATCCTTCAAAGCTTTGAAACATCACAGAGGCACATTGTTCTCGAAGTATCTCATCTCTCATTCATGTACTGAAGAGCTGTAAACAGACAGTGGGGCAGTTTACAAGCAAAAACTGAAAAGCGTGACAACAGATCTCTCGCGCTTTTATTGTCATGACAGTTCTGCTTCCACGTTTACATGAGAGTTTATTTTAGAGAGAGAATTTAGTCGTCCAAATGCAAACGACCTCATTAATAATAAAATAATGGGAGGGTTTATTTAAATATCACCAAACGCGCTGAAAAGAGATGCTGCGCGATAAAGGATATCGTTCAAATAATGCATAGGGGTTTACATGAGGCTTTACGCGCTAGGCATAGATAAAGAGAAGGTTACCTACCCCCCATCTGTCTAGAATGCAAAGGGGGGACAGACTAAAACGAATGACAAAACGGAATGCCCATTGACTACAATGGGGAGTGGAATGCCCATTGACTACAACGGAGGAGTGGAATATCCATTGACTACAATGGGGAAAACAGAAGGACGGTCAATATCTCCAAATCCCAGACAGGAATCTTAAAATCCCGAATACACTTTTTTTAAAATAAACTAGTACACAAAATAAAAGTGGAATGACAGGGAATGACAGCTGCTTTCTATGGCATGACAGGCCTGGAGTAACGAAAACACAATCAAAACACAGCACAAATAGGTATGTCAGTCTATATCTCAAAATCTCTAACAGGAATCCTAAAATCCCGAATACTGTTTCTTCAAAATAAAGTACTGAACAAAATAAAAGTCGAATGACAGGGAATGACAGCTGTTTTCTATGGAATGACAGGCCTGGAATACCGAAAACACACTCAAAACATAGCACAAATAGGAATGGCAGCCTATATCTCAAAATCTCTAACAGGAATCCTAAAATCCCGAATACCGTTTCTTCAAAATAAAGTACTGAACAAAATAAAAGTCGAATGACAGCTGCTTTCTATGGAATGACAGGCCTGGAGTACCGAAAACACACTCAAAACATAGCAGAAATTGGAATGACAGCCTATATCTCAAAATCTCTAACAGGAATCCTAAAATCCTGAATACCGTTTCTTCAAAATAAAGTAATACACAAAAAAAAGCACTGAGGGTGTTTTTCACTTAATCAGCTGAACAATAAAGGGCTGGTATCCCCTAGGTGTAAACAGTTATATCTCAGAAACTATTCGGAGTTGAATGCTGATATTTCAATTTTCCATCAGTTCATTCACTTTTACTAACTTTGTGTCGATTTTCACAAAACAGAAATATTTTGATTTACATGCAGGTCTCACAAATGAAATACTTTGGAAGTGTTATGGTGTTTGTTGAAAGGCAAGCTCCATGATACCACTTCCTGCATTGACCACAAAGAACCATGCAGTCGTCAGTTGAAAAGTTGCCAGAACACGAGCTATCTGCACAGGTAGACCATCTGCTGTTGTCATGGTTAGTAAGTGCAGATAAGTAGTGTATTAGTGGTTTTTCTGTTAGAGGCATGCACATATCTTTTGCCACAAGGGTGTTGTGCAGTTTTGAATAGAAACGTGGAGCTATCCTATCCTGCCTTCTGCACTTGCAGTGTTTGTGATCTGAAATAATCACTGCAACCCATTTACGTACAGATGTACTCTCAATATATCCATACGTTTTACCTGTGATTATTGTAAATGCATTTAAAATTGTGTACAACCCACAGTTATCTGAATTGTTTTGCTGCACAGCATCGGAACACAGGATCACATTCCACTCATCTTTATTGAAAGTTGCATCGGCTATCTGGTAGCAGGCAGCAACAATACGCAGCAACACTTCACCATGTGCTTTAGATCTTGATTTGTTTTTCATAGAATCAAGAATGACTAGTTCATGTGTAGAAAAGATTACCACACCAAAACACCAGTGAAATCCAGTCCCCCAGACATCAGTGTTGAATGGAATTAACAAAATGTCTTTGTTGAGAGCTGCAGTGCTTTCCAGAAAAGGATAGAAAACGTCAGGTGTATCAGCTTTCACACACTGATATATGTATGTTGGGCATGCTAAAACGTTGCTGTTTTGCTTTGTATTGCAAACAAGAGCAGAAATTGCATCTTCAATCACCAAAGAATTGAGCCAATTTCCAGGCTGTAATGCTTGCATGTCATTAGTTTGCGGAATTCCCTGATATTTAATTTCGATTTCAGGCATGTCCCATGGAAAGCTATTCACTTTGTTGCTTGGCTTTGGTGTGGAATGTTTAACTGGATTTTCATCTTCATCACTGAAGTCAAACTGCCCAGTTTCTTCTCCAAATAAGCTTGTATGTGATGCACATTCAGCTATTTCACTGAAATTTAGTGTTTCACATTGTACTTGCTTAATTTCCGGTATGGGAGTTATGCAAGCAGAATGTAGTGCATTTCCTATGCTGTGCTTTGACTCAGTTCTATTCTGCTTGGGTTTAGGATTATGCATTGTGTCTTCACATTGTTTTCTCTTCATTGCACCCTTTGAAGAGTCTGGCGCTGGTTCCACATCATAATCATAGTCATCTTTCCTGGGCTTTTTTTTCCCAGACTGGTTTGCTCTTCCACGTTTACTTTTGCGCAGCACTGAGAGTGAATATGTGCGCTTATCTTCAGCTTCTCTGTAACCAATTGCCATCTGAGCAGCAAAAATGTGGTAGCATTTACCAGTACTTGGACAAGAGCAAGTAGAAGGCTCAGGTAGAAGCTTTAGTGCATGAAAATGTGTTCCATCTATGCTTTTTACTACAAAAGTGCTACTTTGTGCACAGAGAGAAACATTTCCAGAATCTACACAGTATCTGGCCATAGATGTTTGTGACATCCTGTACTGTTTTCTTTTCTCCACACATGCCACTTGTGTTGCAGTACTACCTTTAATCTGTTCAATGATTGTTTCCAGAGGATAAAACACTGGAAGTGACATGTGAATAGGACTCTCGGCCAAGTGTTGAAACTTCTTCTTGAGTTCATAGTTTCCAAGCCCAATGTGTGCACGTCTGAACTCATGGATGTAATACATCTGCATGTAGAACATTGTCAGTGCCATGCTGTCGACAGGCATGGTTTTCCAATCAGTTTGCTGCTTTATCACTTTATGCATGCTTTCACTGACATTGTTTGTCGCAGTCATGTTATTCTGGAAGGCAGCAAACCGCTCTGTAACAAATTTTGCAGCATGCTGTGCAATAGGATCCTTGATTTGTTGGTCAAAATACTCTTGAAATGGAATGCTCCATTCCAGACAAAAATGGTCATACAGCTCCTGAAAAGAATCCAATGAAGAGCTATTGATGAGTTGTTTTACATGATCTTTTAAAACTTTTGTGTCATCCTTTAACCCTCCATGCTGTTTGATCCAATTGTCTACATCTGAAATGATGTGATTAGAACATGATGTGTGGGAGGTTTGGGTAACCTTGCTGAATGGAGTCCACAATTCCTCTTTCTCTGTCACTCACAAAAGGAATGGCATATATTTTGTCACCATTCAGCAGGTTCAAAATATACCTCAGAAAGCTCTGATGATAGGTTTTAAACTTCCTTTCATGTAACAGGAAGGCAACTGGAAACACTGGATCCCCAATCAAAGATACATTGCGAATTACAAAGGGTGATATGTAGAAATCACCAAGATTAAATGTTGTATCATATGACATCAGCTGAGGAAGAGCAAGATCATTGCTGCAGATGTCAATGAGGACCTGAGCATCGTTTATGAGAGTAGGGTGCCCAAATTAAACCAAAAGATCTGGGTAGAGTGTTATGTTCCACACATAATCTTTCAGATGCACTGCAAGTTCAAACAAGCTGAATATTTCGTCATTGGTTTTTTTTGTTTCTTGGTAAATAACATTTTTCACTTGCTTCAAGTTACGTGGGCGATCCACAGCTATGTGCTTGTCAGAGCCTGTGCTGGACTGTGTACTGAGAACTTTTTGATATATTTTAAGAGGCTCCCCCTGTGACTTTGCTGCCTCCTTAATATGCGTCAGGGTAGACTTCATGGTAGAGATGAATGGTTTTTCAGAATGTTTTTGTAAACCGTGTGGTGATGGTTTGTACAAAGCTTCATTTCCCAAGTAATGTATGACATACATTTGTCTGTTTTGTGGCTCTCGTAAACAGTAAATATGACGGCGAAAACCAAAAATTGAATCTTTTCCTTTTCCTTTGCTGTCTTTTAAATAATAGTACCGTTTCAACACAGCGGGAGCATTCAGTCGTCTAGGATGATAGTTTGATCCTTTGGATACCCATCTATACTGGTCAAAACGGACATCAAATGCATTCTCAGTAGAAGAGGATACTGAACAATACACATACACTTCTCCTCCCTTTGGTTGCACGGGAGGCAGATTTATGATTCTAGCATCATTAAAATCTGTTGTTGTAAGAATGCCATGCACCTGATCCATAGACAGATCCCTGTCTTGGTTGAACATATATGGAGTATTAAAATATGTCATTTTGTATATTTTTCTCCAGTGCTTCAATCTTTATACCATACAAATGCACCAATAAAATACCACTAAATTGAGCAGGTTAACTTAAATGTGTTTATTTTCTTTTATCTGTGAGAAAATAATATAACAATGTTTTACATACAATATAATGCAGAGAAAAGTACACTATAAAATGTAAATAATTCTGTCAAGGGATTTTTTAAATGTGATGTATAATTTTGTATTATTTTGTGTATTATTTTTTCTACTAACATTTTAAGCCAGTAATTCTTAGGCTTAAAACTTAATAAAACAAAAATATATTCACTTCTTTTTCGATGAACCAACTAATCCAAATTAACCAGGAATCTGTTATAGTTCTTAAAGACAGCTACTTGCTTTGCTGAATACAATATAAAGAATGTTCAGAAGAAATAGCTTGAAACAAAAAACAGCTCAAACAGATAAATGTTAGCAGAAAACAAACTAGATGAGGATAAAAGAAATCCTTGCATTTAAACTATTTCCCCCCCAAAACAAGCCTATTTTTTTTTTTTATCTAACTAAGACTGCACAATGCAAAAAAAAGAAATTAACAGTTTCATATTAAAACTAGCAACAGAATTTTTTTTTAACAAAATGTGTTGATGCATCTAAGCACTTTTTTTTTTTGCAGTGTATACAATAACCTGTAGATATTGTGTAAAATTTAAGAATTTGAAGTGTTAAAAAAATATGTATAACAATTTATCAAAAAAAACCCCAAAAAAACCCAGAAAGTCTTAATGTGCTTAAGCACAGGTCCAAAATAACCTGTGGGATATTAAGTAAAATAAAAAATAGAAGAAAATAAAAATTGTTTAATATTAATATTTTAATAACCAAAATTTTGTAAGAAAATTAGTTGTCTGAAAATGAAATCACAGCAGAATCTCTTTGAATCTCTGTCTTTGAATGCTTCCTTCACGAAGAGTAGTGTCATGTACTATAACTGTCACTAGCTGCAACTGAACATTTGGTACCTCCCCTTTCTCGTTTGATTGGTTCATTTACTTTCAAAACTAAACAAGCCTCATCTACAGCAAAAAAAAAAAGCACAATACTTGATATTTGATTTAATAAAACCAAATGCTTTATTTAATATTAAAATAGAATAAAATAGAAATTACTTAATGATAGACAATTACTGTGAAGAAATGGATTAACAATTTAATTTTCTGAAGTATGCAAAGCTAATGAAAAGAGAGTTAATCAGTTAATTATCGTAATGCTGTCCATCTCTTTATTGCTGTTAATTTCTTCTTATTTTTTATTATATTTCTAAGCAGACACTTAGATTTAGACACTGTATTAAGGGTGAATTACAATTATTTCAAGATATAGCATTATTTTACATACAATTGCCCATTTACACAGTTTATTTTTTCAGATAAGGTTGAACTGCAGTGTACATAAATGTAGATGACAGAATAAAAATAAAAAAGTTCGTTGATGTACTCAAAGTAATTAAATTATTAAAAAATAATTTATTGCTGGACATTTAAAAAAAAGAAAACAGGACCTTTGTGCCAATTTCTATGCCGATCAGCATGACGTTTTGAAACAAAAAGATCTCTGCAGATTTTTTGGCCAATCCAACATGGACCTGGTTTTAACAAATCTCACTCTATAGTGGAGCAGATAACAGCATTTTTTCACAGGAATCGTTCAAATTGTGATACAAATATGAAACTTGCAAGAGATATTCACATAGGTGTATCTTTTCAGAAACAAAAGTTAGCCACTTGAAAATCCAAGTTGGCAGACATTTTTCAAGATGGCCGCCAATTATCTCTATTCTTGCTAAGAAATCAACCTAGTTAGTCCAGCAGAGAAACTGAATTTTTCTATAACATTGAAAATGTTTTTTTTTTTTTTTATTGTTGGTTTTGTTTAAGGATATATTCTAGAACTTACATCTACAGGATGACAGGATTTCAACTTATTGCATGTTAAAGAAGGTGCGTTCTTAGTAAAGAAATCGATTTTGGTGATTTTTTTTTAGTTTATAATATTTCTTAATAGATTTCTGTAGAATGATAATACATACAAATAGTGTTGCATCTTTAAATAAAAAACTGAGGTCCAAATATTAAAACGTGTTGGTAACAACTGTGGAATCAACTGTTTGATTACAGCTATGTGGTACTTTAGCCTCACCAAAGTGGCAGAATGCAACTTCAAAAATCCAAAACCCCCAGATACCAAAATGTTTTGCTTGATTCTTGTAGAGCTCATCAAAATCTATTACAGCAATACTAACATTTTATTATTAACATTACCTGCAGGGTTGAGCTAAATTTGAAATAAAAATTGTCACTTACATCTGACAACTTGCTAAAAGTGAGTTAAGTGTTTGTGGTATTTTTTTCTTTAACGCTCTATTCATTACGAGTCACTCAAGGTGCTACACATGATGGTAGCGTATAAGTTAAGCCCAGGGTGATTTTTTTGGTCTAGGACCCTTTTCCCTTTTGGTTGACCTTTGCAAGGCAACAGGTCAAAGGGGACATTTTTAAAAAAATAATGACCATCATTTCTGAACTCAGCATATCAGATAACCTCCAGGGGAACCTGAATATAATTTTTAAAAAATAGTTGACACTTGATATTGATGAAATGCAGTTTATTCATCACCAGTTCAAAGAAAATAAAATTAGCTGGACAAAAACTGTTGCAAGAGGATATAGCGTGTTTAGTGAGAATTTAAAATAAATATTTTGTATTATTTAAATCAACTCTACAGCTCAGAGACTTAGACTCAGCTCTAGTGTTCATTCTTTGGAATGGTGGTGTAGCTGATGTGTTATTTGGTCCAGATTTAACGTGAACAGTATGTATCTGTGGTCTACACAGCACTAAGTTTCTCCACAATAGCCTGCCAAATAAACATTTTCTGACCTTTTTTTTTTTTTAAGTCTTTATTTTGTAGAACTTTTATTATTATTATTTTCCTCAGTATTAGCTCCCCCCCCCCTTGATTAAATAATTTTGTCAAAACTTAAATTCTTATGTACACCTGATTGAGTTGCAGCATTTCATACTCTATATCCTGTGTTAATGCATGATCATTTATTAATTTTCACATCACTGTGATATTTGCAGTTTTTCCAGTTTTTTAAGATTTCATTGACTTGCTATTTTACTTCAAACATTCAAAATGGCCATTCCTGCTAACTTTCAATCTAAATGGAAGACTGACTGGAGCAAATGTTGCCTCTGTCAACTGGACAAAACAGAAGAGCTCAAGTCACCACCAAGTTCCTACAGTGCAGAACAAAATGGTTATAGAAACAATTCAATAAATGTTCCTTTGTTTCGTGCTGTCAATGCTTTACCCATCATCCTGGATCCAGCCAGATTAGATGAAGGTGCTGGTATAGAAGACACATTAATAAGGAACAAAGCAAAATATCATCAAACCTGTAGACTGATGTTCAACAACATCAAGTTACAGCGAGCTCAAAAAAGAGTATCTATTGTTCAAAAAGACACAGTTCCTAGCCCCAGCAAAATATTGAGAACTAGTACTTCTCAATTGTCCTAATGCATTTTATGTGAGAAAGAGGCTCCATAATCTGCACTGAGACAAGCAATGACCATGAAACTCAATGATAGACTAAATTAATGTGCAAGGACTCTGAATGATGGAAAGCTCTTGGCAAAACTCAATGGTGGAGATGCTGTGGCACAGGAGCTGAAGTAACATCCTGCTTGCTTGGCAGGATTGTATAACGAGAGACAGGCCACCTTAATTATGAGAAGAGTAGTCAAGATTTACCTGGCAGGGAAGTCTATCCACTGGCATTTTCTGAACAAGTCACCTATATAAATTAGCTGAAATCTTGTTCTGAAGGTACCACTCCCACCATATTCAGACTTGCAGATCTAGTAAAACTATACAAGCAGCGACTGGAACAACTGGGGGTAGAGTCACCAGATGTCAACTCAACCAGGCTAAAAGACCAGTTATTGTTGCATATGCCAGAATCACACCAGAAATATTCCTGTTAGATTTCAAGATATAGGCTGTCATACCTATTTGTGCTATGTTTTGAGTGTGTTTTCGGTATTCCAGGCCTGTCATTCCATAGAAAGCAGCTGTCATTCCATTTCATTCCACTTTTTTTCTGTATTATTTTATTTTGTAGAAACAATATTTGGGATTTTAGGATTCCTGTTAGAGATTTCGAGATATAGACTGTCATACCTATTTGTGCTATGTTTTGAGTGTGTTTTCGGTATTCCAGGCCTGTCATTCCATAGAAAGCAGCTGTCATTCCCTGTCATTCCACTTTTATTTTGTGTATTCATTTATTTTGAGGAAACGGTATTGAGGATTTTAAGATTCCTGTTAGAGATTTCGAGATATAGACTGTCATACCTATTTGTGCTATGTTTTGTGTGTGTTTTCGTTATTCCAGGCCTGTCATTCCATAGAAAGCAGCTGTCATTCCCTGTCATTCCACTTTTATTTTGTGTATTCATTTATTTTGAGGAAACGGTATTGAGGATTTTAAGATTCCTGTTAGAGATTTTGAGATATAGACTGTCATACCTATTTGTGCTATGTTTTGAGTGTGTTTTCGGTATTCCAGGCCTGTCATTCCATTTCATTCCACTTTTATTTTGTGTATTCGTTTATTTTGAGGAAACGGTATTGAGGATTTTAAGATTCCTGTTAGAGATTTCGAGATATAGACTGTCTTTCCTATTTGTGCTATGTTTTGAGTGTGTTTTCGGTATTCCAGGCCTGTCATTCCATAGAAAGCAGCTGTCATTCCCTGTCATTCGACTTTTATTTTGTTCAGTACTTTATTTTGAAGAAACGGTATTCGGGATTTTAGGATTCCTGTTAGAGATTTTGAGATATAGGCTGCCATTCCTATTTGTGCTATGTTTTGAGTGTGTTTTCGGTATTCCAAGCCTGTAATTCCATAGAAAGCAGCTGTCTTTCCCTGTCATTCCACTTTTATTTTGTGTATTAGTTTATTTTGAAGAAACGGTATTCGGGATTTTAAGATTCCTGTTAGAGATTTTGAGATATAGGCTGCCATTCCTATTTGTGCTATGTTTTGAGTGTGTTTTCGGTATTCCAAGCCTGTCATTCCATAGAAAGCAGCTGTCTTTCCCTGTCATTCCACTTTTATTTTGTGTATTAGTTTATTTTGAAGAAACGGTATTCGGGATTTTAGGATTCCTGTTAGAGATTTCGAGATATAGACTGTCTTTCCTATTTGTGCTATGTTTTTAGTGTGTTTTCGGTATTCCAGGCCTGTCATTCCATAGAAAGCAGCTGTCATTCCCTGTCATTCGACGTTTATTTTGTTCAGTACTTTATTTTGAAGAAACAATATTCGGGATTTTAGGATTCCTGTTAGAAATTTTGAGATATAGGCTGCCATTCCTATTTGTGCTATGTTTTTAGTGTGTTTTCGGTACTCCAGGCCTGTCATTCCATAGAAAGCAGCTGTCATTCCATGTCATTCCACTTTTATTTTGTGTATTAGTTTATTTTGAAGAAACGATATTCAGGATTTTAGGATTCCTGTTAGAGATTTCGAGATATAGACTGTAATTCCTATTTGTGCTATGTTTTTAGTGTGTTTTCGGTACTCCAGGCCTGTCATTCCATAGAAAGCAGCTGTCATTCCCTGTCATTCGACTTTTACTTTGTTCAGTACTTTATTTTGAAGAAACGGTATTCAGGATTTTAGGATTCCTGTTAGAGATTTTGAGATATAGGGTGTCATACCTATTTGTGCTATGTTTTTAGTGTGTTTTCGGTATTCCAGGCCTGTCATTCCATAGAAAGCAGCTGTCATTCCATTTCATTCCACTTTTATTTTGTGTATTAGTTTATTTTGAAGAAACGGTATTCAGGATTTTAGGATTCCTGTTAGAGATTTTGAGATATAGGCTGTCATTCCAATTTCTGCTATGTTTTTAGTGTGTTTTCGGTATTCCAGGCCTGTCATTCCATAGAAAGCAGCCGTCATTCCCTGTCATTCCACTTTTATTTTGTGTACTAGTTTGTTTTTAAAAAAGTGTATTCGGGATTTTAAGATTCCTGGGATTTGGAGATATTGACCGTCCTTCTGTTTTCCCCCATTGTAGTCAATGGGCATTCCACTCCCCCATTGTAGTCAATGGGCATTCCACTCCCCATTGTAGTCAATGGGCTTTCCGTTTTGTCATTCGTTTTAGTCTGTCCCTGCAAAGGGCTTGCAGTTAAAGCGGTTCATGCTGCCAAGAAGATGAAAATAATAATAGTTATTACTATTATTGTTTAGAATGAGTTGTTCTAGAAATGGTAGAAGTAGCACATGTACAAAAACCAACAGCACTCACCAGTTCCCATTACTGCTTTTCTTATGCTTCTTAGGCTACTGATGTCCTTTCACACACCCATATATATTAGTCTTAGCCAACTGCATAACTGTTAATGTGCTAAACAAAAGTATTATGCGTTCAATAATCACAAATATGCGTTAATGTGGAACAAATAAATTAAAAACAACTCATGATGTGTTGGTTTCAAACACAGGTACTTTGTTGAAATATTAAAATTAATTAATGCAGAAAATGTGGAAAAATTAATGCAGAAAATGTGGAAACTTACATAAACGTTGTTAATATAATAAATACATAATTTGTGTGTATTTGCTAATTAGTTATAAGCGTATATAAAATCATAGGCCTACTTACAACGTAGTTGCGACAAAATGGATGGATGGAGAAGACGCAGACAAACACTGGCTAGATTAAGTCTTGTATGGGAAGAACTCCTTCAGTCCCATGCAATGGGTTTGCAGGAAAGGAATCATGCATCTATTGCTTTCTTATCTAGAGCTTTCTTTCCAGCAGACACCCTCATCCACTTTGTCCCTATGTACAGACCTTTATTTGTGCATCGGCAGGAAAGACGAATGCGGGCGCATCATCGTCCCTCTGTTTGGTGGGAGGAGGTTGTGCTTCACTAGTCTTTCTCTGTCGAACAATGGATTGAAACATTTCGGGTCATCCGAGCTACGTTTGACCAACTGGTGGAACTTGTACGGGTGGACATGGAGCCGTCACCAATACATGTCTGTACACCTGTGCCGCTGCAGAAGCGAGTGGGTATTGCTCTGTACAAACTTCTTGGACCGCTGATTCGGCAGGACTGCGCACAGCAGAACGGGTGCCCACCTCAGCGGGAGCTGGGGTAGGCACCTGCAGTTCTCTTGTTATTGTGCATAGAAATTCGGCATGCAACGCACCACCTCTTGGTGCTGTTGATCAGCGTGGTCCAGCCTTTCCAAGCGGTGGCTGTATTGCTGATCCTGCCTGGCAGCGGTGCGTGCAATCAGACGGTACATCCTTCTGTACTCCAGGCGCATCAGGGGATGCTCCTGGATCAGCAGCTACAGCATTCAAACCAACTTTAATTTAAAGAAGAACCGTTGTGAATTGCTTCACAGCTTTTGTTTTACATGTGAATCCTAAGAATAATATGTGAAAAACAAAACATATCGCATATGCGCACACACTTAGCCTGACATGCGTAAAATGGCTTAATTTCCCCAACCATTTGTTTTTTCACAAATTATTATTAGGATTCACATGTAAAACAGAAGCTGTGAAGCAATTCACAACTGGTCTTCTTTAAATTAAAGTTGTTTTGAAAATGCTAGCTGCTGTGGTTGGGGATATCAAGCACTTTTAATTGACGCTGGGATGGTGGTGTGTATAAGCGATATGTTATTGTATTTCACAAATTATTCTTAGGCTTCACAGGTAAAACAGAGACTGTGAAACAATTCACATTTGTCCTCCTTTAAATTAAAGTTGGTTTGAGCGTGGTAGCTGCTGTGGTTGAGGAGATAAAGTCATTTTACGTGTGTCAGGTAGGCTGTGTGCGATGCGGTATGTTATTATTTTCCAGAAATTATTCTTAGGATTCACCTGTGAAACAATTCACAACTGGTCTCCTTTAAATTAAAGTTGGTTTGAGCACTCTAGCTTCTGTGGTTGGCGAGATACAGCCATTTTCATTCATGTCGGGTTAGCTTGAGTCAAATATCAAACGTAAAGCTAACTTTACCGCGGTAGCATATTGTATTGATGGGGCTGGTATTTCACAGGACGTCTGGGAGGATGAGGATTCCAGCAAATGGTCCAATGCCACTGCCACTGGCTGGCCACCAATTAACCGGTGCATTTCCTCCCAGAACCGAAATTGGGACCTCGAGCTTTGACCGGTGGACTGCAGGCGTTTTCTCTCCTGCAGGTACAGATGTTTCAGTTTCTTGAATTTATCTCGTACCTGCAGGAGCGTTCTATTTATACCAAGTTCAGCCAGAGCACCGGTAATACTGGTGAAAATTGTGGCATTTCTTTGGTGAGATCGATCCAGTTCATCCATAACCCCCAGGTCTGCAATAATTTGGAGGAGGGAACGAGATTCCTCATCCGTCCAGCGGACCTGGTGTTGCGTGTTGTCAGAAGGGGTGGAAGCTTGCAACATCCTGTGGGGAAAAAAAGCTACATTATTCGTAGTATTATTATTATGATAATAATGCTGGTAATAATGATCTATAGTTCTCATGCGTTCATAATACACTGAAATGAATAAATATAAACTGCTGACATCATTGTATTGGTGTAAATCAACATCTCTATATACAATTTATATATAATTTAGCCGCTACCCTCACCACTAGAAGCAGATTGATAATAATGGATGGATATTTAACTGATTTGTATTAGTAAGACTGGGATAAGGAAAATCTTACTTACGCTACAGAGGAGGACAACAGGGTGGAAAGATCGTTCCCAGAGAAGAGCGTTCTTTTACATAGGGGAAGTAGAGGAGGTATCTTGTTATTTCATGAAAGTCTATTGTTAAGTATTTTGCATGACTGTGGAGTTTGTTGCTATGGGACTAATTAGGCCAATTAGCGCGCACTTTACCGTGCTTTACCAAAGTGTAATGACACTTGAGTCGCACACTTTTTTGCCGTGCACTTTTGGAACGAGCACAATCATGTGTCATTTGCGCGTGCCACGTCATGAATGCACTATAGTAGCGTGATTAAAACTTGCATGTAAACACAGCCACTGGCTGTGAACATGAGCAGTCAGACTGATCCAATCAGAAAGCATCTTGTGGAAAAATGGATGCGCATATAAACTCAGATTTTGATTACATTGTGAGGGGATACAGAATTCTACAGCTTATCAATAAATATGGAATACTGTACCATACCTAGAATACCATGTACCTAGAATATTGGGGGACCCCAGTGTTTAATACAACTGAACACGTACCTCACAGGACAGTCTGTACAAAAAACATATGACTCTCGACTGCAACGCAGACTTTTTAGGAGTAATGTGAACACAGCCAAATATTTATTTGCAGTCTACACTGACGGATAAAGAGAGCTTTAACCAGACAGAAGAGTAAAATAAATTTAAAAAAGACACGCTGCCCAGTATTTGTGTTATGTTTTACTTGGTCTGACTTCTATTCATTGCTTATTTAATATTATCAAAGTCTTTCTGGGCAGCAATACCTCATTGATTAGTTTATATTTCCGATACAGAATTTCATGTCAAAAACAATATATAGAATTGCTAAAAATAAATATAATGTGACGCTTTCGTGCCTCAAACTAAGTAAAACAATAAGCCTGAGTACATTACGGTAACTAAGTCAAACAACAAGCCTGACTACATCACGGTTTTATTGGGAGAAAATAGTGTGGCGCGTAAACACAGATATATTTGACTTTCCAATTCAGCCGTCTTTCGAAAAAAAAACACACATCTGCGCAGGTGTGAAATTACAGGGGATACTGAATTCCATGGGGTACCAAAATCAGCATCACACCGGCCACAGCTCACTCGAATAGTTCTTTACTTTTCTTTACTCTATTTTAAAACATCCGACAGCTATACTTGCACAACTAAACAAAACATAGCTGAACTTGTTGTCTTCAGTAGCGAGCCGCCATATTTTCAAAACTTTTTTTTCTTTCTCTGTCTCTATCTTGCTCAGCTCAACCAGATTTCCCAGCAACACACCTTCCAAGCAACATCTCCTCCCATCATGCAACAGTACTAGCTTTATCCCCTGTCCTTGGAACCTCAATGTTACGTAATTCTCTCTTTTTTTCTTAAAGGTAGCAAGTACTATATAGCCAGGCAAACTGACACATTTACCTATCGTCACAACATATATTTTCCTTTTTTTATTTTTTTTTTATCTTGCAATAATTGTTAAAACTAAGGGTCATTTTTCAAAACTTACAGTCCAGCTCTTTGTTGCAAACATTATTTATCTAACTGAAACAATTACTCAATACAGGAGTTCTTTTACACAGACAACAAGGCTGCGCTGTAGGAAAACACTTTATATAAAGCACTGACCATATACCACTTGGTTGGTCCCTTGTGGCCCTTTATGTTTTTTAATCTGCTTCCAAGGATGTCAGCAAGTCATTTCAAGAAATTCCAAACATAATGTGATGCTTCTGCTTGGAGCCCACGAATGTTGGCAATGAAAAACTGAGCTTATTGAATGCAAAAAACACGGACAGGGTCATGCTTTTAGATAAACGCCCCTGACAGAAAGATATCCAACTCCTATTTAGACTCCCAGTTTATACAGGCTGTAGCTTATAGATGCAGTCATGCAAATATGGGTAACACTAATGGAAATGCCAAGAACATTGTCTGGGACATGGTGAATTACTATTGATTGCACTATCACCTTGAAACAAAATTAAGCACCTTGCAATTTTACTACAGTTCCATAAAAGTGTTTCAAAACATTTAAAGAGATTTTTAAATTACTCTTGTGTAATTCTAAAACTGATAAACAAGACTGGAGAGGGTCCATGTATGAATCATGTTAATGTTTTTTCCTATATATCCCTTCTTTTTAAGATGACTGACAGCTCCCATAACTGGAACCCCCTAATGAATGATCACCTGAGTTTGTCAAATATATCAGAGATCACTGCTCTATATTTATTAGCTAACACAAAGTAAATTCAAAATGTGCTTGCTTCCTTCCAGGTGTATCCTGAACTGTCTCCAATACCAATTACTGGGATCTGGATAATCACCTGTAAAAATAAATCAATAACAACAATGACAACAACAATACTACTAAATCTTCTTACCAATGTAAGATGTGGGTGTGTCTCATATTAACACGATTAGAAATACTGTATTAATAAAACACAGAAAAGTGAATACTTATTTTCATTAGCACACAGGCCCACCCAAATCTGCACCTATGTGAATGCCAAGTTTAAGTAAATGTATAATTTGTGTTATTGGTTTCAAAACTATGCACCCCGAAGGCGGGAGCTCAAGTTTAGGACAAATAGGCTTTAGAGAAAATGTTGCAGGCTTTAGCCAATCAAAGCAAAGTGGTCATTGTGATGCAATGTTTGGGTGGGACTTCCTCTCACACAACAAATCATGTGCAAGCCGCATTTGATTAACAGCTTGTGAGGCATTTGGTGCAGATCTGTTAAGTCCCAGACGTTTCCATATTCCAAGTAACTTCATTTAAAATGTGCAGTTTTTTAAGCAAACTTGCAGACTACTTAGCAGTAGTGCGGCGGTCAACATGCCAAAAACCAATTAGTACTTAATTGTTTTAAAAGACAACGGACAGATAATTAAGCTACAAAACCATCTCACATATCATCCTCTTCCTCCAAATCTGCAAATTATTCATTTACATCTACTTCAGCAGTGGAAATGGCAAAATGTGAAAATAAATGTCGGAAGAGAACATTTCCAAATCGACTAGATGATTAGGTTTGTTAATTCATCTTTGGGAAAGTCAACCAGGGAGCACTCTAATGAAGATTTGAGAACAATGTGGAATCATATTTTACTAGATTGTCAACTTTGCGAATTGAACAGCTGCTTTCAAAATGACACACAGATATGATATATCCTCATGAAAGCCATGTTTGTATGCTTGCCAACATCGGACACAATCAGCAATAGAAAAAGTCTACTACTGCAATGTACTTTGTTGTGCAACGGTAATATTGATGAAGCTGAAGTTTTTAGTCTTTGTTCAACAAATAAAGTCCAAATCGACTGTGGGGAAAAATGATCCAACATTAATTTAAATTTGTGATGATTGCTACTTGATTATCTTTCCAAATATTTACACACTTTTAAAACTCTTCTCCACCGTGAGCAGAAATAAGACAGCTGCGCAAGCCTCAATGCTGACAAGGCACTTGAACATACTGTCTCTCCTGTCGTTTGAAAGAGAGCTGTGCGATTCTCTGGAGTATGAATGGCAATATTCAGCAGCAAGCCCCGACACCTTACCCAGTAAGGTGGCGCGGAGATGAGAGGATACTAATTAGGCAATGGTATGTCATTTGCTAGCTTTCATTTTATTTAATAATTGCTTAATGTAATATTACAGTGTTCTCACTGATTTGGTGATGCTGCCTGTTTGGCTTTTTAAAGCGCATTCACTGTGGACATACAGTATGTAAATCTATTTTTTGTCTACTTCAAACATTTTAAATGGATTTACATGGGAAATATTTGATGTATTCAGGGTTTTAATGGATTTAAATCATTTTTGCAATGTAAACTATTTCCTGTGATGTTAGACCTTTGGTGCCCACCCACATTTCCAAGCTTAGCTATGCCACTGCTACAGACCCATCAGTCTCACCTCCATAACAAGTAAAATCGTACTAGGGAAACCAGAGGAGTATCTTTACAGCAACGGCATCATAGGAGACATCGCCAAGAAAGGGGCACTCACTGCAACGATGGATACAGAAGTAGCCTATGACAAAATATACTTGGACTTTCAAAAAGCCTTTGACATCACGCAATGAAAACGGAAAACAGAATTCTTGGATGTATTAGCAAAAGTGTAGAGTAAGAATCCAAAGAGGTTACAATGAGGCTGTATAATGCCCCGGTGAGACCCAACTTGGAATACGATGTAAAATTCCAGTCACCACAACACCAAAGGGACATTGTGGCCATGGAGAGTGTCCAGAGAAGAGCAACCAGACTAATGCCAGGACTTAAAGGACTGAGCTACTAAGAGACAGTCAGCATGGTTTTAGGAAAGGGAGATCATGTCTAACTAAGCTGCTTGATTGTTTTGAGGATGCAACATCGACAATGGATAATTGCAAAGCATACGACATGGTTTATTTAGATTTCCAGAAAGCTTTTGACAAATTCCCGCATAAAAGATTAATTCTCAAACTGAACGCAGTAGGGATTCAAGGAAATGCATGCACATCTCAAAATGGAGCAACGTAACCAGTGGTGTACCACAGGGATCAGTATTAGGTCCTCTATTCTTAATCTACATTAATGATTTAGATTCTGGTATAGTAAGCAAACTTGTTAAATTTGCAGGCGACACAAAAATAGGAGTGGCAAACACTGTTGCAGCAGCAAAGGTCATTCAAAATGATCTAGACAACATTCAGAACTGGGCAGACACATGGCAAATGACATTTAATAGAGAAAAGTGTAAAGTACTGCACGCAGGCAATAAAAATGTGAATTATAAATATCATATGGGAGATACTGAAATTGAAGAAGGGAACTATGAAAAAGACCTAGGAGTTTATGTTGACTCAGAAATGTCTTCATCTAGACAGTGTGGGGAAGCTATAAAAAAGGCCAACAAGATGCTCGGATATATTGTGAGAAGTGTTGAATTTAAATCAAGGGAAGTAATGTTAAAACTTTACAATGCGTTAGTAAGACCTCACCTGGAATATTATTATTTGTTCATTTAGCAGACGCCTTTATCCAAGGCATCTTACAGAGACTAAGGTATGTGAACTATGCATCAGCTGCAGAGTCACTTACAATTACATCTCACCCGAAAGAGAGCACAAGGAGGTTAAGTGACTTGTTCAGGGTCACACAACGAGTCAGTGGCTGAGGTGGGATTTGAACCAGGGACCTCCTGGTTACATGCCCTTTTCTTTAACAATTGGACCACACAGTTCAGTTCGTAACAAAAAGGATATTGCTGCTCTAGAAAGAGTGCAAACAGTATGCAGACAGGCTAAAAAAAATTGAATCTATTCAGTCTTGAACAAAGAAGACTACACAGTGATCTGATTCAAACATTCAAAATCCTAAATGGTATAGACAATGTCGACCCAGGGGACTTTTTTGACCTGAAAAAAGAAACAAGGACCAGGGGTCACAAATGGAGATTAGATAAAGGGACATTCAGAACAGAAAATAGGAGGCACTTTTTTACACAGAGAATTGTGAGGGTCTGGAACCAACTCCCCAGTAATGTTGTTGAAGCTGACACCCTGGGATCCTTCAAGAAGCTGCTTGATGAGATTCTGAGAACTTAGATGGGCTGAGTGACCTCATCTCGTCTATACAGTACTGTGCTATCAAATGTTGTGCCCACAACAAATAGTGGAGGCAGACCAACTGTGCTGCAAACCTAACGCTATCTTAACATAGTTTTTTTGCACTGACTTTTTATTATAGTTTTAGTTTTAACAACATGTCTGTAAACAGATGGTATGCTTGCAGAGCTAGAGGCAGTGATACAGAAGAATCATGTAGGCTATCTGTGGCAAAGTGGCTGCTGAGTAGAAACAGGTGCAGAGGTAATGCACTGCAGGAATAATCACACAAAAGGAAACTGTAATCCGGTTTGGAAAAAGGGTCTTTTAATAGTAAAAACTCCCGGACTGGCAACCAAACAATAATCCTCCGGCAATACACACCAATGTGTAAAGCACGGAAGGAAACGATAATAATGGTTTGCAAACCAAATAATAACAACATGTTATCCGCCCCACAATAATACTTGACACGGTCACCAGTCTGGGTGCATGCAGTAGTGCTCGTGGTTGTTGATAACAAATAGTGACTGTAGTGCTGTTGTTCCGGGTAGTGCTGGCCCAAGGCGACAGCTCCGGAGACGTGTTAGCCGTCTAGTGAATTTACAAAAACAAAAGACAATTACTAACAGTGATACAATCAAACAAAACACTCACAAACTATTTTCTTTACAATACAATACAAATGGGAAACTCTCACAGTCCTTCCAGTTCCTTGTAGTTCTGAACCAAGCAAAGGAAAAGATTTACGATCCTTATATTTCTGTCACACTATCACACTACATTTTCTACTGCACATAAAATGAATGATGATGTTTTATGCCACTGCACATATTCTCAATGTAATGATGACTATATGTTATATGGCACTCAAATTGCATTAATAGCTCTGTTGTGTATTGACCACAGGTACAGAAACATGCTGTTTACAGTTAAGAAAACAGCTTGGCTGTGACTGGCTTGTAAGTAAGTGTCACAAGGCTGGCTGAGTGGTGACGTCAGAACCAGGAAATGAATAACACAGACAGGACGGATGAAATGGTAAATGCGCTTGCTTGTTTATTGTAAATAAAAAGGTTGAACAAAACAAAACAGAGGACACGGCACTTGAGGCCAAAATAAATAGACAAATAAAACGGATTAACACTTAAAAAAACGGTGGACTAAACAAACACAGTGAGTAAGAATAAACAAACAAACAAGTACCGGGCAGGTCCTACCAGCACACAATAGCCATTGTTGTTATTATTGTTATTATTATTATTATTATTATTATTATTATTATTATTATTTCACTTTATTTTTCTTCTCCTCTCTCTCCCGTTCACTACTCACCGAACACCAAACCTGAGTGAGTGCTTTGTGCATCTATATATACTGTTTTGCCGAGATTCAATTACTAATTAATTATTCACTTGAATCCCAGCACGTGAACTAATTCTGTGCAACCCCGTGCTCACATATTAAATACTTTAAATGCACGTGAAGTGAAGTGTAATCCCCGTGCCTAAATAATTTATACATTGTAAGTAACTCGTGCTGCACACACCCATTTATATCCCATGCAGCCATATCTATACACCAACATTAACACACCACACCCATCATATAACACAGAAATGCACACAGGGATGGGGCACATTGCCACAGTAAGATACAGTTACAACAGTTTATAATTGTGAATAATCTCTATAGGTCTGACAATGCTTTTTTTTTTACCCACACCTGTTATTATCATCATTGTAAAACTGATGTCTCATATTGTTATTTGAATTTGATATTTACTGCTGCGGTAATAAAATTAAAAAAAAACAAAAAAAAACATATGCTGCAGAGCCATACAAACAAATATTAAAAAACAAAATTCAACATTTTGCACAATACATGTGTATACCTTCATTTTCATATAGTAATTTGGTCTGAATTACTAAACTTAGAAAGTAAGTTTGAGAATTGCTTGTAAATTAAATCTGTTCATATCTTATTTCATTTTGTAAGATAATTTACAAAGAGTTTAAAAATCACGCCTTCAATGCAGTGTCTTCTCTAGAACAACATATTTGAAAAATTTAACAAAATAAATAAAAATAGTTCCTGAATTTCTTTTTGATTGTGCTTTGTGAAAACCTTTTGGCTTTTGTTGCCATCTGTTATTGCTATTGGCCACTAGTATACATCTTCCACTACAATGAATATATAGTACAGTGGCAAGCCATTGAGTATTCTTCAGCTTGCCATACAGCTAGTTTTTCTTCACATCATTGCTTTTCACAGCTGTTACTTGTTGGGTTCCAGCTGTTAAGTGCATTGTTAGCATAATTATTGAACCTTACCTCATTATCATCAACCTAGAATACACTATTGTTCTTTTTACTAGGGTGAATTTTCAGTTCCTATTAAATAAATTAAGTAGTTCTTGGAGAATCTCAACGGTTTCAATATGACCTTTTCTAAGCCAGATGTTTGGTATGACATTTTGACTTTCCAACCAAACAACTGCAGCATGTGCAGTATATATTGTTTTCTTATGTTCAATGTGGTATCTGAGGTGATCAGTCAATATATAGCATACAATCACTCAATTTTCAACCTCATGCCATCAACATTTCTAGTTTGATGATGGTGAAAAATGGTTATTGGGATCCAGTGTAAACATCTGTTTAGTAAAAGGGAGGAATTCGAATAAGGTTTACACCTCTGCTGGTGATTACAGAAATACTGTAGTTTGGTAATGATCTTAAAAAAAAAAACATCTCTCTGTTTACTCTTCCAACCGTACTTCAGTATTTTCATGAGATGCAGTTTCAGAGCAGGTTTCTTAAAATCGGACTGTATATCCTAGGTTAAAGAGCATTTTGCATGAGCTTCAATAGTCATTGACTGGTCGAATAGCTGTTTCTGTGCTACAAAGTGATAGAAAACCAGATTGAGACTGGCAATTGGTCATGTAAGAAGTGACCTTTAATTCAAGGACCTGAAATGCCAGATTTAACATGGGTTTATAGTTACACAAGATAACAGGCTGTACTTGGCATTTAAATGGATAAGCTGATTAGTGTTCATCAGAAATGGCCACTTATTTTTCCAAATGGTTCAAGTACACAGAAAGAGTACTTGAAACTGCAAGCGCAAGTCAAAAAGGAAGTTAGAAAGGCCAAGAGAGAGATAGAAATGAACATTGCCGAGGGGGCTAAAACCAATTCAAAAAAGTTTTTTCCAGTATTATAACAGCAAAAGAACATTCAAGGAGGAAGTAAAATGTCAAAGAGATACAAATAGCAACACAGGGTTCATATACTTTTTCAACATCAAAATTCCATACTTTTTCCAGACTTCCATTTGTTTTTCTCAGACTTGTGTATTAGTAGTTTCTACTAGTTTTTCGATAGGCGGGCAGCCGCAGAGCATTATAGCTTTTTGATCCAGAGCAGAAGTTGCTCCTGGTTTTCTAAAGCCCGCCACACACAGCCCGACTCAAGCCGTCCCGACTCATCACATCTCATATGGCCGTACAGAGTTTGGATGAATCGTATCAGTGTGCGTGCCCTTAAAACCAAGATTATGCAGATTTCAGTCGGGATGTCTTTAGATTTGAAGACTGAACATGTTGAATCTTTTTCAGACACAGTTTCGTTCAGATGTGATCAGTCTGTCTGTGTGCGGCGGTTGCCGACCAAGATTGACTGTGACCGATTAGTCATAAGGGTGTCAACCAATGGTGAAGCAGGTTTAAGTGACGTAGCTTGTCATGTAACTTGTCACAAGATGGTGGAATATTGACAGCTTTAGTTCCACAGGTAAAAATACATTAGTCTTGAATTGCTGAGTGTCCTGAATTCAAAAATATCAGATATGTGCACATTTGAATAGGTTTTTTTTAGGTGTTTACTAATCAAAGGTAAATTATCAATTTACCTTTTTATTATCAATCTACTGGCAGCCTATATTTTCTTACTGCGCTAAAACAGAAGTAATAGGTGTGTCGATCTCCAATAGGTCACAAATCACAAGCCCCTAGATCCACTCGCTGAGAAAAAAACCTGCCAAAGTCAAATAAAAAATCAACAGGTTGGATTTTATTTACCACAGGCTAAAGTGTAGTAGACAAGCTATACAAAAAGTCAAACACTGCCTGAAATGTTTGCACGGTGTAAATGGTCAATTAATTAATAGGCTAAGCGCTTCTTTTGGTTGCCTCGCAGCGCTGTCTCCTCCGTCTAATCAGCATACAATTCCATGCATAATATGAGGGTCGCTATGTTGAGCTAAGTTAATACAAAAATGTGTACAGGGCAGTATTAATTAAATCTGCATACATAGTAATCACCAGGATCTAGTTGTGGTCCGTCTAATTCAGTCTTAGCAGTGTGCGACACCCAGTCTGGAAAAACTCAATTGTGACATCAAGCCAAAACTGAGCACAACTGATCGCAAAATCTGTGCATACTCAGATGAGATGAGTTGGGATGGCTTGAGTCGGGCTGTGTGCAGCGGCCTTAAAAGTATTTGTCAGAATCTGGAGGTGCATATCTAGCAAGAGACAAAGCAGGTATGCAAAAGAGAAGTATCACACAATCCAAGAAATGTCCAATATTTGAGGACTACATTGCATTATTTACAAAAAGAATATAAAAAAGTTGTATACTGTAAGTATACTTGTGCCAAAATAGGACAGTATAATGGTACGAATAGTATACTAAAACCAGACAATTTTGGCACAAGTATAATTGCAGTATACTACTTTTTTGTAAGAGATGATATTGGATTCTGATACAAACTTCTGTATACCCTCTGTTAAACGTTGAACACTATGGGAGGTGCAAAATAACAAAAATGAAATAACAAATGTGCATGCATTATATATTAAAATGTGCAAGTGTCGTATATTAAACATACAAGTCAAATATTAAATACAGTACACCCTCGTTATAACAATCCTGTTTGGGTCCAAAACCTTTTGTTCGCTATAGTAAAAACCAGTCCAGAGCCCTAACCACTACTCCACACTGCTGCCCCTATTAATAATAATAATAATGAAAATAATAATAATAATAATAATAATAATAATAATAATAATAATAATAATAATAATAATGAGAGTGAATAAAAGTAGAATTACAAGTACAGTACCTATTTGTGGCATGCTGCACCCCCCCCCCCCCAAAAAAAAAAAAAAAAAAAAAACCATGAGACTGTTGCTGCACTCAGTACTGTAAGTTGAAAATTAGTTTGGCATTTTTCCATACTTTTTCCAGACTTCCAGCCCCGCGTACGAACACTGGTAACATCATAGATGAAGAGAAAAAAATAGCAAATATATTAAATGATTACTGATACAGATAGAAACATCATAGATGAAGAGAAAAAAATAACAACTATATTAAATGATTACTTATATTAAATAATTACTTTTCACATGTTTTTACAAAGGATACAGACAACATGTCCCACATGTCGACCTGTTCCTATCCAGTTTTAAATAACTTTAGCATAACAAAGGCAGAATTGTTAAAGGGACTAGGAGCTCTTAAAATAAACAAATCCCCTGGGCTGGATAAGACCCTCCCAATAGTACTCAAAGAAATGTAAGAAGTTATTTACAAACTGCTAACCAAGATCATGCAACAGTCTCCTAACACAGCAGTTGTACCGACAGACTGGAGAATTGCAAACATAATACCGATCCACAAAAAGGGAGACAAAACCAAACCAGGTAACTATACAGACCAATAAGCCTGACTTCTATTATATGTAAACTTATGGAAACTATAATAAGATCCAAAATGGAAAATGACCTATATGGTAACAGTATCCCGGGAGACAGCATGGTTTTAGGAAAGGGAGATCATGTCTAACTAATCTGCTTGATTTTATTTGAGGATGCAACATTGACAATGGATAATTGCAAAGCATATGACATGGTTTATTTAGATTTCCAGAAAGCTTTTGACAAAGTCCCGCATAAAAGATTAATTCTCAAACTGAGAGCAGTAGGGATTCAAGGAAATGCATGCACATGGAGTAGGGAGTGGACAGCTCCAGGACACACAGTTACATGAAAACCACAACATGACCCCGAGCTGCACGCATAAAATAGTGATCCCCCTGAGCCCTATTGGCTCACACAAACAGAGGTACATTTACATACACGAGGTCCAATGGCTCAAATCTTCAGTCCGGCGCAAACAGCTGGTTGGCAGAACCGAGCACAAATCACAGTGCAGCCAACACAGACTCCATCTACATACAGCTGCACTGTACACGTGACACCCCAGGCAGCACCAACAATGCCTAGACACAAAAACACGTTTCTACTGACAACAGCACACTGACACTAACATTCCTGCACCCCACAGGGACCAGGTCAGTGTGGTTGCCAGGGTGGAGGACAGCAATGCAACGTGACAACCACTTCAGGGGCTGAGCCGCATCATGGATCTCCAGGGCAACCACCAATTCCAGACCCCCGTGCCAGTCCTGGATGGCAGTCCATCCTGGGTCCAGGCTTCCTGGGACCACTGCCCCTCTCCAAACAGAGGCTAGCTAGCACAGCCCCAACAGCAACCTCTGAACCCGGTTTGGCGAGGGCTGGGTCCTGCAGCCACGGCGTGGGGCACTCTGTCTCGGGTGGCGATGCTGGGCTCTCTCTCTGGGTCTCTGGCGATGCTGGGAGCCCTCTCTGGGGCTCTGGCAGTGCGGGGCTCTCTCTCTCTCTCTGGGTCTCTGGTGGCACAGGCTCTCTCTTTGGGGTTCTGGCAGTGCGGGGCTCTCTCTGGGGCTCTGGCGATGCTGGGTGCCCTCTCTGGGCCTCTGGCAGCGCAAGGCTCTCTCTCTCTGTGGCTCTAGCGACGCTGGGCTCCCTCTCTGGGGCTCTGGCAGCGAGGGGCTCTCCCTCTGGGGCTCTGGTAGCACAGGACTCTCTCTCTGGGGCTCTGACGGTGCTGGGCTCTCTTTTTGGGCCTCTGGTGATGCTGGGCGCCCTCTCTGGGCCTCTGGCGGCACGGGGCTCTCTCTCTGTGGCTCTTGCGACGCTGAGCTCCCTCTCTGGGCTCTGGTGGCGCAGGGCTCTCTCTGGGGCACTGACAGCACGAGGTACTCTCTCTCTCTGGTAGCATAGGACAGTCTCTTCTGGGTGGCGGGAGGTACTCTTTCGCTGACGTCACTGTGCAGTCTCTCACTGGCGGCAGCGTGGCACTTTCTCTTGGGCGGCGCGGGATACTCTGTGCAGGGCGGTGCAGGACAGTGTCTCTCAGATTGCAGTTGTGGCGCGGGGTTCTCTTTCTCAGAAGGTAGTGCTGGGCACTCTGGCGATGCTGGGACTCTGCCAGTGGCTGCACTCTCTCCGGCAGCGACTCAAAAGCCACCTGGATAACCTCATCCCACTCCCTCTCTGAGCGACACGGTTTCTCCTGGTGCCACACCCCCAGCTGTGCTCTCTCCTACTCGTCCAGTGCGGGGCTCTCTGATTCGGCAGGTGGTAGGAAGACAAATAGGAAAGAAAGAGCTGCCAAGTTTAAAATCACATCTCCCTGCCTGCGCTTTTTGTCTCCATTTTGTCATGTGTTTTTAAACTACTATTTTAAAAGGCATTGGGGTTTTAGAGGAGTGCTGGATACAGGCTGTATTGGTTTTATTACTGTTTTTTTTTTTTTTTCGTGAGCCCCGTCTTTGAGCAGGTGTTGAGCCGCACTGCGAGCAGGTGTTGAGCCGCACTGCCCTTTAGTTTGAAATTGTAATTCTGTGTTTAGTTATTGTTTTAATTAACGGGCAGAGCAAACCACCTGTCGTGACTGTGTATTCTAGAGCTGCCCTGTTTGTTAAGTATAGTTTACCACCTGTATTTAATAAAACAATGTTCATTGCCCGACATAGTAGAGTTGTCTAGTTTGTATTTTCCTTCTGGTATTCTGCCTGGCTGATCCCACCCTGATCAAAAATAATGAGTGCCCCTTCCAGGTGCGACATATGTTCAGCAGCAATCTGCCACATAAATTAAAGTGATTTTTAAAAGAAATAAATATAATATTTGATTCAGCATAATGCAATTGACATATCCAAATTCAATCATGATTTCATATTATTTCATCAACAGTATACAATAGAAACTATCAACAATATATATGCATGTTAAAGTTATGTGCAAAAGTATGTATGTTCAATGCAAGTGTCACTCATATCAACTACATTTTTTTCACATTAAAAATGTTACACATAAATAAAACACATTTAATTTTTTTAAAAGTTTGCAATATAAACCCTGTGTGGGAAATGAACCCAAGACATGCTTCTAATGCAGGTTGCAGTGCAGGCGCGGTAGCTTTCACATCACCAAGTAGTATGCAAGTTTGCAAGTAGTATAGCAGTAAAGTTACAGTTTTTATAACAAGTAACGAGATTAACTATTTTGTAAATAATGATTGTGTATTATTCCAATTGTATTGAACGTTTTCATGTAATTTTGCAAACTATCATAATAAGCATACATGCCAACAGTCCCTATATGGTTGGGACAGTATATGCTGTATACATTGTTTTAATTGTGAGTATATTTTACGAAATATGTTACAAGTTCATATACGAACTTAGAAATACTGTATATAATTCATATTAGTACTGTATTTTGTAACAAACTTTTGAAAATGTATTTTTTCTTAATAACATGTACCGGTAAGTACGTTTTCTTAAAAGGAAAAAAATAATCTTGGTCAAATCACGTCAAAGTGTGCTCGCTCACCGGTGGTGCACAGTAGGGGTCACAAATTCCAAGTATCTGGCACATCATAAATGATATCTTTCTAATTCCTGTGATGGAAGATGGAAGAAAAATACTCAAAATATCGACAGTATGTAGCTGGCTGGGGCCTGCTGGTGTCACGTGACTGCAACTTGGATTGTTTACATCACATGGATATGTTCGTTGTCTTCAGCATTATTCAAATGCTGGAGACAAAGTAGAATGTACAGATCAGTACTAAACAGTACATTTTTCCAAATAAGATAGTGAAAATCGTTTAAGAAAAGGAGACAATACATGTAACATAGACAGATGAAACAAACTGAACAGACAACACGTCCTGCAACAAAGCAATTGTCCGGGTCGTTACAATATATTTAATTTGAAAGTAAAAATATATGAAAGCATGATGACCTTTGTGTACAAAAATCTTCATTAATATTGAACAAGAACTGTTGAATATTTATTTTTGTTTCATACAGCATTGTTTATATGATAGTGAAAATAAATAAATATTCATTTATTTCAATATTTATATTAATGGATTTATTTATTTATGTTTTACTTTTACCAAATATATAGGCTATCCTCCAGCATAGCTAAAGCTCAAAATCTCAGAATGAGAATTGATGAAGACGGATTATGGCTCGAAAAATCTCAAAAATATAAGAGTCCAGAGAATTCTCAGCTTGCTGACTTCATCTGTCAAAATACGGCTTGTCTCAACTAATTGTATAGCACTGACAGTTATTTATTTTTTAGCAGACACCCTTATCCAGGGCAACTTACAATTGTTACAAGATATCACATTATTTTTACATACAATTGCCCATTTATACAGTTGGGTTTTTACTGGAGCAATCTAGGTAAAGTACCTTGTTCAAGGGTACAACAACAGTGTCCCCCACCTGGGATTGAACCCACGACCCTCCAGTCAAGAGTCCAGAGCCCTAACCACTACTCCACACTGCTGGCCAACACAAGATGCTTGCAAACTGAAGGTTGTAGGTTCAATCCCATGTATACCAGACCTTTTTTATATAAAAAAAGTTTGGTTTTTTTGTTGTTTTTTTTTAGCAGGCAAATGTTCCATTTTATTTTAAAACAGAAAGAAGTCATTTAATATAAATTATATAGTCATCACAATAAGTGCATTCCCTGGTGTATTTCCATGTTAAGTTAATTGTCATTAAAATCGAATGTGCTGTAACATATGCGCATCCCTGGGGTCTTCAATTTTTTTTTTTGCCTGCAATGCGTACTAGTCTATTTTAACTTGTCCATTTTGAAATATCAATAAATTGTTTAATATACATGATACAGTCAAAATAAGTGTGTTCCCCAGTATATATGCATGGAAAAAGGTGCCTGCAAAAATCTACAAAAAAAAAAATGTCAGAAGAAAAAGAAGAAGGAGGTGGACATTTTACCTTCCTTTGGCAACTTATTTCTCTTAGTGTAGGACAGGTTGTGACAAGATGGCGTAAGGGATGAGGCCCAGAGACAGACTGCAGTTCAAACAAAAGACTTTTAATAAATAAAAGACACAAAATAAACAGGCACGAGGGCCAAACAAAAGGTTTTTAAACACAAAGACAATAAACACAAAGTAAAAATTACAAAAAATAAGACTTCCAGGCTTAGCTTTGCCTTCACTGGATTGCAAAATGAACAAAAACCAGCACACCCTTGCTTCCTCAGCTCCCTCTCCCTACTGAGGTGCTAAGGCCTCCTTTTATGCCAGGTGGCTGCATGTTAATTGATTGATTGATTGCTCCCACCTGATGCAATAAACCTGGGCAAGGAGGAGAATTTAACCCCATCCCTGCCAACATTTACAAGGGCAGAGCACTGGGGCTATTTCAGCGGGCGGTGGTGGGCGGGGTTGATGTCAGATCCCCCAAGCTTTCTTCAATGGCGAGGGTCCCAGACCTTCAAACCACGCGAATGCTGGCAGGGAACCTGGACCCTCCAGCAGGAGCAACGCTGGTGGCACCTCTTGTGGCGGAGGCGGGAACGCCGGCCCGTCTCCCTTTGGTGGCGGAGGCGGGAGCGGCGGCCCGTCTCCCTCTGGTGGCGGAGGCGGGAACGGCGGCCCGTCTCCCTCTGCGGAGGCGGAGGACCCTCAGGAACAGCAGACGGAGACTGCGGACCCTCAGAAACAGCAGGTGAAGATGGTGGACCCTCAGAAACAGCAGACAGACCCTCGGGAACAGCAGGCGGAGACGGCGGACCCTCCGGAACAGCAGCCGGAGACGGCAGCCACTCCGGCAATGGCAATTCCAGCTCCTCCGGTGGGAACGGCTTCAGCCACTCCGGCATCGGCGGTGGTGGCTGTGGCCATTCTAGCGGCCTCTGAGGTCGGACTGGCACCTCCTGCCATCGCAGCCGGGTGCGCCTCCACTGAGCTCCTCTCAGCAGCATGTGCAAGGGCTCCTGAGGGGCGTCAGCCTTCTTCCTTTCCAGTTCTCTGGTCCGTGGTTCCTCCACTTCCGGTTCTCTGGTCTGTGGCTCCTCCCCTTCTGGCTCTCGGGTCCGTGGCTCCTCCCCCTCCGGCTCTCGGGATGGCACTCCACCCCCTCTGGCTCTCGGGACGGCAGCTCCACCCACTCTGGCTCTCGGGACGGCAGCTCCATTCCCTCTGGCTCTCCGGACGGCATCTCCACTCCCTCTGGCTCTCGGGACGGCAGTTCCACCCCATCTGGCTCTTGAACGACTGGGGCCTCTCCTATGTCTTCGGCCAGATACCCTAAAACCATCAGGGCGATTTCTTGGATGGACGCCGGGTGGTGTTGCCTTCCCTATTCATCCCACCTCCCCCCATCTCGGCACGACAGGGCGTTGATGGCTAGGGGCAGGTCATTGAAGAGGTCCCCCTCTGGGTGTACCAACCAGTCCCAAATCTCCTGGGATGGTGGTGAACCCGGTGGCAGTGTAGGTAGAGGGGTGGACACTGGTACCTGGGGTGGCAGTTGCTCCACTTCCTGGGCCTGGGTGTAGAAGCATCCTGCCCAATTGTGGCCGCATTCCTCGCACCGCCCACACCAGTCAGCTGGTGGCACCTCTGGGCAGGATCTCCAGCGGTGGTCCTTCCCACACCAGGAACACCAGGGGAAAAGGCTGGTCCTCCAGCTGGGGTGGCAGCAGCTTTTGTTGCTGCTGTCGCTGCTGCCGCTGCCTGCTTCTTCTGCCCATTTTTTTTTTTTTTTTTTTATTCACAAAAAAATCCTGCAGTACTGCTCTGAACCTCCTGACGGTGCTATATCCCAACACTAACACCACATGACAAGATGGCACAAGGGATGAGGCCCAGAGACAGACTGCAGTTCAAACAAAAGACTTTTAATAAATAAAAGACACAAAATAAGCAGGCACGAGGGCCAAACAAAAAAGGTTCTTAAACACAAAGACAATAAACACAAAGTAAAAATTACAAAAATAAGGCTTCCAGGCTTAGCTTTGCCTTCACTGGATTGCAAAATGAACAAAAACCAGCACACAAAGAAAAACACCCTTGCTTCCTCAGCCACCTGACATAAAAGGAGGCCTCAGTAGGGAGAGGGAGCTGAGGAAGCAAGGGTGTTTTTCTTTGTTAATTAATTGATTGATTGATTGCTCCCACCTGACGCAATAAACCTGGGCAGGGAGGAGAATTTAACCCCATCCCTGCCAATATTTACAAGGGCAGAGCCCTGCTCTGCCACACAGGTATTTACTTTCTTTTCAACATTTCACGTAAGAATGTTGGGAACTGCAAATTAAATGTGGAATGGTGCTTTTGGCTGATTTACTTTCGCTGCGCCAATAGCCTGAAAACACGTAAACTATCTGTGTTGTGTAGATAGTCACTGGCAGTTCTTGGCGCGAGGAACTACCATTCCTCTCGATAAATAAACAACAGAAACAGCAAAGGTTAGGCTAATATTAAATGTTTGCCATAAAGTTATTTTATTTATTTATTTATTTATTTATTTATTTATTGCATTGAGATAATTGCATAAATTAATTTTAGGTTAAAAAAAACTGTCAAAATGTTAAAGAATCAAGAGAAAAACAGTCCTGCTTTGCCATGTAAATCAAGAGCAAAATGAAAGTTAAACGCCTAAATCTAAGTACACTGTTTAAAATTAATACTTATATGTATCAACTTAAGGTCTGGAAGTCCCAGTTTCTGTTGCTTCTTCTTCAGATCTCGCTACTGAGGGAGCCAGAGATAGAGGGAGGAGCTGCCATCCCGAAAGCCAGCGAGGCAGGAGCTGCCATCCCAAAAGACAGAGAGGGAGGAGCTGCCGTCCCGAAAGCCATAGAGGGAGAAGCTACCCTCCCGTCCCGAGAGCCAGAGAGGGAGGAGCTGCCGTCCCAAAAGCCAGAGAGGGAGGAGTTGCCATCCCATCCCGAGAGCCAGAGAGGGAGAAGCTGCCATTCTGAAAGCCAGAGAGGGAGGAGTTGCCATCCCATCCCGAGAGCCAGAGAGGGAGGAGCTGCCATCCTGAAAGCCCGAGAGGAAGGAGTTGCCATCCCATCCCGAGAGCAAGAGAGGGAGGAGCTGCCATCCCGAAGGCCAGAGAGGGAGGAGTTGCCATCCCATCCCGAGAGCCAGAGAGGGAGGAGCTGCCATCCCGAAGGCCAGAGAGGGAGGAGCTGCCGTCCCGTCCAGAGAGCCAGAGAGGGAGGAGCTGCCTTCCTGAAAGCCAGAGAGGGAGGAGCTGCCGTCCCGTCCAGAGAGCCAGAGTTGGAGGAGCTGCCATCCCGAAAGCCAGAGAGGGAGGAGCTGCCATCTCGAGAGCCAGAGAGGGAGGAGCTGCCATCCCGAGAGCCAGAGAGGGAGGAGCTGCCATCCCGAGAGCCAGAGAGGGAGGAGCTGCCATCCCAAAAGCCAGAGAAGGAGGAGCTGCCATCCCGAAAGCCAGAGAGGGAGGAGCTGCCATCCCGAGAGCCAGAGAGGGAGGAGCTGCCATCCTGAAAGCCAGAGAACAAGGAGCTGCCATCAAGAAAGCCAGAGAAGGAGGAACTGCCATCCCGAAAGCCAGAGAGGGAGGAGCTGCCATTCCGAGAGCCAGAGAAGGAGGAGCTGCCATCCCGAAAGCCAGAGAACAAGGAGCTGCCATCCCGAGAGCCAGAGAGGGAGAAACTACCGTCCTGAAAGCCAGAGAGGGAGGAACTGCCTTCTCGAAAGCCAGAGAGGGAGGAGCTACCCTGTGAGCCAGAGGGGGAGGAGCTGGTGTCCTGAGAGCCAGAGGGGGAGGAGCTGCCATTCCTGGGACAAGGACAACAGCCATACATGCTGCAGAAGGCAGCGCGGAGGAAGCCAGCCATGCAACCGCCAGCTGTGCCACCCTCTACGCAGCCACGGCCATGAGTGATGTGTGTTCATCCAGGGTTGGGGTTTTGGATGGAGTGACCACTGCCGGAGTGTCAGACAGCGAACCGCCATTGCCGGGGTGTTCGGCATCAAGCCCTGGGCATGCATTGTAGTGGGGGCCGTCCTCCGTAGAAAAAGAACAAATGGGTCACTAGGTTCAGAGGTCACCATGGGGGTTGGATGGGCACCCCTCACAAGCCTAGCGTGTATAAAGTGCTAAGAGCTGGAAGCTGATTGGCTGATGGTACTGAATAGTTTTCTAATATTCTACAGCCTACCAATGTCTGACAGCCTATTATAATACCGTAGATCACTTCCCTAGAAACATCTAAAGATAGTAATCATATAAATGAGAAGCCAGACATAGCATAGCTTGTTTACAATACAGTAGCTCTATCAAATTGTCACATACATACATCATGTATGAGCTGTACTCCATACTCAGCTGAACAAATCATTCATCAGCTCTGACTTACCATTAACAACAGTATCCTTGGAGGCATACTCTAAAGTAAATTAAATATCAGATTGAATGATTGTATATAAAACACAATGTCATAGCATGTGGCCAGAGGTTGGCAGTATAAGTTTTCTTTTTTTTTTTTACATGGACAACACCAGTAGCTTAAAACTTAAAACAAAATATTAAGAAAATAACTCAACGTGCACTGCCCCTTAACACGTTGAATGACCTCAATATGGCAGATATATTAGGTTAGGGGTCAATGTCATGGACACCAACACATTGAGTGTGTAGATTTTATATAACCTTGCATACATTAATTTGGCACTGATGGATAGTAAACATTGACTTTATCTATGGTCCACCTAGGGGCTTTAAACGATAAGCCAAGGAGTTTCAAAATATTTCAAATACTAAGGAAATATAACCAATCACAGCAATCCCTCAATTGAAACCACACTCTCACCACTCCAGAGGTCCTTTCCTCTGATGGGAATGAGGCTCGACCTTTGTACCCAACACACGCTCCGAAGAATGCTATATGGAGTTACAAATGTAACATCAACAGTTTGAATTGACAAAGCCTACATTTTATGAACAAGGCTGTAAATGTAAAATAAAATCCTGTAAGTTAGAAGACATCTTTAGTTAAAATTGCATGTTTAATTTACATTTCAATGAAATCTAATTTAGTTTATGTAAATTGTTAATATGAAACTGATACAAAATGTGTAAAAAGTGTGTTTCAGTAACTGATACATGTTTTACTGAGAATTTAGAAAAGATTGAATGCACAAGTCATTGCACACAAAATTCATACTTATAGACTTGCCATCCTGTTAAAATAAGTATAGGTTTGGTTGCTGTAGTTTAAACAAGTTTTACAGTGTTTTAAGTATCATAAACAAAAGAAAAACCTGCTGCGTTTCGCCATCATATTAAAACACTAAATCATAATAATAATAATAATAATAATACAAAATAACACGGGGGCGGAGGGGGAAACCCGTTCTAAAAATAAATAAACAAATCAATGTACAGGGCACCTCGCCCTGTTACAGGGGCATTCAGAACAGAAAATAGGAGGCACTTTTTTACACAAAGAATTGTGAGGGTCTGGAACCAACTCCCCAGTAATGTTGTTGAAGCTGACACCCTGGGATCCTTCAATAAGCTACTATCAATAAACTACTAACAACCAAACGAGCAAGATGGGCTGAATGGCCTCCTCTCGTTTGTAAACTTTCTTATGTTCTTAATACAGTCAAAATGAACGCGAGCAGATCCTTGTTATGAATCTCTTTTTGATCTACCTCTACAAGAAACATCTGACTTTTTGATGAAAGATCTGACGTGTCTATTTAAACAACAAACAAGAACGCATCTCCATATCATCACACGAGTAATTTCTCATGGACTTTGTTGGCAAAAAGAACCTACACTTGGCCAAAGAAAAGAAGAATTCTGTGACTGGTGGTGTGCCATTCTTAATAAATGTTCAATTGATCTAATGACTTTGATCATAGAGCAATTGAAAAGGGACAGTGCCGATATTCAAACTTCTTTGGAAACTACTCGCCTCTATTAAAAAAGAGATAATTGAATCTAAATTTCAGGAATTGTTGTCTGCCAACACAGATCTACAAAACAAATTTGCCTGTGAACTTAAAGAAAACAAAATACAAGAATTGAACCTTGATCTCCTTGACAAAAAGAGTAATAGAATTTACTTCTGGTGGAACTCTGATCAAAAGAGATTCCATATTCGGTCTGGATGGAGAATGTACAAAGGAAAACGAAATTCCATCTCTAGCTCCTCTGATTACCTTTCATCAGACAGTTCATCATCCTTCAAAAGTGACTGTTTTTTATCTGGAAGAACACAAAATGCACAAGGACGTTACACGGGAAACGACACATCCGAAGGGGCCAGAAAAAAAAAGACACCAACAAAGAGACACTCACGATGAGACCCATAACACGAACTTTACATCTTTACAATTGAATGTGTTGGACAAGGGTTTGTCCCAAACATTTGTCCCCACAACAAATATAAATGACTTTGAGACTAAGGTTGATTTATTTAACTTCTTTAGAAATATTCGAATACGTGAATTTTTTGGTAATAGTAATTTGACATCAAAATTACCTGCTCCTTGTACGTCAACTCCTGAGATTATGATTGCTGACATTGATCAGTTTTCTTGTATGCAGACACCTTTCAAAAACAAAAGCTTTTTTATGCCTCCAAATAATCGCAATGCTTCTATTGAAACGTTTTGTAGACTTGTTGAAAACGATGTTGACAAATTGTGTAAAAATAAAAACAAATGTACATCTTTTAACAATTTGACTCGAGAAGAGAAAAATGAATTTGAAAGACCTTGAATCTGACCCCTCCATTATTATTAAACCAGCAGACAAGGGTGGAGGGATCATTGTTCAAAATAAGGTCGACTACATAAGAGAGAGTCAAAGACAACTTTTGGATAGCAATTTTTATAAAAAGCTGGAATTTGACCCGACGAATCAATTCAAAGAAAATATTACTCTTATTCTTCAATCTTATGTAGATCAAGGAGAGATAACTAAGAAAGAATTTTTTTGGCGATCAAATTTCCTCGAATTCCAGCTTTTTATATTCTTCCAAAGATTCACAAAACCCTTATTAATCCCCCAGGCCGCCCTATTGTGTCTGGTATTGACTCTGTGACATTCGGTATGTTTACATGACAAAGCGTTTTCCAAAAACTAATGTTTTCGGAAAACTGAATCAAAAAACTGATTTTCTTAAAACGTCACTTTTCTGTGTTTACATGATTAACGATAGAAAGTCTAATTAGAATTCAACTGTATATATGGACTGAAGTTTTCAGAAAACGCAGGATATTTTCACATGCAAAGTACTGTAGTACCCTACGATTTGAACAGACCGGACATTTTTTCTGCGATAGAATGGAGACCAATCCAATAACAAGTGCTTTATCGAAGTGTCAGGTCTTAAATTCAAAGTTTACTAACTCTTTTCAGATTCCACACAGTCAGTCAGTCTTTCAAACAGCTCCTCCTGTTCTATATTACCAGTTTCTTTTGCAGACATTATTTTAAATTATCACGTAATTTTAAAGCTGGAAAACATGTGCTGCTTCAGTATGGGCTATTAAAAAAATACATACGGACAAATATTACTTGATCCCTAACATTATTATTATTATTATTATTATTATTATTATTATTATTATTATTATTATTATTATTATTATTATTATTTATTTCTTAGCATACGACCTTATCCAGGGCGACTTACAGTCGTAAACAAAAACACATTTCAAGAATCACAGTACAAGTATTAATACAATTAAGAGCAAGATCAAATACAATGACTTCGGGTCTAGCAAGTACAAGTATATGACAAAATACGATTCAATAACGGAGCAAATGGATCCATGCAGACTGACTACATATTTTTATTATTTTCTCTGTTTTCTAAAACCACGTGCAGGAATGAAGGTCAAAGTTTGCACATGTGCAGTACGCTAACAGAATAAGTTTTCCGAAAAATGTGTTTACATGATATATATTTGGTTCGTTTTCTAGGTGCTGTTTTCCGAAAACTGACCTAAGGAATATTCCAATACATTTTCTGAAAACTGTGTTTACATGACTTTTGATATCGGAATTAGTTTTCGGAAAACTTAGTTTTCCGAAAAATATCGGAATTCTTATGCTCATGTAAACGCACTGATTGACTCTTTCCTCTATTGTGGATTTTTTTATAAAACCTTTTATTGAGCAACCACCTTTATATGTTAAAGGTACAGGTGATGTGTTTTCTAATATTGAATCTTTGGGACCCATTACAGAATCAGTTATTCTTGTGACATTTGATGTTGAAAATGTGTTTAATTTTAATTTTAATGGCTATTTAGAGGAACAATCCATTTTTGATCTGCAAATTAACCATTTTTTGCCTAATATTTTACTTTGGAAAAGATACATAGACTATATCTTTGTTTTGTGGATAGGATGTGTTCAGAAGCTCTTACTATACAATACAATCTTGAGCAAATTAACTATTTAGATTCATGGATTATTAGGAAAATAATACATTATATACTAACTTGTACAAAAAGCCTACTGACCGTAATACTTTATTAACATCAGATAGTTACAATCCTCTTCTGTTAAAAAATAGTTTACCCTACAGCTAATTATGTAGAATTAAACGTATTTGTCAACGAGATTCTGATTTTTCATCCAACCTTATGGATATGAAAGAAATATTTCAGAAACGGGGATACAGGGAGAAATGTCTCAGTGTTGCTGCCCAAAATATTTCTCAGAAATCAAGAACAGAGTTTTTACAAGCTATAATTAAAACTAAGCACAATTCTGTATTTTTTTTTCCACAAAATGGACCAAATGTTCTGAACAAATTAAAGGAATTTTATATAAATATTGGCACATTTTAAAATCGGACAGCAATTTGACACATCTGTTCTTGGATCCCACTCTTGTTGTTTTTAAAAGAGGACAGAATTTTAGGGATTGTCTGGTTAAAACTGATTTGCCTCCCTCTCCTCAACAAGTCCTCTTAACACATATACCAGATGGTAATTATAAATGTGGAGCACGTGCTCACTCTAATAGTACTTTGAAATGTCATTCTTTCAAACATCCATTTACCGGCAAAATGATTCCTATTAAAGTTATAATTTCTTGCTCCACAAAGGGAGTAATATACTTGATCCAATGCCCTTGCAGTAAATCTTATGTCGGTAAAACTAAATGTGCTCTGAAAACTAGAATAGCTGAAACCCGTAACACGGTAAGATGTGAAAATGAAACCTATCCAGTTACTGCCCATTTTATAGAAGTCAAACATTCGACTTCATCTCTTAGATATTTTGGTATAGAAAAGGTTGAATTTTCAAGGAGGGGTGGTGATTTTGATACTTTTCTCTTAAAAAGAGAAGCTTTTTGGATCCATAATCTAAAAACTCTTATTCCTATAGGTATGAATATTGATTTCGATCTTAGACTGTTCCTTTAAATTAGTATTATTACTTTTATTGCTTTTCATCTATGACAATTTTTTATTTTATATATTTTGGGAGAATTTACAGATATGTGTTTAGAAATTTCAATAATAAAGATTGTGTTTTTGTTAAATTGTTAAATTGATCTTTTTTTTTTTTAAAGCTACTGATTTGGTGTTACAATGATCCATTATAAAGTATATTTGGGTATATATTAGCTTTATATTTTGCATTATTACCATTGATGAATCACGCAACATTATCCAAGTGATTCTATACTTATCTTTAATTAAAAACTTGTTTCAGTCTATTATGTCTTTATACAACTATCAATTATGTAGACTGATTGTGACTTCTTAATTTGTTGATTATTAACATCTGCTACTTTCTATAAAAAACCCCCCACTATATTAGTGGTTCTCTATACCCTGATGAAGGCTTTGCAGTCGAAACATTGGTTTCTTTCTCAAAACATTTTGAAAACTTTTAGGAGTATGTTTGAGTGTGCGGCTTCCCTTTTTCTTTGTTGATTTAAGCTTTGTTCTGTTGTCCGGCACCTCAGCTGTGCTGCTTGGGTGTGTGTCTACTCTTTGTTTTTCTATTTCAAAACACCCATAACATGGCTTTATTGTTCTTCTTTGCAAAACGCCCTTTATATAAAGTAGACCAGGAGTTTTCAACCTTTTTTTTAAACTGTACCCCTCTGTCAGGAGGTTTCACCTAAAAGTACCCTTTACAATTTTCGCTCTACTGAATGGTACCACAGTTGCAATAAAAGACACAATAATCTGATTAACAATTTTTTCCTGTATATATATATATATATATATATATATATATATATATATATATATATATATATATAGACAGAATTCCCAACAGTAAGCTTCATTCTTAAAATTGAATTACATGTCTCTGGATGCACAGAATTAAAATACAGTATTTAGGAATCTCTTTGGAAACACTGGTATTTGCTTTCTATTTGGCAAAGTTATTATAAATAATACAAAATAGTCTGCTTTGTAAATGTTTATCAAGTTACCATTTACTTCACATCTCAGCATAATTCTGTGTGCCATTTAAAATGTGTACAATATCAAAAATATTAACCTCAAAATACAACTATAATAACTAACAATGATAAACTTTTATTTTTTTAAAGCCAGCAACACAAATAACTAAAGGGACTCTATATAACTCAGTTTTGCTCTATGTTTTGAATGGACTTGCTGTCCATTTAGAGATATCCCTAAATGAACAGGAAGTTATTTAGAGATATCTTAAAATAATTTAGAGATATCTCTAAATGAACAGGAAGTTATTTAGAGATATCTCGAAATGATTTAAAGATATCTCAAAATGCATTTTAAATATCTTATTTAAAGTTCCATTTAAAGGCATTTGGAAATCATCCAGGGCGGTTCAAACCCCTAATACCACCCCTTTAGCTACGCCACTGGGCAAATTTACAATAGCATGCATCCTTTTACAGGACAACCAGGTAAATTATACAGGTTTATACCTAAATTCCTTATATACAGCATACATACAGTACATCTCTCATATTTTCTTCCAAAAACTTCTACCCCCTGCTCGGGAGCCTGTTTGTCCTGAGAATTCATAATTGGTGTCTTTATAAAATTCAGATTGAAGTTAATGTTAACATGTTACAGTAACACAGTTTATTAATTTTCTGCAACAACATTAATTATTTGATTAAAATAAATGATGTATTGTGGTAATGGAAAACGACAAGGAGCACTGCAGGAAAAATACACACACAGTAAATACATAGCAGAACTGAATGAAACAAAACTGTAAACTGTTGCTATAAACCAATCTCTGTATCAAGGGGTATTACCAGCACATGTTGGAAATCTGCAGGCCAAACTATTTTTGTGAAATCAAGTTCAATTGCATCAAAATAAAATTTCCCTTAAAAAAATGTAGAAATGACTTATTCCATACTGTGGAGTCTTATTTTAGTAAGATTTACATCTGCTAGCTGATGACTTAATCATTCCCCCACACAAGTTGAAACCACCATAATAAAAAAAGAATAGTATATTATTTTGACCATTTAGTGTCTGTTTTCAGGTGAACATCTGAGGTACATAACACAGTAAATTATGAATTGCTTGGAATTGTTAAATTGTACTGGATTATATGATCTGTGAAAAACCTGTCAGAGCAAAGCTAACCAAATTAAAAATGTCACAGGCTCTAATAAATGATATTATTTTCTGGAAAATGTGAATTATCTGGGCCCTTACAGTATGTGCAATGACAAACTAAAAAATGTAATTCAAAAACAACATGTCCATGGCAGTGGCTGATTTTATTCCTAAATTAAAAGTTATTGGACCATAAATATCTATTAGACTTTTACATTTCTTACTGTTTACAAAGATAGATAATACCTTTTGTTTTAGTCGTAAAGTGAATGGCATTTTAATAGGATTGGGGTACTAGACCAAAGACATTCATTTACTTTTTTGACAAACAAATAATTCAGTTTGTTTATCAAGCTGACAAGTAATGAACATTGGGTGTAAAGCATTTTTGTTTTCATTGTAAATCGGTAAAGATAATTAATCTGTTATTCAACAGCAAATACTACTGAAATAAATTAACTTTGGCATTCCAGAACCTCTATGAGCCACAGCTGCCATGGGTTCGATTTTTGGTAGTTTTGTATTTCAATATGTATTTAGGTTATTTGTACTCTGCTTGAAGGTGTCACTGAGGAAATTAACAGATATCCTATAATGGTACATGCAGTATGTCAGCCTTTGTCAGGGATGTAACTGAGTAGTGTATTCATTAGGGGTGTGCTGAGTAACAAGTCTAAATGAATATTCATAAAGAGTTTGGCCATTTTTCCGAGTACGAGTAAGTAGTTGTGTTATTACTGAGAAAATAAATATGTGTAAAAAAATGCATCGAATCGGCTTGTGGCAGTGGCAGGGCGGTGATGACTGTCAATCTCAAGTCTAGATATATAGATCCAATCCAGGGGGTAATGAAGAGGAACCAGTGTGACATAGTCTCTGACACAGTGGAAAAATTGTTTTGAAAATTGGTGCTAAACTGTTTTTGTGTTTTGTGTTACAGTAAATAACCCTCAATCCTGGGTATGTGGAGTGTGGGTGGATCATGTGAGTAGACCCAATGAGAAACTATCATCATCTATGGTTGCTAAGGAATAAAAAACAAGGCTGCAGATTCAATAAGAAGCTATTAGCCTAATATTGAACAATTATATTTTCTTTTTTTTAATACAAGCACCTTTCCATCACAGTAAATACCTAAAATCCCCAAAGACCACTGTGGCAGAGTGTCCCGCCCCTATATTTATATGTGCACTGTTTTTGTATTATTGTTTGCGGCACGGATAAAAGCGCCGCGTATTTGTTATTGTTTTTATAATTTAAAACCCCGTGAGGATGCGTGGCTGATCAGCTACTGATTATTTAACTAGCTGACAGTCACGCATCCTTACTAAACTCGTGCAGACTGTGGCCGAGGGGTAATAAGAGTTAACCCCTCGGCCAGAGTATAAGAACCTGCAGCTGTCCATGCTGCGGGGTTGAGTGTACAGAGGAGAGTACGGGGAGCGGAGAGAGCGAGGAGAGAGATAGAGTAAAAACCAGCCTGCTTATTTGTTTGATTATTTGTTTGGCGAACGCACCTTTTTGTTTTATTTTATTGTTTGTTTAAATCTTTTGTTTGTGTTTAATTATTTACAAAAATCAGCTGAACGCCGTAGCACTCAGCTTCACCCGGCCATCCACTGTTTTGGTTCTGTTACTTCCTGGTCCGTTACGTCACCACACCTCACCACTGCAAGCCATCCTGCCACACCACTTACTGTAAATAATAAATAGTATGTGTTGCAGATTTGTTGTCTTCTCTGATTGATCTCTCCCTACTAAGATGATCTCATAATACTTTACTATGTACTGTACACAAGCACCCCCATCACAATAATCCAAAAAATAACTAGTGTATAAGTAATATTAAATAAATACATCTTGCATGTTTGCATTCTAATCTAAGTGGTCTCCACTTCACTATGTACATTAATCACCACCCCAACACAGACATCATTAACATGACACATTAGGACTTCAAGATGCTTTATTAAATAAACATCAAAACACCGTATGGTCACTTTCTGAATGAAAACCAGGGCCAGAGATGCATTTTAACGACACTTCCAGTTTCAGCCCCGCCCACCTAGGATGATGTAATCCAAGTAAATGTGAGTACGAGTATTGGTTTCCGAGTGCATTTAAGATTTCAAGTATGAGTAATGGTTCTCTGCACATCCCTAGTATTGATTAAAAAAAAAAGCTACAAGCAGTTTCTCTTTTTCTCTTCAACTGGTTTTTATTAACTCGTAAAATGTTTGTTCTACAATGAAAATGAAGCTATTCACTTAACTTTGAAAAAAAAAAGAAAAGTTGTGGTACTTTTTTAACTGCATTGTTATTCTTCTGCAACATATTTTGTTTTGGTATTTAGCTGCCAAAACTTATCTATTAACAATTTTCAGATAATGTAGGCTCTCTGCACCAAGATATACATCCATCATTCTATTACAATGTAATAATGATCTGAAATAGTAAGGGCTCTGAACAATAATGACAAGCTGCTGTAAATCAATTGAAATGGCAGTCACTGTGACCGATGACTTTTTTCTGAACAAGATTTTATAAAGAGATTTATCTGTAAAATATTGAAGTCTCTATCTGGCAATTTGGTTACAGACATATGGGAAAGAAACTTGAAATGTGAGCCAAAGATTTGATTTAAGACTCTAAAGATATAGTTACAATAACCTCCCTGCTACACAAATGGTAAAAAAAAAATCTATGTAGAAATTGTGTCTCTACCAGCAGTTGAAGGAAAAACTGAAACTAGCAGGAGACACAGATACCATTAAACTCAATAATCATTTCTTTAAACCTAATTTCCAATTATGGAAGCCATTCAAGGGGCAGAATAAACACTTTATTAATGAGTAGCACACTGTCACTTAGCTGCAGTTCTGCAGTTTATTTAGGAGGCATGTGTAATCAGATCCAATTATTTGTGTAATTACAATGTATTTTGAACATTGTATTTATATTCTATTTTTAACATCCAGAGAACTTGATTATCAATATGTACCATGCAGAAACAAAATATCTGTCAACAAATTTTATAACATGCATAATACACTTTACATGTGGGTATATTGAGCTCTGATGTTGGTATTATAATATATGCTGAGCTCTGATGCCTGCTTGATCACAAGTATCGTCATATACAGGAACTCTCTCCCATCTTTGGTGCGTGCTGCTCCCACCGTTGCTCGCTTTAACTCAACGCTCAACACCCATTTGCTTCTCTCTTGCATTCCATGCTCTTTAAGCCTGATATCTGTTATTAGCTGCTGTGTCTTTGCTACTTTGGATTTTTCACTGAATCTTATTCTCATGATTCTATATGACATACACATACTGGTGTGTCTCTGTTACTTCTGATCTTTCACTGTATCTTCTTATGATTCTGTATGACATACGCATCCACAATGTTTTAGAATTTTCACATCCTAGCCTTGTATTTAATGTAGTATGCATTGTCTTTCACTGTATTTAATGTATTATACATTTATTTGTCACTCTATTTAATCTATTATGCATTTTTTTTACTGAATCTTGTAAAGCACTTTGTGATGATGGCCCACTATGAAAGGCAATATTTAAAATAAAGATTGATTGATTGATTGATTGGTGATTCTGCTGACTTTCTGTGTTTATTTTCACTGTAGCAGCATGGAGCAGCAAGCAACAATGCTGCGTAGAAAGCACCTAACATAGGTTCTCTGTCAATCTTATCCATAGGTTCTGTCATATCAAAATGATTTTCTAAACATGAAAATGTGAAAAAGATTGTGTCATTGCTATATTAGAAACACTATGGCAATGACCCAGGGCCGTATTCATAAAGTGTTTACCAGGCATTTAACTTTAGAGGTGGCTAAGAGTTACACGCATGAAAACCGGAGTTAAGCACGCCTGGCTAACAGGTCTTTCAAGTATTCAAATAATGATTTAAACCCCCTTTAACTGAGCGTGTCTAAATATGAGATAAACCCTGTTTAGCAATATTGATGATGATACAAGTGGCAGTGCTTGCAGTCAAGTGTAACTGACTGTAAATTCAAACTAATGGTGATCAGCTAATGGTGCAGAGTAGTGTATTGCCTACCCAATTCAGTTTGATTGACCAAGCAGGTTGTGCTTTCTGCCCTGCACCGGGATAACTGTAGCTTGGGTGCCGTTTTGTTTATTTGTGATAGAGTTTGTTTAATGTAAGAATTTTGTTTAAACCTTTCATTTGTTATTTATGAATAAAGTGTGCAATGGCACCTCATACTGAATTTCTGTGTTTGGTGCTTGCTATTTCTGCCGCTGACCAGCCTTCACTGCCCGCCACTACACCACAACAACCCTCAAAAAATTATTAAAAAAAGGAATACCACTCCAGCTAGTGCTGTTATTAAAACTTCAAAGTCTGGTAGATTGGGTCACATTTACTTCCCAAACAGCCAATATCACCTTGACACCTAAGACCTGATCTGATGGCATTATCAAATGCAAAAACTCAATTTGCCCATTTGGGAATTTATTGATAGTTTATTAACTTGCAATGTACTGTATACATTTCACATCATATGGCATGATTTTCATTGCAACATCTGTCTCTTTTGTATAGTAAACTACATCTAAATGTTGTTCCTATGGTTACTTTGCATTAACATTGAACAAAACTTGTAGAAAATCTAATTAGTGTAGCTTGATGAGCATTGTTGATTCCACTTTCAATGGGATTTACATTTTGTAATTATGATTCTGAAAACAGTTTGCTGCTTTATTAAGTCTGATATGGCTGAGTATCTGTTGTGAGCAAGAAAATGGTTTTATTAACACTTGAGAAGAAAATAAATGAAAACTTAACTGGACAAGATTGAAAATAAAGTTACACTTGCTGTTTTTTGGGGATTCAGGGTAGGATATTTCTGTTTTGTCCCACTCGGTCTGCTTCATTACTCTATATATTGATTTCTGCAATGGTAACTCCCAAGACTGGTATCATGGAAAACCCATTTTGTCTGGGAAGTTATTAAAGAGATGTTGTTTATCTGTTGTATACTTTCTGAGTGTTAAAATGTTAAAACATTGGGTATGTTCACAACAAAAATGGAAATAGTGTTCTATAATAGTGCTGTCCTAATAAAACAATCCACTCCTTTGTGCAATGCCTTTGGGTGTCATTGTATGTTAATTTCATGATACATCTTAGCAAGTTATAAGAGTGGCGATATTATTCTTAAAAAAGATCATCACTTTACCATGTAATTTTAAGCGATAGTGCCGGTTGATGAAGACTTTACATTGTGGTCGTTGACCGAGACTGGAGTTAATCATCCTGAGCCGAAGGCCTTCATCCCAGGCCTTCATCAAGAGGCCACAATCAATAGTAGAAAACAAATGTTCTCATTTTTATTTTTTTAAACACTTTAAAACATAGATTGACTGTGAACTTGTAATGCTTTGTCATGTAATCTTTCGCTGAGAAAGGTTTTATGAAAACATTTTCATAAAGGATTGCATACTCGGTTTGTTGTTGTTGAAAGATAAACTTGAGCTGACAGGCTGTGATTGGCTGACTTTGCAGTTAAGGGTACAGGACTGGTTGCTTTCATCTGTGAAAAGTATTGTTTGGCTAGTTTTGGTGGAAAACAAAATAAATTTGTACTCCGTGTGGAGTGCAGGATGTTCCCTATAGTCTGGACGTCGCGAGTTCAAGTCCAGGCTATTCCTTTGCCGACCGAGGACGGGAGCTTCCAGGGGGCGGCGCCAATTGGCCGAGCTCGCCCGGGGAGGGAGGGTTAGATCGGCCAGGGTGTCCTCGGCTCACTGCGCACCAGCAACCCCTGTAGTCTGGCCGGGCACCTGCGGGCTTGCCTGTAAGCTGCCCGAGAGCTGCGTTGTCCTCCAACGCTGTAGCGCTTGGGTGGCTGCATGGTGAGTCCGCAGTGTGAAAAAAAGCGGTCGGCTGACGGCACACGCTTCGGAGGACAGCGCATATTCGTCTTCGCCCTCCCGAGTCAGCGCAGGGGTAGTAGCGGTGAGCTGAGCCTAAAAATAAATGGCCATTCCAAATTGGGGAGAAAATAATAAAAAAAATAATTGGCAACGACTAACTTTATAAAAATAAATAAATAAATAAATAAATTTGTACTAATTGAGTCCTTGTTTAGTATTTGCTGTCCAATAGATCAGAATGAAATCAAATCAGAATGAAAAAGCTGGCACTTGCATGGATTGATTTTAAGTTTGATTCATGGTTGGTGCTGTGACGTTCCAGCGGGCATCTACTGTGATGGAAGTTTTTTTTTTTTTCCCAAAAAGTATACTAAGGAGATGTTTGTTTTCTGGAATTGAAAAAGCAGGGTTCTATTGTAGTTGTATCACACAGATTTTTTGTTCAACTGTCCCTTTGAACTATTAGTACCTGACAAAATAACATAGCCCTGAACTGCAGACTGTTTATCCACCACTGGAAACTTCTCCGTACCAGAAGGTGCCTCCAGCAGGACAAAGTGCTAGATGCTCTGTTATTATTAAGCAGGCTTGAAAAGTTGAGAAGGTAAATTGTTTGTGGGAATCAATGTATTTTATTTTGTTTTCCGTTTTCAAATAGTTATGGTGAGACCACTGTATATTATTTGTGAATTATTCATTTCTGTAACATTCAACTTGTGGTATAATAAACAGCTGAAACTATATTATCTAGAATACACATTGCTTGTATAATTTTATTAATGTACATGTTATAGAAGATTTTATGACCACCTCCAAGGACACCCATAAACTATTACAATTTAGCAGGTTTTTGTTCCAAGTGTTTTAATGAATAAATTATTGCATTCTAGGATACCCTTTACCAGTGGTCAGTTATGGCTCTAGATTGTGTTGCCTGAGGATCACCTCAAACCACTGAAAGAAATTCATTAATAGGTGGCTCACATTTAAATATTGCAGAACACCCTACACAGTTTACAAGAATCTCATTGCTTTATGTTTGCTGTGTACCATGTTGTCCATATCTTTTGACATTTTCATCACACATTACCTGTACAATAAATGTCTCAACAAATATCGTCTAAGGCTAATGTCATTATATTTTTATAAAACCCAAAAGCAGATGTGTTTGGTACTGGTTTTGGTAATAGGTAGGACTTTCTCTTATACAGTAAGACAACAAGTGGTTCAGTAATAAAATAGCCAATTAAAAAAAAAAAGAAACAGGTAAAGTGAAAATGTTATTGCACAACAAAGGTACGACAACAGAGTACAAGTCTACGAGCTGTGTGATTTAATTCACAAGGACATCTAAACAGTTAACTTGCAGCAGAAAGACCCATGGGTCATTACATAAAAGTGAAATTGATAATACTTGAAATTTAAATTCAAGTGTTATTGTTCTACAAAACTGCGCCTGTCTGTAAGAACCCACTTAAATGCACAAGCAAGGGCCCATATCGCTGATGTGTAATGATGTAAAGTTGTATTCTTGATGCTTAGTCAGTAGATAAGAAAACCACATAAACGTGTAATACAATATGATCATTACATGTACTTGTAATGCATGCTGCTGATAAACACCCTGGAATTTTTGCTGTGAAAGAACTTGATCGCCTGGAGTGGGAATATTGATGGCTAGTTTTGAAACAGTGTGGTTTAGGCCCTGGTTTTATAAACATGCTACAGACTTCATATAATGTACATTAAGCATCTGTTCAAATGGGTTATGCCTCCCCCTTCCTTTAGTTGCCCACTCTGTTGTTTGTTCTGTCCTTGGAGCCATTGACACACACCATTAAGCAATGTACAGATATATCTATACAGACGATGTAAAGAGACTGAACATTACATCTCACTGGATGCTGATGCTATCCTTCTGTATCCTTCTAACATATCAGCATCATTGCAGCAAGTTTCAGAACAATTTAAAGCGTTCAGAAAATGTCTGACAATGAGATAAACTGGACTAAACGTAGCATCAAGAAGTACTGTGTTGGATGTCACTGTCCCTACAGAATGGTGTTTTTGCTATTCATAATCACCCTACGTTTTAATACTATTTTAAGAATAATTGTTTTGTTTATTACGTAGGTTTGTAAAAGGAGAGATTCTTGTATTGTAATTCTGTTCTATAATATAAATACAATGATGTATGTAATGTAAACAGTAGTAAAAATGTTTGACTAAAGGTGTCTATCAAAAGCCTTTCTTTGCTGTACTGTGCTTGCTTCGCAGATAGTGGTGTTGCCGCAGTGTAGAATAATTTGCAGACATTTCATATATTCACTGTTCATTGAAACCCTACAGTATATCATGTCATGGAACAAGCCTCAAAGTAAAGGTTAATGCATAATATATTACTCTATAAAGAATGGTGTTATAAATAAGACCTATCTGGTTACAACTAAAAAAAACAAAAAAACAAAACATACTTAACAGTTTCTAAACACAGTCATTAAAAACAATATAAATATGTATATATTTGATCACTCAATAAGTACAGGGAGAAAAAGATGAAATATCAAGAGACATTGCGAATAAAATGCAGTGTTGAAAGATTCTTTAGTCATTGCGTATTTCAATAATCCTGCCATCATGAATTCCTTTTTATCCAGGGCATTTATACTTCATTTGATCTAGAGCCATGTCCAGGTCCAGTTGTATTAGATAAAGGTGCAAACGTGGAAAAAAGCAAACAACTAGGATAGCAGTGTTCTAATATTCTCTGATAAGAAAGAAGTCTCTCAGAATTACATGGGCATTAGGTTTTACTTTTCTTTGCACTGTCAGCAGCTTGCTCACCTGCTACAGTACAATATAATAGAGTGTCTGTCCGATATGCTGATTTTCAAGTATAAGTACAAGTATAGAATATAGTACAACACAATTTAAACTCTGGAGAGCAATTAAGCGATTTGGCTGGTAAGCATGCTCATCACAGGCAATATTCCAAGTTAGTTTTTCCATTTATCAGTGATATTACTCTATACTTTACATATTGTATGATTTTTATTTTACTCAATTGTTGCTGAGGGGCCACGATAATGAAGTAAGCATCTGAGGAATAAAAACAATAAGACACCCGCAAGTATGGACTTTATTCAGAAAGTCAGAGCTCCCTTCATGTAGTGCAACCTCAATACTTGAAGCTATTACGTTTTTGTTAGGTTTTTAACAGTAGTGTTCTATATGGGATTAAAATGTATCTATATCCTCTGAACCAGTTATCAGACAGCAGGATTTCTCTCCGTTGTGATTGAGTATTGTTTGTTTGCTTTTTATACAGGGATTTAAAAAACAAACAGGCCTACACTAAAATGAAGCAACATAATACAAAGAAGACAAAGTCATTTAATATAACGAGAAGGGCCTTACCGAGGTTTCCACTGTTAGAAAAATGAATATATTTAATATATATATATATATATATATATATATATATATATATATATATATATATATATATATATATATACAGTATTGTGAAAAATGCTGTAAAGTAAGAATGCTTTCAAAAATAGACATGTTAATAGTTTATATTTATCAATTAACAAAATGCAAAGTGAGTGAACAGAAGAAAAATCTACATCAAATCAATATTTGGTGTGACCACCCTTGCCTTCAAAACAGCATCAATTCTTCTAGGTACACTTGCACACAGTTTTTGAAGGAACTCGGCAGGTAGGTTGGCCCAAACATCTTGGAGAACTAACCACAGTTCTTCTGTGGATTTAGGCAGCCTCAGTTGCTTCTCTCTCTTCATGTAATCCCAGACAGACTCGATGATGTTGAGATCAGGGCTCTGTGGGGGCCATACCGTCACTTCCAGGACTCCTTGTTCTTCTTTACGCTGAAGATAGTTCTTAATGACTTTCGCTGTATGTTTGGGGTCGTTGTCATGCTGCAGAATAAATTTGGGGCCAATCAGATGCCCCCCTGATGGTATTGCATGATGGATAAGTATCTGCCTGTACTTCTCAGCATTGAGGAGACCATTAATTCTGAGCAAATCCCCAACTCCATTTGCAGAAATGCAGCCCCAAACTTGCAAGGAACCTCCACCATGCTTCACTGTTGCCTGCAGACACTTATTCGTGTACCGCTCTCCAGCCCTTCGGTGAACAAACTGCCTTCTGCTACAGAAGTATTATTTCAAATTTTGACTCATCAATCCAGAGCACCTGCTGCCATTTTTCTGCACCCCAGTTCCTGTGTTTTCGTGCATAGTTGAGTCGCTTGGCCTTGTTTCCACGTCGGAGGTATGGCTTTTTGGCCGCAAGTCTTCCATGAAGGCCACTTCTGACCAGACTTCTCCGGACAGTAGATGGGTGTACCAGGGTCCCACTGTTTTCTGCCAATTCTGAGCTGATGGCACTGCTGGACGTCTTCCGATTGCGAAGGGAAGTAAGCATGATTTGTCTTTCATCTGCTGCAGTAAGTTTCCTTGGCCGACCACTGCGCTCACGGTCCTCAACGTTGCCCGCTTCTTTGTGCTTCTTCAAAAGAGCTTGGACAGCACATCTGGAAACCCCTGTCTGCCTTGAAATTTCTGCCTGGGAGAGACCTTGCTGATGCAGTATAACTACCTTGTGTCTTGTTGCTGTGCAGTCTTGCCATGGTGTATGACTTTTTGACAGTAAACTGTCTTCAGCAACCTCACCTTGTTAGCTGAGTTTGGCTGTTCCTCACCCAGTTTTATTCCTCCTACACAGCTGTTTCTGTTTCAGTTAATGATTGTGTTTCAACCTACATATTGAATTGATGATCATTAGCACCTGTTTGGTATAATTGTTTAATCATACACCTGACTATATGCCTACAAAATCCTTGACTTTGTGCAAGTGTACCTAGAAGAATTGATGCTGTTTTGAAGGCAAAGGGTGGTCACACCAAATATGGATTTGATTTAGATTTTTCTTCTGTTCACTCACTTTGCATTTAGTTAATTGATAAATATAATCTATTAACATGTCTATTTTGAAAGCATTCTTACTTTACAGCATTTTTTTCACACCTGCCTAAAACTTTTGCACAGTACTATATATATATATATATATATATATATATATATATATATATATATATATATATATATATATATATAATATAGTTTTTTCTGTTCGTATTCATTGCGTGATATTATGCATCACTAGTCTGCATAAAACACACTGACCAGCTCACGTGACACTACCAGCAGTGGCAGCACACAGAGCACATACAACACAGTGTACGAAAACTTTGGTCTACAATCTCTGAACTAATCTTCTCTTTATGTAATAAACTAATGTTGCTGAAGATACTGATCATGGTAGATAAACAGTTAGGGCGGATATGTGACGGGCGGATACACGACGCATTACTGTATTACCACATATACTTCCTTCAGAGTTTATATATTACATAATATACTTGAGAGGTGTCATTTGGTCAGGTCTACCATATGTGAAGGATATACCATTTACACAAAACTTTATGCTACATAGTGCTGGTGTTTCTGTTTTTATCTAACATCTGTATATAGACACATGTATAATGAGAAAAGAAGACAGTAAGTCAAGGCCAAGATTAAAAATTGTGCTTAGCAAAATGGAACTACACTCTTTAATATCATTGTCGAAACTTAAGGAAGGTAGACAACATATTAATAAACTATTTGAAAGTGCATAACAGCAGCTAATGCAAGTATACATTACTTCCATATGCAATTTTTGGAAGCAGGAACATATAATAGATAGAAAATGCAGGCTGAAGTAATATAACAATTCAATAATTTACTGATTGTTATAAACCTGAGAAAATAACATCGCATAATTTCCGTTGCCCTTCAACCTTCAGAGGCTAGCGACACTTCTAACCCAAGAAGGTAATTGACACAATGTATGAGACAGCAGGGAAAATGACTGTAATTTTCTCTCTAGGTGATGACTAGTTGAAACACCAGATGTCTGTTTCAATTAATTCTGGCACTTGAAATCCTGAGCTCCTGTCCCTCAGGTAGTCAATGCCAATATGTTAACTGATTGCATATTTGACAGATTTTATAAAAACCCAAATAGGGTAGGTTTACTTTTTTGCTCTTCCCAGATTTGGAAATATGTTTTTTATAGGTAAAGATTTTTCAATGTCAGAATGTATTGCCTTTTCTGCTTGTTAAGCAGCTTTTGTGCTGGTGGAGTTTTTTCTAAATTGCTGTAGCATTTCAATTGCAATGAACATTGTTTGCTATTGTATGGTTTAGTTTATATTACTGTATGCAGCTTTTCTTGAAAACAAATTTGCCTGGGTGTGTTTAATGGCAAGTGTAGAGTTGATTGGGGCATGTTTTAACACTTTTATATTTTCTTCACTTTTTACCAAAGGAAATTACATTGTATTTGTATTTGACAAATACAATTTTTGGTCTAATGAAGTTACATTGAAGTTATTGTTTTTATACAGTACTGTTTGTATGGCACCATGTGTGGGTATGGCTGTATCTTAGAGAACAAACCAAGGTTAGGAAATGGAAACTTAAATGCAAGAAATGAACAAAACCAACAAAGCAACAAAACCCTTACCGCCTCATGATCATAATAAGACAAAAGAAAGCAAACATGATTATGTAAAACATCACTGGTAAGGATTGACATTTGTCAACAGTAAGAGGTTGACAACACAACAGTAAGAGGAGACGACACAAAAATAGGGAGGAGTGGCAAACACTGTTGCAGTAGCAAAGGTCATTCAAAATGATCTAGACAGCATTCAGAACTGGGCAGACACATGGCAAATGACATTTAATAGAGAAAAGTGTAAAGTACTGCACGCAGGAAATAAAAATGTGCATTATAAATATCATATGGGAGATAATGAAATTGAAGAAGGAATCTATGAATAAGACCTAGGAGTTTATGTTGACTCAGAAATGTCTTCATCTAGACAATGTGGGGAAGCTATAAAAAAGGCCAACAAGATGCTTCGATGTGTTGTGAGAAGTGTTGAATTTAAATCAAGGGAAGTAATGTTAAAACTTTACAATGCATTAGTAAGACCTCACCTAGAATATTGTGTTCAGTTCTGGTCACCTCGTTACAAAAAGGATATTGCTGCTGTAGAAAGAGTGCAAAGAAGAGCGACCAGAATTATCCCATGTTTAAAAGGCATGTCGTATGCAGACAGGCTAAAATAATTGAATCTATTCAGTCTTAAACAAAGAAGACTACGCAGTGTTCTGATTCAAGCATTCAAAATTCTAAAAGGTATTGACAATGTCAACCCAGAGGACTTTTTTGACCTGAAAAAAGAAACAAGGACCAGGGGTCACAAATGGAGATTAGATAAAGGGGCATTCAGAACAGAAAATAGGAGGCACCTTTTTACACAGAGAATTGTGAGGGTCTGGAACCAACTCCCCAGTAATATTGTTGAAGCTGAGACCCTGGGATCCTTCAAGAAGCTGCTTGATGAGATTCTGGGATTAATAAGCTACTAACAACCAAACGAGCAAGATGGGCTGAATGGCCTCCTCTCATTTGTATACTTTCTTATGTTCTTATGTTCTTATGATACAGAACAATTACATTGAAAAGGACATTCTCTAACTAAGGCTTTTAAACACAAAAGTCAAAGAACACAACTACATTGAGGTGTTGTTCTGTAGATAAGTCTTAGTTGTGGTGCTTCATTATGTAAGTTTTACTTTGCTTGTGATCAGTGCTGGTAGTGCTGGTTTTCGACTGGTCAAGCTGGTTAAATGGTTGCAATAATTCATTAATGCCTTCTGCCCCTCTCGTGACCACCACCATGGTCTGGGTCACTCTTCTTGTTCTCCAACGCTCTCCAGTGGAGTCATTGCTATTCTATTCTATATTCTACGGAACAAACAGCAAGATCAGCACCAATACAGTTGTACTGCCTATTAATTGCTTAAAGTTAGTATCCCTGATTTAGCAGGGTGTTTTATTTAATTGTATTTCCAGAACTTTGATTGCAAAGTAGTTTATGATGTTAGTAGCATGAGGCATTTTGAGTTTTTAGAAGTTATTTTGGTGATATGGTGACCTAAAATGTGGTATTATATCTCAAGAATACTATATTTTGAATACACATCCATATCTTAAAAATGAATACATAAATGTAAATGTTCAAATGTTCATGAAGTTTATTTGTTATCGATTAACAAGAACCAATGTATGCAGTGCCTTTTATAACCAAATTCAACTCAAGACACTTCACATACACAAAAAGCTCAATACAAAGTAAGGTTTCAAATTTGGAGACTTGAATTCCAACACTACAAGCCTGATCTCTCTGTAACCCAAGATCAGATAAGCATAAAGTACACACACGTGTGTAAGATATAATGAGTTCCTTAAGGACTAGGCCATGCATAGCTCACATGGAGAATCTCAATCACAGAACTGACATTTAGAACAACCTGTACAGGGTTAGATTTCTTTCAGAGTTCAAACTAAAACTAGTAATAAAACTGTTAATCATAATGTAAAATCAAACTTTACATTATGAGGCATTGTTCTTAAAATATTCTTATGTAAGAGCCTGTTACCTTTTCTCAAATGTTCAGTCTCTTTGGTGACTGGTAATAATTTGCACTTTATAGAGTATACATTTTGCCTTTCCTTCTTTTTACATTATATATTTATCTAGAGAATCAGCATTTGACACCATGGTATTAGGCGCCATGCAATGCAGCTGATGAAGTGAACAATTACATTTGGAAGTAGGACTTGGGGCCATGGATATCATTTGATTTCTTTTCAGTTTAATGATTGTAAATTACATGAATAAAATTACACGTTAAAATGAAATATAAAAATATATACAATTGTGCATGTGGAGAAGCTGGGGTGTAGGGTGGCAAACTAAATAACCATTACAGAAACACATGGGCATACAAAAAAAAAAAGCATACGCATTTAATGGGCAGCAGTGTGGAGTAGTGGTTAGGGCTCTGTACTCTTGACCGGAGGGTCGTGGGTTCAGTCCCAGGTAGGGGACGCTGCTGTACCCTTGAGCAAGGTACTTTACCTAGATTGCTTCAGTAAAAAAACCCAACTGTATAAATGGGTAATTGTATGTAAAAATAATGTGATGTCTTGTAACATTTGTAAATCACCCTGGATAAGGGTATCTGCTAAGAGATTATTAATAATGATATACCGTGTCAGGTGAGAGAAAAAAGCATTTGTTAGTGTGATATCAACCATTATAGAGGTGTGAAGTAAACATGGGAGTCATCTTGATTTTCTCTGAAACTGGAAAAGGGCTTCTCTCTCAGATGTGTACTTTCTGAGCTGAAGGGGGTTCTTTCGGCCACCCATAGCTCAAAAACTGTTCAGAGCACACAGGGTCCACAATGAAGCACATGTTACAAAACCATCAATTGATTTTGCTATATTTTATGATGTCAGTGAGTTTAGAAATATTACTGACTACATTATATACCAGCAGTTTGATTACCACTTGTTAATTATATGGGCCGTATTACTAAAGGATGTTACCCAGGTGTTTAATCTTAGACATGGCTGTGCAAATTGGAGTTAAGTGTATCTGCCTAAAAAGGCTTTCAGCAAAACTTCAACCAGTATTCAATGATTTAAACACCCTTTTATCTAAGTGCATCTAAATCTGAGATAGGCACTGATTAGCTATGTTCTTGCTGATACAAGTGCAGTCAGGTGTAACTGCACACTGGTGGATCAGCCAATGGTGTAATGGGTAACGGCCACCCAGTTCAATTTGATTGACACTGCTAAACTATAAGAGTGAAATGTAAAAGCAACGTTAAATGGAAATGTAAAAAGGAATATGGGAATGTAAATTGTTATGCTGTTCCAATCAGCACATTTTACATTTTGGGTCACTTTTAAGACCCTATAATCCACTAAATTGCTGTTATTATTATTATTATTATTATTATTATTATTATTATTATTATTATTATTAATATTATTATTTTAAACTTAACCATTCATCACAGGCAAAAATATCCATTTAAAATTTTACAAACACCAATATAAACTACAAAAATCTATTTATACAGACAGACATCCAAGCCAATGAAACACTTTTACCAATGAATAAGTCGTTTTATTAATCTATGGTGCTGTATAATGATGCTGCTTGGTGCCTGTCTCTTGTCTCTCTCTCTCTGCCTTTCTGTCATTTTTTTTACACAAATGCAGTGCCTTGCATAAGTATTCACCCCCTTGGACTTTTCCACTTTGTGTAGTGTTACAACCTGGAATTAAAATGGATTTAATTGGGATTTTTACCATTTGATTTACACAACATACTTAACACTTTGAAAGTGCAAAATAGTTTTTATTGTGACAGAAAAGTTAATTAAACAAAAAAAAGACATTTGTTGGTTGCATAAGTATTCACCCCCCTGAGTCAATACTTGGTAGAAGCACCTTTGGCGGCAATTACAGCTGTGAGTCATTTTGGGTAAGTCTCTACCAGCTTTGCACATCTGGATCCTGCAATTTTTGCCCATTCTTCTTGGCAAAATTGCTCAAGCTCTGTCAAGTTGGATGGGGACCGTTGGTGAACAGCAATTTTCTTGCCACAAAGTCTTGCCACAGATTCTCAATCGGATTGAGGTCTGGGCTTTGACTGGGCCATTCTAAGACATTCTGGTTCTTGTTTTTAAACCACTCCAGTGTAGCTTTGGCTGTGTGTTTAGGGTCATTGTCCTGCTGGAAGGTGAACCTCCGCCCCAGTCCCAGGTCTCTTGCAGACTGAAACAGGTTTTCCTCTAGAATTTCCCTATATTTGGCTCCATCCATCTTGCCCTCAATCCTGACCAGTTTCCCATTCCCTGCCGATGAAAAGCATCCCCATAACATGATGCTGCCACCACCATGCTTCACCGTGGGGGTGGTGTTCTCAGGGTGATGAGCAGTGTTGGCTTTGCGCCACACATAGCGTTTTGTGCTAAGGCCAAAAAGTTCAATTTTGGTCTCATCAGACCAGAGAACCTTTTTCCACATGTTTGCTGTGTCTCCCACATGCCTTTTGGCAAAATCCAAACAGGATTTGATATGGGTTTTTTTCAGCAATGGCTTTCTCGCCACTCTTCCATAAAGCCCAGCTTTGTGGAGCGTCCGGGTTATAGTTGTCCCATGGACGGTTTCTCCCATCTCAGCTGTGGATCTCTCCAGCTCCTTCAGAGTTACCATTGGCCTCTTGGTTGCTTCTCTGACTAATGCCCTCCTTACCTGGTCACTGAGTTTTGGTGAACGGCCTTCTCTAGGATTTAAAGGTGCTCCGGGGGATGTTCAAAGTTTGGGATATTTTTTTATAACCCAACCCTGATTGGTGCTTCTCCAGAACTTTATCCCAGACTTGTTTTGATAGCTCCTTGGTCTTCATGATGCTGTTTGTTTAAATATGCTCTATAACAAACTCTGGGGCCTTCCAGAAACAGGTGTATTTAATCTGGTTGCACCAGAGTTTATTTAGGGGTGTCACAGCAAAGGGGGTGAATACTTATGCAATCAAGACTTTTCAGTTTTTTATTTGTAAATAATTTTGAAAAATATGTAGATTTTTTTCCCCCCTCCGACATTATGGACTATTTTGTGTAGATCAGTGACAAAAAATCCTAATTAAATCCATTTTAATTCCAGGTTGTAACACTACAAAATGTGGAAAAGTTCAAGGGGGGTGAATACTTATGCAAGGTACTGTACTCTGTCACTGTTGCTTGCTCAATTTACATCTTTATCAAGATGGCCACAGAACACAGCCAGGCAGTATACATACAATTAATTAACAACATTTAAACACTGCTTAAACTGTTAGTTATAACATAATAGAGATTTAATTAAAATACTTAATGGTTGCTATAAGGTTCATTTACTCAAACATGTATCAAGTTAGTGCATATACCATAAGTCTACAGTGCTGCTTTCCTAATACCAGACTACAATCTCATCATACTGTACTATGTACTGTACACAAGAACCCCGCCAATCACAATAATCCCCAAAATAACAAGCAAATAAATAATTATAAATACATCTAGCAGATTTGCAATCTCGCCTATGTGGTCTCCACTTACAAATTGTGAACATTAATCACCACCCCATCACAGACATCCCATATAATTTGATAATAAATAATAATAAAGTCTTGCACAACAAGAATTAAAATGACACATTAGGACTTCAAAAGACAGAAAGCATTGTTAAATAAACATTAAAAAACGGTATGGTCACTTTCTTCGTGAGAATCGGGGCCAGAAATGCATTTTAACGACACTTATTGTTTTAGCTCTGCTCACTTCTGGTGACGTCACAAGTACATGTACGATTTCGAAGAAAGGGTACAAATAATGTGTTCTCTGTGCAATCCTAATTTTTGGATTTTCTTGATTCAGATACAGCTGTGATACCTACACCTGTACTGTAATTCACTTTGGAGTATAAGCAATATTTTCCCTTGCTGTTTCCTAAGATCAATCTGCCAGACACACCTGGTCTAGAAAACAGCAAGTGGAGTACTCTGCTTGCCTGAGATAGATTACAGGGTACACACTGATAAGTCATATTTTTTTTTTAATAATACACTTCAGTCTTTCTTTTCAGTTGCTTTACAAATACCTTTATTTTACAAAGTATAGTTCATTTCATTCAGGGAGATCTTGATATAGAGCGCTCAAAACTCTGCTATCTTGATGTTCTGAATCTGCAAACATATAATGTATATTCACAGAAATGTGCCCGCGCATATTTTGCTATTTGATTTTATTTATTTTATTGACTTATTTGTAGATTCCACAATAGTGGAGGCAGACCAACTATTACACATGTGGGTAACTGGGAAGACTCCACACATTCCCTGTCTATGCTGCAATTCCTCGGTAAACCTCAGTTAAGATTGCTGTAACCCCAATTTTCCTCGCTTTGTGGGTTTGTTTCACAAACTTAACATCGTTTTCTGCAATGCATATTGATAAGATTAACATGTCCCAGAGTAAACGAGGGGTGCCGGAGCCAGCTGTGGCACAGAAAAAAATGTGACTTAGTTCAGAAAGCTTACGTGGATGCTGTTTAAACTTTTACGCAATTGGAAAAAAGCCCTGAAATTCAATATTTGATGCAGTAAATGCTGTAGTTCAAAACCAGATCATGACACCATTACATAATTCTCCATTCCATATATTAATAGTAGATGAGAGTACTGACATTGTTTTGAACAACATGCTATTCTTTGTTACAAAAAGGATATTGCTGCTCTAGAAAGAGTGCAAAGCAGAGCGACCAGAATTATCCCGGGTTTAAAAGGCATGTGATATGCAGACAGGCTAAAAGAATTGAATCTATTCAGTCTTGAACAAAGGAGAATACGCTGTGATCTGATTCAAGCATTCAAAATTCTAAAAGGTATTGACAATGTCGACCCAGAGGACTTTTTCAACCTGAAAAAAAAACAAGGACCAGGGGTCACAAATGGAGATTAGATAAAGGGGCATTCAGAACAGAAAATAGGAGGCACTTTTTTACACAGAGAATTGTGATGGTCTGGAACCAACTCCCCAGTAATGTTGTTGAAGCTGACACCCTGGGATCCTTCAAGAAGCTGCTTGATGAAATTCTGGGAGCAATAAGCTACTAACAACCAAACAAGCAAGATTGTAAACTTTCTTATGTTCTTATGTTCTTATATGAGGTTTTAATGTGACAACCATGTCAGACACAAGACCGTGTCTGCTGGCATCGTCCAATTTTGCTCTGCATATTAAAGATGCCATCAAGCAATTATACATGGAACACATTCTGGATATGCAGCGAATGGTGAAAGATTATGAAGTGAATGTTAGGTAAGCATGAAGGCCTAGAAGCACTAATTAGAAAATGTGTACCACACTTAATATTTCATCATGTACCATGAGGATATATATACAATATTTAGCAGATCATCTGTGAAGAAAGCTTAGTTTGAGGCCGAGGCTAGTGTATCAGAAGTTGTTGCATTATTATTCTGGTCTTTGTATGAAGTGCTCTGGCTAATACAACATATTGCTATAAATTCTATAATCTGAAATAGTAATTTATTAGTGGACTACTGTCCTGTGGATGGCAACGAGAAAAATTATTCTGTAGGAAAGTATTGCCTCACAAATCTTACAGATCCTCAGTATCGCATTGCCCTGAAAGTGAGAGATGATGTTTTGGGGGACTGTCTAAACTGTGAGGACTTCAGAATCTGGTGAAGCATGGGGTGGGTGCAGCATTCACAGCACTGTGCTTGTTCATTCCTTGTACTTGGGTGAACAGAATTGGTAACCATATAACATGAATGACACATGGCTAATAGAATAATCATTTTTGAAAACCCTTTCAATCATACTTTTAACCAAGCACTATTCACTCAGGACTGTCAACAACAAGTTTCAAACACCCTTTTTTATAAGGAGAAGTTCAAATTACTAAAGTGTTGCTGGGATATTTTCTCATAATATGGCAATCATGTACTATATTTGTTAGGCAGCAGGAATAAAATTAAAAAAAAAAAAACAACGCTATAAGCCCAGGGCAGCATCATATGTGTTTCTGATTAAATATGAAATTGACATGTGATACAGCCATGGGTGTAGAAAGACGGCCCAGGCTTTTCAGTGGCGGGAATTCGAACATTAACCCTAACCCTAATTGAAAGAATGTAGTACAGTTTTACACTGGTACGTCTTCCTGCACCTATCACTGGTATTGCTACAATTACATACCAGAGGGAGGATATGAATCTGTGATGTGTTTTAGCACACATTAACTAAATAAATATGTTGCATATGTATGTTACAGATTGTGAGAGCTACATGTACTCTGAAATATTACATATATTATTATACTGTTGTATATCCAGGATAACAGTACATGAGCAGTCAGTTATATGCTTACTCCTTGGGGCACCATGCATATAATATTGAAATCAAGCACTGAAGAGGATGGTAATCTTTAGCAGATACTGTGATAATGTCACTAAATTAGAAGGAAGAACAGCATTTGTTCTTAAAAGCGCTTTCCGTTAGAACACATAGATAGTAAAAGGATGGCTTCAGATTAATTTACTGTTATGTAAATTACATTTTACCACTAGGAAGCACAGCCCTTCAAATCTACATTTTTTTTTTTACATTGTTTATTTTGAGCAGCTTTTCAATGCACAAAATGTATTTAGTTGTTAATATGTTGCATCTAAGTGTAGAACAGATCACATATCATGCCTGTGTCAGAGCAGAAGCCATGCATGTGAATAGTGTGTATGTTGAATTTAAGTTTGGCAGGGACAGGGTTTATTCCATTCCTGCCAGATCCATGTGTGGGATTAACAGAAAGGTTTCAGTGAAGGCAGATGCCCAGCCTGAATAGTAAGGAGTGTTTGTTTAATGTATTTATTTTCTTTAAACCTGTATTTTGTTCCTGTTTGGTTCCTGTTTTTGTAAATAAATGTGTACAACTGTGCTTTAAACTGCAGAGTCTCCTCCCTGAAGGTAACCACCCTCGGCAGTGATGCTACCCTTTCACACTTGTGTAATTAGAAGTGGGGTAGCGCCCTGCTTGAAACTCAGAGCGGAACTGCAGGGTGAGTCATATGATCAGGATCTTGTTTCTTTGGTTTCTGGTCATGCTGATTTTTCCATTTTGGCAAGGGCCTCACAGGCAGTGCTGCATTGGCCTTTTCTCTTAGTGGGTTGGGAGAAAATTGGCTGGTCATAGTTCACCTTGTTGTACTTCACAATACTTCAGTTGTGCTTAGGGTTTGTTGTTACTAGCATTTGTGCATTTTCACTTTAAACTTTAAATAACTACAATATTTCCAGACTATATCTAACAGTATTCACAAGTCTGTTATTGTTTTACTTCCTGTTTTCTACCTTTAATCACTAACTACTAAAAGGTTGTCTTGCTTTTAAAATATATTGTTAAAACACTATAAATACATATTCTATTTTATATAATAAAACATTCCAACTCCTAGAAGTCACTGGAACTCCTCAGTAACCAGTTGCTGCTCTACTTGTGAATTGCATGCTTTCAGTGTTTCTGCATTTCTTCACGTGACCCCAAGAAGTAGATTAGATTGAAATATGTACAAGCGCAGTTCCTGTAAGGAAATAAAACACATTAAAACAAAATCTGATGATTTTAGGGACATATATAATGGAGAAACTTAAATATTCTTAACAGTGGCAGATCTAAACACCACCACTTGAAATACTGTAATTGTGATGGAGTTGTATTCTTGGTTACTGACCCACTTATTGACATTACTATAACAATAACAATATAGTACATCTGATGAGTACTAAGAGCCACCACTGTTAACTGTGTGATCATGTATTTGGGGTTACTGAAAATATTCTCAAGATGATGATTACAGTTGTCTCATTGGATATTTTAAGTCTTAGGTTAAGGTCACTTGCCTAATAAGCCAAAGAAGTTTATCTTGTACCACAAATAAGATTTCTGACTGGCATGCTTAATAACAGCTGCATGAGTATCTGTACACTCTTTCACTAATGTCTGCTTTTCATGCATATCAGTCAATAAATGGATGACATTGTTTATTATCTTAAACCTGCTGCAATATATTACATCTTCTATAATTCTGTTTGTGCAAAGATCTTTCCTCTTGTCTTGTCTCCAGCTACCTTAAGGTCTTATAGAAAGACACGCTAGGAGCTGCAAGATAAAGAAAAAGAGACTAGAAATGAGGCAATTAAAATGAAATCAAGACAACATTAGGGAATGACAGGCAAACTTTTACAGCTAGTGTATCACTCAGATCGTATGGATTTAACCAGTGTTTGAATACTGCAGTGCATTAAAGCTCACAAAACATGTTTTTAAAAGAAGGTATCAATGATCCTACACTATTTATGTGAATCTTCTTTGTCAGTAATGCTAAATTCGTTTCACAATGATCCTACACTATGTATGTGATCTTCTTTGTCAGTAATGCTAAATTCATTTCATAATGATCCTACACTATTTATGTGAATCTTCTTTGTCAGTGATGCTAAATTCATTTCACAAATCAGATACATTAAAACGTGACATTTAGCATATCAGGGAGGTGAAAGTCATGTCTTAGCAACTGATCCTGTGGACCTGTGTTAATTAATGGTCCTTAGCAGTTAAATATTGATTACTCAAAACATCAATACATACTGTATATTAAAAGTAATTTAATACTAACTAAGTTACTCAACAATAATTTTTGTCTGTTTTGAAAATTGTTAGTATTGGATTTAGAAGTATAGAAAATCCCTTACTCCAATACTGACTTACTTTATCTGAATTATATAGGTTGTATTGATAACTAGCCACTGCTGTAATATGGTAATGTAACCATTTAGCAAGGTGTGGGGTACCCTGTCACACTATTAGTGTTCATTTGTAAATGCTGCAGTCAGCTTAGTGTAGGGGAGAAGTGGTTACACACATATTATTATTTATTATTATTTGTTTATTTAGCAGACGCCTTTATCCAAGGCGACTTATCGAGACTAGGGTGTGTGAACTACAAATCAACTGCAGAGTCACTTACAACTACGTCTCACCTGAAAGACGGAGCACAAGGAGGTTAAGTGACTTGTTCAGGGTCACACAATGAGTCAGTGGCTGAGGTGGGATTTGAACCGGGGACCTCCTAGTTACAAGCCCTTTTCTTTAACCACTGGACCACAAGTTGTCAGGATTTTAACCGTGAAAAGTAAAATTGCAGGTACGTTATTTAAACAGTTGTAGCAAGGCGGGGATGTATAACGCTATATTTTTTGGAACCCTGCTACTTTCTAGCCATCCCCGGTTCAAATCCCACCTCAGCCACTGACTCATTGTGTGACCCTGAGCAAGTCACTTAACCTCCTTGTGCTCCATCTTTCGGGTGAGACGTAATTGTAAGTGACTCTGCAGCTGATGCATAGTTCACACACCCGAGTCTCTGTAAGTCGCCTTGGATAAAGGCGTCTGCTAAATAAACAAATAATAATAATAATAATATTAGGAAAACAAGCGTTCAACACAAACTGTGTTTTGTTTTCTTGTTTGTTGCCTCTAAATTAATTTAATACCTGGGTCAAATACAAACATAAATGTATCCTATCACATAATAAAATGCAATAGGAAACAAACAAATCAAGAGAACTACCACCATTTGTTGTTCATCTTGTTGTTCAAGTGCTCACTGACTACCAATTATTCTAAAATGTGAAAGCAATCTAGCCACAGGCTACCCACAACATAAATGACTTGTGTACTTTTATTTGCTTCTAAATATGTAAACATCCAAGTGAGATATTTCAATTATTAAACTAGAGAATACATGTTTGTGCGGGTCCAGACTCTTCTTTTTTTCAGTAAAAGTCGGTTTGATTCATGGAAAGTGTAACTTCGGTAAACATCCCCACATTATAACTCTCTTTGCATTTTGCGGCCCATTACATTTAAATAATTGTTTGATTTGCTGCTGCAAATGTAATGTAAGAAATAACCCATGACAGGGTGTGTGTTAGACAATTCTCACCGCACGCCCTGGGTGCGTTTAATCACACAGGAAGTGAGGTAAGAATTGCCTTACTGCACACCCTGGAGTGGGTTATTTCACTTAGAAAATGGCTACATTTTTTTTTAAGAATTACACAAACTAGCGTTTTTAAGAAAAAAAAATAAGAAATATGTTATGTGTCCTTCCACTGAGAAAAAATAGTCCCTGAAGACTTTGATTGTAACATATATTTTGTACTTTCTAATTTGCCATAAACATTACATTGAATACTGCCATTTATAGTAACATTTTCGAGATGAAATAAAAGCAGACTGATTTCCCACATCTGAGGGATGGATTCATGGAACAGCCAAACACTACACTGCACTGGCACTCGATGGAGGGGCTTCCGAGTGTTTTTTTTTTGTTTTTTTTTGTAGGAAATGATCCTACTCAGGCTTTGCGGTCTTCAAGAGAAGCTGACCAATAATTTCTGAAGCTGTTTTCACACCGATGGCTGGTAACCGGCATAATTTCCCTAGATTGTAAACCAGCATTAGATGATATGTGGACTAAACGACTTCCAATTCAGTATGTGCAGTGCCGCAGTCCTTCCCGTCCACGGCGAGCACAATAGAATTCTATGCCGAACCCGACCTTGTTTAAAAGCCCAATGGTTATGTCAGCAGATGCGCTCGTTAACCTAGGGGTCATGAGCGAGGATATAAATAGGGGTCATAGTGGACGTGATCTGTTCCTTTTGTGAATGGTTAGGAAAGAACCTGAAAGTAGTCCCTGCATGTAAAAAACCTGTCAGTGTTCTGTTAGTCTGTCTTGTAAACGTTGTTTGTTTGTTTCGTTTGTCTAAAAGATTACTAACACGATCCGGAGCTGCAGCCGCAGGCCAGCCTTAAACCCGGACACCAGCATTTCACTTTCCACTGAGAACTGTCTTTTCACCACAAGCACTTAAATCACACACCGTAGGAACTGTGTCTGTGTCTTTGTGTTTTGTGTGGGTGATAAAACTGGACTTTTTGGTTGCGGGTCAAACCCGTGGGATTTTACAAACCGAAGTGATACATGCCGCTGTAATCACTTCCTGCATTATTATTTACAGGTGTTTGCCATAAGGCTCTGGAAATTGTAGTAATTTATCAATAAACACCCTTGCACCTGTTCGTAATTGTCAGTGTGATTTGTACATGCACTGCATTGTATCCACTCACCACTTTGCCACAGGCTCTCAAAAGATTAGTCTTGAAATGTCTTAGATACCTTAAACAGTGTACTGCTTTATTCTGTGCACTGAAAACAAAGAACAGTACCCATAACCTGAAACTATCTGTCTGAAGTTCCAGTCTACTTGCAAGAAAGGATTGAGGGAATAGCCCAACACATGAAGTAGATTTCTGGTGGGGTATATATTTAATTGAGTATGTGGTAAGCTATACGTTCGGTTTCTGACTTGAAATGTTATTATGTTGAAGCCACAAGAAGAGGGTTACATTAACTGCTTCTAAATCGAATGAAATTGTTTGTGAGTGAGGTTGCTTAACAATACTTGAGTTTCTTATTTAGGTTTTATTACAGTTAATGTTCCCCACTGGGGTTATTCTTTAGTGCCTAATCTACAGCGATTTTTGCTATTATTAACATCACATTCTTTTGATGGGTTGCATATGCATTTATAAAAATTAAAAAAATGATTGCTGATGAAGCATGACAAACTTTAACAATGCTAAGAAATTAATAATAATAATAATAATAATAATAATAATAATAATAATAATAATAATAATAATAATAATGGATTGATGTTGCTCCCATTGTTTAACGTGCCCCAATAAGTATAAATAAGTCACATTTTAATTTAGCATCTTTGTTCTAGAAATTACACTTTTAAAGTGATTGTAGCTAACAAAATAATGTCATAAATCTTACCTGCTTTGCACTGCCATTCGCTATATAGGTCTCCAATGTGCAATTTTGAAAAGAACATGTGATTGCATTCTCATTTTAAAACATGATATCTGGTACTAAATTAAAGAAAGAAAATGGTTTGCCTTGCCTTCCAGGAAGTCTGTTATTGCTTTACTTTCTTTGTCATTTTATCCCTGCTCTGTCTTCAGGGCTAAAGCATATTGCTGGCTGCAAAGACTGTCAGTCATTTGGGGAAGCAGCTGATTGCTTACTAACAGAAAAGGCCCTGAAGGGGTGGGGACAATTTCACTGACACATTAAGTCTGACTTAAGCAAACATTGTAAATGATTTTTGTCATTTTGAAAACATGTTTTAAACATAGTTTGACCTTATCATCACTAAACAATGCCAAATATAAACTAAACAATATTATATATTTTGGATCATTATTGGATAGGTAGAAGATTTGATGATACAATTCCTTTCCCTCGTGTCACAGACCTAATTATCTTTTGCTGTGCCAGTTGATCTTTGAATGAACTTACAGAATAAATTGCATTACATGTTTTGAAGTCATTTAATAGTGGCTGCATTTCCCTTTGCCTCTGGACTGAGCAATTAAGGGGAAAATGAATCATTAAAGGCATATTGGTTGATATTGTGGGAAAAGGTTAGGACAAAAGGAAGGTGGCTGAAGTGATACCATTCAGAACATTAGGTTATTTACCGTAACCCTGGTTTTATGAAAGAGAAGACATACCACCAAAACATACTTATGGGATATGCCTGCCTATTGGTAGGTATTCACTGAGCTCTTTATATCAGAGCTGCCGATAGGGTAGCAGATGAGGGACTGTGGCAATGTGCCCCGCCTCTGTGTGTATTTTTGTGTTTAATGTTGTATGTTGCGTGTGCTAATGTTGATGTATTGTAGTTGGTACACGGGATATTATGTGGGTAATGAGCACGAGTATTTAAAATGTATAATAGTATTTAGGCACAGGGATTGCACTTCACTTCATGTGCATTTAAAGTAGTTAATAATATGTGAGCACAGGGTTGCACAGAATTAGTTCACGTGCTGGGATTCAAGTGAATAATTAATTAGTAATTGAATCCCGGCACAACAGTATATATAGATGCACGTTTTACTCACTCGGGGTTGTGTGTTCGGTGAGTGAAGAACGGGTGTGGAGAAGGAGTAAAGAAATGTAAAATAAAGTAAATATAAGTTGTTTAGACTCACCCTGTTTGTTTGTCTGTTCGTCCACCGTTTGTTTAAGTGTTAGTCCGTTTTGTTTGTCTATTTATTTTGGCGTAAAGTGCCGTGTGCTGTTTTTGTTTAAATCTTATTTGTTTCATTAAAACACTGAGCACAGCAATTGCATTTTCAGTTTCAACCCCAGTACTGCCTGTCTCTGTGATTCTTTCTGGCCTGACATCATCCACTACAGCCTGCTTGTCACAGGGACGCATCGGAACCTCATAACCCAAGGTTAGCTGTGCGAGCGTGCATCCTCAAGAACCCTCGTGCCTAATGAAGGCAAGGAAGGATCTATCACATTAAGACGATAGAACCTGGAGAAAGTATGCAGCGTAGCCCAGCTAGCCGCAGTACAGATATCGGACAGGGAGGCCCCTCTGACGAGGGCCCAAGCCGGCACTATCATACGCAGTCGAGACGGTGTCCACAATCCAGTGTGACAGTCGCTGCTTAGAGAGGGGCTGTCCTAGGGTCCATATCCCGTGACAGACAAAGAGCTGGTCAGAATGACGCAGAGCTCTTGTCCTATCCATGTAAAACCTCAATGCCCGCACCGGGCAGAGGAAGTTCAATCTCCTATCCTCTTCCGAAGAAAACGGAGGTGGATGGAAAGACTCCAGTTCCACAGATTGGTTAATGTGGAGGGCTGTGATCACCTTAGGGAGGAAAGCAGGGTTTGGACGAAGTGGCAACCTGCTGCCATTGTCCCAAATGCGCATACAGGAGCTGTGCATCAAAGGCGCTTGCAACTCACTGACCCGCTTTGCGGAGGTGATAGCCTAGAGGAAGGCTGTCTTCATAGACAGATACTTCAACTCTATGGAGTGTATGGGCTCAAAAAGGGCCTTTGTGAGAGTCTCCAGTACAATATCAAGGCTCCATTCGGGGAGAACAGTCCTCCTTGGAGGGCACAATCGCCGAGCATCCTTGAGAAAACGGGTTGCCATGAAATGCGCACCCGGAGACACAGAATGGCTCACAGAAATGACCGCCAAATACACCTTCAGTGTAGAAGGTGACCTACTGGCATCGAACAGTTCTTGCAGAAACTGCAAGATAACTGGCATAGGGCAAGAGACTGGGCCATGACCCTTAGTCAGACACCAGTTCTAAAAATATCTAAATTTGTAGGTGTATAACGACCTAGTGGAGCCTGCCCTAGCACTCTGCAACGTACCCAGGACTGAGTCAGATAGCCGTAGGGCTGACCAGCGGTCCCGTTCAGGGGCCAGACCCATAATTGTAACCTGCCCGGTACCGGATGCCAGAGTGTCTTTCGCCTAACTGAGGCGATCCAGGTGAAGCAGGACCTCCCAGAGCTGGCCTTGTAAGAGCTGGCACAGGGTCGAAAACAATTCTCCTGGGCCACCGAGAGGCCGCTAGAAGAACTGTCGCCTTCTCTAACCGGACCTTCTCTAGAAAGGCCAGGAGCAGCGCTATCGGCGGGAACGTGTAAAGGAGCATCCTGGGCCATTCGAGGGCTAGGGTGTCAACGCCAGGTGGACTGCCTAAGCAGTGGAGGGAGTACCACAGGGGGCAGTGTGTCGTCTCCGCCGAGGCAAAGAGATCAACTTGTGCCTTCCCGAACCGTTCCCAAATATGCTGAGGGTGGAGCCGCCACTCCAATGGATGCACACCCTGCCTCAAATGGAGGTCCGCTGCCCAGTTCGCCACTCCAGGAATTCGCCCGCAGGGACAGCAGGTTCCTTTCAACCCAAATCAAGAGCCGGAAGGAAATGCAATGCAACCCCTGGGACCAAAGGCCACCCTGGTGGTTGACAAACTGATGTGTTGTCTGTCAGGACCAACACATGTGTTCCTTGTAGCACCGGGAGAAAGTGCTGGAGGTGTAAGCCGACTCTTTGCATCGTTGATGGTGAGGCCCAGCCTCGCCAGATGCTCTGTCACAATCGCTGTGTGGGCCACTGCTCCCTCTTGCGACTAGGAACAAATCAACTTCAATACTCTGATCCCTTGCAACTGCAAGGGGGCCAGGATAGCGTCCACGCACTTTGAAAACGTACGAGGAGCTAAGGAGAGGCCGAACGGCAGCACGGAAAACTAAGTCCCGTAAGTCCATGGTGGTAAACCAGTCGCTCGGCCAGACAGACTGGAGAATGTGACGGTGGGTCAGCATTTGGAACCTCCTATCTTTCAAAAACTCGTTGAGGAGTCTCAGGTCTATGATGGGGCGAAAGCCGACATTCTTCTTTGGTACCAGAAAGTATCTTGAGTAGAACCCCTGTCTGTGGGAGGTGGAGTCTACAAGACGAATGGCTCGCTTGCATAGCAAGGCAGCCACATCCTCCTAGAGTACTGAGACCTGAAGAGGGTCTGTCACAGATGTATTCATCACCCCTTGGAAGGCAGGAGGCCCCTTGCAGAACTGTAGCGCATAACCGTTGTGCACGGTGGTAAGCTCCCAGGAGTCCGAGGTGCAAGCGTGCCAGTATTGCAGCTGGTGTTTCGAAAACGGATGGGTCTGAGGCCGCAAGCCTTCAGGGCTCCTGCTGGGGCTGCTGAGGTTGGGGCGGAGCACGATGAGGTGGCTGCCTACGGCGACGGCCCTGGAACTGCCTCCTAGAATGCTGCAGCATGGACGCACCATGCCCTGCGTTCCCCTTACCTTCCCGGTTGCCCGCTGCCGCTGTGGCCTGTAGGTGGTGCTTCAGGTCACCCAGCGGAGCCGTAGGAACCGAAACAGTCCTGGTAATAGTGTGTGCCTGGGGAGATTACCAATGACTCGACCTGCCCCGCGCTGGAGCATTGGGAGGGAGTAGTGCGGCCATTTGCCGAGACGCCTCACATTCTCGGTGAGAGCACTGCAGGATCGCCTCCACAGCTGGCCCAAAGGTATGCCCCGGGGATATCGGCGAGTCTAAAAGTGCCGACTTATCTGCATCGGGGACCCTTGCCTGCGACAGCTACAGCTGTCTGCGAGCTACTACCAGGCTTGCCAGGCTCTGGCCTAGGGCTTGCCCTTGAAGACCGGAGATCTGGGGCAGCGTGCCTGAAAGGAGGTGTAATTCAGTAGCCACCGGCTCCAGGGAGTGGGGCTTCCCTTAGTATGCCATCCATATAGGCGGGTCACCTGGGCCTCCACTGCATACACCCTCTTCAGATGTGTCTCCGTAACCCTGCACTGCGGGTTCGGGCACACAGGGTCTCTAGGTAATCCCCCCACCGGCGGAGCCTTGACCAAGGCTGCAATGGTGGAATCAACTCGGGGAAAACCTTCCAGGCCCAGCTTCCAGGCTAAAGCTACGGTGGGCTAATTGAAAACAACAGGGGAGAACACACTTTTTTTTAACACCGCCATAGCCGCTTTTTGAACGGCTTTTGCAATTCAAATTTAAATATCTCCACGTATGTGAATATCTCGTGCATGTCTGCTCTTAACCCTTTGCGGTCCTATGTCGGATCTGGTCCGACATTGCAATTTTCCCTTTCCGGTCCAATGTCGGACCCTGTCCGACATCATCAAAAAGACGTAAAAAATAGGTCTCTAGTTGTTTTTCTCCGAAAAAGCTGAAAAACCATTCAATGGCTGAGTGAGACTGATAGGAGCCAAAGAAAAAAAAAAGCAGATATTTGCAGAGCTTTTTTAGATGTTATAGTAATAAAATAATGACTTGGATAGCATTATTGAGGAGTTTGGTGATAAAACGAGTGATCAGGAGATGATTTATCGGTATGCACTACTATGAAGAGGTATGTGAAAAATACAGGGAACAAGGGGTGGGGCGGGGCTGGAGATGCAGTACTGAGTGTCCTGTTGATATGCAGTGCCTTTTAAACCTGTTTTACTGTTAAAAAATACTTTTAAACAGCGCGTCTAAAATAAACTGCGCGTGTGAAAATAAATTGGACCTGACGCGCCTGAGACACACTGAATACATGGACCGCTAAGAGTTACGTGCTACTAAATATTTGAATTAAATACCCATACGGTGTTTCAGCTGCAGGATCATAAAAATGAATACGTTATAATCACTAGCTTCTTCAACTGCCAGACCTGCACTTTATGCGGTATATTGAAATCAATACAATATAGCTGACAATTTAGTCTGGGCTTTGTAATAAAATCAACGTCATTGTGAAATAACATATTATAATTCTGTTGAGTGCTTGAAACACTGATGAAAGTCATTCTACACATCATATATTATTATTATTTACACTACATTTCTCAGGCAGAACGACTGTGCCACCCTGAGTGTTACGGTGCAAAATAAAAAATGTGCTTATTCTAAGCTCTCTGCACAGATCAGTGATCATCGGGACTGATGCTAAACGAAAGCGAGAGCCTGATACATTTTACAATGCAACGAAGTACGGTGTGGATATACTGGATCAAATGACACAGCTGTATTCTGTCAAAGGTGGTGCTCGCAGGTGGCCTGTGTCTGTTTTTTATAATGTTTTGGACCTGGCAGCCATCAACGCTTTGGTTTTGTACAAGTGTACAAGTGCACTTGTACGAGTGCACCGGTAACACAATCACTCGAAGGGATATTTTGTAGCTAGCCCTGGAGCTACGGCAGAAACATTTTGATAACAGACACGAAAGCTGTCTGGCAAATGCCCCTCAACCTTCAGCCAGTGCTGCGCCCACTGGCACACGGAATAAAAGACAATGCCAGGTTACTAAATGCAATAAAAACAGAACTTTTGATGTCTGCGCCCGTTGTGAAAAGGCAAGTCTGTGGCAAATGCACTGGTACAGTTGAAAAGTGTGTTTTCTGCGTAGATTGTACTTAGAAAGCTGTAATAGAACAGACGGACAGCCTTTGAATTCCGTTTCACTCAAAGCTCTTTCATGTTATTTATGTTCTATAATTTTATATGTGCAAGTTTTTCATGTTCATGTATATGTGCTCTTTTTGAAAAAATAAGAACAAAGTTTAATTTTCAATGTAAATATGGTGTTTCTGCTCTGAAAATGTTGTGTATGATGTTCATATATAAAAAATATGAAGTTATATCCGATTGTTTGTTTTTCATTTTCATATCAAAGCCGTTTTAAAATGGAGTCGCATATTTGAGGGTGCAGCGGTTGTATGTAGTCCAAAATCTCGGCGGATCTAGTGTTAAAGGCCCCACACAACAGGGTTTGCAGTCCAAGGCAGATGGCGAGGTCTACTCTACAGCGGGGCAGGTGAAAACACAAATGACATTTAGCTGCACTGCAGCTAAATCCACAGCACAACGCAGGCAAAGTAGGGTTGTGTGATCGGGTCAACACACAGGTGGACACGCAACAACAACAGTACACATTTTTATTTATTTATTTATATTTCACCCAACTGCACACATGGCAGCCGGCAGAATCACTCAACAGCGGGAGTACAGCAAAGCCTAGCCCCGGCGGAGGAACTGCGTTCTCCCCAAGAGTGTAGGCTTGAAAAGACACACACGCACACGCACTCCTTTAAATCACATCTGCACAGGCAGTCACACACATATGACAGACAGTAATACAGACAGCCTGCAATGCAAGCAAGGCAGGCTGCTGAACAAAGAGGCTTTATTTTAGAGCCGCTGATTCCACGAAAGCAGCAAGATAGCTTTCAGCACGAATGCTGGGGAACTGCAGTCAACTCGGAAAAGCTCTTTCAAAATACGCTCAGTTGTGTAACACAGAGGTTTTACCTTACCATCGGTGAGAAGCAAAATGAGAACATGGCTTCCTTGGGTTGACTGTTTAATCCCTCGGTAGGTGGGACCGACAACGTCACCCCAGGAAGGGGCCTATCGGCAGCTCTAATATAAGAGCTCTGTGAATACCTACCAATAGGTAGGCATATCCCATAAGTATGAAAAAGACCTAGGAGTTTATGTTGACTCAGAAATGTCTGAGGGGAAGCTATAAAAAAAGGCCAACAAGATGCTTGGATACATTGTGAGAAGTGTTGAATTTAAATCAAGGGAAGTAATGTTAAAACTTTACAATGCATTAGTAAGACCTCACCTAGAATATTGTGTTCAGTTCTGGTCACCTCGTTACAAAAAGGATATTGCTGCTCTAGAAAGAGTGCAAAGAAGAGCAACCAGAATTATCTCGGGTTTAAAAGGCAAGTCATATGCAGACAGGCTAAAAGAATTGAATCTATTCAGTCTTGAACAAAGAAGACTACGCGGCGATCTGATTCAAACATTCAAAATCCTAAAAGGTATAGACAATGTCGACCCAGGGGACTTTTTTGACCTGAAAAAAGAAACAAGGACCAGGGGTCACAAATGGAGATTAGATAAAGGGGCATTCAGAACAGAAAAGAGGAGGCACTTTTTTAGGGAGGGACTGGAACCAACTCCCCAGTAATGTTGTAGAAGCTGACACCCTGGGATCCTTCAAGAAGCTGCTTGATGAGATTCTGGGATCAATAGGCTACTAACAACCAAACGAGCAAGATGGGCTGAGTGGCCTCCTTTCGTTTGTAAACTTTCTTATGTTCTTATGTTTTGGTGGCCGTCTTCGAATTGAAAGGGAACTCAATATGGAACCATTTGGATAATTTTAGATCTCAAACACTGGTTATTGTACTGTACATTGAGTTTTAAAACAGGTATTTTTCAACAACAAATACAGTGTTAATGAGGGCTATTCTCTTTATGTAAAGATGTATGACAGCAAAGAAGCCTCTTTAACTCTGATGCAAGCTAATATTAATAGTGCACTTGGGAATATACCAGCTAGGACACTTTGCTTTAAGGGCACTTTCATGCCTAGTTCACTTGCAAGTGATTCAAATAGTGGTTCACTTGCAAACACATTTTTTTTAAGATTGCTTCAGTTTGTTTCACACCAGAAAAAGTCAAGCGAACTTGAGTTTCTTTTAAAGTACATTCAAATTTGTTTGTTTGGTTCACTTGTAGCTTCATCCAGACTAAAGTTCTATTGGTTTCACATTGCACTTTCCAAATGGACTCGGCTCTCTTGCTGATTACTAGAGCGGAAATTCTCTCATGCCCAACTGTGACAGAAACATAATGAATCTTGGTTGTAAATCTCCCTCCCAACCTGTGAGGGCGCTAAGCAGCGAAGACAGAGTTCTTTTGATGGGCTGGCTTGACAGTTCTTTCCCCGTGTCTGGAAGTTCGTCAGTCTGGAAGAAGGCGAGACTCTGTTGCAAGAACATATTGACCCGGAAGGGAAAAAATGTTGCAGCCGCAGATTGTAAAGGCAGCTGCATTCGCTTACCAAGGGGTCATGCGTGACACATATAAGGGGGACGGAGAATCGTAATCAGTTCCTTCGCTTGGTTTAAATGTGAGTAGAACCAAGGAGGACGGTGAGAATAATACAGGGACTGTAATCGTGAGTGTTGTGTTTTGTTTGTTTGTAATCTTCGTCTTGTCTTGTACATTGTTAGACGGCTAAAACACGTTTCCGGAGCTGTCGCCAGCAGTAAACTGGAACATCACTTCACCACTGTCACTAAATAAACTTGTATCACCCACCACGAGCACTACTGCACGCACCCAGGACTGGTGACCGTGTTAGTATATTGTGGGATGGATATTTGTGTTTATTATTTAGGACTGAAACCCTGTTGTTATATACTCCATGCAATACACATTGTTGTGTATTGCCGGGGATTATTATTTGGTCACCAGACCTGGATATAAATAAAAACTGTTTCCAAACCGGATTATAAATCTCTGTGTGTTTCATTACTGCACTGCATCACCCCTGCACCTGCACGTACCACTTCCCACTTGGCCACACCAACATGTAGAATACTTTACGTAGTGTGGTTGTGCTGTTGTCCATGTTATTTTGGTTTATTTGGTTATAGCAACGTTAAATCATTGCCGAAGAAATGCAACATGCCGAAATAGCATCAAGTATTTGTCGGAAAAACTGTTCTTTTGGAGGAAATGTCAGAGACAATCATGATTATGAAAAATATGTACATTGTACATTCAACCAACTTAAATGTAGCTGCTATTGATAATAATAATAATAATCTCATCATAACCTTCTTATAACCTGCTGTCTGTTGTGTAATTCCTGAGAACAATAAAACTGATGTAGCTTAGTGCCCTTTCCCTGGTTGGCATTTATTTTATGTTCATACTTTATTATTCTGAAGCTGTTCAATAAGCATTTCTTAACACAAGTTTGCAATGTGATTACAGGAGATAAGGAAGTGTATTTCTGTCTCAGTAGAATGATGATTTGTTCAATTTGTCCCTGGAATTTGACATATTTTTGGCACTGGCCAACCCCCTCCATACATTCTACGCTTGGAAAGAGCATCTCTAGAATCTAGTATATATAGTACGATGACGGTATGATGACATAAAAATGATAGAAAAAGTCAGTTCCACTCTGGGTGCCAAAAATTGTTGTAAACATAGCCAATGACACAGTACAATTCTTTGACCATTTCCATTTTACTTCATGTATGCAAAATATTTGATCTGATATTATATATTTAGATTACGCTCTGTTTTTGTTCTCAAAAAACTTCCATTTCTAGTTTAGTTTAAAATTGCAATAATTAAATAATAAATCAGGCAGATCATGGTAGACATTCCGGGCCGTATTCATAAAGCATGTTTATCCCTTACGCATGTGTAAACATTTTAGCTGGTTGTTTTTAGTTGCATATTCATAAAGCATGTTTATCTTCATATGCACTTCTGCCTGTTCTAAATGTTAGGGTAGGGCTCGTTGAGTCTTGATTTTCAGCTCTTTCTGTTACATTTATGCAGAGCTCAAACAAATACCAGTACATAAGCATTCTTTTTTTTTAGTTTCCTACTAATTTAAATAAACACATGAAATGTATTAATATAAACACTTGATTTTTTTTTTTTTTGCAATTTAATAGAATGGGGAGTTGTGACAGGCTAGCTGCAGGGCTGACGTCAGGCCAGAAAGAAACACACAGACAGACAGTACTGGGCTTGAAACTGAGACGCAATGGCTGCGCTCAGTTCGTTTATTGCAAAATAAAACGTTTAAACAGAAAACAGGACACGGCACTTGTAGCCAAAATAAACGGACAAACAAAATGGATTAACACTAAAACAAACAGTGGACCAACTGACAAACAAACACGGTGAGTAAAAATAAACTTATATTTACTTTATTTAGTTTAGTTTTTTAAAATTCTCTCCTCTCCACACCAGTTCTCCACTCACCGAACACACAACCCCGAGTGAGTGCTTTGTGCATCTATATATACTGTTGTGCAGGGATTCAATTACTAATTAATTATTCACTTGAATCCCAGCATGTGAACTAATTCTGTGCAACCCCCTGCTCACATATTAAAATCTTTAAATGCACATGAAGTGAAGTGCAATCCCCGTGCCTAAATACAATTATACATTTTAAATAACTCGTGCTACACATACCCGTTTATATCCGGTGCAGCAATATGTATACACCAACATTAACACACTACACACAAATACACACGGGTGGGGCACATTGCCACAGGAGTACAAGCACTGCAGCATGTTTAAAATGAACAAAATCATCTGACGTCCCCAAGATCTCCTTATATGTGATGAAACATTAACTGATTACCTTTATTTTAGCAACCTTGTCTGGCTCAGGAAACAGGGTTAATCCTCCTTCAAAAATGTTTACATTTTTGGGTAGATTTGCACCCCATTCTGTCTTGCGAGGGTTGCAAAAAACACAGTACATCCTTGCTATAACAGACATGTTATCGATGAGTTTATTATGGCGAAAGGACAATCAAAATCAGCGATAAACTGTTGGAGTAAGTTAATGAGATGAGAATGTGAATAAAAGTAGAATTACATGTACCTGTTTGTTTCACGTATGCAGTATTCAGCTTTCGCTTTATTCTATTCTTTAAAGAATTAAAACACAGTTCAAAAGCAACAATAACAAATTGAAGCTGAACTTTTATTCATAATCAGTCTGACATAAATTGTTTCAAAGTGCAGCAAATTAAGATTTGCTGCACTTTGAAACGATTCATGTCAGATTGATTATGAATAAAAGTTCATCCCAATCTTATCTCGTATTCCAAATCAAACCGACATGAAAAGTTCACCAAATCCTCAAGTTATTTTTTTTGTTGTTTTTTTTTTCATTAATCAATTTTGCTTTGCTGCATGGTTGCTGAACAAGCCAAAAAACAGTGATTTTTGACAACCTATATTTTTGACAGAGATATGCCTGCGTTATTCCTTTTTTCAAACGATCAATATCTTTTCCAGCTTTGTTGCAACACAAAATGATTTTAGTTTTTGGATTCCAGGGGCCAGGTTCATTATAGTAAAAGGTTTCTTACAATGAAGAGTGTTATAGCGAGGGTATAATCTAAACACATTTTTGGAAATAAAAAGAATTAATTGTGGTTATCAATTAGTTACAAACCATTTTTAATTAGTACAAATAGTTAAAACATATGGAGGATATCTTGTGCCACATTTATTCATTATTTTTTCATTTTTTGTATTATTATTTTATAATGTTGGTATAAAATATCCCCCAAAGACTTTTACACTCCCACATTTCTTTTTACATTTCCATTTTGGCATTTCCTTTCCGCAATGTCAATCAAACTAAACTGCCTTTGAAAAAAACATTCTTCAAATAGTCAGACACGAGTAACACCACGGTGTAGTCCTTTTAATTGGCAAAGCGAGAGAAGTAACACAAGCATAAAAAATAGTCTTGGGAGCTAACATTCTGTGCAGACTCATTACAAATTATTAAGAATGTAATTTAAAAACTCAGCTGTAAACTGATTTCAGTTGAAATTGAAGCGCTTTAATTATTCAGAGAGTTGCATTACGCTGTGTAGAAATGCACATCAGTCAACAATGAAAAATAATGTGCTTGCGGGTGTACGTCAAACATTGGTATTCTGCATTTATACTCAGAAACAGCTTGTTTGAAAATCAATCTCCTTTTTTAATAAGAATCCAGTGGAGGTTATATTAGTTGTTTGTTGTACAAAAACAAGAAAAATAGACTGCTACACACAGGTAATCAAAATCAAATTTTATGAGTTGCAATAAATATATGTTTGTACATTTCAAAACCTGAAAAGAAATGTAAGAAATCTTTTCATATTGTCGAAAATTCATACATCTTTGTTAAACCAAAACTAATCTAGTAACAGTTAAACAATATAATAATTTTCAAGTAGGTGGTGTTCATGGGTTTTTGAGATCAGTTGTGAGATATTGTACTAGTACTTTACACAGATATCACTTCAGACGTAATGTGCCTGTAAAATAATAATAATTCATCTTTTAATTTACTTTGCACACAAAAGCTATTGTCTGTTTTTTGGTGAAATGTAGTCATCTTTAAAAGGACAGATTTTGGGGAGTGGAGGGTGGCAGAGATATTTTCTGTGTGTGTGTGTGTGTGTTTCCAGGAGTTATGCGCGCAAAGTATGGTTCCTCTGCACACTACACTGTGTGTAGAATATAGTATTTGTGTATCTGTGTATATTTTGCAGTTTAACCTTCCTGATTCTGGTAGTCTGCTTTTAGAAGTCTGGTATGGTGGGGCATCTCTCTTAGATATGAGTAAGCTCTGGTGCAATGTGTCTTTCAATACAAGTTTTTTTCTTAGCATTAGATCAATGGTGCATTAAGAATCTAAACAGATTTGCAGGGTTGTAAATGACTATTCTTTGTATCTCCTTAAATACGCCCGTAGGTAATACAAGCGTTGTTAATATTAATTGTAGAAACACCTGTACTGAAATAAAAACATTGTTTTGGATGTGTATGGTTTTAACAAACATCTCCTTTTCTTAACCCATGATGTTTCCCCTTAGATGTGCCCTTTTTCAAAGTCTGCTAGATAGGAAAAATGATTAAGAATGAACATCAGGCTACAAAATAGAGTAAGATTAATTACGACCATACCATGCTATGTTAAACTGCATTTTGTTCTCAAATGAAAAACTTGGGCTGACATTACCAGATGGTTCCCATGGGTGTCTTCAACATTTAATTTGAAATGTTCAAACTTAAAATACAAAACATTTTCAAAAGGTAGTGAAATAGCAGTAGATGTCAGATTAGAGCTGTACATTAACAAGCAATATTTCATCTGCCTGTAGCGGGACTGCAATTATGACCCTTCCTAGTCCTATCGCACCCATACAAGCTATCTCGACTACGCCACACTCTAATATAGGTTTTATGTTATAGAGCTAGAGGGACACCCTATACACCAAAGACATATACAATTGTTATCAGGTTTCTACAACAGGCCCCCTCAATTGAATGAGCTTGCAGACAAGGATGCTGTTTAAGGTTTATTATAAAAAGAATAACTTAACAGAATTCAACAAGTACAAATATGAAAGTCAACGAATGCAGCATATATACAGTATATAAAAGAGAATGAATGATAGATGCAATACTGGAAACCACCACCAGATGGTTACCGCTTGAATATTAAAGGTTCTACTGATATGATAGATGGTAATTATAATACTAAGAATCTCAAACAGGAAGATACAGTAGAACAGCAATCAGAAACTTCTAAGTTTGAAGTAAACCACCGGACCTCTTCCAGCATGTACTCACATAGGAGGGGTGGACTAAAAGAAAGAAACACAATTATTAGTGTATCAAAGAAAATCAAATGTGCATTAACAGAAAATAACTTGCAATCAATCTGGTGAATTATACATAGTGCACGCAAAACACATCAATTCTCAAATGAACGTGAAACACAAAATATAATCAAACCAAACAAAGCTCCTCCGAAATATCCTACAGTGCTGGGAGAGGCACAGGGAGAACTGACTCAATTATACACACACAAAACAATTTATGACTGTTGGTAATACTGCAACATGGTAGAATCTACAATTTACCATACCAGTAGTATGAGCACAAAAATGAAGCTATAAACAAAACGCTAGATATCACTACAAACATACAGCAAACTGTATGTTGAACGCACTATAAAACTGGAATTAAGCAGCAGAGAGCAAAATAAATAAAATAAAGAAAACGTCTAAGAAATCGGAACAAAAAGAACATATAGGAAACAGTGATTGTGCGCACTCCTAAAATACAAAATAAATCATATTAGGCACACCACGAAAACATATATAATACCGTTAAAAACAAAACAAAACTTGTGGTTGCATTACCCTGGTGAGTTCTTGCTGTGGCCACACAAAAGTGTAGTTACACCAGGTCACCCTAAGGAGGTTAAAACAACAAAGCTGATCACGCAACCGGCAAAACAACAAATTAAAAAACACAATTAAAAAGATCACACTGGGAAGAAATGCAAACGGTGTGGAGCTCACCTTATGTGTGTCAAGAGCAACAACGAACACAGCTTTTATAAGGGTAAGTCAATTGGATACAATTAACACACAATTAAGTAGTTACCAGTAGTCCTACCTGCTACATGCAAAATATTTTATCATTGGTCATTAACCTAACACTGTTTTAAATTAATTGTATTCAGTTAGCAGGGGCTTCGTATCTTATCCTCCTCCTGCCTTGGAGCCTCGTGTCTGAGCCTCCCCTCTCACAAGGGCAGCTCTGTTGGGAGAGAGTGGTACCCCTAGTCCAAATCATAGCTTTCCAAACTCACCCCTCATCTCCAATCCCCCTCTGTGAATTGTTAGTTTGCTTGCGTAAATTATCTTGAGGTTTGCAGAATGTCAGATGATCAGCAAAATCTGCAAGTTGATGTGCCTAATATCATGTTCAAATGTACCAAAGATGACTGTAAATGTATGATGTGCTACCTAATAGTAAATATAAATATACCAGTATTTCTTTTTTTTTTTCTTCAGAAAACCATGGCCATAATTAAAACATCGCTGTTCAGTTTCCTGTAGGTTCACAGAACAGGAGCAATGTCTGTGTGGGAACAGACTGCGGGAACAGATTGGTGAAGATCAAGAGGGTGAGGTTGGTGGTGCCTTAAGCGCCCCCAGAGGGATATGCGGCTGCAGAGGTGGCGAGGGGAGGACGGAGGAGCAAAACAAGCACAGACAGAAGAGAAGTACTTAAACAGGTTTAAATAGCAAGCTGATTGAACCAGCCCTTATTTTCAATTCCCTGGACAGGAGCAATAGCTGTACAGGAACCGATGAATGAAGCAGAGTAAAGGTACTGCACGTGAATCACAGTGGTGAAGAAGTACAGTTGTTTTTGTTTTGTTTTTTATTTAGGGTGGAAGGGGTGGCTGGTCTCACATGCTGTGCTGGAGGGAGAGGAGGATGATGGGATCAACAGCAATGGAATCCCATGCAGTACAAGAGGAATAATGAATGATGAACATCTCCTACTGGGATTTGAACACCAGTTTTGAATAATACTTTCAGCAGTTTGACGGGGGATCCAAATAGTTTTCATTTTGATCGGTGTGGAGGTTGAGAGTCTGATGTAGGCGAGAGAGAGATGGTTCAAGTGTTTTTTTTAAAGATTTTTTTTACTGGGCTACTAAGCTGGAGGGATGATGTCAACATCAGAAACTTCAGCTGCAGAGAGGATGACATCGTGAATGTATCACATTTTATTTGGTGTATTTTTTTTTAATGCACTTAAATAATGCACGTTTTTTTGTGCCTGTAAACTGAACAGCAAAATAGGCAAATACAGGGAGAAGTGATTAAACTAGGGTATAAATAGCAAGCTGATTGAAGGTAGGGATGAACCCTTGCCCCTGTTCCCTGAACCACCCTCATGGTTACAATACCTTACATAAATTAGACTGGCAACATCATTACACATACAGATCGAAAGATACATTTGAAAAATATATCTATCCATAGCCCAAGCCATATCCAAAACTCAATGCTTCCGTATCAGTCATGACATGTACCCTCTCAATATTAAATCTGAGAGAGCACATCCTACAGTACATGTGTCAGAAAGGAATGTTTTGTAAACCAAAAACAGTAATTTCTACTAAAAGAAAATAATTTCGATTTAAAATAAAACTTGAAACAAATGATTCTACATTATGATTTATCAATTATTGTATTTCTTGTCAGTCTGGATGCTGAGTTCCGCACATGACTCTAGTCTGCACAGAACATGCTCTTCTCTGACAAAAACACAGTTTCTCTAGGGCAGGGGCGGCCAAAGTAGTTGATCTCATTTTACCTGTTAAACCTGGAGTGGAATGGCCCTGCAGGACCCTGATTAGCCACCCCTGCTCTAGAGGACCCTTTTTGATACACCAGAAAATTACATCACAGGTAAAAACTAGTTTTTAAAACATAAACAATGTTTGCAGTAAGAAAACTGTGGTGAGCTAGGGAGTTATACAGTTATTTTAATGTTCAAACCACTAAAAAGAGACAAAATAGTACTTCTGAGAAAAGTTGAAACAGGCACAAAACAAAGGCAAGCAAAACATTTGTAAACTTCCATACCAGCAAACTTTCATTTACTTTAACTATCCCTTTTATGAAGACATTTCAGCATGTTTGTGAGTTGATAATGATGACAGTTAAAAGTTCCAATACCGGTAATTAAAATATTGGGAGCATATGGGTTTTATACTACTTGAGAAAAAGGACACCACATTTAATTAGAAAATTGTTGATGTCTTCAGTTACCCATAAAACATGTTATTGTTGATAATCAAGGAAGCTATTAACATTTCACTGATCTCGTATTTTATGTTAACTATTTGCCATGGTGATTCTGTGAATAGAATTTACAGCTTGCAAAGGTGAATTTTTAGTTGTTAAGGTGCCAAGAGTTATTAAACTCTCCTCTGCTCAATCAAGGCATCACATGGTTAGACTATAATTATCAAATGCAATGTAGTACACATCAAAGCAGTGTACATGTATTAACATGTATGCCCTCTTTTAGACTATAAAAAACAAACAGTAAACACTTGTACAGTGGCTGCCACAGCATTGCATACAGAACTTCTTCAGCTACATCTCCATTCGACTTCAGTTAATTTATTTTCCATGTAACTTTGCTTCATACAAGAACAGGATAAAATAAAGCATTCAAATGGAAGTGTAACAAATCGATATACTGTATGTTATTTACTATAGCAGTAATAGTATTATTTTTTCTTTAATAAACATACATGGCAGATATATTGTTGATTTGTTTGGCTTAAATATTAAATAAATACAAATAAAAACTTAATGTGCATACTGTACTTGCTTTAGAAAACCAATAAAAAATTTAACTAACTGACCAGAAACATGAATTTCTAGTCAAAAGTTTAATTGAAATTGGCCCAGGGTACCAGTGTGAAATGTTGGCCACCCAGTGGGCTCTGCCATGTATTAGAGACAAAACTAACCCTACCTACAATATTCAAGAAGATGTTTTTTTACACTTTGTCAAATTTCAAAACAAAAGGCTTTCTGCATTAGAAATCAATAGGGTTTTTTTATTATTATTATTATTTTGGCAGATGTTTTTCAACTAACATCAGGAGTTGCTGTAAAAAGTAATTGGATTTTTCTAGAATCAATCAGTTTACATTAGTTGTTAGATGTAGATTTAAATTAATTTGGAGAAACAACTGATGAATGATATCAGTGTTAGTGGGATGTAACCAGCTAGTGGGTGCAGCCCTGGAAGGATGCCGGAGTAGAGCAATTTGTTTAAGCTATTCTGGGAAGGTTCAAGGGTTCATCAGGATGAGGTTTGGAGAAGCCACTAGCTTAAATCTCCACAGGTAAATGGGAACAATGGTAAATAATGAAATAATAATAACAGAATAGTGTGATAGAAATAACCGTATAGGAACTAGCTTCTGGAGAGTGTCCTTGCCTGCAAAAATCCTTGTAAGCAAACTATACTATGCAGGGTTGTGTAAACAAACCTAGATGTGGAGCACCATTTCAAGACAATCTTTGTCTCTCTTGTAACATCTACCAGCCGACTCAACTGCACTTTTAAAATATTAACAACAAGATAAAATAGAAATTTGGGAAGATAGCAAAGTCTACTAGTCTCTCCTTGTCCTCTGCCCTTTTTTTTGTTGCTATGCCTTTAACAATGACATTATTGTTTTATATTAAATCATCTTTCCTTACTGTTTACACTGTAATAGCTTGTACAGAGAGGTGATTACAGTAAACTGAGAAGTAGCTTTGACTTTTGCCTTAACAGCGTGTAATTAATCCTTTTCCTAATATGACTGCAATGAAATTCAAACATTATTATCACCAGACTCCAGTGGCTATCACATTGCTGCCTTTTATCAGTGACATGTTTAGAATAACTGTAATCCCTGCCAGTGGTATTAAATTATGTACATTAGACTTCAAATTAATACTATTATTTAAGATCATATGATATCCCTGAGTGTGAAAGTGGTGTGTTTACGACTTTTGGCAACAGAATGGAATGTTCTTTTTCTGGAATTTTGATGTCATCATGCCATCATCGTACTATATTTTTCTACATTTAATGTGTGGAACTCCTGGAGTGTGGAGGCCAGTGCCAGTTTGGTAGGATTAACATATTTCCATGGGTCAAAATGCATCCAATTCAAGGGAAACATTGAAGAATCTTTATCTCCTGTAATCCAGTTCCAAGTCTTGAGTTAAGAAATGCTTATCTTACAACTTCAGAAGAAATAACACAAGGGCCAATGAAATGCTATATATAAATATGCCAGCCAGGGAAAGGGCACAGAGCTTCCCTTCAGTGCTTCCCTATGACTTTTCAAATGTACATTCTTACACATTTTACAGCAGACTTCTCTGAATAATCGCAGCACAGGTTAATCTGTTTATACTGTACATTTCTTTCTACATATAAATTACAAATTGCAGTATAAAACCCAGATCTACACATCTCCAGACTGTTGCTGACAAAGCCACTGAAATCTCAGCAGCAAGCTGAACTGTCTATGCAGCTCAATCAATAAATCCTTATCTTGTGGTCCTTGAGATCATAGCATTGAATCCCACTGTCAAAGAATTTTAATACACTAATTTTAATGCAATGAACATTTAATTAACAATATGGTTACTACAATGAGTGATCTGGAATATTAACATAACCCTTCCTTAATTACCATACAATGACTCACGCTGGTGAGGCACATAAAGGTTTGTTGTAAATCCAGGGCAAAATAAAAAAGGTTGTGGGTCAAGTGGATTTCTTTAAGCAATAATGGCTCTACTATCACAGAGTGCTACCTCTATTTTTGTTGTAAACATAGCCACTGTTATTGATCCCAAATAGCCTGTGTCAGAGTAAATATCTTGAACACTGCATTACACTGCATTGTCATTAATGGCAATTTATCACAGCCTTCTACAGCAGCTGGTAGATGCCTTGCAAAAAATGTTTTGATATTCCATTGCTTCTGTTGAACCCATATTGATTTTTCTCTGTTGTTCTATGCAATTCTAAAAAGTTTCTCCAAAAAGCTTCACTAATAATTTGATTTAAAAAAAAAAAAACTTTCTTCTGAAACCATTTCTTTTAAGCTATTTAGTTGGGTAAGCTATTCAGTACTTAAGTGGATGTTTGATGCTTTGCTTTTCAAAAAATCAATTTGTCAGCACTGTTACCTCAACTTTCTACCAAAAATTGCTTTGTTTGAAACCTAAGAAACAATTTAAATACCCTGCCATTTATAATACCTCAAACGTTTTCAGACTGGCCTTCCTCGTTACGAATACTTGTTTGTGCTCAGACAGGCACACCCCTAATATTTATTATTAATAATAATAATAATAATAATAATAATAATAATAATAATAATAATAATAATAATAATAATGTGTTTAATGCATTACATGTCCCAAAGCTGATACAGAATTTAGAATAATTCCTTGCAATGCAAACATTTCATTGAAATTATTTAGACTTACACTGTTAAGAAATCCATCTCACTTTAACCCAACAAATAAATATGCAAAAATATGTCACTTGTCTCAATCAATCTGATTTTGTTTTCTCTGCACGCATTACACCACTGATCACCAACCTGCATTCTCAGCATTTTCATTAATATTGACATTTATCTATGTTAAAAATTGAGTTGTCAGCACATCCATGCTGACTTTCTACCCATCACAGTTTCTAAATAGATTAATTGTGAAGCTACTGCCTGAGCAAAACATTTAGATCTATAACACTAATCTGAAAGCCTGAATCTCTTTTATTTTTCAATTGCAATTCAAGTATCCACATGTTGTGGTAAATTTCTAGTTCTAAAAATATTAAACCCCAGTAATGTTTATTTTATTTCTCTGTAGCTTAAAAATATATTTTAATAAGTCATTAATTGATTCCTTGTCATTATTTGTTTATAGAATGTGTAGTGAGTTCTAGGGGTGTATGTCACAAAATGTGATGTTTTGGTTTGCAGCACATGGTAGACTGTATAAATGAATGAGTGCCAGGTGTCCCGTGTTTAAAAAAATATATATATTCCAGGCACCTAAACCTGTGTAAAGTTACACTGTTTAATTGTTTGGCGTGAAGGACACGGAAGGGAGACCCACTTCCTGAAAATGACAGATTGTGAAACCGAGGGCAGTGAGGAGCAGCGTGAGGGGAGAGCGCAGCACGTGTGAGAGATTCGGACAGAGAGACCGTAGTGGAAGGACTGAGCGAGGGTGAAGAGGATTATTGAATCAGGTAGCAACAGACGGATAGTGTTGGGCAAGCCCCATAGAAAAGTGGAGGAAGACATAAATCGGATCTGCAAATCAGCCTTGGAACGAGAGCAACGACACCAACGTTTGAATATCATAGGCATATAGTCAGGTGTATGATTAAACAATTATACCAAACAGGTGCTAATGATCATCAATTCAATATGTAGGTTGAAACACAATCATTAACTGAAACAGAAACAGCTGTGTAGGAGGAATAAAACTGGGTGAGGAACAGCCAAACTCAGCTAACAAGGTGAGGTTGCTGAAGACAGTTTACTGTCAAAAGTCATACACCATGGCAAGACTGAGCACAGCAACAAGACACAAGGTAGTTATACTGCATCAGCAAGGTCTCTCCCAGGCAGAAATTTCAAGGCAGACAGGGGTTTCCAGATGTGCTATCCAAGCTCTTTTGAAGAAGCACAAAGAAACGGGCAACGTTGAGGACCGTAGACGCAGTGGTCGGCCAAGGAAACTTACTGCAGCAGATGAAAGACACATCATGCTTACTTCCCTTCGCAATCGGATGATGTCCAGCATTGTCATCAGCTCAGAACTGGCAGAAAACAGTGGGACCCTGGTACACCCATCTACTGTCCGGAGAAGTCTGGTCAGAAGGGGCCTTCATGGAAGACTTGCGGCCAAAAAGCCATACCTCCGACGTGGAAACAAGGCCAAGCGACTCAACTATGCACGAAAACACAGGAACTGGGGTGCAGAAAAATGGCAGCAGGTGCTCTGGACTGATGAGTCAAAATTTGAAATATTTGGCTGTAGCAGAAGGCAGTTTGTTCGGCCGAAGGGCTGGACAGCATACACGAATGAGTGTCTGCAGGCAACAGTGAAGCATGGTGGAGGTTCCTTGCAAGTTTGGGGCTGCATTTCTGCAAATGGAGTTGGGGATTTGGTCAGAATTAATGGTCTCCTCAATGCTGAGAAGTACAGGCAGATACTTATCCATCATGCAATCCCATCAGGGAGGCATCTGATTGGCCCCAAATTTATTCTGCAGCATGACAACGACCCCAAACATACAGCGAAAGTCATTAAGAACTATCTTCAGCGTAAAGAAGAACAAGGAGTCCTGGAAGTGATGGTATGGCCCCACAGAGCCCTGATCTCAACATCATCGAGTCTGTCTGGGATTACATGAAGAGAGAGAAGCAACTGAGGCTGCCTAAATCCACAGAAGAACTGTGGTTAGTTCTCCAAGATGTTTGGGCCAACCTACCTGCCGAGTTCCTTCAAAAACTGTGTGCAAGTGTACCTAGAAGAATTGATGCTTGATGCTGCTTTGAAGGCAAAGGGTGGTCACACCAAATATGGATTTGATTTAGATTTTCTTCTGTTTACTCACTTTGCATTTAGCTAATTGATAAATATAATCTATTAACATGTGTATTTTTGAAAGCATTCTTACTTTACAGCATTTTTTCACACCTGCCTAAAACTTTTGCACAGTACTGTACACAGTTGGAGACCCCATAGACGAGATTGCAAATCTGCAAGATGTATTCATTATTATTTATTTACTAGTTATGTTTCGGATTATTGTTATCGGGGGGGAGGGCGGGTTGCTTGTGTACAGTACATAATAAAGTATGATAAGATCAATCAGAGGAGACAACTAATATGCAAGATATACTATTTATTATGTAAGTGATATTTGTGGGTTATAGGTATTTATTGGAATGGAGAGGTGCTTGTGTAAAAAAAAGAAAATATAATTTTTATTAATATTAGATTAACCCTTTGCGGTCCATTTATTAATTCTGCGTCAGGCTCGCCAGGTCTAATTAATTTTTACACGCGCAGTTAATTTTAGACGCGCTGTTTAAAAGTATTTTTTTCCACAGTCAAACGGGTTTAAATGGCCCTGCATATCAACAAAGCACTCACTGGGGATCTCCAGCCCCGCCCCACCCTTTCGTTTGCTATCGCTTTCACATATGCTACCAAATAAAAAATAATAATAATAATAGTACATACCGATCAATCGTCTCCTGATGACTCGTTTTATCACCAAACTCCTCAATAATGCAATCCAAGTCATTATTTTATTACTATAACATCTCAAAAAAGCTCTGCAAATGTCCGTGATAGTCTCTGTGCGCTGATACTGTACTCCCAGCTTGTTTCCATACGACCGCCCCATCTGATGAAGGGGGGCTAGTATGACTATTCATGAGATACGCCTCTTTTTTTTTTTTTATCGGCTTGTCTCGGCTCCTTTCGTTCCCACTCGGCCATTGAATGGTTTTCTCGGCTTTTTCCGTTGAAAAACCGACTTTTTTGCGTTTTTTGCGTTTTTAAAATGATGTCGGACAGGGTCCGACAAAGGACCTGGTAGGAATAATTGCAATGTTGGACAATGGACCGCAAAGGGTTAATGGCTGCTGCTGCTACTAATGGCTGCTGAATCTGCAACCTCAAAAATGCACAAACACACATTTTCCAAAAAGGCTGGAAAGTGATATTCGATGCATCTCTGATGAAAGAATACAGTGGAACATATCTTTGCCATAAAAAAAAAAACTGTCTTAAAAGTTCATGATTTTTATCAAAATAGACAATAGTAAGTGCATGCAAAGTAATTTAAAAACAGAGATTTACAGGCATCTGGCTTATTCAGTGTTATCTTTGTGTACCGCTTTACACCATTAAATAATAGCAAACTGGATCTCAACAAGAACCACAATGGAAAATGCCTCCTTAAAAAGATGTATTTATATTTTTATAGTGCTAAAGATTTTTTTTTTTGGTTTACCTAAAACAAGTAAAGGTAGACAAAATTTCAAGACAACAAAGCCCAGGACAATATATTTTCTGTATGTACATCAGAGACATCTCAACAAAAACAACTGAAGACACAGCAAGAAAAAAAACAGCAAAAAACAGCAAGAAAAAAATATCTCCTCAGCAGTGCTCCTCTGAAACTGTAATGAAGGCGTATAGTTCAAAGCCTTCTGCGCTGATGGTCTCTCCTCCTTTCCTCTCAGATTGGTACTCCATCTCTAGACTTGAAAGTGACAGTTGTCACTGCCATATTGGAGCCAGGAGCTGATTCAATGCATTTCTTTTTTAGAATAATGAGCAATAGCAACATTGCTCGTGTATTACTTGTACTCAGAAAAATGGACATACTCATTACGACTATTCATTTGTACTCGTTACTCAGCACGGACCTAACAAAACCCAAGGAAATCATTGTCAGGGAAACTTCAAAGGGGAGCAGAACTTTGTGGAAGCCTGCCCTCTCTCCAGTCACACTACCTTAGAAGCTTCAGACTTGATTCCAGTTCAGCTAAATAATGATACGGGGGGACATATCCATATCCAGCCCACTTCTCGTCATCCTTGGAGAAATCATCTTTTAATGACAGAGGTCACAATGAAGAATCATCTATTGGAAGTACCCTGATGTAGTAAATGTGCAACATAAAGAAGTCTAAAATTAGGCCATGGAATTCCACACTTGAGCTTGCAAACTCTACTCACTGCAATGTTTTTGGAGATAACTGAAATTTCTGCACAGGCAGTTTTATCACCTTTCCTCATAATTCCAAACTTAGTCTCTTTTTGTGCTTGGCACTGACTTTATATAATGCACCAGGCTGGTAATTGACATGAACATTGTTTATTGCCTTTGGAGATGGTTCATCCTCCCAAACCACAGAAAGCTCAGCCAATCTGTGAAACCAGAAAAGAATGATCTGGAAATTAAAGAATGTGAATATCTGGAAACTAAAGAACGTGAGATTCAGAAATTGAATAGTTTGTCGTTCTTACTGGAATATGCTAATTCAGTCCTACAATAGTGGATTGAGTATCCAGCTCTGACCTCACCTGACAAACGGGAGGTTTTACTACGAGTTTTTGAGTCATTCTAAACACTGGATGACCTGGACATACTGATATTCCTAACCCAGGACTTCCTGTGCCATTCAGAGGATCTGTCAAAGTAGAAAGATTCTGATCCTGAGAACAAATGGAGGGAAATGTTGTGCAAATTCCAAGGGTGTCAAGTATTCCTTTAATATCAAAAGAACTCAAACACAACCAAACTGCTTAACTAGACAAAGCATATGAAAGAGCTATCCCCCATTATCACACAACAGCTTAACTCTGCATTACAGAAGGACATATCAGTGAAAACAGCTTGTTGAGGGCTCCATGCTGTTGTTTGGAAACCATTGTTTTCAGATGCCAAAAGGATTGCACACGTTTATTAACAAACAAAAAAACACATGAACAAATAAACAGGCACAAGGGCCAAAAAAAAGGTTAACAAAAACAATTTGGCTGTTAAGATGGGCATTCACCTTAACTGACCATTTATAAACACACTGCTCATAAACACTCCCCAGCACTCCTCTCAAACACCAGCTCCCAAACAAATGATTTTCACTACCTTATATCCCATGTGGCTGGAGCCTAATTAACCATCAATCATTCACTTAAAGCTCCAGCCACATGATCACATGTATTATGGCAGGTAGGATTTTAACCCCCTCCCTGCCAACCCTACATCTATACACCACACACACAATTTAAATTTAGGGCTTTTGCCCTGCCACAGATTGCACTAATTCAATACAATTATTAATTTATTATTTGTTTATTTAGTAGACGCCTTTATTCAAGGCGACTTACAGAGACTAGGGTGTGTGAAATATGCATCAGCTGCAGAGTCACTTTCAACTACGTCTCACCCGAAAGACGGAGCACAAGGAGGTTAAGTGACTTGCTCAGGTTCACACAATGAGTCAGTGGCTGAGGTGGGATTTAAACTGGGGACCTCCTGGTTACAAGCCCGTTTCTTTAACCACTGGACCACACAGCCTCCTACAATACATGGTTCATCTCTCACTGGCAGAGGTATGCCATGACAAATCCAATGTATGTTATTTTTAAGTGATAGCTGTTAGTCATGTCTGGTTTAGCAACAGAGCACAGCAGTTATGAGCAATAGTGGCCCTATGGTGGTTTAAATGTAATTTAAATCTAGATTAGCAAATAGTCGAATTTCAAATGATGTATGCAGCCCACAAAGTTTGCAGCTTTATACATTGTTAGGGCTGTGCCAAACAATGAGTACAAACAAATATTCGTAACAAGTATGGTAATTTTCCAAGTAAGAGTAATACACAAGTCATTTTGCTATGTCTGGTAATTAAAGGATATATTTGTTTGTTTTCATTATTTCATATATTTGTTTGTTTTCATTTTTAATGCATTGATTAAGTTCCTGGCTCCAACACAGTGACGACTGTCAATCTCAACTGTACTTTTTTGGGGATATTACTATTTCTCTGTCTTTACCTAGACATGGGGTAAAATGTCTTGCATTTTGTTAAAAGAAAAGCAATAGTACTATACAGTATAGCCATGCTGTAAGGACAGTGTTTTTATCTTAATAAAGATAAGATATTTTCCAAGTTTCTTGCGGTTAAAAAAATAGGTAATATTTTCTTGCAGTGTCTTTATTTGTGTTTGTTGTGAGATGTCTCTGATGTTCAGACAACATTTATTTTGTGTGTCTCTATGACAGGATGGCAGAGGATACCGGCGTTCTCAAGTCTCAGAGGCAGAGTATTTTAGCAAATGGGGGGTTTATTTTTAATAAACCAAAACATAAATAAAACAAAGAAACGCCACACGGCAAAATAAAGGGCACAATGGCCAAAACAAAGATTTAAACAAAACAGAAATATCTTAAACGAAACTCACATTCATGAAAACAGCAAACACACAGCCCCCACCACTTCAGTGTTTCTCCTTTGTACTCCCCCTCACATGCTGCAGCATGGCCAGCTTTATATTGGCCAGCTGGGCCAATTAAACAATTAATGATATAATCCCCCAATTTGGTGATTGGGATCATGTGTTTAATTGGCAGCCATTCCAGCTCTGGTCTGTAGCTCCACTCCAGAGCCAGAATGGTCGCCAATCATGTGACCCCTTCCCTTAAAGGGGCAGGACAACTTTGCCCTGCCACAGTCTCATAAACACTTTAGCCTTATGTTTTGCACACAAAGAACACATTGTTTTATTATACATAAAACGGTATACTATTTTTTTTTAAAGAAAAGTAAAATAGTACATCGTCCTGTAAGAGGACACAGCTTTTTGTCTTAACAAAGGTAAGCTATATTTTGAGTTGTTTGCTTAAAAAAAGCATTTTTTTTTCTTATGATGTTACACGCTATTTGTTTTTAATTATCATTATACTACAGTGTTCTCAGATGTACTGCTGGGTTTACAATTGGGAACTATAGGGATGTGGGAGTGGAGTGCTGGTCCCAGGCATTAGAACAAGGATAATACAGAGATGGGTACTTGCTGCTGAAGATGAAGGACACAGACTTATAAGGCAATAAGTAACAGGGCTTATGTTCTGTTGCCCAACTCCCTAAGTAAATATCTTAATTCTTGCATTGTACTAACATTCTTCTTATTCTTTTACCCCTAGCTTAGGTTTATTGATTCTTCTAGTACTTTGGAATATGTCCATAGGGACTAGATGTTGATCCAAAGCTCACTGCTCGGCTTGACTGTGTGTCTTCAGCATAAAAGTGGTTTTAGAGAGAACTATAGCAATCTAAGAGAACTGTTTAATGTTTACCTTTTGTTTTTACTCTTTAGTTTCAAACCCTACTGTATAAGCAGTTTGTTACCCATTTTCAGAGATTGCACAGGAAAGATTTTGTATACTATTTTTTGGATTATGTCTTCTCATTTGTTGTCATATTTAGTGTATATAGTGGGCAAATGTATGTCAAAGCCTTCCCAAATTACAGAATCATAAACAGCTAATATACACTACCTTAAAAGAAACCCAAGAATACTATAACTATCAAATTAAAAAAAAATATGTTACTGTTGTGACAAATTAGGGAATTTATTAATTAATATGAATTCACCTCATTTTGCTTCAGCAACCCCTACTGGTTAGAGTCACTATGAGGCCAGAGGGTAACATGACTGGGTCTTGCTTCCAGTCTTTAGAAGGTTATTTGGGTTTTGATTGCTTTTCATGTCAGAGAACATTAAAAAAAAAGCTGAACATATAATTTTGTATAAATATGAGTGACAAGAAAATTAATATGGAAATATTGTTTATGTGTACTGTTTTGCATGTATGACAATAACACAACCAGATACATTTTACTGTATTTTATATAGTTCATCCTTTAAAAAAAACACAGGCAAATAGTTACAGGTGTTAAAGGTGATTGTAGTTACAAAATATTTCCATAAATGTTGTACGCCATGCACATTTAAGCACTATAGTTAGAAAATGTGTACTTTTAAAGTAATTTATAATTTTGTTTATGTTTTAGCACACATATAAATTAAATTTTACATGATGTCTGGAAATACACAACTGTAGGTTAAAAAAATTCTGTTTGCAGACGTTGCATTTTGATAGTCTTGCACTTTCATGGTCCTTTCACTTGGAGGATGAACTGTCTTCACCCCTTCTGGGACACTTTTTTTGTTAGCTGCCAACCAACTGCATCCCATAATGACTGATATGCTTTTAAGCCATAAGATGGGTGACCCTGAAGACACGTCTGAGGTAAAATAACCCAGAGAGTGCAAGTGTAACATGTTTCCTGGAAGGGAAAGCAAGAAAACTGAGTACACCACTCACTCGCTATATCGCAGGTGTCGGGGTCTGTGGCAGGGCAAAAGCCCTGCAAGTGTAAATAATGTATTGTGCATATGTATAGTTTAAAAAAAATATTGAATGCAAGAGTGTACTACATATTGCAGATTTTTGCAGTTGTAAATAAAGTTGAAAAGTTTTGAATTTAAGTTTGGCAGGGATGGGGTTAAATCTAACTCTGCCAAATCCATGTGTGGAATGTGGCTGGGGCTTAATTGACTAATTGATGTCAATTAAGCGCAGCCACATGGTATAAAAAAGGATCTGGAAAGCCAGTTCTTTTGTTCTAGTTCTAGCAAGTGTGCAGCCTTACTACTGTGTGGAGAGCCAGGGTGTATGAATTATGTAGGGAGTCATTTAGGGAATTTTGATCCCACAACAGTTTATTTTAGTGTGTCACAGAGTAGGTTCCGGAGCGGGACCTCCATTATAGTGGGAGCAGCGCTAAGCCAGTGTTTGGCAAACTTTTGTTTTTAGCTGTTTTATCACTGTATTTTGTTGCATTTTTTGGAGTTTTTATTTTGATTACACTCTGTCTGTGTATGTTCTCGTTCACTAGGGCTATCATTGCTGGTACCCTAGTGTGGCCACCTGTCACTGCAACTTTTTGTTTATTTGAATAAAACCTGGACGCCTGAGTGGCATTGTCAACTGCATCCCTCTGTCTCTTTCATCATTTAGCGGACACCCACAACAAAAGTAGCAGGTACTAAGACCCCATGTTACAGGGTCCAATATAAATCTGCTATATATCGAGGGCTGCGATTATAGCGAGAGACCCATAGAAAAACAAATAGGCTAATAACAAATACTGTACAACCACTCCCTCGTTTTATCGGGGGCATCAGGGTCCAGTATAAATCCTCTACGCAACCTGCTTTTTCTCATTTTTCGTATAAAAAGCTGGACACTGTTTTAATTCGTACTGTGGAGGGTAATTGCTTCTCATCAGCTTTAGTCTCCAATTAATTTCATGAGTCTTCCTCCCCTTTCTCAAATTCACAAAACCGCTGCATTGAAAGAATCCATTGCCAACAACATAGGAGGCTTGTTGCTAGGGAGCTGATGTCACTGCCTTTGTGGCTTTTGCTAGTGCATTGCTGTCACATATGAACACCTCGTTGGCTAAAATAAAAACTGATTCAGCAAGTAGATATTTAATTTGCTTTCTGTTATTGTGCAATGTGTGTGTATATGATAACAACAGTACGATATTAACGCTTTGTTTTTAATTGTTTTGTATATTGTTGTTTGTGATGTGCAGTACGATATAAAACGAACAGTAATTCTAAGTGCCTATGTACACTACCGTTCAAAAGTTTGGGGTCACTTAGAAATTTCCTTGTTTTCGAAAGAAAAGCAAATTTTTTGTCCATTAAAATAACATCAAATTGATCAGAAATACATTGTAGACATTGTTAATGTTGTAAATGACTATTGTAGCTGGAAACGGCTGATTTGTAATGGAATATCTACATAGGCGTACAGAGGCCCATTATCAGCAACCATCAGTCCTGTGTTCCAATAGCACGTTGTGTTTGCTAATCCAAGTTTATCATTTTAAAAGGCTAATTGATCCTTAGAAAACCCTTTTGCAATTATATTAGCACAGCTGAAAACTGTTGTGCTGATTAAAGAATCAATAAAACTGGCCTTCTTTAGACTAGTTGAGTATCTGGAGCATCAGCAATTGTGGGTTCGATTACAGGCTCAAAATGGCCAGAAACAAAGAACTTTCTTCTGAAACTCGTCAGTCTATTCTTGTTCTGAGAAATGAAGGCTATTCCATGCGAGAAATTGCCAAGAAACTGAAGATCTCGTACAACGCTGTGTACTACTCCCTTCACAGAACAGCGCAAACTGGCTCTAACCAGAATAGAAAGAGGAGTGGGAGGCTCCGTGCACAACTGAGCAAGAGGACAAATACATTAGAGTGTCTAGTTTGAGAAACAGACGCCTCACAGGTCCTCAACTGGCAGCTTCATTAAATAGTACCATAAAACACCAGTCTCAATGTCAACAGTGAAGAGGCGACTCGGGATGCTGGCCTTCTAGGCAGAGTTGCAAAGAAAAAGCCATATCTCAGACTGGCCAATAAAAAGAAAAGATTAAGATGGGCAAAAGAACACAGACACTGGACAGAGGAAGATTGGAAAAAGTGTTATGGACAGACGAATCTAAGTTTGAGGTGTTCGGATCACAAAGAAGAACATTCGTGAGACGCAGACCAAATGAAAAGATGCTGGAGGAGTGCTTGACGCCATCTGTCAAGCATGGTGGAGGCAATGTGATGGTCTGGGGTGCTTTGGTGGTGGTAAAGTGGGAGATTTGTACAGGGTAAAGGGATCTTGAAGAAGGAAGGCTATCACTCCATTTTGCAACGCCATGCCATACCCTGTGGACGGCGCTTGATTGGAGCCAATTTCCTCCTACAACAGGACAATGACCCAAAGCACAGCTCCAAACTATGCAAGAACTATTTAGGGAAGAAGCAGTCAGCTGGTATTCTGTCTATAATGGAGTGGCCAGCACAGTCACCGGATCTCAACCCTATTGAGCTGTTGTGGGAGCAGCTTGACCGTATGGTACGTAAGAAGTGCCCATCAAGCCAATCCAACTTGTGGGAGGTGCTTCAGGAAGCATGGGGTGAAATCTTTTCAGATTACCTCAACAAATTGACAACTAGAATGCCAAAGGTCTGCAAGGCTGTAATTGCTGCAAATGGAGGATTCTTTGACGAAAGCAAAGTTTGAAGGACACAATTATTATTTCAATTAAAAATCATTATTTCTAACCTTGTCAATGACTATATTTCCTATTCATTTTGCTATATTTCCTATTCAAACTCATTTCATGTATGTTTTCATGGAAAACAAGGAAATTTCTAAGTGACCCCAAACTTTTGAACGGTAGTGTATATTGCAGCTAAGGCATACGCAGTTAGACAGTAAAAATGGGGAGCCAACTCCAGGACCGCGATATATCCGAATCCGCAGTATAGCGATATAATGAGGGGTGGGTGTACTTTCTTTTCACTCTGTTTTAAAATGCAGCATGTTTGCGATATCATGCTTCTTTAAAAACTGCACATTTGAGGTCTATATATTCAATGGAATTTCATGACGGGTACGATTTATAAATGTATTTTGGTAAGTATAACCACTTTAAAAGCAGATAATAACCTACAATCTGCTATAAGGATATGTTGTAACATAATAATATGCTATACTTAGATATTTAATTGTTGAAATAATCATTTGATTAACCTTGACTGAAAAGTTTTAGGAACACTAAAACCAGCTTTACTTGTCATAATACCTCTTGTCTATTAAGTAGAGGTGACACAAACTGTCTCTTTAAATACTGCATTAACATTTTATAAAGGTTCTGATGCAGTCTATCTCAGTTGATTCCCTTGAATGCTAGCTACCATATTTTCTTTATGAGTTTCTATCTATACCTGTGTAACCTGCATACGTCAAGGTACCATGTTCTTTCTGTGTGTGTACTGGGATAAAATACTTTAAACTTGGCAATAGTTTTATCATTTTATTGTCCTTATTTCAACCTTAAGACATCTTTGTTTTCTTCTAACCATATCTACAGGCTGCACTCCAACCTTTTTTAATATATTTTTAGTTCAGCATTTTCAGTAATTTATATATATATATATATATATATATATATATATATATATATATATATATATATATATATATATATTTAAAATAACTACTCTGGTTCTCCTGTATAACTCAATGAAATTTCTATACTTCCTCACACAAATACATAAGTGCAAGTGGAGAGGAAATGGCTTGTATATTCTTCAAGCAATGTAGTCTTCTGTTTTTGCTGTAAACTGTTTTCGAATGGAACAACAAAACATCACCGGCTCTGGAGTAAGGGACTGGCATAATGTATCGCCCTGGCTTAGTCAGCATGAGTGCTCCCCAATCACATTGACTCATATAAAAAGTGGATGGAAGCTGAGTTACGTCTGAAATGTCATCAAACTCTTGATTACCAAATGAAAATGCTGATTCACCAAGAAGCAGCAAAGTGGTGGAATGTGTTTGAAAGATTTTTAGCAATCATTCAGTTCTTGGCAGAACACAGTCTTGCTTTTCATGGTTCCAGTGACAAACTTTACGAACTGGTCAATGGCAACTTTCTAGGTTTCTGAAACGTCAAAGAAGCAAAGAACCTTTCTGTAATCTTGGATTGTACATCTGATTTGAGTCACAAAGAGCAAATGTCTTACAGTGACTTTACGATTCGTTACTGTAATTAACTCTCAAGTTAAAATCAATGAGCACTATTTAAGCTTCCTTCTTGTTGAAGACACATCAGGTAGTCTTACTGCTGGGGTCTTGCTGACACAGGAGTGTGACATGATGCTTCATGTCTTGCACAAAAACTGCAGGAGTATACATTCCACCTTCTGCCACAGAAATTATCACCAGTGGATGCTTTGCAGCTCATTTTATCACATGGATTTAGTGATGTATTTCCCAATACCTGGATTGTACTCCGAATACTGTTAACAATCCCTGTCAGCGTGGCATCAGGAGAGAGAAGTTTCTCCAAACTGAAACTAATAAAAATGTATCTTCGTTCAATATGAGCCAAGAGGCTGGCTGGACTGTCCATTGAGAATGAAATTGCAGGAGAAATGAGCTACTCTGACCTGATCGACGAGTTCGCCAGCAGGAAACTCGTCGAATTGCCATCTGACTCAGGTAAGATATATTTTTAAATTATTAAAGGACAACTTTCAAAGCTTTTTGGTCCAGTGAAAAATTTGCTCCACTTTGTGCAACTTCAAAAAACTTGAGCTTTTTGCAAACTATGTTTAAGTGAAACAAAAATGTAATTTGGGACAATTAATAAGAGGCTGGAACAAATGTGTAATCAGTCAGTGACCGCTTATTTACAGACACAGATACCGTACCCAACAAAGAAGTTCAAAGAAACATAGCTATCATATAAAAAAGGAGCAGATTAGATTAATAGTGTTTTTTTATTAACAGTTTTTATTAACTTATTTATGAGAGTATGCTTGCTGTCCCAATACATAAATTAAACATGTATTATTAATTGATTAAAATATTTATGAAATGTGTATTTTTTATGTTGCTTTATGTTTAAAATGAAGCACTGAATTTTCATTCGTATACATCAAATATAAAAATAGTCGTGATTGTAATGTGGTTGTTGTGACAGTAAAATTAAGAACAACACCACCAATGATTTCATCCCAGCTAAAACCACAGGGGCCGGACCGTGACCAATTCCGACAGAAAGATGAAAAGATCAATAAATGCCAGACCAGTGATTTTAATCAATGACATGGATTGAAAGAACTACCCAAATTACTGCTAGGGTATCATGTCTGGGTTAAACAACCTTTATTCAAAGACACTGTCCTGGGACATGCAGGCACCCCATGTTTGTATCTGATTAAAACCAACTGCTGATGTGCACACCTAGCTCTACATTGATGCAGGAACAGCATACTTGTTTTTAGTCAGGGCAAATTTGAAGAAAAAAAAAATGGAAACCATAGTGGAAGACTCAAAGTATAAAGTGCATGAAAACTGGAACAGTCCATCGTTAATGGTCAGGGTCAAAAGAATGTTTATTGAATTGCTTAACACTAGAAGGACCGGAGATATACTCATACCTAGAAGCTCCGCAGCAGTCTTTCTGACAGCTGTATTCAAAACACTGTAAATAGTATAACGAAAGGAGAAACAGTCGGATGTAATAGTTTATTTATTTTTGTTATTGAGTGCATTACATTAACATCTGAAAAACCGAAGCATAACTGATAACTGATGCCTGATATCTGATGACTGACTCGAGGAGGACCGATGCCTGACAAAGGAAGGAGTGATACCTGAGGATGTCCTAAAATGGACACCGTACATGTGCTATCACAAGAACTTTGGAGCGAGAAGCACAAAGAATACCAGCCGCATTCCCACAAGACACAAGGCTGTCCATGCTATATATAATATATATATATACAGTACTGTGCAAAAGTTTTAGGCAGGTGTGAAAAAATGCTGTAAAGTAAGAATGCTTTCAAAAATAGACATGTTAATAGATTATATTTATCAATTAACTAAATACAAAGTGAGTGAACAGAAGAAAAATCTAAATCAAATCCATATTTGGTGTGACCACCCTTTGCCTTCAAAACAGCATCTATTCTTCAAGGTACACTTGCACAAAGTCAGGGATTTTGTAGGCATATAGTCAGGTGTATGATTAAACAATTATACCAAACAGGTGCTAATGATCATCAATTCAATATGTAGGTTGAAACACAATCATTAACTGAAACAGAAACAGCTGTGTAGGAGGAATAAAACTGGGTGAGGAACAGCCAAACTCAGCTAACAAGGTGAGGTTGCTGAAGACAGTTTACTGTCAAAAGTCATACACCATGGCAAGACTGAGCACAGCAACAAGACACAAGGTAGTTATACTGCATCAGCAAGGTCTCTCCCAGGCAGAAATTTCAAGGCAGACAGGGGTTTCCAGCTGTGCTGTCCAAGCTCTTTTGAAGAAGCACAAAGAAACGAGCAACGTTGAGGACCGTAGACGCAGTTGTCGGCCAAGGAAACTTATTGCAGCAGATGAAAGACACATCATGCTTACTTCCCTTCGCAATCGGAAGATGTCCAGCAGTGCCATCAGCTCAGAATTGGCAGAAAACAGTGGGACCCTGGTACACCCATCTACTGTCCGGAGAAGTCTGGTCAGAAGTGGCCTTCATGGAAGACTTGCGGCCAAAAAGCCATACCTCCGACGTGGAAACAAGGCCAAGCGACTCAACTATGTACGAAAACACAGGAACTGGGGTGCAGAAAAATGGCAGCAGGTGCTCTGGACTGATGAGTCAAAATTTGAAATATTTGGCTGTAGCAGAAGCAGTTTGTTCGCCGAAGAGCTGGACAGCGGTACACAAATGAGTGTCTGCAGGCAACAGTGAAGCATGGTGGAGGTTCTTTGCAAGTTTGGGGCTGCATTTCTGCAAATGGAGTTGGGGATTTGGTCAGAATTAATGGTCTCCTCAATGCTGAGAAGTACAGGCAGATACTTATCCATCATGCAATACCATCAGGGAGGCATCTAATTGGCCCCAAATTTATTCTGCAGCATGACCACGACCCCAAACATACAGCGAAAGTCATTAAGAACTATCTTCAGCGTAAAGAAGAACAAGGAGTCCTGGAAGTGATGGTATGGCCCCACAGAGCCCTGATCTCAACATCATCGAGTCTGTCTGGGATTACATGAGAGAGAGAAGCACCTGAGGCTGCCTAAATCCACAGAAGAACTGTGGTTAGTTCTCCAAGATGTTTGGGCCAACCTACCTGCCGAGTTCCTTCAAAAACTGTGTGCAAGTGTACCTAGAAGAATTGATGCTGTTTTGAAGGCAAAGGGTGGTCACACCAAATATTGATTTGATGTAGATTTTCTTCTGTTCACTCACTTTGCATTTTGTTAATTGATAAATATAAACTATTAACATGTCTATTTTTGAAAGCATTCTTACTTTACAGCATTTTTTCACACCTGCCTAAAACTTTTGCACAGTATTGTATATATACAAACACGCATATGAACATTTATTTTACAAAACAAGAAAATGTAAGTAAATAAACATCTGAACAGACATCGGTTTACAACATACATATTTATAAAACTGAAACGATAGCAATACATTTTTAACTTTTCAACAGCAATCAGTTTATTGTCAGATGCGCAAAAGCAATTGAACAATGTAGTTAAACTTAGAGGAAAACTTAGTTTTACAGACGCGCACAGCACAAGAAGTTAAAAAAGTCTAATTTATTTTTCTTTTTTTCTTGTTTATTGACAAAATGGTATTCCTTTACCTTGAGTAAGAGAAGTTTTATTTTTATTGCACTTGCCAACCTGCATTGGTGTCTCTTGCGGCTCTCGGCGAGCGGGGTTGCCAGCTTCAGCTGTGGGTACACGCTTGGAAGTTTCTCTCTGTTCCAAATGCTTCTTGCGAAGTTCCTGTGCTAATTGTAAAATATATTCTCTCCTTGGTAAATTCTTCTCCATGCATTCTTTGTAAAGTACCCAGGAGTTGATGGCTGCTAAGTCCAATGCATTGTAAAACACCTGGACAAGCCACCGTCGGGAGCCAGTTTTCACGGAATACTTCTGTGCCATCTGATCCAAACATCAATTTCATATTTTGTTGCGTTGTAAAACGCTACGGTCTCTGGTACTTATTTTCATTAGTCCCGATGCTAATTGACTGACCAAAGCAGCGCAGCTGGCAAGCAGGCGCCAGCCTTTCAAAAGCTGATTGAAAAACAATAGACTGTCAGTCATTCACTCAGGCAGAGAGTAGAGACTAATCGAATTACAGCTAAACACATTGCGGACTGGTAAATAAAAATAATAAAGTAGAATACCGTTCTGTATAATCAAAATACAATTGTTTTATGTGTGGCCATCAATGTGACTGCTCTCGGGGCTTTTAGATATAATGTAATATATCTCCTTTATTTCTGCACTCTCATGTTTCATGCTTTGTGAGAATATTTAATACATATGGACAGAAAGGTACACGAACGCACAGCCCCATATGTGTTGCACGACTGGAGAAAATTACATTTTAAAACCGAAAACCGCCAAAATGACTGCTGCGGGGATTCTAGTGTTAATACATTTTCTAAAGACAAGCTGAGTCAAGCTGTAAGTCTATATTCCAAAAATTATCAGTGCATGTAGTGCTTTAACAAAAAAAAAAACAAAAAAAAAATCTGAAATGTGCAAAAAAGATTTTTGGAAAAAAATCAAGCTCAAGTGGGCTCCCGAGTGGCACATCCAGTAAAAGCACTCGCATAGAGTGCAGGATGCACCCTATAGTCGTCAGTTCGAGACAAGACTATTCCTTTGCCGACCGAGGACGGGAGCTCCCAGGGCGGCGCACAATTGGCGCGCCGCCTGGGGGAGGGAGGGTTAGGTCGGCCAGGGTGTTCTCGGCTCACTGCGCACCAGTGACCCCTGTAGTGTGGTCGGGCGCCTGCGGAATTGCCTGAAAGCTGCCCAGAGCTGCGTTGTCCTCCGACACTGTAGCTCTGGGTGGCTGCATGGTGAGTCTGCAGTGTGAAAAAAAGCAGTCAGCTGACGGCACACGCTTCAGAGAACAGCGTGTGCTCGTCTTCGCCGCTCCCGAGTCAGTGCGGGGGTGGTAGCGGTGAGCTGAGCTAAAACAAAAATAATTGGACACTATTAAATTGGGGAGAAAACAAAAAAAAACTAATTGGCGACTACTAAATAAATTTTAAAAAAAACAAGCTCAAATCCTGAGCAGAGTGCAGTATGGACATGAATATTCACTCCTAATGAAAATGTTAGCTTGTGTTAGGCACAGTTTATTGTTAAAATGTTTTTTTGTTGGCAAGTGGACTAAAAATATCAAGGGTCTGTTAAATAAAATAAAAACATTGTCTCAGTGCAATGAATCATTTGTTAAAAATGTGAAGGTAAGCAACCTGGATTGTTAATATAACCCTTTTTTGCATATTCTAACAATGTACAGTAGTTATTCAGAAATTAAAAGGTTGTACAAGTGTGTGTACTTCATCCATGTGTTAACAGTTCAAGCTTAAATAATGTGTTAGTTTTTTTTCTTTTCTTTTGTATTGTGATATTGCATTTTTATAATAACCGCAAGCTTTTCACTGAAGCAAAAGCTCATTATATTTGGCTTAATGTTTGTACAGTACTTTATGTTGTCATCTCATATCTTTGTAATAAACATGTGTGACACAAATCAGCTCTCTAGTAAAAAGCACATCATAATATGAATAAGGAGCAAAGTGGTATTTAGGTATATCTGAACTGGCACTCGGAAGAACGTTCTTTACAGTAAAATATACCACCACCCCAACTGGCCCCCAATCAATCATGATAACATATAAAGGTAAAATACAAATACCTGTAGACATGCAAATGGAATTTTAGTTCCTGATCCAGTTTGGTAAAAAGTGCTTTTATATATATATATATATATATATATATATATATATATATATATATATATATATATATATATATATATATGTATATATATATATACTGTGTATATATATATATATATATATATATATATATATATATATATAGTGCTTTGCAAAAGTATTCAGAAAAAATAAAATAAAGTATTGGGAAAAAAATAAAATAAAAAACTGAAATATCTTGCTTGAATAAGTATTCAACCCCTGTGCTGCGGAAGCTCCCAGTTTACACCGATGAAAGAAATTGCCCTAACGAGGACACAGTTACATTACCATTGGCCTCCACCTGTGAACCATTAAAGTTGCACTCACATTTTCTGGATAAAAACCCCACTGTTGAAGGATCATTGGTCAGGCTGTGAATCTGAAGGAAAATGAAGACCAAAGAGCATTCTACAGAAGTTAGAGATAAAGTATTACAAATGCATAGATTAGGGAAAGGGTACAAAATAATATCCAAGTGTTTGGATATCCCAGTGAGCACAGTTGGATCAATAATCAGGAAGTGGAAGCTGCATCACACCACCCAGGCACTGCCAAGAAAAGGCCGTCCCTCAAAACTCAGCTCAAACAAGAAGGAGACTTGTGAGAGAAGCCACAGAGAGGCCAACAATCACTTTGAAGGAGCTACAGAGTTCAGTGGCTGGGAGTGGAGTAATGGTGCACCAGTCAACCATATCAAGAGCTCTGCATAACACTGGCCTGTATGGGAGGGTGGCAAGAAAGAATCCGTTACTCAAAAAGTACCACCTGAAAGCACGTCTGGAGTTTGCCAGAAAGCATGAGAGTGACCCGATGTGGGAAAAGGTTTTGTGGTCAGATGAGACCAAGATAGAGCTTTTTGGCCAAAACTCAAAGCGCTATGTGTGGGGCAAACCTAACACTGCCCATGCCTCAAGACACACCATCCCTACAGTGAAGTATGGTGGTGGAAGCATCATGCTGTGGGGATGCTTCTCATCAGCAGGGACTGGGCATCTTGTTAAAATTGAAGGAAGAATGGATGGAGCAAAATACAGGGAAATACTGCAAGAGAACCTGCTTCAGTCCGCTAAAAAACTGAAGCTTGGGAGGAAATTTACCTTTCAGCAGGACAATGATCCCAAGCACAAGGCCAAAGCAACATTGGAGTGGCTCAAGAACAAAAAGGTGAATGTCCTACAGTGGCCCAGTCAAAGTCCTGATCTCAATCCCATTGAGAATCTGTGGCACTATTTGAAAATTGGGTCCACAAGCGTCGTCCAACCAACCTGAACAACCTGGAGCAAATCTGCCAAGAAGAATGGGCCAAAATCACTCCGACACTGTGTGCAAAGCTGGTACATACTTACCCCAAAGACTTAAAGCTGTTATTGCAGCGAAAGGTGGCTCTACCAAATATTAATGTGTGGGGTTGAACACTTATGCAAGCAAGATATTTCAGTTTTTATTTTTCTTAAAAATATTTCCCAGCATAAAAGCCAATGTCACCTTACAATAATTGATTTTGAGTTTCAGTGTTTTAAAATAAAATATCAAACAACGAAATTTCAATGTACCATTTGTAATTCAGTAATATGAGAGAATTGGTCAGGGGTCTGAATACTTTTGCAAGGCACTGTATATATATATATATATATATATATATATATATATATATATATATATAGTATATATATATATATATATATATATATATACAGTATATATATATATATATATATATATATATATTTAGCATGGACAGCCTTGTGTCTTGTGGGAATGCGGCTGTTATTCTTGGTGCTTCTCGCTCCAAAGTTCTTGTGAAAGCACATGTACGCTGTCCATTTTAGAACATCCTCAGGTATCACTCCTTCCTGTGTCAGGCATCGGTCCTCCTCGAGTCAGTCGTCAGATATCAGGCATCAGTTATCAGTCATCAGTCCTCAGTCCTACTCGAGTCAATCCTCAGGTATCAGGTATCAGGCATCAGTCCTACTTGAGTCAATCCTCAGGTATCAGGCATTAGTCCTATTCGAGTCAGTTGTCAAGTATCAGGAATTGGTCCTCCTCGAGTCAATCGTCAGGCATCAGTCCCCTGTGAGTTTTTTTTTTTTTTTTAAGGGGAGAGTGAGGGGTTGGGCGGAGTCTTCTAAATCAAACAAGAGCAAAAAACCTTCAATGCTTCCATTGGATGATACAATTGTCAATCAAATGTCTGACAAGTAGATGCCGTTATTGCAGTGGGTGAGTAAGAAGTTATTAAAGAAAAGATGAGTGTATAATTTAAAATAATGAATAATGAAAAGCTGCTGATTAGTCAGTGCATTTTGACTGTTCTTTAGTTGCAAGCTGAACCATTGAGGTTTGATACTGAATATGGCAACAACATATAGGTATACTATTAGGTACAAAGTGTTGGTCATAGATACTTGATATGTTTGCAAAAAGATGGAATTTAAAAGTACAAAAGTTTCGCAGAAATAAAAAGGTGACAGAAAAAATCACTTTTTCATCAGTAAGCAGTGGTAGCATAGGATAATGTGCCATATTTGCTGAAAGAATGATGTTTGAGATTCACTTAAATGCCTGGTGGGATTCCAGCTTATTTGCTATTGAAAAGCTGAATGAACAATTGTAGGCAATTGAAAAGCTAACTGTTTTAGTGTCCCATTATACACTAGACTGGACATTGTGCATTGTGCATAAGGACAGCACATCTGTTGATAGTTCTTGATAAAGAACTATGTTATCAGATGCAGTGGGTGTAGGAATACCTTAAATAGCATTCGCCTGCTGAAGAAGCCTGCGTATCTTTTGTTCTTGAGTGTGTTACTGTCACTTTAGCCTGAGTAGGAGACAGTTAAGGCCAACCCCGCCATCTTGTAGAAGTGGGAGAAAACTAGACAGCCCCTTTCTTGGGCACCCAAGATGGTGGAGTACACAATGTTGGGTTACCTTGAGGAAGGAGTTGAGGAACTGTCAGAGAGTGAAGACTGCGGCTGGCTGTTACAGAAAATTGTGGTTATTTTTAATTTTATATCTCTCTCAGAAATAACCCACTTCCTGTCTTATATAGACATATTTTACATTTTCACTTAAACATTACTAGATATATTGTGATGTGAAACAATTTCTTACTCAAAGTAAGGACAACTTATCCAGAGTCAATCTGTTGGTGACAAACAGCAAGTGAGAAAACCAACCCCTGTGAAAACCAGCCCCGGTCTCCCCTATGCTTGTACTGATGGATGGCAATGCATGCTAAGCCACTTCACCGGTTTGCCACATTGGAGGCCTGAAACCAGAACTTGTGTATCAAACCACAGTGAAAGAGACCCATAATAGAAGGCTGGAACAAGAAACAGATTGCTGAGGAGTGAAGGTCAAAGGCTAAGATGCGACAGAATTGAAAAAAGCTATACACACATGCCAGGAGTTCCACTATCGGTGCCCGTCACTGTGGATGCTTTCACCATGGGGCAGCAGCTAGCACCAGAGAAGCATGGTCGTAGAGAGGCTGGCATGTAACTTCAACAACTACCAAGCTGAGCAGTGGCGCAGGTCGACTAAGTCAAACAGAGCGATAAAGCCACCCACTATCCCTTTTGTAGTAGTCAGATAATAAATCTGTTTAATCCCTGCCTGAGGCTAGGGCTTAAAGCTCTGTCAGTGTGTACATTTAATAGAACCAAACTACATTTAACCTTCTCAATTACACTACAATACAAATACATTATTTAATATATGGAAAAAATATATATATATATATATATATATATATATATATATATATATATATATATATATATATATATATATATATACAATCTTTCTAGAAGTGCTAAAGAAAAAAATAATCAACAAGTACCCATATTAACATTACTCATATTGAACCAAATTTTGATCCCAGCAACAGTTTCAAATAACTGGATTTATCACATACACAATCTACCCATCAGCCACCAATGTATGTTCCCTTTTGCCCAATACACAGACACAATTCATAGAGCCTACTCTTCAGGGGTCCTCATCTAATTAGAAAACTCAGAGCATGCAAGTAACAGGAAGCCTTAAGCTACGCTCGCGGTGCACCACTCTACAGAGTCCATGGTGGTGTCAGAGCAAGTCTCTTTGAGTGCACTAGTCCCAGCCCCAGCTGGCTACCCTATGGATCCTATTTAACTTTCTAATTGACTCTACATTACCATTTAACCATAGCATTTTATTTTATTTTTTGCAGTTACTATTTTTAAAGCTATTGATTTACTGTTAACCTAGTTAAGTTATCAGATCCATTTTTGTTTACAGACAAACATAAAATGGCATCTTGTCAATTTCAAACCTAGAGTTATTACAAAAGGACTGCAAAAAATGACAGGCTTTGTTCCTTGAAGCTGAACCAGTTGGAACTCTACCCATTAAAAAAGTAATCTAAGAAAATTGCATTTAAAATTCACAAATTAATTGTTTTATGACTTGCATTTTCAATTATTTTAGCATTTAGAATGTGTTGTTCTCAAATAAGCAGTAGCACAGGACTTCAGGGGATGTCAGGGATTTGGGTTTTTAACAGGTTGCTGATTAGGCTGATCTGCTCACAAGTTCTCAAACAGGGGAGTATAAAAATTAAGATTCTAGGAGGAAATAAGATTTCTACATAATTATTTGTGTCTTGAATATACATTAAAGGTAACTGAATAATGCAGTATCAATATGTTCAAGAAAATAATTGTACAATGATTATATAGGGAAATTTAAACATTTGGATAAGGTATCCCTAAATCTATGTATGTGTATATATACATATATTTGTTAATGAAACTTCATTATAGGCTGCAGCTTTAAAGTATGTCACTTAATTTTTAATAACCAAGGTGAAGGTGAAGGCCTGGCCAGAAGCCATTCGAATATAATTTTGAGTACCAACAGCACGCTGATTGAACAGGAAAGCTCACCTGAGTTTCAGTTGATCGAGAGTTTAATAAGAACATAAGAACATAAGAAAGTTTACAAACAAGAGAAGGCCATTCAGCCCATCTTGCTCGTTTGGTTGTTAGTAGCTTATTGATCCCAGAATCTCATCAAGCAGCTTCTCGAAGGATCCCAGGGTGTCAGCTTCAACAACATTACTGGAGAGTTGGTTCCAGACCCTCACAATTCTCTGTGTAAAAAGTGCCTCCTATTTTCTGTTCTGAATGTCCCTTTATTTAATCTCCATTTGTGCCCGGGAAGCCAACAGCCTATTCAAAATGCAACTGTGCCATGGAGTGCCACACAGACGGGCCTGCACTGATGCTCCTGTGTTGCCACCGAGGGGGAGAGCATCCGCTCCAGGAGGAAAAGTACTACTACGGAACCTTTCAACTCCAAGGCGGATCCTGTGAAGGTGCTGCTCACCCTAGTGTGCGGTGTTTCAAATACAAATGCTCTGTGTCTGACTCTTACTATCGGTGATGACCCATACAGGTAACATCTACGCCTATGACAGGGCTCCTCTTACTTGCACTGTGTTTAGTGCTATTTATAAATCATTATACAAACATTTACACATTGAGTCCATGCACAAGATAAATATTCGTAAAAACCCTTAAACTGTCCTAAACTATATTCAATCACAATAGAGAGAAATCCTGCTCTCTCGTTAGCTGACAGGGTATACATAAATGCCAATCACATTTAGCAAATTGAACATACCTCCGGAACTACTGTCAGCGGCTTGCTCACCTGCTCCAGAAGAGTCATATCATTCCACAAACCTACTGTAACAAAAACTTACTGGCTGCAAGAATTGACGTTACACTACATGTGGAGCGAGCTCTGAATTCTGAATACAGAAATACAGTCCTTCATTGTGCAATTTATGTGTGCTTTCTGAATAGCAGCCAAAGAAAACCATCACATTTTCTTCTTCTGTGGTCCAAGGCAATCCTTCTTTAACAATGTCAAGCTCAACCACAATTTGCCAGCAACTTCCCAACAACTCTGTTTAAATGCATTATTACTTGCCATATGCGAAAATAAACTCAACATTTATTACTTCATGTTTATCAAACATACATTTTCCTTTAAAACTCCCTTTAGCTTTAATTGCAAAGTTTTTAATTTACTCATTTAAGAGATGCTTGTTAATTACTGGCACATTGCTACTTTATTTTAGAACAATTATTTTATTTCACGGATAAAGTAGCACAGCACAGTTTAATGTACTGTTTAAAATATGCAGTTTTAATTATTTACTATTTGTTTCTATTCATAGGTAAATTACCATATTTTTATATTATGTTTTTTTTTTTAATAAGATAGAACTCTGGCATTTAAAATTACTGTAGGCCTACACATTGTTTTCTTATTTTTAAATCATTTAAGACACACATACAGTAAATGTATATATATATACTGTATATTTTTAATACAGCATGTCTAGCTAACACACGTGTCAGTATTTATATTCGAGGAGCCTAATTTACCTCCTGAGTTTAAACTGTGTGGCACTATGTTTGATACCAGCATAGCGGTCAGACACTTTATTTGATTGTTAATTTTATTAGTTGCCACAGTAGAGGCAAATGTCCACAACAAAAAGATGATTTATGTGTATTTTTATAGCAATTTGTGCTGCTGAGGGTCAAATGATGAATAGCAATAAATAACACTGGGGTGTAATTATGTGTGATTTGAGGACAGCGTAGTTTTTTTATTGCTAAAGTAAATACTGTATCAAATATGGGTCTGGTGTGTCTCAATAGAAGGCTGGCTCATTAATTAAACAATTGCATTTTTTTTTTTTTTAAACTATCTTGCGTTACATTAGAGCAAGGGGTACTGTGGGAGACAGCGTCTGTGGGTGATGAGGACAACGTACACAAACTGGACGTCCAAACAGGAAATTTGCAAGTTTAAGCAGCGTTTATTAATTCTTGGTCTGTGACCACTTAAACAAAGGTCTTGACAGAGGAGGGCCCAAAATAAAAAAAAAAAAACAACACAAGTTTACTTCTTTCTTTCTCTTTTATACTGCTGCTCTCAAAATCCTTCTGCTCTCGTTGCGAACAGCCTTTCTTTGCAAAGGCAGCCAGGCACCGGTAGCCTCCCTCTCGCTATGTTCACTCGGCAGGTTCCGAACAGTCCCAAGCTGCTCCCCTTCTGCAGCTGTCAGTTCGGCACTATTGTGTAATCAACACAGATTAGTATTTCCCAACAGAATGCAACATATATAGACTCCAGGCCCCACTCCTCTATCCTGACCTCCCCAGCATGACTCCCCTCCTCAACCACACATTCCCCTTATATACCATCAAACCCCACCCATGGAATCAGTCCTGCACCTATCTCTAAGGAACAGGTGTAGCTAATAAAACAAATATTCCTCAACTTGGTGTTTGAGGCACATGTGCGGTTTTACCTCTCCCAAGATGGCCGCTCCAACCGGACAGTAGACTTAAGGTCCATCTTCATGGTAGGATTGCCATACTAGTTCCTGAGCTGCACAGGAAAACTGGTGGTGATCAATGGGACTCTGTACTGCAGTACCTGTACCATGCACCCACAGTATATGGGACTAGCCCCCTGGCTTTAGTCATTGTTGAATTGCAACTCACTTAATAGTGGTAGTGGTCAGGGCTCTGGACTATTGACCGAAGGGTCGTGGGTTCAATCCCAGGTGGGGGACACCGCTGCTGTACCCTTGAGCAAGATACTTTACCTAGATTGCTCCAGTAAAAACCCAACTGTATAAATGGGTAATTGTATGTAAAAAATAATGCGATATCTGTATGATGTGAAATAATGTATAATGTGTATAATGTGATATCTTGTAATAATTGTAAGTCACCCTGGATAAGGGTGTCTGCTAAGAAATAAATAAATAAATAAATAAATAAATAAATAAATTAATAATAAATAACAGTTGCCAGTGTGAGATGATCTTAACTGGACTGTGAAATAGGTTTAATCATAACTAGCATTCTGGGTTTTATAACAAGCATTCTGGTTTTGTTACAGTATTATTAACAATTTCTGAAGAAACCATGCAGTGGGAAATTGCTGAAAAATACACTGTATGCACTTAACAGTTGGGTTAATACATGTAGGAAGCTATATAAGAAAAATCTACAGCCACGCAGAACCATGTTACAAAATGTACTTTAAAGAAAATGGAACTGATTTATTCCCCCTCCAGGGCTATTACTATTTTCTAACATGTGGATTACTCCAAATATTATAAGATAACTTATTTAATTTTATGTTTCAATTAAATCAGCCAGCTGAAGTAATTTATCAACAATGTTTATGACGTTCCCAAATTTCTGAGTTCAAGAGCAAATAATAAAGGCTACAATCAGACTTTATGATGAATTGTGAATATTTTGCCTCGGCTTATCTTGTAATGTGATTTTCCTTCTAGTATCACAGAAAGTTTGTAGTGTGATTAAAATCAATACATGTATAATAAAATGCTGAAGAGTAACTTAGGGTTGATTTGTAACACCTCATATAAGAACATGTTATAATAAAGAATGTTTGAAATGTCATGAAAGTTCAAATCTTCAAAAAAAATCCCAATTTGATAATATCATAAAACAAATAGATAAACGAGGGTTTGTGCTATTCATTAATATATTAACATATACAGTATTTTCCCACTTTATTAGGACATGTGCCTAATTTTCTGTTGGGCAACTATTTGCCTTGATTAATGGTGTTTTGAGGGATGTTAATCCATTCAGTCGTTAATATTTCACACAACCAGTGCAGAAAGGTCATCAGCGGATTGTGATGAGAAATATATTGTTCGTTCATCTCTACATGTTCAATTGGATTGCGATGTGGTGGCCATGAAAGATGTCTCGTCTCTGTCATCCTCCCTTAACCATCCGTGCACAACTGGCAGGGCGGATGGGTGCATTATCATCTTAAAAGTAGCCATCACCGTTAGTGATGGATTATTGGGTGGACTTTATCAGCAACAATGCTTTGGCTTTTCTTTTGCCTTCCAGTGATCAAGGTTCCTCGGGTATACAAAAAAAAACATCCTACACCATGCATCTGCCACCAAAGACCTGGAAAGTAGGAATTGGAAAACTGTCTGTTTGCTTACCTTCATTTCAGGTAGTCTGTTATGGTAGGTCATTTCCATCCAACAATGGCTTTGGGGTCAAAGACGTGCAATTATTAGACAATAGTTTATAATGTCATAGCTTATTTTTTATAACAGTATATAATTTGCTATGTTATTGAGGAACTGTTTAAGGAAGGGAATAGGTTGTGCTAGTATACATGTGGTCACTTTCAAACTGTTAAAGCACAACAGACCTCAGTACCAATATTCATTACCACCTTTGGCTTGCTGTGCCGTAATACCTAATTGTATTGCAATTACTTATCAGTCATAATACTTACTATACAATCATAATGCTATCATAATCATAATGCTATCACATTGCTTCCTTTTTATGGACTTTAGGCAATCATTCTATAAACACTTGTGTGCCCTTGTAACCCAGGAAAAATGTATTACCTTGGTAAACACCCTTCAGACATACGGTATCGTTAATTGAAGTCAGTTTTGTACATTTAAATTCTGGAATTATTTCTTAGCATTGGCAGTTGTTTTTTTTTTTCACTACAAAAGGAGGATGCTGCATGCTGCATGGTTCATATTTTTTTCTGTAATCTTAAAACCTAAATACAGTTGTTTCAAGTATAGAATAAAAAACATGCAGGGCTTCATTTAAATGCACACAAAACATTTTATTGAGCTGTGCCATTTAAAAAGCAACAGCAAATTCAATGCCGGCATTACTGTGCTAAGAACAATTTCAAGGTTATCAGCTGTAAGGTGCCCACAGTACAAACATAGATAGTTGCAGGGGTGAATTCACTGCAGGTGGCAAGATCTTGGACCTAATTTCATAGCATGTTACAGAACTTTACAATAGTTAATGTATCCAGATGGTACTTGCATAATATGTCCTGGGCAAAGGTGAAGGAGTGTATAAAGGGGAATAGCTACCAATGCTGATGGGTAAGGGTTCCTCCTTATCAGTCTCCTATCCATTTCCAATTTCAACAAATCATTATTACATGGATGCATTCACTAAAATGGTAACACTTTCCATTATTTTAGTGAAAAAAATGAGATCCCACCACCCATTTACTCAATTCCACCCCACTTCCACCATCCAAGAAAACTAAACTAATGCATGTACTGGACTCTCGAGTCTAGTTTTAATATTTTACTATTATTATTATTGAACTTCTAAATTTAAAAACATGTAGCTCCTTTTGCTCCCTGTCTCTCTTGAAACAAGACGGTAACGGTGGCAACTGGCTTGAGTGTATCTCAAACTTCCTGAATGCAGACGAGCTGATGAAGAAGGACAAACATAATCAAGCTTCAAAGTTTATAGAGCTTCGGGTTTGGATTTATGAAGCCTTTTTTCACGAACAGTGCCAAAAGCTACAAAGGGCTTGTTCGAGGCTGTTCAAATCCCAGACAAATGTTTGCAGCTAGAGTGGCAGTAACTATGATTAGGAGAATCATATTAGAACAATAACAATGTAAGCTGTTCAATTATTCCACTGATTCCCAATTTTTCTTAATTATACTCTTGTAACATATAGACGTGCATGAGTTTGTTCTTCAGTACACCAAAGTTCCAAGATTACCTTGGCAAAAGGTACGTTTGTTAGATCTGAAAATGCAATTGAAGTAATTTTAAATGCATTATATGAACACAAAAAGTTAAATTTAAGATATTGTTACCCAGTTTGTCTACATAAAATGTTGTGGTTTTATTATCAGTTCATATTTTTCATATGTTTTATGCTTATGTAATTATTTCTGTTGGATACATATGGGCAAAGAGGATACAGAAACAACAGTGTATTGTTGATCAGGATCTTTTCCTAATGGAGATACAACAGACAGACAGTCTAAATGAGAAAACACCATGATTTGACTGTTGAAGCTTAGATTACAAATATTGATTGTTAGATGGGTAAAGCATCAGAACCTCAGTAAACATTATTCATATCTGAAGCTGCTAAGCAAATTGATAAAGGGCAAAATGTATCTACAAGACAGCGAAGAAGCTCACCTAATCATCCCCCTTCCGATTAAATAACCGCAAGACAGCTTATGGTTGAGTCATGCTAAACACTAGAAAGCAGCAGTAAACAGCATAGTAGCTGGTGTTGCTCTGGCACTGACTAATACCTTTGAATATCTGCCCTCCACAGAAGCCAGCAACATCTCCCAGAACATTTTAAAGAGCACAATATTGAATTCCCGCATAACAAGTACTGTACACAGGTACCTAGAAGTATTCTTCCAGTTTCTGTGAATGATTTTAGGGAAAGGCTTTAGGTAATCCCTAAATTATTTCCATGGCATCAGAGTCTGAAATACAGCCCTATTTTTATTAATTGAAATTCATAAAAGTGTAATCCTCTTAACTGTCATCTCCATCCATACAATTATAATTTTTGCATAAATTATTATTCGGTCTCACTCCTTACTTTTTCTCAAAGTGAAAATAAAAATAAAATCTACTCCATTTTATGTTTATTAGTATAAACTCTTGGGCGACCATGTTTCTCTATATTTAGCTAATAAGGTGCTATAAACAAATGGTTCTGTTTTAAGAGAGACAAGCAATTCAAATGGCATGGTTTTCAACTGTTTAACAGTATCTGATGTGACATGACTTTTTTTATATTTGCCATTAGTATAAAGAATTAAAAGACACTTTTATATGACCTAATTATGATAAACACATTGTATTTGTAAGTGCTCATTCATTTTGAATAGTGTTATTTTATATCTTGCATGTCATGCTTTTTTGTTTTACTTGATTCAATGTGAAAATCAATTCAGTATTGAGAGTACATATGCCTAAACTAATTAGTCAAAAATAAACTATATTTAGTATTTTTTACAGTATTTGTGTTCCTTCAAAATATAAAACTAGTATACTATATAGTACAATAGAAACAAGAGTACCACCAAGATAGCTGCAGGGCACTGGCATTCTCTTAAAATGTGACTACTTTAGTATTAAGACTACTTTAATACTGAAATGCACATTTTGTATTTCACTCTGTGTGCAATTACAGCTTCTGGTGTCTTAAGTGTAGTAAGAATAATTTTGAATTGAACTAGGAGGCAATCACTTATGTAAATAGATCTGCTACAAAAATCCCAATATGTAATTCAAGGTCATACTTTCTGTCATGGGATGAAGAGACATATTTCTGCTAATCTGGAAATCCTATATACGGATCGCTTTAAATAGTTGCTTGCTAATGGCAAATCAATAGGAGAGGTAGGGATGATTAAGCATCCGCTCAGTGGCTAATGACATTAAACCCTCTAAGCCTTAGAGCATTATTGTTTAAACCTTCAGCTTTGCCAGTGAAATATAGTCAGCCAATTTCTCTTTAATAAAAGTCCAACATTTAACTTAATAACAATATCTAATGCTGTGGTTCAGAAATGCTTCACAATCATGGCTCACCTTTAATTTTCAATTAAAAACAGCTTATATTAGCAGATTTATGTATATTGGTATGCATAGAAATCAAAACACTCTCAATAAAGTCTGTGCTAATTTAGCTGAGAAAATTGAAGCTGCATTTTGGCAGAATGCCCTCTTTGTGCATGTTAGAATGATTACAAAAAAGTATGCATTACAAATACTGAAACATTTAAAAAAATGTTGTTAATCATATTAAAAAGACATTTGTATGAAAAGTGTGACAATGACAAATAAAAGTACAGGTTTAATTGGGGTCTGAGGATCTAGCCGTAAAAAGCTTATTATTGAAATATTTCTGTTTTAAACAAGTTGGTTAATAAAGACTGTTTGGTTTTAGTTGTATATTGCTGGAATATACATCTGGTGCACTAGGTCATGTTGACTCCTTCTTTTATAAAGACACTATAACCTGGCCTTCATATGTCTATGATTGGCAACTGGAACTGAAGAGCAGCATTATGACGCTGGATACTTTGCTGCTGTTTTATACAGTTAATTATACAGTAAATCACTTATATGAAATAAACCACTTATGTTTTGTTTTTTAAATTCCAATACATCGTACCTGTGAATAGGCAACATCCCGTGCAAAGAACATGCAGCATAGTTCTAAAATTACAAAAACAACAACACTTGATACTTACTGGTAGTACCACTTTCATGTTAGATTTCGAATGTTACATTTTTCAGTTTTTCGTTAATATATAGAAAACTACAAAGCGGTATGTAATTAAATATGTTAACGTAACATTATTCAGCAGGTTTCATTCGACTTGATGAAGCAAAATTAGTTAATCTATAGCAGTGGTGCACAACTCAGGTCATGGAGGGCCGGTGTCCCACCTGGTTTTTGTTCTAACCATACCCTAAATTAGTTAATTGGACCAATTAAACTTCTAATAAGGTCCAATAAAGTACTTTAGGGTGCAGCTGGAATAAAAACCTGCAGGGACACCGGCCCTCCAAGACCGAGTTGTGCATAACTGTTGTATAGGGTGATGCAAAACTTTTGGCCATAGCTGTGTACGGTATCTCATATTACAGAAATCATTATGCACAGTTTGAGCTGCTAGAACCACAGCTTCATAGTCCTCTTGCCCTTATAAAACTAAGAGACATGCTACACACAGCATATTCACTTGTGAATGATTTCATTTTTCTCAGAACAATTCTCTTTGCACATGGAAAACAGCAAAATGTCGACCGTAAACTTTAACTGAAAATTCAATCACAACAAAACAATAATAATATTGGCTGTAGTTGAGAAAATATGGCCCCAAGGGATGGAGTTGCGACCGAGAGCAGTTTATAAATCCTGAAGTACAATTCAGTTATTGCCCTGAGTTTATTTACGTCAAAACATATGCAGTCCTTTACAGTATTATTAAAACCTTGTGAAACCCCCCAAAGAAAACAATGAGAAGTACAAATTTCAAGGAACCAGCCATTACCAGAATACACAAGAAACAGCAGGAAATAAACACCACAATGCATCTGCTTGTAAAAAGAACAAAACAAAGTGAGAACACTGGAATAAGCACTTACCATCGACTACTACATATTGTCCAAAGTCAATATTACCCCAGCCATCAAAAGTATAACCACAGGATTTAACTACAAACTAACTGGTGAATTTGCCTGCCAAAGCACAAATGCTATTTACATTATTTTTTTAATTTATAATATTATTTTTTTATTTAGTGTGCCAATTATTTTATCCCCAATTTTCTCGCCAATTTGGTATGTCCAATTAGTTTTTCCCTACACCGCAGAAATTCACTACACAGCTCAGGAGAACGAAGGTTCAGTGGGTGTCCTCTGATCCCACAACCAAGTCAGTTTCCTCTTTTACATCCAGGAACTTGAGAGCAGATGTCAGTGAGCTACTCACCTCTGGAGGACAAAGGCCAGCCCTGCAGGTGTCCATCTGAGCTCACTAGATGCCTGGCCAGCAGGGGTCGCTGTAGCCCGATGAGGAGAAACAGTCGTTGCAAGCTCTGAGAGTCCAGACCAAGATGACCACAATTCCAAACTGCATACATGTTTATCAGTCTTATATGCTAGTAAAACACTCCAAGAAAGGAAAACAAGAGCAAGCATATTGGAATTAACAAAATAACACCACTAGAACATTCATGGATAATTAGCACACACACACACACACACACACACACACACACACACACACACACACACACACACCCCTCTCTAAAGAAAGAGAAAACAAATGTCATGCTTCTCAGTTTTTTTTCAAGTGTACTTTAGTTTCCAGTTATAATGGTTTATCAGTTTTCATTAAAGTAATTCAATCACACCTGTTAATTAGTTGAAAGAAAATGCTTTAGGACATTTGCTGACAATGATTAGAACTGACATTATGGACAGCTGCTCTCCAGGCTTGAAAATGAAAATATTGTGTACATTTTTATATAATATCAGAAACACAAGAATACAAGTACAAGTAGAGCAAATACAAAACACAGTACGATTTGATATTGGGGCAGTTCAAGAGCAGATAACAGTGTTGATAGTTACACCAGGGTTAGGTACGAGTGCAAGTGAAATATAAAATACTACAGATTGGGTTAAGTGCAGGATTAAATACAGTAAAATAGGGAGCATATAAGTGCAAGTTAAAGTGCATTAAAGGCAGAGTGTTATATTGTCCAGAAGGGAAGAGTTGAGTTGTACAGGTGTTTTCTGAAGAGGTGTGTCTTGAGGAGGCGCCAGAAGGTGGTCAGGGACTGGGCAGTCCTGACATCCGTAGGAAGGTCGTTCCACCACTGCGGGGCGAGGGTGGAGAAGGAGCGGGCTCTGGAGGCAGAGGAGCGTAGAGGAGGTACAGCCAGTCTTCTAGTGCAGGTGGAGCGGAGAGGTCGGGTAGGGGTGTAGGGAGAGATGAGGGTCTGGAGGTAGCTGGGTGCAGTCTGGTCAAGACATCGATAGGCGAGTACAAGAGTCTTGAACTGGATGCAAGCAGTGATCAGGAGCCAGTGAAGTGAGCTGAGAAGTGGAGTAGCATGGGAGAAGCAAGGCAGAGGGAACACCAGGTGAGCAGTGGAGTTCTGGATGAGCTGGAGCGGACGGGTGGCGGACGCAGTGAGGCCAGCCAGGTGGGTCCAGGGTTACTCCGAGGTTCTTGGCTAAGGAGGAGGGAGAGAGCGTGGCAGATTGCAGAGGAATGGAGATAGAGAGATCAGAGGAGGGGGAAGATGAGGAAAGGGAAGAAAAGGAGGTCAGATTTAGAGAGGTTGAGTTTGAGGTGATGCGAGTGCATCCAGGAAGAGATAGTACACAGACAGGTAGAGGCATGGGAGGGGATGGCGGAGTCTGAGGGGGGGAAGGAGAGGAAGATCTGAGCATCATCACAACAGAAATGGTGTGAGAAACCATAGGATGTGATGAGGGGGCCCAGGGAGCGGGTGTAGAGAGAGAACAGGAGAGGACCCAAGACGGATCCTTGGGGGACTCCTGTTGTGAGAGGGTGAGGTGTGGAGCTTGAGCCACGCCAGGTTACCTGGTAGGTGCAGTCAGAGTGGTAGGAGGAGAACCAGGCCAGAGCAGTGCCAGAGATTCCCAGGTCAGCGAGAGCAGATAGGAGAATAGAGTGATCGACAAAGGCAGCAGAGAGATCGAGGAGAATTAGGACAGAGGAGAGAGAGGCAGCACGGGCAGAGTTTAGCGAGTTAGTGACAGACAGGAGAGCAGTTTCAGTGGAGTGACCAGGGCAGGGTCAAGATGAGAGTGGTTAGACAGGAAAGCAGAGCTGGCGGTGTACTGCCCACTCAAGGGTTTTAGAGAGGAAGGGTAAGAAGGAGACAGGGCGGTAGTTCTGGTGGCAGGTGGGGTCGAGGTTTTTTGAGGATGGGGGTGATAGTGGCTTGTTTGAAGGCAACAGAAAAGAGGCCAGAAAGGAGAGAGGTGTTGAGAAGGGAGGAGATGAAGGAGAGTAGATCAGGAGCAGCAGCTTGAAAGAGGTGAGTGAGGAGGGGGTCCAGGGTGCACGTGGTGGATTTGTGGCCCTGGAGGAGGGAGGAGCAGTCAGAGTCTGAGAGGGGAGAGAAGTAGGAGAAGGACGGTGAGTTAGTAGGGGAGACAGAGGGTGTTGGGTTTAAAGAGGTGTTAAAGAGTTTGCGGATATCAGAGATTTTAGAGCAGAAGAAAGATGCAAAGTCATCAGAGGAGGAGGTGGGGGGTTGAGGAGGGAGGAGAAGGTAGAGAATAGTTTCCGGGGGTTATTAGTGGAGGATTGGATAACAGATTGGAAATAGGAGTGTTTAGCAGAGAGAGAGTAGAGGAGAAGGAGAAGAGGAGGAGCAAAGGTCTAGGGCAGCAGGGAGTTTGGTTCTCTTACAGAAGAGAGCCTGGGTTGGGGAGGGGAGGGGCAGGCAGGTCGGGAGGTGAGGGGACAGAGGGAGTAGAAGGAGGATGAGAGGGAGGGGACAGGGGAGAGAGAGTGGAGGTTACGGCGGGAGGTGACAGTGGGGGTAGGTGGAGTAGGGAGAGAGGGGAGAGACAGAGAAAAAGAGATGAAATAGTGATCAGAGAGGTCCAGAGGGTTGACAGAGAGGGCAGAGGGGCAGCAGACCCTGGAGAAGGAGGTCCAATTGACGGACAGCTTTGTGGGTAGGAGGGAATGGAGAGAGAGAGAAGTTGAAGGACTGAAGGAGAGGAAGGAATCCAGCAGAGTTGGTGGGGTTGGAGATATTGATATTGAAACCACCTAACAGGACAGTTGGGGTAGACAGAGAGGGAGGAGGGAGGCGAGTTCATCGAGAAAGTGAGTGAGAGGTCAGGGGGATGGAACAGTACAATTAGCAGGAGTTGACAGGGAGAAGTTAGTTGGACAGCGTGAAATTCAAAGATGTTAACAGCGAGTGAGAGAGGTCAGACGGGACAAAAAAGAGTAAGGAGGGAGAGAGAAGACCAGTCCCACCTCCCCGTCCAGTGAGACGCAGAGTATGGGACGGGATGTAGAGAGAGGATAGAGAAGCAGGAGTTATAGTGTTATCAGAAGAGAGCCAGGTTTCAGTGAGAGCAAGGAAATCGAGAGAGAGGTGGAAGGCAAAGGCAGAGATGAAATCCACTTTGTTATCAGAAGAGTGACAGTTCAAGAGGGTCGAGGTTAGAGAGGTTAGGGGAGCAGCAGCAAAGAGAGGACAGAGGATGGGAGTGAGAGGATAGAGAATAGTTATAATAGTGTTATAAGTCTACAGCTTTTACCAGGATGACATTTAAAAAAGCAAAAATGTAAAAATAAATATAAACATAGATACCGTATGCTATAAATGTGTGATTTCCCCAAATTTCTGACATCAATACATGTCAGAATAACCCTGGGGAAAGAAGATGCAAAAGTCCATAGAATTTAAGATCACTCTGATATCGAGTCCTGTCATTAAATGTGCTTTATAGTTTCAAGTGACAAGAATAATTATTACAACCCCAGGGATCAGAGACACCCATCCCATTCCACAGAATATATAGACTCAACTTCTTTAATAATGAGTTAACTAATGAAATGCACTGGATTATTTTGAATCACTGAATTTCATTGTATCAAGGTATCACACCAAACCAAGCTGAATTAATGGTACCTTAAGAAACCATCAACAGATTGTATCAAATATTCATTGGGTATCATTCCACTAAGAAAAATAGTCCAGAAAATATTTATTAAAAAAAGTATCACATACATATTACAAGAAAAAACAAATAATGTTTTTACTTGTCAGAGTTGCTTATAGTTTATCTGGACATAGCCTGATAACTGAATGGAATACTCACTGAATGTGTCTGTTTGTTGATGTTGAAAGATGCTGAGCTCCAGTCGAGCTGACAAGCTGTGGATTGGCTGATGTGGTAATGTCACAATGGATAATACAATGCATTTGAACCAATTGTGTCTTGCTTAGTATTTGCTGTCCAATAGATATTTCATTACGACAAGTCAAAACGAAAAAGCTGTTAAGCCCGCCACACACAGCCCAACTCAAGCTACTCTCATCTGAGTATGCACAGGTTCTGCGATCAGTTGTGCTCAGTTTTGGTTTGACATCACACTTGAGTTTTTCCCAGCTGGGTCTCACACACTGCTAAGACTGATTTACTGACCACAACTAGATTCTGGTGATTACTATGTATGCAAATTTAATTAATACTGCCATGTACACATTTGTGTATTAACACAACCCTCATATTATGCATGGCATCATATGCTGATTAGATGGTGGAGACAGCACCGCGAGGCAACCAAAAGAAGCGCTTAGCCTATTAATTTAGCTATTTACCATTTACACCGTGCAAACGTTTCAGGCAGTGTTGACTTTTTGTATAGTTTGTCTACTACACTTTATCCTGTGGTAAATAAAATCCAACCTGTTGATTTTTATTTGACTTTTTTTCTCAGCATGTGGATCTAGGGGCTTGTGATTTGTGACCTATTGGAGATCGATGCACCGGTTACTTCTGTTTTAGCGCAGTAAGAAAATATAGGCTGCCAGTAGATTAATAATAAAAAGGTAAATTGATAATTTACCTTTGATTAGTAAACGCCTAAAAACTATTGAAACGTGCACATATCTGGTATTTTTGAATTTGGGACAGTCAGAGCAATTCAAGGCTAGTGTATTTTTACCTGTGGAACTAAAGCTGTCAATATTATTCCGCCATCTTGTATGACAAGTTACATGACAAGCTACGTTAGTGTTTTCGGTTACTTTTCAAAATGCGTCAGCGTTTTTTTTTTTCTGTCAAAATATGTATAGTAGTAACTCGACAGTACTTGCACACTTAAGTTGTACCTTCTTTCCATTGCTGTCTTCCACAACGAAATCCCTATGGTCACGGGCACATTCTTCTGGGGTTTTTGTGTGTAGGCATTTTTGTACATTTCACCACAATTCTGTTTTAAATCTTCTGTATCTTAACTGTAATACAGCTTTAAATCCTGCTAACACGCCTCCATCCTGATTGTAATCTCGTTTTAAATCTTGCAAGCGGAGTCTCCAATAGAAATGCAGGAATGTGCTGTCCTTCAGTAGTTGGGGTGGGTTTAAAGTATTGCGAACACATCAATGATAGATGCAAGTCAGGAAGGTGGGACATTGCCCAGCAGCATGGGAAATCTATTTATTATTATTTTTGATGTAGGTTTTATTTTTTAATGAGAATAGGGTAAAGTCAACGTGAATTTATTAACCATTGACACAATTTTTCCGGTGCTTTCCGGTGTTTATTGGCTATCCACTGATTTCATTTTTTTTGTATCGTGGGTGTTTTATCGTGTTTTATCGGTTAAAACTGAAAATCAGAAGCCCTAATTATAAATAAAGCAATATACTATTGAAATTAACTTCGGCTGTCACTCAGGCCAAACTGAACACAGTGGCATAAGGGAAAAACAATGAGTGCTCTGTTGTCTGGGAGTTTAGGACTTAGTGGCTACAATTCAGAGTATTTATAAAACATTTCTATGCAAGATTTCAACACTTGTACATTGTTTCCAATGTATACAATTAAATACATCCGCAAATCGTGTTTCCGAAGCTTGACTCCAATCACTTATTTCCAAAGTACACTCCATTGACGTAACCCAAGCTTAGTCTCCCAAGCTGGATTTTACACGTAAATAAGACAGCATGTCACATCTTTACCCCTGTAACTACATTTTTGAAAAACACTTTAATGTGCATGGATCAATCCTGCTTAAATATTTCAAATATAATATATTGTAATATAATATAAAATGGTATAATAATAATAATAATAATAATAATAATAATAATAATAATAATAATAATAATAATAATTCAAGCACAGTTTTGACTTTGTCCTAACAAAGACAGTCAAGTGCACTTAATGGCGGATTACTTCACTGAAGAAGCTTTGAGAAAAAAAAAAAAATCTGTAAAACTAAAGACTATAAATTACAGAATATTTTGTAACCAACAAAGGGGCACCAGAATACCCAAATATAGCTCTTTGAGCCCTCAAGTTATAAAGTATAAAAAATGTATAGATTAAAAACTACATTATTAAAATTACTATTCAAAAGTAGCCTGTGCTGCAAACTTTAATATATATATATATATATATATATATATATATATATATATATATATATATATATATATACCTTAAGGTGAAGTAATTTAACTACCCAATTATTTTGTTTTTATCTTAACTTCTATTTTAGCTTTATCTTAATTTAACTAAGACCAATTTTAACAGCATCATTAACCAAATGAGATCTTACATGATAGAGAAAGCCTTCTTTCAACCCGTTTTAATTTGTTGAGCCTGACCAAGTGGAAATTGCTTTTTTGATAGATATTTATTTTTATTATTATGTTCATTATTTTTGTGGAACCCTGGTCTTAGTTTGATCTGCTATTCCTTTGTCGGGACATAAAGTATCAGTTTTTGGGCACCCATGGTTTAGGGAGGACAATCATCAGGAGATAGTTCACCTCATTGTGCTTCAGCAACCCTCTACTCGTCAGGGACACAACCCTGACAGGTAGAGACTAGCCAAGATTCAGTTCAACATTTGGTGTGTGAAAAGAGGTGATTGGCTTGACAGCAGAAACATCTGTTGATCTTCAGTCCTTGGTAAGGGGTGTGCAGCACTGATGAGGCATTTTAATTTAGGAAGAAAAAATAGGGTAAAAAGATTGATGAAAAGAAATCATTATGCTGATCTGCAGAATTGTTGAATATCAATCCACTTTTGCAAGGCCCACAGCTGGTCTAGGTTTGTTGGCTTTCCTTTAGCCACATGAGAATTCAAGTGCAGCCATAATCCTCTTTTTGATTCGCATCTGCACTGTGAAGGTCAAACATGTGAGTTCCCGAGTTGGCTTTACTCTATTAAGTATTGTTTGGGATGAGAATCATACTGTAATCCTGAACCAAATAATTATCTTCACCTGGTTAGGGTAAGACGGACCAGGATATTGCATTACTGCTTGTGACAGAGAGTGGAAGAATTCAAACTGTAAATCTCCCTCCCGACCAGAAAGGGCGCTGTGTAAGGTTGATGGTATGCTTCCTCCTAGATGGACTTCTCGACGGTAGGCGGAAACCGGAAGGTGACCATATTAGGGGAAGCGAGAAGTTGCATGTACCTGGAAGGATTCCATTGCAATAAGCTGCGGGGCGGCCCTCTATTGGTGAATCCATGGCGATGGATTGATTGCAAGGAGGAGTTTTTGGGTACAGAGGAAGCAGCTACGTCAGAACAGGGCCTTGCGCTGATGACGAAATCATGTTTTGTTATTGTTTTGCTTTGTCTTTGACAGAGGAGGAGTGAGAGTCGGGAGCTGCAGCTGCGGAGCCAGCATTAGACCTGGAGCACGTCCCTCACAGCACAACACAGCACAGCACCAGCACTCACCACGATCCCGGAGAAAAGAGCACAGTTTCTGTGCATGGAGGATTGTGGTTTCAGGAGTGTTATTTATTTTCTCAGGACTGTATAACCTGCCATGTTCCCCCCCGATACCATTGCTGGTAGAGGGGTGGTTTATTATTATTATTATTATTTGTGTTTTTGTAAAATAAACACAGACTTCTGGGAGAGAACTCTTGTCTGGACCTTCCCTTGTATTCGCACCACTCACATCCTGTTCACAAGTGGTGTTAGAGGTGGGATGTCACGATGGACCCAGAGACCTTGGCAGCGGTGATGGAGAGGATGAATGCCATGTTCCTCGTGGCCAACCAGAGGAGGGAACCGGTGGCCGAACCAGCAGTGGCTCCTCCAAAACCCAAAATGGTGAAGATGACCCTGGAGGATGATCCCGAGGCCTGTTTAATATCTTTTGAAAGACAGGCGACAGCAGCCCTTTGGCTTCAGGAGTGGTGGGCTACCCAGCTGGGACCCAATCTGATCGGGGAAGCCCAGGCAGCCTACCACGTTTTAACCCATGAACAAGGTGGCCATATGGCTCAGTGTTCAGCGGGACAGTTAGGGATAGTTCAGGCTTTTCAACTCACAACCCAATGCATTCTGGTAAGCGTAGTCCTGCTTCTCTAAAAGTAAGAATGGTACCTGAGGTAAAACATACCAGAATGCATTGGGTTCTGAGCCTGAACTATCCCAAACTGTCCCGCTGAACACAAAGCCATATGGACACCTTACTTCTAAATGTCTATATTTTTTTAATCAGCTCACCTTGGAAACATCTGAAGGATCCTGTCTTCATATTGGTTGTCTTTTTTTTGACCATTTGCGGCAACAGATTTTGGGGGGGTGTGACAGGGTGCCTGAGACGTGACGTCAGGCCAGATGCAGGAAGAACACACACAGGTAACTGCAGATCAAAATAAAGAGACGTGGCAGCGCCGTTTTATTTAAATAATACAAAAATAAATAAAAAGTGCAAACAGAAAAAACTGTGCTTGCAGAGCAAAATACATATTTTAAATAAAACAAATCACAAACACAAAATGATAAATACAGGTCAGGCTGGGCAGTCGCTGTCACTGTTCCTGTATATTTATTTTAAGTTTCGTTTTCTCTCTCCTCGCTCTCTCCACTCTCGTTCCTCATACCCCCACCTGGAACATGGAAAGCTACAGGCTTTTTATACCGTGGCCGAGGGGTTTAACTAGCTGGCAATTATTCTCTTACCCCTTGGCCACAATCTGCATGGGTAGAATTATTGAGCGTGACTGCCAGCTAATTCAATAATAACTAGCTGACAGTCACGCATTCCCACGAGGTATTTTAAAACACAAACAAAAACACACGGCGTTTCGCCGTCAATACAAATACACTAATAAATCATAATACTAAACAAATACAAAATAACAAACTGCACAGGGGCGGAGGGGGAAACCCCGTTCTAAAAATAAACAAATAAATACGTACAGGGCTCCTCGCCCTGTTACACGGGTTAAATCTAAGAAGAAAGGAATTTTCCACACAGTTGTTATGCAATGGTAGTAAGATACTAATATCTGGTGTACCACTGCAGTCGCTGTGATAGTAATTAGGTGATAAATTCTGTAGCAAGAGCTATCGATGAAACAAATGTACTACAACTGTATTTGCAGTTATAATAAAGTGAATCTCCTGTTGTGCGCATTGGCTGCTGTAGCCTGTTTTGCGAGCATGAACCTCTCTCTTCTGTATAGCTAACAAAACAAAGGCCCTCAATATTTAATATTGTAATGTCAGTGTTCACAGACTGGGTAACTGGGTAAGGACCTCCATGGTATTCACCATGATTTTTATGGGACGATGAGAAAAGTCAGTTTCACTGGCCTAAGGTCGTGAATCAGCAGACATTTATATTCCCCTGTTACCTGAAAGATAAATATAATGTCTGATCAGGAATTAAAATCATCAAACAATGTATTTATCTCTGTTATTAAAGCTTCCAGAAAAGCCGTTAAAGACACTACCAAGTACCATCCTCGCATAACAAGAACCAGCTTTAAAAAAAAAAAAAACACACTCTCACCTAACACAGCGGTAGATCTCGTCCGCAAAATATGTTTAGACATTTAGACATGCAGGTTTTACTTTGTGAGACATGACTGTCAGCTTTGTGAGACATAATACAAACAGATGGTTAAAAATATGTTACTTTTTCTTATAATGAGGATGTATACAAACTTAACACATGTCTATCACAGGGTACATGAGCGAATCCTACCCTCTGCCCAAAAATCTCCTTTCACAACATCAACTCAGCATGTGTTTCAAAAGAAAGTAGTCGCAGACTACAGTACCTACCCACTGCTGAAAAATGAATCAACAGCTGTCTACAGCATTCCCAAGCTACAGTATCACCTGACGTGAGAGCCACCCCCGCAACACAAAAGGGAGCAAGAGAAAATGTACAAATTCATTTATAATAATGAAAATAATAAAAGAAATTCAACTTTGCAATAGTACAAGCAACATATCATATAAAAATATATGTAATATCAGTTATGAATAAGCACTTATATTTAATACATTTCTTTGATTTCCAGAAATTTAATTTTAAAATGTATTTCAGAGCATGGAGGCAGTTGTTATAGACGACTATATATGTAAGCAATAACACACTTCAGGGTGTGCAGCCATTGTGTAATATACCACTTCTTATGTAAAGGCATTAGTTTTACCTTATGCCTTACCACACTCCAGAGCTATGATATATTACAGGGTCGTAGGTTCAATCCCAGGCGGGGGACACTGCTGCTGTACCCTTGAGCAAGGTACTTTACCTAGATTGCTCCAGTAAAAACTGAACTGTATAAATGGGTAATTGTATGTAAAAATAATGTGATATCTTGTAACAATTGTAAGTTGCCCTAGATAAGGGCGTCTGCTAAGAAATAAATAATAATAATAAATCAATGCAGGACATTGAGCAGAATTTCCAAAAGGCCAAGAACAGTGAACTGAATTGGTATGCAGCATTGATTTTGGAAATTTCTAAAGCTTGATATCGTTTTATTCCTCTTATTATTAATGATGCTTAGGCTATATGCCTATGTCTATTATGGATGAAACAAGATCTCATGCTAGTTAACGTCATTGATCAAGCTTATCATGTAGACTCTCATGGCTTTAACTAGCAGAGACTATGTCAAATGGATCTTCAAGAGATGGGTTCAATGCACAGAATACATGTGCTACAGAACTAGGCTTGGTGCTTTCCTTGTTCCTTATTTTTATTAGATGAGACAGTCATAAAAATGCATGTATGGTGGCCATATTCCTTTTTTCCCTGGAGTTATATTCTCTATCATACAGCTGTCTGCAAAGTGAAATGCATACAGTACACCATTTAAAAGCAGTACTGCAAAAGGAGAAAGAAGAGAGAAGCTACTGACTGGTTTATGGATTTGGTAATAAATAAGTCTAAATGGAATGTGATTTTAACATCTCAGCACTCCCATTGTATTCTAGGTCCTTTACTAGCGATCAGAGGACCCAATTTGACCAATCCAGTTAAAGGAAATCTCTGATTCATTTTCTAACATAAAGTAATTGTGCATATCTGTCACTGAGGAACCTTACAAAAATAGGATTTACCAAGATGAATGACAACGATTTACTATGTGACAATTCTTTAGCTATCAAACCAATAAAACAATGTATTATACAGTATAAAAGTTGACTCTGGGTTATTATTTGGAAGCTAGCAGGAACAAAGGGGCATAAATCTGACCTCCTTTTCTTTCCCTTCTCCTCCTCCCCCTCCTCTGATCTCTCTATCTCCGTTCCTCTGGAATCTACCACACTCTCTCCCTCCTCCTCAGCTAAGAACCTTGGAGTCACCCTGGACCCTGCCTCTCTTATTCCCAGCACATCTCCACTCTGGCACGCACTTGCCGATTCTTCCTGAGCAACATACGAAGAATCTGACCCTTCCTCACCAACTACGCCACCCAGCTCCTGGTCCAGGCCCTGGTACTCTCCCGCCTAGACTTCTGCAACTCCCTCCTGGCTGGCCTCCCTGCATCCGCCACCCATCTGCTCCAGCTCATCCAGAACTCCGCTGCTGACGAAAGCAGATGACGAAGACAAGATGGAAAAAACGCAACCGAGGAAGAAGTTCCAGGCGTTCTACCGGAAGGAGTGAAGTATGCTATCAAACATATGAAGACAGAAAAGGCACCTGGAGAAGACAGCATAATGATTGACATCATGAAAGAAGGCGAAGAAATGACAAAAATACTGTACCGTATTTTTACAGATTGTATTAAGCAAAATACAGTGTCAAATGACTGGAACAATGCATCAGTGATACTTTTACATAAGAAAGGAGATAAAGAAGACCTCAAGAACTACAGACCTATTGTCTTACTTTCTGTAATCTACATTTTTTTACCAAGACACTTACCAACAGACTTCAAGGTAAATTTGACTCTGCACAATCAAATGAGCAAGCAAGATTCAGGAGTGGATTTAGCACAATGGATCATCTTCAAGGTGTACGGCAAGTGATTCAAGCCAGCAATGAGTACGAACTACCACTTTGCTTGGGATTCATCGACTATGAAAAAGCCTTTGACTCTGTTAACACAAGATCTGTATTAAACTCTCTGAAAAAACAAGGAATTGAGAAAATGTACATGTAAATGAGACTTGATCAGCACCATATACAAGAATGCAACATCCACAGTAAGACTCTACAAAAACAGCAACAAAATCAAGATTGAAAAAGGAGTTTGTCAGGGATTTACAATTTCCCCAAAGCTCTTCATGCCCACCCTAGAAGATATTTTCAAAACACTGGATTGGGAAAATAAGGGACTGAAGATCAATGGAGCCTACTTCAATCACCTACGATTTGCTGACGACATCCTCATATTTACAACGTGCCCAGAAGAATTACAAACAAGAATACAAGAACTACACGAGGCTAGCATCAAAGCAGGCTTGAAAATTAACCTGAAGAAGACACAGGTCATGTTCAATAACTATACCACTCCACAGGCAATTAAGGTCAATGGGATCAAGCTTGAAGAAGTAAATAACTACATATACTTAGGACAGTTAATTTCTGCAATGGAGAACCAAATGTGCGAAATCAACAGAAGAGCAACAATGGGCTGGAGTGCCTTTGGAAGATTAACCCTTTGCGGTCCTATGTCGGACCTGGTCCGACATTGCAATTTTCCCTTTCCGGTCCAATGACGGACCCTATCCGACATCATCAAAAACAGGTCTCTAGTCGTTTTTTCTCCGGAAAACCATTCAATGGCCAAGTGAGACCGACAGGAGCCAAGAGAAGCAGAAAAGAATTGGCGTATCTCATGAATACAGATAGCCCTAGCACCACATAGATAACACAGACATAAACAACAAGATAGCTGCTTCTGCATCCAGCGCTCAAAGAATATCACAGACATTTGCAGAGCTTTTTTGAGATGTTATAGTAATAAAATAATGACTTGGATCGCATTATTGAGGAGTTTGGTGATAAAACGAGTGATCAGGAGATGTTTGATCGGTATGTACGACTAATATTATTATTTATTTGTTAGCATTTGTGAAAGCGATAGCGAACGAAAGGGTGGGGCGGGGCTGGAGATGCCTAGTGAATGCTTTGTTGATATGCTGGGCCTTTTAAACCCATTTGACTGTGGAAAAAAATACTTTTAAACAGCACGTCTAAAATTAACTGCGTGTGTGAAAATAAATTGCGCCTGACGCGCACTTAATAAATGGACTGCAAAGGGTTAAACAGCGCATCTAAAATAAACTGTGCGTATGAAAATAAATTGGACCTGACACGCCTGAGACGCGCTGAATAAATGGACCGCTAAGGGTTAAGCATGGTTCTGAAAGGGAAACAACCGTTATGCCTCAAGAGGAAAGTCTTCGACTGATGTTTGTTACCAGTGCTAACTTATGGATGCGAAACATGGACCCTCAATGTAAAAATGATTCACAAATTACAAATGACTCAGCGGAGTATGGAAAGATGCATGCTGAAAATAACAAGAAGAGAAAAGGAAGGAATGGATAAGAGCGCAAACAAAAGTATGCAATGTTATTATAAGAGCGAAAAGAATAGACCATCGCTGGACCAAGGAGATACTAGACTGGATCCCAAGAGATATAACGCGACCAAGAAGAAGACCTCCAGGAAGATGGCAAGATGAAATTAGGAAACACGCCGGTGCACCATGGGTGAGAGACACAGCAGACAGGCTTTTGTGGAACAATCTTGGTGAGGCCTTCATCCAGCAGTGGATTGAAAAAGGCTGATGATGATGATATATAATAAAGATTGTATTCTGAGTTTAAGACATTTTTTATGTGATGTATTGTATCAGTTTATTATGTGTTTTAATTAGATATTTTACTTGCAGTGCAAGTAACTGGAGACCACTTCTGAGATAAATAATTGAACAAGGTCTTATCATTTGGTACCCTTGAGGCTGGAATGGAATCATATAGTTTGATATCTGTAGACAATAATCAATGAACTCTGCATTTGAATCGTATGTGTGATGTAAAACCAATATTTGAAATGTATTGTTTTTGCAACCAAGATAATGTTATTATGAGCTTTGGTGCAGTCAGTACTGATTAGTAACTGTAAAGATTAGGGCTGACCACGAACGTTCAAAACAAAACTAAAATGCGTATCACAAGCTCCTGAAGCACTGAATTCCAAAAGGAAATATCATAAATTGAATTGCTGAACTTATTACTACAATTATCAAACCCAATATTTTACTTTTATAATGGAACCTATATTTCAAGTTTGAAAATCACAGTTTTCATTTCAGAAATCCGATTTTAGGTTAGAATTACATTTCCTTTTGGAATGCAGAGACATTAGTTCTGCAATTACAGCTGCTGTAGTTCCAGTTTGAATGTGACATAGGTTTATGTATGTGCTTTACATCATTTGGTAGGATCTTTTAGCACAGCGTGTGTTAGCTTCTAATCTATGTGCCCATCTCTGTATCTTCACCAGTCTACATAGTTAGTCTAACAGTAGAAACATGGCCAACATCCTATATGTGTGTGTGTGTGTGTGTGTGAGAGAGAGAGAGAGAGAGAGAGAGAGAGAGAGAGAGAGAGAGAGAGAGAGAGAGAGAGAGAATTCAAATCACATGTCAATGTTGATTATTTTATAAAAAGAATTTGTGTGGGTTTTTTTTTCACTTGACAGATTTTTCTGTGGTAGGCCTGAAACCATGGCAACATCGGCTGACAAAAGGTATACATCTAACAATGTTCAAGCAAAGAGAGATATCCATGGTTACAGTTTGGGTATGGCTCAATTAAACAAATTGATAATACTTATGAAGGAATCTAATTTATCCTGTCCAGTACATGTCTCGTGTCAGAAAGACAGCTGCGACATCTGCATAGTCTGCAAGAGAATTCATTATGTCCAATGATCAACAACCATGTGGCAAATTAACTAATTAAAAAAGGTGCATGTCAGTGAATACATTCCAGTTACATATTCCACATGAATATTCAGCCTTGAAACAACTAGGCGTGGAGCTTTTATTTACTGAATAAATGAATAGATAACCGTCTACTCTTTAAAAATATGCACACTTTCAATGAAAGTCCCATTTCACAATTGTAGAGTGGGACAATTATTGTTCATTGTTATGTAATAAAATTCTATAACTTTTTTTTGTCTTAAGCAAACTGTTGTCTATTTTTGAAGAGGGGACTATTATTTACAGTATACAAGGAAACCAAGACATGTAGTAGACAATGGTTCTGAGTGGGGTTAATCGACAATAATCATCCCACCTCTAAAGATATATATTTAGTATGCAAGGGGTGTGAGTGGGTTTCAAGGCTGGTGTCCCAATACCAGAGAGAGAGGGAGTGAGAGAGAAAAATTGAAAAATTACTTTAAAAATGTAACAGGAGTTACAATGTCTAGACAGACGGTTGGGTTTGCAGAAGAGCCTTAATCCTCGTACCTCTGACTTCCCCACACATCCAGGAATGTTTGAAATGGGCTAGGGATCCCGTCAGACGGAACATCAGTGATTGGAAGCCTCTCACTAACAAATGCAGATTCTGTCTTAATTATACTGTGCCAGGGTCTGGAGACTTTGTTTGGAGGGTGTTATGGTCTAATGCTTTTTTTGTTATACATATTTTTTCACACACTGAGCCATTCAAAAAAAAAGAACTATGAAAAACTGTGTAGTATATTTTGAATGTTAACACTGTACCCTACTGTGGCAAAGTGGTAAGTGGTACGTGCAGGTGCAGGCGTGATGCAGTGCAGGAATGAAACACAGAGATTTATAATAATGGTTTGAAACAGTTTTATTTTTATCCAGGTCTGGTGACCAAATAATAATCCCAGGCAATACACAACAATGTGTAGTGCATGGAGTATATAACAACAGGGTTACAGTCCCAAATAATAAACACAAAATATCCATCCCACAATATACTAACACGGTCACCAGTCCTGGGTGCGTGCAGTAGTGCTCGTGGTGGGTGATACAGGTTTATTTGTGACAAAGGTTCAGTGTTGTCCGGTTTCGTGCTGGCCCCTGGCAACAGCTCCGGAACGGTGTTAACTGTCTGGTAACGTACAAGACAAGACAATTACAAACAAACAAAACCACAACACTCACGATTTCACTTAAAATTGGTGTACCATCCTTCTGGCTCTTTACTCACTAAAACCAATCTTGAAGGAACTGATTACGATTCTCTGACCCCCTTATATGCTGTCACGCATGACACCTTGGTAAACGAATGCAGCTGCCATTACAATCTGCGGCTGTTACATTGTTTCCCTTCTGGGTCAATACATTCTTGCAACGCAGTCTCGCCTTCTTCCAGACTGACCGACTTCCCAACCCGGGGAAAGAACTGTCAGGCCAGCCCGTCCAAAGAACCTGGTCCTCGCTGCTTAGCGCCCTCACAGGTCGGGAGGGAGATTTACAACCAAGATTCATTATATTTTTGTCACACCTACCCATAGAAAACAAACTCTTAGAATGCAGTAACTTTGAGTTTGAAACTTCTTACCGAACATAAAGTAGAAAAGCCCCATTAGATTTCTTTTCATGGAATCAAATTGAATATTTGGTAAGAATAAACCCATTGTAAAGCTAAACATGTTTGCTCTAAGAATATTGGAATGGCAGTACACAAACTTGGAACTGTGTCAGCAACCACTAAAGTAAACTTTACATTTTAAAATAATTTGTTAAACGAACAAAATCAGTAGGACTGCTGCATTATAATTTGAATCACCCGTAGTGCAATTAAAGCATAATTCACAGAATTACATAACTAATTAGCATTGACAAGTTAGAATGGCAACAAAAAAGAAAACAACTTAAGACAGTGGGACATTGGCGCTCCTAATTTACAATGATTTCCAGCCTCTTCAAAGATGCTTTCTGGCATCAACTTTAATTGCATCCTAATCTATGAATGGTTTCTTGATTTCATTCTGGAACATTTCTAAAACACCGTACAGACACAGAATGATTGTGTTCAAAATAATCGGTCTCAATGGAGGGGTTTCCATGCAGTTTAGAAACTCCAAATTATCTCTCCATTGTGTGAGAATGTGACGTAACAGCACATACCACTCACATTGCTCACGCTACAGGAAGACACTGTCAAAACATGGTATGACTTAAAAGAGTAGGTAAATCTCCTTCAAATTGACCAAAAACTATGTTTGTTTGTTTTCCTTTTTGTTTTGTTTTGTTTTGTTTTGTTTTTTGGGGGGGTTGCATGGAAACAAGTCTAAAAGTCGTACCTTATGTTCACGAGACTTCAGCAGTGAAGATCCCGTTTGTGAAACCTTGCGCAACTTTTTACAATAACTAAAGGCCAATAATCTTTTTAAGTGTCACCATTTATTCAACATTTCAAATTACTGCCATTTGACTCACAAAATTATAGTGCTTTGTAGTGTACTTGCTTTATAAAAAAATAAAATACTGAAACTACGACAAAGTAAAGAAAATGCATTTTTGTCATCCTTTACGCTTTTGTTATCTGTTTTCTGTCCCTTAGCAATAAGATGCAATTAATTGTACACTAGCCTTAAGTAGCATCTATCATGGGTACCTAGCAAGGACAAAAAAAGCCACGTTTGTACTCCAAAATGTATTAAATTAGCATAGGAATTCATGCCTGTGGTCTCCTGTATTAACTGAAATATAACTCATATTTGTGGAATTACTGCTCTTTGATACTACCAACAAAGCTGCCTTGGAATTGTAAAGTATTTTTTTTTGTTTTTGTTGTTGTTTTTTTGGGGGGTGGGGAGGTGGGGGCTACTTTAGAAAGAGATTTGGTAAATCATACAGCTGTTCTTGAGATCAATCTTTTCAACAGTTTTCAAAGTTGTGAAATTAGTTGAGGTAGTAATATAGCTAATATCTAATTGCTTATAAAAGAGGAAGGTTTATGAAAATGCTGATTCAAACTTGACCCGATGTAATGTTTAATAAATAAACACCTGTGACAAATGATTTCCCTGTGAAACTAAATAATGTATTTGTCCTGTGTAAAAATACTATATATTAGGTGTCAAATGTATGCAAATGTAAGTAATGTGTAGGCACATTTAAAATAGCCTGTTCATTTTGACCTTGAGCTCAAATGGTAGCGGTTGTTGTTTCAAAATGATTGAAAAAAAAACCTGAAGCAATGAATTATAAAACTTTTGAAACCACAAAAGAACAAAGTGTAAAACGATTGGCAAGTTCTGTTGATCCAAAGCAAGCTTATATAGCCAATTAATTCTCTAAAATTGTAACAGTCGGATTTGCTGAGGGGCTGAAGAAAATATAAACTTACAAAGATGTATTTTTGTATATTCATTAATTAGAAGTCAAATGAATAAAAAGTAATCCATTCTGGAAAAAAGGTTTATCTTAACATTCCTTAATAATTGCTGTCCTCGGGCTTAATCCCTGGAAGTTGTATATTATTATTATTATTATTATTATTATTATTATTATTATTATTATTATTATTATAAATATTCTTGTAATATATTGAGTTTTTGCATTGGTTTATGCAAACTGATATACATGAGTTTGCAGCAGAATAGATAAGTGGAAGGCAGACTTTTTATAGTATGAAACTTTTAATTTAAAATTGAGCTAACAGATTTGGTGTAATTTATTGTTCCATCCTTTCGCACAATTTGTCCTGTGAAATACACTCTATGTCACTGTCAAATCCAGCTCTCAAAGCAAACAGATTGTGTTTAGCGTGTTGATCACTGAGATTATTTTGACCATGTGTTGCTCTGTATGATGCTTATCTCATTAATTGGTTCCTAAAACGGGCTTACAATGGAGTTTGGGCTTCCCATCAGTGTCTTTTTGGAAAATGACAGCATTACAGCATCTGCAACTCTCTACTTCATTTTGAAACTGATTATCAATCCATTTCTGATTCACGCTATAAAGATGCAGGATATTTGTCAGGTATTTGTTTTTTGGCACGGCATTCTACAGAAAAGTAAGTCCTTTATGCTTCAAATTCAGAAAAGTCTGATAGGACTTTGTGGCACCTGGCATTTTCTGAATCAAACACTTATTATTGCAGTGTTCTGTAAATAAATAACATGTGCCAGTTTTTACAAACCGAATTTGTTGGCAATTCACTAATATATTTGTATTTTCTTTTAATGCTGCCAAGCATTTGACATCTATATAATTTTCCCCAAGTAAATTAGAATGAAGACACTGTTCATCAAAGCATTGCACAAATAAATCTTCTAACATAACTTGGAGTTCACAATGAGAATAATTTAAAAAAGCCAAGCAATGTTTTACTGTTATAACTTTAACCAGAGATTGGTAATAGAAAAGCCAGAAGCAATGGAACACAGCCCTTGCTTTACTTGTTCTTGGTGGCATGCAATCAATATGTATTGTGCTTTATATGAAAGGTACAACAAATACAAGCGTGTGAAACATTTAATCATTTTCTCACTTCCTAACATTCATGGTATTTTGTTTCTAAGTAGTATTTTGTTTCTGTTTGTCATTACCAGTTTGAGTTCAGCATGGTTCATAGCAATATTTTCTCTAGTAAAGTTCATTATAATTTTCAGTTTCAGTTTTAACCGATAAAAACAGTTAAACAGAGGCTGGTAAGCTCAGCGCAAACCCCCCCACAGCTCGCAAATTGGCTCCTCCATACCCCCCAAACCAACATTCCTTTCTTCCCCTCATTTGCATACTAGCCCTAAGGGAACCAATCAGTGTTCTCTCTGAATTCCCAATTGACAAGAATGGGGATGCTCAGCACTGCCATATGTGGTTTTGTCACAGTATAAATTTAAAAAATAATGCCAAAATGCATAAATCACTTTGATTTGTATAAAAAAAACCCAAAAAAACAAACAAGAATTACTAATGACAGTGACAGTCGTGATAAGGAAGAAACAGAAATACCAGTCTCCCAAAGAAGTGATGTAGCTGGTGTGCATTTGCCAGAGTTAGACATAGAGCCACAGAAAGGGATTTATGTCATGGTCTTGCCAGTGCCTCAAGATTTGTTGAAGACGTAGCCTATCAACCAGAAGTGTCATTCTCTGTTGCTTGTGTATATCTTTTTTTTTTTTCTTTTGCCCCCCTCACAATTTGGCCCCAAATTCCTTCAATGTCGAAATTCTCAACTGCAGTGATAACAAGCAGTAAGTCCTGACAACATAACATAAATGACTGCCTTTTCCAAGGTCCATCTGTCAAAAAGGAGGAAGTTTACTACACTATTGCTTTCCAAATGTGATTAGAAATGCACTGTAAAGAATAATTGTGTACATTTACATGTCACATGTTAGCAATGGTTTAAAATGGCTTCTGTGACTGTGATACTTTTGGACCAAACGTAAACCAACTTTATTCCAAATGAGAGAAAAAAAAAATCAGGTAGTACTAAGCTACTATCTGTACGTAATTATCAGAGTGATATTCAATTTCCACATGACTATATAATATACATAATGTATTGAAAATGTTCATGTTAAATACATATTTGCACTCTTCATGTGGCACATTCTTAATTATTAATTGGTACTGTATGAATGTCTTATTGGGATAACAATTACAATACTGTATCATTACATTTGTAGGCTTATACATTTGAATTAGGTTTTCTAATTTGCTTGAAACTTAAATAAAATATATGAGCCTGTATGCAAAGGTTCAAAATATGGAAATATAATTGGAATTATAAAAACAAAAATGGTTGAATTCAAAGAATTACGATGTGCCGGCCAGTGCTCAATTTCAGTGTTCAAATTCCAGTTACATACCTGTGGTCTGTTGTTTATTAATCACCCAGTACATGAACAAACTCTACTGAATACAATGTTGTTGTGGTGGTAAAGAGTAAATACATAATTTACTAATCCATTTATTTAGCAATAAAGATATGCACAGTATGGACTCTGGTCTTATGTACTGCACTGTAACTTCTCATGGCATCTACAGTTCTGAAGTGCACACTTTGAACATGTAATATTTACATTTTGAAAAACTACTAGTAGTCATAAGAACATAAGCAAAATATCCAGACTATCAAAAGGCACTAATAATGATGTAATTACCTATTCCAAAGTACTAAGCAAGGTACTTGGATGATGTACTAATTTGGAATCCCCCAAAAAATACAGCAGTTGAACTCACCACTGTTTTAAAATGTAGGAAAGAACTGACACAACCATACTGTATTTCTAATATACGGTTTATGATTGCTTATGTCAAAGCAGGCAATAAAACAAAGGACCTGCTGAATACAAATGTAGGGCTGTTAACAATAAATACTGCTCAAGTTGTGCATGATTAGTGCATCAAGTAATTTGGTGGAAAATAGCTTGCATAATGTAAAGGGAATAATATATGAAAACCACAGCTATTAGCAGCATGCTTGGAAAACCAGAAGGTTACCAGAAGCCCTGCCAGTATAAATAAGTGTAAGATTGGCAGGGATGGGGTTAAATCTGTCCCCGCCAACAATCACAGGTAATTGGGGAGTGGCCACTTTTACATAAGGAAGGAGAATACCTGTGTGTGGTGGAGGTGTATACAGTGTTGTAACATTGTAGTAACATTGTAGTGAAGGCTAATGCCCAGCCCACAACTGTTTTGTTACTTTGTTTGAACCTTTATTTTGGCCTGCATGCCTTGTTCCTTTGCTTTTGTTAATTTTCTTTAAATAAATATGTGCTTCAGCTCTTTAACTGCAGTTTTCTGTGTCTGAGTCTCTCTCCTGCCGGTAACCAGCCTTGCCAGTGACGCTACGCTTTCCCACAAAACAAAAGAGAAAGACCTGGCTTCAGCAAGGTCTCATCCTTGCATTATGTTTCAGAAGAGAAGAAAGGAGACATGCGTGAGGCCTCTGAACAATAAGGGTAATATACTATATAAAGGAAAAATAAAGCACAGAATATTTTCTTGTTATCCTATTATGCCCTGGGTCCATTGATTTCTCTGGAAGGCAGAGCGAATGCGAATATGTTTACTTAAGCAGCAATGCAGATCAAGTCCATCCATCAGTGCTTCTCGGGTGGCGAAAGCACTTTTATGCACCTATCCACAAGACATTTATGCACCTATCCACCAGAATTGTGCACTAATGAGTTAAGGAGCGTGACAAAGACTTCAGGCTTTTTCCTTGACCACCACAATCCCCTGATCTTAATCCAGTTGAGCCTGTTTGGGGTGAACTTAAAGAAATTGCAATTTATGTAGGCTAAGCTTAAAAACGTGGCTTGAGTCATGAATTTGATTCTGACGCTATATGGCCACATCACATGATAATTCAACAAAAAAACAAGGACAAAGTTGCACAAATAATACAAGTGATACAGAGTTCAAATTTAATTCCCTAGTTCATATAATTCCCCCACAAGTATGCCGAGTTTCATGAAAAGCTGTCTTCATTTACTATATGACAAGGATAACAGGATTTGTTACCTTTTTGACTGCCTATCTCCTTTAATATATCCATAGATATAAAAATGTTGTTTGGTATGTGATGATAGTATGTTAACAGCTGTCCAGAAAAATAATCTGAATGGCACTCAAACAACTGGGATAACTGTGACAATACCCTGAATTCCCTATAAAGTGCACCCCTCTCAAGGTAATCACAGTCGTTTTTCTTTATCCTTTATTCTAGCGGCTAGAGTGACTACTGTGATTGCTAATAAAGTGCAGACAATCTAAATACCCACCACCCTTAAACTATATTAAAAGGGGTGCTTTACTCTTTGGATGAGACATGAAACTGAGGTCCTATTGTAAGTGACTCTGCAGCAGCAGTAGTTGATACATCGTTCATCCCCTAGTCTCTGTAAGTCATTTTCGATAAACGCATCTGCTAAATAACTAATTATTAATACTACTACTATGACTACGACTACTACAACTAATAATAATAATAGGAAATGGGCTTAGGTTAAAAGAAGCAATAAAGGTAAGAACATGGATTTGAAAGCACTCTTTAAATGGTGATTTCTCCCAGAGCTACATGTTACAGCAGGCTCCTATGCCAAATCCCAGGACAGTCAGAAACAGCCTTTATTTTCTGCAGCCAGTAGAATTTTCCTAAAAAGTGGCATCTGAAGACAGAAAGCATCACCCAAAAGGAGGAGCTCTGAGCATGCAGTCTTGTGTCATTTAAATGTCTGCTTTGATTAATTAAATGATAAGCAAGAGCAGAGAGTTAATTATTGCACGGCTTTAGGTTACATGACAGCACTGGGCTAAAGAAGTTTTGTGAATGAGTCTGTGTCATGTTGTCACAGTACAGTCATGCACAATGAAATATGACATGTGCCTAAGGAGAAACTGAAGCTATAACGGAGCAGATAAGCTCATCCATTCAGTTTAATTTTTCCTCTCAAATTGAGAATTGATGGAATACATATTTGAATAAAGCTTTCTTAAAGAAGACAGTTCGGATCATATTACAGATTAAGTATAATCACAAAAAAACCCTTAAAGGTTCATTTTATTTAGAGGAAGTTGACATGCACTGTTAAATATTCGATGCTCACTATGTGCACAAGAGGGGTTTCAAATCTAACTGTTTAGCTTAATCTATTTTAACATAACCTTTGAAGGGATGTACACAATGGGTTGAAATTAAGACACATTGGGGGAGGATAGTGTCATACGCCATTATTTTGACCGATTTTTCTGCACCATTGTTTTTCCAACCAATTTTGTAATTTCTAAAGCTGCAGAAAAAACATCGAGAATCTATCCACTAGGTTGGTTCATTAGTTATTCTGACGCTTTCTTTTTGGAGGAATATATAATGATCTAAGAATGTGTTCCTGTTTTCCAAAGATCAAAGTGGTACAGTGGCTCTCAAAAGTATTCACCCCCCTTGGACTTTTCCACATTTTATTGTGTTACAACATGGAATCAAAATTGATTTAATTAAGAGTTTTTCCCACTGATCAGCACAAAAAAGTCCATAATGTCAAAGTGAAAAATAAAATCTACAAATTGTTCTAAATTAATTACAAATATAAAACAGAAAATAATTGATTGCATAAGTATTCACCCCCTTTGCTATGACACACCTAAATAAGCTCTGATGCAACCAATTGTCTTTAGAAGTCACATAATTAGTTGAATGGAGTCCACCTGTGTGCAATTAAGGTGTTTCACATGATTTCAGGTTAAATACACCTGTCTCTGGGAGGTCCCACAGTTGGTCAGTACATTTCCTAACAAAAACTACATCATGAAGATGAAGGAACATTCAAAGCAAATCCGGAAAAAGGTTCTTCAAAAGCACCAATCAGGGGTAGAATATAAGAACTTTTCCAAGGCATTGAATATCCCCCGGAGCACAGTAAAGTCCATTATTAAGAAATGGAGAGAATATGGCACAACTGTGAATCTGTCTAGAACAGGCCATCCTCAAAAACTGAGTATCCAGGCGAGAAGGGCACTAGTCAGGGAGGTCACCAAGAGGCCTATGGCAACTGTAAAGGAGTTACAGTCTTCCACGGAGGTATTTAAACTAAAACAGGACCCTAGGGACCTTACAATACTTCCTGAAAGTTTTGTTGAAAAATATTGATGTTTGGGCAAATTAGAAGCAAATTAGAATTAAATATTTATAAATAAAATAATAGTTATTTATTCCATTATTATCAATAATATGGAAACAAAAAATGTACTTGATAACTTTAGTTCATGAAATAGTATCTGCTTATCCACTCATTTCTTGATATGTATAAATGTTGTAAAACATTGGCGCTGCCAAAACCTGTTCAACTCACACTGTTTAACATCTTGGCTACAACGCTGGAACAGTCTGCAGTCCCTGGTCTCACTCTACACGACACGGAAATTAAATTTGTGCTCTATGCAGATGACCTGGTCTTGCTGTCATCCTCAGACAAGGTCTTCAGCAGAGCCTATCACTGCTAGAGCAGTACTATATTGTGACCTAGTGCTGTTGTTGAGTGGCGTGTGTAGTGACGTCACGGACCAGGAGTACCAGAAACAATGGAAGTACGGGTGAGAGCTGAAACGCTACGGCGTTCAGCTGCTTTTATTAAATAATAAAACAAAAACAAAAGATTTAAACAAACAACAAAACACTACAAAACAAAAGGGCACGTTAGCCAAACAAATATAAATAAACAAATAACTAGCTGTTAATTATCTTATTAACCCTCGGCCACAGTCTGCATGAGTTTAGTAAGGATGCGTGACTGTCAGCTAGTTAAATAATTAGTAGCCGATCAGCCACGCATCCTCACCAGGTTTTTAAATTATAAAACAACAACAAATATGCAGCTTTGATCTGCGCCAAAACAAAAATACAAATAATAATAATATATATATAGGGGCGGACACTCCGCCACCCATGCCCCCCCTTGTGCGCAGCACACATGGCCTTTTCAGCCACCTCCCCCCTTAGTCCCCAAAGTCCCGGGTAGCAGTGCTGGCCCAGGAACAGGGGCAGCAACGGGCCAAAGGTGGCGGCCACGGTGGGAAGTCCTCCTCCCACCCAAACAGCCTTAGCGTCCCCCTGGACTGCGCACAGGCCGCTCCTCCGGCCAAGGACATATTGGAGGTGGTCTCCAGACCTCCCCCTTCTTCATGGCCGGCAGCTCCCCTCCATGGGGCTTCCGCCACCCGTTCTCCTGCAGCGAAATTGGTGCAGGGGGAGCTGGTCTCCTGACCTTCCCCCCCTTCTTCATTGCCGGCACCTGCCCTCTGTGGGGCTCGGGCCACCCGTTCTCCTGCAGTGAAATTGCTGCGGGGAGCTGGTCTCCTGTCCTTCCCCCTTTTTCATGGCCGGCAGATCCCTCTGTGGGGCTCCGCCACCCGTTCTCCTGCCGCAAAAGTGCAGCTGGGGGAGCTGGTCTCCTGACCTCCCCCCCTTCTTCGTGGCCAGCAGATCCCCTTCATGGGGCTCCAGCCACAGTATTTCCTGCCGCATGGCAGGACTGGTAGCGACCCCAGGCAAAGCAGGACCCTCGGGAGGCGACGGCAGCAGCAGCGTACCCCCTGGAGGCTATGGCAGCAGGAGCGGACCCTCGGGAGGCGACGGCAGCAGCAGCGGACCCTCGGGAGGCGACGGCAGCAGCAGCGGACCCTCAGGAGGCGACGGCAGCAGCAGCAGCGGACCCTCGGGAGGTGACGGCAGCAGCAGCAGCGGACCCTCGGGAGGTGACGGCAGCAGCAGCAGCGGACCCTTGGGAGACGACGGCAGCAGCAGGGGACCCTCGGGAGGCGATGGCAGCAGCAGCGGACCCTCGGGAGGCGACGGCAGCAGCAGCGGACCCTCAGGAGGCGAACTCGTTAGGGGAGCCCCTGGCCATGGAGGCGGCAGCGAAAGCTCCACTTCTCCCTCGTACCCTGTAACTGGTGGCTCTCCAGGCGATGCGGAGCCACAGGCAGCCCCAGGCGATGCAGAGCCACAGGCAGCCCCAGGCGATGTGGAGCCACAGGCAGCCCCAGGCGATGCATGGCAGGCATCCTTGGGCGGTGCGAGGCAGGCATCCTTGTCCTTGGGCGGTGCGAGGCAGGCATCCTTGGGCAGAGCAAGGCAGGGCAGGAGCAGTCCTTCCCATGACGGTGGAGGTTGAACCAGCAGGTATTCACCCTCTGCTGGTGGAGGTGTGAGGGGCAAGCTGTCCTACCATGGCGGTGGAGGCGGAACCAGCAGGTATTCACCCTCTGCTGGTGGAGGTGGGAGTGGTAAGCTGTCCTCCCACGGTGGCTGAGACGGAACCAGCAGGCATTCACCCTCTGCTGGTGGAGGTGGGAGGGGCAAGCAGTCCTCCCACGGCGGTTTAGGCGGAACCAGCAGGTATTAACCCTCTGCTGGTGAAGGTGGCGGAGGCAGAGGCAGCTCCTGCTGCTCTCCCCCTAGCGGTGGTGGAGACAGAAGCAGCTCCTGCTGCTCTGCTCATGGCGGTGGTGGAGACAGAGGCAGCTCCTGCTGCTCTGCTCCTGGCGGTGGTGGAGACAGAGGCAGCTTCTGCTGCTCTGCTCCTGGTGCTGGAGACAGTGGCGAGGGCTCCTCTCCCTCTGGCGCTGGAGAAGGCAGCGATGGCTCCTCTCCCCCTGGTGCTGGAGAAGGCAGCGATGGCTCCTCTCCCTCTGGCGCTGGAGAAGGCAGCGATGGCTCCTCTCCTCTGGGCTGGAGAAGGCAGCGATGGCTCCTCTCCCTCTGGCGCTGGAGAAGGCAGTGATGGCTCCTCTCCTCTGGCGCTGGAGAAGGCAGCGATGGCTCCTCTCCTCTGGCGCTGGAGAAGGCAGCGATGGCTCCTCTCCCTCTGGCGCTGGAGAAGGCAGCGATGGCTCCTCTCCTCTGGCGCTGGAGAAGGCAGCGATGTCTCCTCTCCTCTGGCGCTGGAGAAGGCAGCGAAGGCTCCTCTCCTCTGGCGCTGGAGCTGGCAGCGATGGCTCCTCTCCTCTGGCGCTGGAGAAGGAAGCGATGTCTCCTCTCCCTCTGGCGCTGGAGAAGGCAGCGATGGCTCCTCTCCCTCTGGCGCTGGAGCTGGCAGCGATGGCTCCTCTCCCTCTGGCGCTGGAGATGGCAGCGGCAGGGCTTTTCCCGATGGAGCTGGAGATAGTGGGAGCCCTGCCATATCTGCAGCCAGGTAGTGGATTACCATGTCCGCAACCTCCGGGAGAGACACTGGGCAGTGTTGCTTTTCCCAGGCTTCCCATCGCTCTCCATCCCACAGGAGGTTGATCACATCGGGGAGGGCCTTTTCTCTTCACCGGCTCTCCACCAGACAGCCCCAGATACCCTCAGAGGAGAGTGCTTTTGTCAGCCTCTGAGCCATCGGGACCTCTTCCCCTGACACCGGACGCTCAGGCTCCTCCATCTCCTGCCATGCGTGGCTCTGGCTGAGTGAACGATACCTGACCTCGCCACACAGGAAACACCACCCTTCCTCATCCAGACAGGCCAGGCAAACATCCGGTGTTGTAGAAATGTGACAGGACCTGCGACCGGCCCTGCGTTGCTGTTGCTGCTTTCTCCTGCCGCTTCTTCCCATTTTTTTTTCTTTTTCCCTTCACAAAAAACACTTTTTGAAAAACGAACACAAAAACTCCCTTTGCTGTTCCTGGTCCGCTCCTGGAGGCGTTGTTTGTCCCACGCAGGACACCATATTTGACCGAGTGCTATTGTTGAGTGGCATGTTTGATGATGTCACGGACCAGGAAGTACCAGAAACAATGGAAGTACGGGTGAGAGCTGAAACGCTACGGCGTTCAGCTGCTTTTATTAAATAATAAAACAAAAACTAAAGATTTAAACACACAACAAAACACTACAAAACAAAAGGGCACGTTGGCCAAACAAATAGAAATAAACAAATAAGCGTGCTGGTTTTACCCTAGCACGATACTTAGCAGTTGTTTACTCTCTCTCTCTCGCTCAAAACCTGTCTCGCCTCTGACACTCTCCTCCGAGCATGGACAGCTGCAGGTTCTTATACTCTGGCCGAGGGGTTAACTAGCTGTTAATTATCTTATTAACCCCCAGCCACAGTCTGCACGAGTTTAGTAAGGATGCGTGACTGTCAGCTAGTTGAATAATCAGTAGCTGATCAGCCACGCATCCTCACAAGGTTTTAAGTTATAAAAACAACAACAAATACGCTGGGCGCTTTGATCTGCGCCGCAAACAAAAATACAAATAATAATAAATATATATATAGGGGCGGGATATACAGTACTGTCCAAAAGTTTTAGGCAGGTGTGAAAAAATGCTGTAAAGTAAGAATGCTTTCAAAAATAGACATGTTAATAGTTTATATTTATCAATTAACAAAATGCAAAGTGAGTGAACAGAAGAAAAATTTACATCAAATCAATATTTGGTGTGACCACCCTTTGCCTTCAAAACAGCATCAATTCTTCTAGGTACACTTGCACACAGTTTTTGAAGGAACTCGGCAGGTAGGTTGGCCCAAACATCTTGGAGAACTAACCACAGTTTTTCTGTGGATTTAGGCAGCCTCAGTTGCTTCTCTCTCTTCATGTAATCCCAGACAGACTCGATGATGTTGAGATCAGGGCTCTGTGGGGCCATACCATCACTTCCAGGACTCCTTGTTCTTCTTTACGCTGAAGATAGTTCTTAATGACTTTCGCTGTATGTTTGGGGTCGTTGTCATGCTGCAGAATAAATTTGGGGCCAATCAGATGCCTCCCTGATGGTATTGCATGATGGATAAGTATCTGCCTGTACTTCTCAGCATTGAGGAGACCATGAATTCTGACCAAATACCCAACTCCATTTGCAGAAATGCAGCCCCAAACTTGCAAGGAACCTCCACCATGCTTCACTGTTGCCTGCAGACACTCATTCGTGTACCGCTCTCCAGCCCTTCGGCGAACAAACTGCCTCCTGCTACAGCCAAATATTTCAAATTTTGACTCATCAGTCCAGAGCACCTGCTGCCATTTTTCTGCACCCCAGTTCCTGTGTTTTCGTGCATAGTTGAGTCGCTTGGCCTTGTTTCCACGTCGGAGGTATGGCTTTTTGGCCGCATGTCTTCCATGAAGGCCACTTCTGACCAGTCTTCTCCGGACAGTAGATGGGTGTACCAGGGTCCCACTGTTTTCTGCCAATTCTGAGCTGATGGCACTGCTGGACATCTTCCGATTGTGAAGGGAAGTAAGCATGATGTGTCTTTCATCTGCTGGAGTAAGTTTCCTTGGCCAACCACTGCGTCTACGGTCCTCAACGTTGCCCGTTTCTTTGTGCTTCTTCAAAAGAGCTTGGACAGCACATCTGGAAACCCCTGTCTGCCTTGAAATTTCTGCCTGGGAGAGACCTTGCTGATGCAGTATAACTACCTTGTGTCTTGTTGCTGTGCTCAGTCTTGCCATGGTGTATGACTTTTGACAGTAAACTGTCTTCAGCAACCTCACCTTGTTAGCTGAGTTTGGCTGTTCCTCACCCAGTTTTATCCCTCCTACACAGCTGTTTCTGTTTCAGTTAATGATTGTGTTTCAACCTACATATTGAATTGATGATCATTAGCACCTGTCTGGTATAATTGTTTAATCATACACCTGACTATATGCCTACAAAATCCCTGACTTTGTGCAAGTGTACCTAGAAGAATTGATGCTTGATGCTGTTTTGAAGGCAAAGGGTGGTCACACCAAATATGGATTTGATTTAGATTTTTCTTCTGTTCACTCACTTTGCATTTTGTTAATTGATAAATATAATCTATTAACATGTCTATTTTTGAAAGCATTCTTATTTTACAGCATTTTTTCAAACCTGCCTAAAACTTTTGCACAGTACTGTATATATAACACATGAGACAGAATAAATGTTCTAATATAAATATGTCAAATACATCACATTTACTGCGCTTTTTCATGTCTTTCTTACCTTTCTTACAAGTTTCTCTGAGGCAGACTGTGTTGTCTTTTTTCTCGGCGCTGCCAAAACTTTCTCCACCCTTTAGACACTAAATGCCCCACTCAATGACGTCACATGAAAAAAAGTATCAGGAAGTGAACGTCAGTCCCTCTCCTAGAAGCCAACTTCAGTATGATCGTGTTAACATGGTCCCAGTCAGCAACAGTTTTTCTTTGCGGTTCATCCTTAGATGAATATGTAAATATGGGCGTTCCTGCATAAATTTGCAAAAATGGGGTTGAGACCGTGCAAATCAAGGTTCTCAGATATTATAATGAGATGTACTAAAGCTGCTGGCAGTTGCGACATTTACAATTACATTAATTTGTAGAATCTGATGGGATTAAACTGCCTTTCATTATTTATTCTAAAAAATGTCACACGACTCTCGTAATGCTAGAGATCTCGCTAAGGTGATGCAACAAATAAAAGTATATTGCGGCTCTCTTCATAACATTTCTCTAGATTAGCATCTACTGACTCAGTTTACAGAGTTAATGTGACTATTACCCAAATAAACACAAAATCAACATTTACTGTTATGTTGTTTCTATCTTAATTAGAGTTGATTAGATTAGATGGCTGCCTTTTTATAGCCACGTGTGGATTAAGGTTGAATTGTTTGATGTTTATTTGAAAAGTATGGAATGTGGCCAGGTGGGAATTAAATTATTGATCCTGGCCACATCCTATAAAAGACAAAAGGAAATGTTTGTTTAGTGAGAGAAGGTTCAGTGAAGGAGCTTGCCCAGTCTGAAGAGAGAGAGAGAGAGAGAGAGAGAGAGAGAGAGAGAGAGAGAGAGAGAGAGACAGAGAAATGAGCCCCTAAACAAATTACAGGTGTTTTACTTACAATGTCTTAATTTGTGATTTACAGTTGAATATAAAGCTATAATATAATATAAATAAATTTGACAGTAAGGAAAGGAAGACAAAAGGTAGGGAAAAGGAAAATAGTGAATCCCAGAAAGAGAGGGCCTGAGCAGTACAAAGACAGTGAGGGTAATCCTGATTATCTACACACTACAGAGAAGGCAAAGAAAATATAAATATAATAATTAAAACAATTGATACAAAAATAAAGCTTTTCCACTAGCAGATTTACTGCACTAGAGTAAAAATGAAAAAAATGAAAAAATGCAGTGCAGTTTGAATTTGTTGGCAACTTAAGAGGGCCCCCCAACTGACACTGAAAATTATGCAAATGTTGCAAATATTGCTACATTGAGCAGCAGCCCCAGAGCCAAGCAGAACATTGAAATACAATACCCTGAGGCACTATGCTCTGTTCAGGCAAAGAAACAGTATAAAAACAGTCATAGTGCTGAGGAAGTCCCCGGAGATCCTTATCGCAGACTAAACTGTACTGGGGGACCAAGAAGACCAAGAGCAACCTGCTGTTCTACTCACAGCACCCCACTGCCTGGCACACAGCCCTCTGCAACACATACAACACCATCAGGAAGAGGGGGATCTGTAATGGCAGGCAGATGACTGTGTACAAGGACGGTGACACAGACAGCGCCATGCTCACAGTAAATGTGTACTACAATGGCACAGTGATGATCCTGGGCTGTGAGAGCAGCCGGGACTAGTTTGAACATTTTCCAGGCACTTAATGAGCAGGCAGAGAAAGAGAAGCTGGAGCCAGAGCCCACAGTCCTGCAGTCTGCCCCCACCAGCCCAGAACAGTGTACCATATGTTAATGATTGCTCCACAATCTCCCCCAAACTCAGCAGCGAGAACACTGAACGAGTGCCTGTCAGTGCTACAGTAGGAGTTCACCAAGTTCAAGGAGCACACCCTGGCCAGACTGACCAAGACCAGGGTGTCAGAGCAGTTCAGGGACGAGGTGCACAGGCTGAAGACAGAGCACAAGGCGAAGGAGCTAAGAGGGACTGTGCAGGAGATGAAGCAGGAAAACCAGGCTCTGAGAAGTGAGCTGAAGAGAGTGAAGTAGGAGATAACCAGCAGAGCGAACTGAGGAGTAGCAAGAGCCGGAGGGACTGCGACACAAACTACAGAGCAGAGACAGCCCAGGGACAGCACAGCACTCACAGACAAACTGACACCCCTAGCAATGATACACACACCCACACTGACACCATAAGCAATGACACACACACACACACACACACATTCACTCACACACTGACACCTCTAGCACTGGTACACATATTCACACCCCGAACACTGACACACACACACTGACACTCACACACCTCCCCTCATCACTGACACACAGACAGCTCCAGACACACAGGCTGTGAAGCAAGCCAGCACGGAGGTGCCCATCCTGACCGACTCCAATGGGAAATTCCTGGACGGGAGGTGGCTTTTCCCTGGCAAAACGGCACTATTTTCAGCTCATCAACGCAGAGGTGTCCCGAAGCTGCGCCCTGCTGCCTGGTGTTCTGCAGTATCATTAATGCCCGAATACTGACCTTCCTTACCGACCTTCCTTGTCCTGAGTAAGAGTCAGATTGGCTTTCTACCAAACCACCGTACCTTTGACCATATTTATACTCTACACACCCTCACTACAAAATGTGTTCGTCAAACCAATAAATATTTGTATGTTTTACGACTTTAAAAAAGCATTTGATTCCATTTGGCATGAGGGACTATTCTTTAAACTTCTCCAAAGTGGTGTAGGGGGTAAAGAATATGACATAATAAAGTCAATGCATTCATGATAAGCGCAGTGTGAAAATTGGTAACAAAAGAACAGAATTCTTTACACAGGGTCATGGAGTGACAGGGCTGCAGTCTGAGCCCACACTGTTCAACATCTCAGCTGCAATGCTGGAACAGTCTGCAGTCCCGGGTCTCACTCTACACGACACAGAAATTAAATTTGTGCTCTATGAAGATGACCTGGTCTTGCTGTCACCCACAGACAGGGTCTTCAGCAGAGCCTGTCACTGCTAGAGCAGTACTGTCTGATCTCGGCACTGGCAGTAAACTTGAACAAGATCAAGGTCTTCCAGAAAAAAGCCAGATCTCAGGGTAACAGCTACCGCTTCACTCTTGGCAACACCACACTGGAGCACAGCACCAGTTACACATACCTAGGTCTGACTATCAGTGCATCAGGGAGTTTCATCTTGGCAATAAAAGTGCGTGAGAGCGCTGCACTGCAGTATTCTGGGTTTACTATTTCAAGGGTGCAGACCAGCCTTGATCGGGACACTTTACCACAGAAAGTTTATTACTGCATAGTTATTGCATCATTTTGTGATGGATATCAAGTAAAACACAGATAATATCTAAAGTAATTATTATTATTATTATTATTATTATTATTATTATTATTATTATTATTATTATTATTATTATTATTATTATTTATTTCTTAGCAGACACCCTTATCCAGGGTGACTTACAATTGTTACAAGATATCACATTATTTTTATAATTACATTATTTTTTACACATTATTTTTTTCATACAAGTACCCATTTATACAGTTTTTTTTTACTGGAGCAATGTAGGTAAAGTACCTTGCTCAAGGGTACAGCAGCAGTGTCTTATTAGTATGTGTCAGTGAATTGCCCACCACCCTTCCACACGCTCAGCCTGCTTCAACAGAAGCCCTTCATGGTGATTGCTAAATAGAGCATTATTACCTACAGCAAGTACCCGTGGTTAATAATCAATGGATCGAATCATGTGTGTCAGCAAGTCGGTAACTTGGGTCCTGAAATATCTACAGCAATTAAGTTGTCCAAAGAATGAATATAAGCTAGTATTAGTTCCTCTGGTGCCAATAAAACCAAGCAACAGAAAATATTCAGAAAAAATGGGGATCATGCACAGACCAGGTCCCATGTCACAGCATCTAGTATTCTGGAGCAGGCAAAGAAAGACACATTGTTGCAAATAGCTGCAAATGTCCAGTCTGCTCAAATTTCTGCAACAGCCAGAATCATCCATACTGCTTATAAAGAATTGAAGGGCAACAGGCCTGCATATGGTTTTGAACAAGAAATTGACTGCCAGCAGTTGGATGGACTGGCCATGGGGCGGATTTTGCATTCCAACGTGGCATGCTCTAACATTCAACACCACATTTCCTCTGAAATGAAGAAAAAGTTGTTTGACCAAATCATAGTGCTTGCTCCTACAGTGAGTCTCTGTGACAGGCTGGCTGCAGGGAGGAACTCAGACCAAAGAGAGAAACACACAGACAGACGGTGGTGATGAGAAGCTGAGTGCAAATGGTAGCACTCAGCGTTTATTAACAAAGTAAAAGGTTTAAACAGAACACAAAAACACAGGACACGGCACTTGCGCCAAAATAAATAGACAAACAAAACGGACTATACAGACAAACACGGCGAGTATAAACACTTATTATTTCCGTTCTTTTACTTTCTCCTCTCCACACCGTTCTCCACTCACGAACACCAACCCGAGTGAGTGAAAACATGCTGCTTTTATGCAGTTGTACGAGACTTCGATTGCTAGTCAATCATTCAATTGGAATCTCGGTACAACTGCACGTGAATAAATTAAAGTGCACTTTCCGTGTTCACATACTAATACTTTAAATGCACGTGATGTGATTTGTGCCATCCTCGTGCCTAAATACAAATCTACATTTTTAAATACACGTGAAACACAGACCCGCTTATATCCCGTGTACCAATGCCTATACACCAACATTTACACACAACACGTAACATACAATATACACAGGGGGCACTTTGCCACATATACCCCCTTGTGCAAACCACACATGGCCTCAATGGCCACCTCCCCCTCAGTCTTAAAGTCCCGGAAGAGGGAGAAGCAAGGTGTTTCTGGGGTGGCTATGGTGGAATGTCCTCCACTCCCCACTTCTTCGTGGCTATCAGCTCCCTCTTCCGGGGCTCCCGCCACACACTATCCTGCCGAAAGTGCGGCTGGGGAAGCTGGTCTCCTGACCTCCCCCTTCTTCATGGCCGGCATTTCCCCTCCGTGGGGCTCCGACCACACGATCTCCGGCAGCGAAACTGCTGCGAGGGGAGCTGGTCTCCTGACCTCCCCTCCTTCGTGGCCGCCAGCTCCCTCCGTGGGACTCTGGCCACCGTGTTTCCTGCCACGGAAATGCGGCTGGGGAGCTGGTCTCCTGACCTTCCCCCTTTCTTCATGGCCGGCAGCTCCCCTTCATGGGGTTCTGGCCACAGTGTAGCGACACCAGGCGAAGCAGGACCCTCGGCGACCCCAGGCGAAGCAGGATCCCTGGCGACCCCAGGCGGCGGCAGCAGCAGCGGACCCTCGGGAGGTGGCGGCAGCAGCAGCGGACCCTCGGGAGGCGGCAGCAGCAGCGGACCCTCGGGAGGCGACAGCAGCAGCAGCGGACCCTCGGGAGGCGAACTCGGGAGGAGCCCCTGGCCATAGAGGCGGCAGCGGAGCTCCACTTCTCCCTCGTACCCTGTACCCTGTGTGGAGCAAAAAGGCAGCCCCAGGCGATCGCGGAGGCGGCTGGCAACCCCAGGCGTCGCGGGCGGCTGACAACCCCAGGCGATGCGGGCGGCTGGCAACCCAGGCGTGCGGAGCAACAGGCAGCCCAGGCGTGCAAGGCAGGCATCCTTGGGCGGCGAGGCAGGCATCCTTGGGCTGGCGAGGCAGGCATCCTTGGGCGGCGAGGCAAGCATCCTTGGGCTGCGAGGCAGGCATCCTTGGGTGAAGCGAGGCAGGCATCCTCGGGCGGCGAGGCAGGGAGTCAGGACATGCTGGGGTGCGGGTTTTGGCCCTCTTCTCGGCCACTGCAGCCGGGCGGTTCTTCCCCATGCTTTCCTCAGCAGCCTATGCAAGGGCTGCTGAGGACCTCCAACATCTAGTCCTGGTTTTTCTGGTGAAGGGAGGCAGCTCCTGCTCCTCTCCTCGTGACGGTGGAGGAAGTGATACCAGCAGGCATTCATCCTCTGCTGGTGGGGGAAGTGATACCAGCAGGCATTCCTCCTCTGCTGGTGGGGTTGGCGGAGGCAGAGGCAGCTCCTGCTGCTCTGCTCCTGCCGATGGAGGTGGCGGAGGCAGAGGCAGCTCCTGCTGCTCTGCTCCTGCCAGTGAAGGTGGCGGAGGCAGAGGCAGCTCTTGCTGCTCTGCTCCTGCCGGTGGAGGTGGCGGAGGCAGAGGCAGCTCCTGCTGCTCTGCTCCTGCCAGTGGAGGTGGGAGCGCGTGTAGTCTCCTGGCCGGGGAGGTGGGAGCGGCGTGTAGTCTACCCTTGTTTCAGGGGACTGGTGCGGCCCTCCCTCTCTTGCAGGGGACTGGTGCGGCTCTGCCTCGGAAGGGGAGACCAGCAGGCATTCTCCCTCTGCTGGTGGGGGACCCAGCAGGCCTTCACCCTCTGCTGGTGGACAGGGACCCAGCAGGCATTCACCCTCTGCTGGTGGACAGGGACCCAGCAGGCATTCACCCTCTACTGGTGGACAGGGACCCAGCAGGCATTCATCCCCTGCTGGTGGACAGGGACCCAGCAGGCATTCACCCTCTGCTGGTGGACAGGGACCCAGCAGGCATTCACCCTCTGCTGGTGGACAGGGACCCAGCAGGCATTCACCCTCTGCTGGTGGAGGAGGCAGAGGCAGCTCCTGCTGCTCTGCTCCTGGCGGTGGAGGTGGCGGAGGCAGAGACAGCTCCTGCTGCTCTGCTCCTGCCGATGGAGGTGGCGAAGGCGGGACCAGCAGGAATTCACCCTTTGCTGGTGGAGGTTGGAGCTGCAAGCAGTCCTCCCATGGCAATGGAGGTGGAACCAGTAGGAATTCACCCTCTGCTGCTGGTGACTCCCTGCCTCGCTTCGCCGAGGATGCCTGCCTCGCTTCACCCAAGGATGCCTGCCTCGCCGCCCAAGGATGCTTGCCTCGCCGCCCAAGGATGCCTGCCTCGCCTGCCCAAGGATGCCTGCCTCGCTTCGCCCAAGGATGCCTGCCTTGCATCGCCTGGGGCTGCCTGTTGCTCCGCATCGCCTGGGGTTGCCAGCCGCTCCGCATCGCCTGGGGTTGTCAGCCGCTCCGCATCGCCTGGGGTTGCCAGCCGCTCCGCATCGCCTGGGGCTGCCTTTTGCTCCACACAGGGTACAGGGTACGAGGGAGAAGTGGAGCTCCCGCTGCCGCCTCTATGGCCAGGGTCTCCCCTCCCGAGTTCGCCTCCCGAGGGTCCGCTGCTGCTGCCGTCGCCTCCCGAGGGTCCGCTGCTGCTGCTGCCGTCGCCTCCCGAGGGTCCGCTGCTGCTGCCGTCACCTCCCGAGGTCGCTGCTGCTGCCGCCGCCTGGGGTCGCCAGGGATCCTGCTTAGCCTGGGGTCATCGAGGGTCCTGCCGCCTGGTGTCGCTACACTGTGGCCAGAACCCCATGAAGGGGAGCTGCGGCCATGAAGAAAGGGGAAGGTCAGGAGACCAGCTCCCCAGCCGCATTTCCGTGGCAGGAAACACGGTGGCCAGAGTCCCACGGAGGGAGCTGGCGGCCACGGAGGAGGGGAGGTCAGGAGACCAGCTCCCTCGCAGCAGTTTCGCTGCCGGAGATCGTGTGGTCGGAGCCCCACGGAGGGGAAATGCCGGCCATGAAGAAGGGGGGGAGGTCAGGAGACCAGCTTCCCCAGCCGCACTTTCGCGGCAGGATAGTGTGTGGCGGGAGCCCCGGAAGAGGGAGCTGATAGCCACGAAGAAGTGGGGAGTGGAGGACATTCCACCATAGCCACCCCCCAGAAACACCTTGCTTCTCCCTCTTCCGGGACTTTAAGACTGAGGGGGGAGGTGGCCATTGAGGCCATGTGTGCTTTGCACAGCCTGAATGGGAGGAGTCGGTGCGTCCACAGCCCAAGAGGGAGGAGTCGGTGCGTCCATAGCCCAAAAGGGAGGAGTCGGTGCGTCCACAGCCCAAGAGGGAGGAGTCGGTGCGTCCACGGCCCAAAAAGGGGAAGGTAGAGTGCCGCTTATATCCCGTGTACCAATGCCTATACACCAACATTTACACACAACACGTAACATACAATATACACAGAGGGGGCACTTTGCCACAGTCTCTTACTTGATAAAACTACTGCCGTAAACCAAAAAAAGTGCTTTAATTGTGTACATGTGGATGCAGGTACCGAGTATGGAGTCTCCTGCTAATGTATTCATTGACCTTGTTGAGCTACATGATCTGTCTTCAGGGGGAATAGTGAACAGTTTATTGTCAGTGCTCAAAAAGGTTAACGTAACTGAAGACTTTCTCGCCAAGTACCTGGTAGCAGTTCCTTGTGATGGAGCTTCAGTGATGTTTGGGCGCAATACTGGTGTTGTGAAGAGGTTGCAAGACATGTTTGACGTCACCACCAAGCCATCTGTGTTACAGGGACCTCTGCCTTTTTTCTGCCTCCCCATTTGTTTTGTCCACCTGCCACTGGTTTTCACAATGTGTGCTACTTTCAGGACTACAAGTTATGACTTGGAGATGATCTGTTTATTATCCCAATGGTATGTGTCTTCTCTATTAGCTCTGCCACTTGGCACTTGCAAACTTGGCTGAACACACAAGGAGGCTGTGTGGTCCAGTGGTTAAAGAAACGGGCTTGTAACCAGGAGGTCCCTGGTTCAAATCACAGCTCAGCCACTCTCATTGTGTGACCCTGAGCAAGTCACTTAACCTCTTTGTGGTCTGTCTTTCAGGTGAGATGTTATTGTAAGTGACTCTGATGCATAGTTCACACACCCTAGTCTAAGTCACCTTGGATAAAGGTGTCTGCTAAATAAACAAATAAAATAAAAAATAAATAGTGAACAGTTTATTGTCAGTGCTCAAAAAAGTTAACATAACTGAAGACTTTCTCGCCAAGTTCCTGAGGTTGAAAGACATGTTTCTGAATATTATAGCATGGTACTGCTCTGCCCATCACCTAGAGCTTGCAGTCAGTCAAGACGTTGGAGGTACAACTCACTTTAAAAGCTTGCTAGACAAGCTATATTAGCTTTATAGCACATCGATTAGAGCTTAGAGTGCGCGGAAGCTCTTGACATTCAGCTTTGCAAAGTAAGTCGACTGTTAGACACTCGATGGGTTGCATCAAGCTTTAGAACTGTAGAGGCTGTTTGGAAAGCTTATCCCATTCTGCATAAGTACTCCACTGAAGACGTTTTATCGTGACAGCGCAACACGCCAATGTTATCGTCGGTTCATAGTAATCTTGACACTGTATGATGCGCTGCAGGAGTGGTCCGAGTTATCTCTTGAATTGCAAAAATGAGACTGTACAATCATTGATGCCCACTGAGTTATTTGTCAACAAATATTGATGTTTGAAGCAATGGTAGAAAAGCAGGGGAGGTATTCTGCACAGTTACAGAAAGCCATAGATGAGGAGATGATTCAAGGTGTGCTCTTGGCATGAAGGAAAACCTTGCCACAAGACAATTCACCAGAAACAGTTTTTTTCGCAGTTTAGCAGACAATTTGCAAATTCATATGCTGTCTACTGAAGGCAGGGCTGGCGACAAGACTGGATATGAGAAACTGGTCGCTGAATTGAAACTGTTATATAAACAGCACTGCCCCGATGAGCTACCTACACTGTACAGAGAAAGCAAGACTGAGTCTATTGCGAAAGGTTTGACATCAGAAACCCTCATAAAACCATTTGGGCGTACAGGGTGTGTAAGGAGTGGGATGGAAAACAAGTTCAGAAACAGTGCAAGTACCTGTTGGTAGCTGTGAGCTCTATTGCCATCTCCAGCAAGGCTTTTTACAAATTAATCACATATGCACGTCAACGCGAACATCCCTGCTTACTGAAATTATTTCCTCGTTCTTATTCCCGAATCTAGGTCGGCCTACCATTGAAGCAATTCAACCTCATCCCTTATGTTCGTTCATGGCTTGCCAAAGGATGCAGAGCAGCCGATGACTCAAGAAGTAAGGAGAAAAACATAAGGATAGCCAGTCAAATATGGGCTTTTTTGGAGAAGAAAAGCACAAGACTGTATTGAGTACCATTGTCCCTCACTTCTCCCAAACAAACGTAAGGTATGGAACAATCTTAAAGTTTGGTTAACATTTTTCAGTATTGTGCACTATATTTGTGGAACATTATGTATGTCTTAAAGTACTTGTGGGTCCGTACTAAAATATAATTTGTTGGTTTATAGTAACTGTTTCTTAATACTTTAGAAAACAAAGTAGACATACAGTTAAGTACTGTTATAACATTATTCATTAAACTGAACAGTTGTTACGGCGATGTTTACCATAACTGGTTGTTATTATGTATTAGTACAATATTGCACAAATACTGTATTATTCAAACTGAACAGAGAATGGTCGTGATTTCCTCAAATAAATGAATTTCCTGTTTGGATCATCTTAGAAGTTTGTCGCAGGATAAAGGCAGTTGTTTCTCGTCAGAGGCAGCTACGATTGAGGAGATGTGCGAGGGGAGCAGTTAAGATCAAAAGAAGTAAAGAGAGTGATTCTTTTGGAGCACACTCTTTTAAAGTCTCAGAAACGAGGCAGCCCCTTCCCAAATTCTGGTCCATGATTGGGTAGTTTTAAAATAAACAAAGTAGGTAATTTTCCTTGATCCATAGCTCCTCCCATTTTCTTTAGACAAAGACTTATCACAAACTTCCAAGAGGGAAAATTTTGAATCTTCATAACTTGCAGATTCACTCATATAGCATTGATCATTTCAAATTCATTTTCTGAAGCCATTCCACACATTTTCATATTAAACATCTATCTGTACATTCCTTTCTGTTGCTAATGGTTTTTGAGTGCTAACCATTTTATTTAATCAGATTTCCTACATTTTAAGAGATTCTCAAAGTACTTTTTATGTATTAAATTCAGTGTTCATAAAATTAAGTTCCAAGAAATATCATTTTTCCATAGTCTAAAAGATCTTTGTGGTAGTCCGTTGACTTACCATACAGGAATCTCCAGCAACACTATTTTCACTCTATATTTGACATAGTTAACCTAAAAGGTGCCATTCTGTCCAAAAAAGAAGTTTAGCATTTGAATTTAAAACAACATCTGTGGATAGTATCACTTTATATTGTCTTAGGTGCCAATTAAATTATTTTAAAGCCTAAGACCTTAGCAGGGATCCAACCCAAATGTATCTTGGAAGGAGTTTTAACACACACTACATCTGTAGAAATCTGCTTTCCTGTGAAATTGCAGTTTGTAATTCTCAGAGAGAGAAGACACATTTGCAACATATAAATTGTTATTTCCTCCCCAATGTTGTTCAGGAAAATGTCCTTATGAAGTTGTGTTTGTGAAACTGTTATATGTTTAATTGTTTTGATTTTATTGGTGTTGACAGAGAAGTAATATTTTGATATTTTTCATGTAAATCAGAAAATTAGACACCCTGCTAAAACCAAGATACTAACCTTGAAGGGGAAAGTATGACAGCAGGCCCACAGGATTTGAAGAGCACCAGAAAGGCTTGAATGTTTTTGCTGATTTGATCGATCTATCTCCTTGCACTTCACAAAAGCCTGAGCTAAATAAATGGGCATCATTAAATATTTTGAACAGAAATATTACAGCAAAGCCAAATGTATAATTTTACCGTTTCATCTCAGTGCTTATTTACATCATTTTTTTTTTTGTTGCTTTGACTGATTCCTTTTTGTTGCTGTTTGATTTTTGCTTTAAAAGAGTTTTCACAAATACTGGTAAACAACTCTCTATTTGTTTATTGATTAGTATATGCCTGGAAGCATAACTGAATTAAAATGGATGATATTTTGTCATTGTTCAGGTAGATTGTTACAGTATAGTCCATTGGCAGAGATTCATTGAAAATAAAATATCTACCAATAACCAAATAAAATATTTAGAAGCAGTACTTAAGTAATTTATCAAGGTTTACCTATTTTGTTCTTGGTCTAAATTTTCTTCAGTGAGAATGGTTGTCCAGCAACTTAACAAATTGTGACATAATATTTAATTTTGTAAGCAGTGATGTGTAAGCATGTTGATTTGTGCAGCGAAGAGATGCTTTCTGTATAAGTATTGTGCTGCCAACCAACGTGAATGCTTTAACAGAAGCAACCCTCAAGATGTGGGAAAGTAGCAGCATTATTGGGTTTGCTGGCCCTGCACCTTCTCTCTACATGAGACAAGCTTACCAGTCTCTTTGTACCCTTTCCTGTTTATTGATATATGGGGCAACTGCAAGTCAGGTCTGTTTGAAAAAATGCCCTGCAAATAACAGCATGTTTGATAAAGGATGGGGGATCTGAACAAACAAAGAGGTTATGCTGTCTCTTCATTTTGAATCTGTCTAATATATAATATATAAAGTATATAAAGAATTCTGATAAGCAAGTTGGACGTAAAAAAAAGCACTTTTCACTAAGCACTTTTTTCATTAAAGTGAATTTAGATGCAAATACATGTTTCCATTTTTAGATTACTCTCACTGTCTAGCATTTCACTTTCTTGCATACGCTGCGATCCATTCTCTGCGCAAAATTTAAAACTCCTAATTTTCAGCATGAGCCGACTCCAATTCAGATCAGGAAACCTCCCTGCCGGATTCTCCTCAACAATATCTCATTCATTTTCCGTTGGAAACTCAGTACTGTCTATTTCTAATGCAGCTTCTCCCAGCAACCAGACATCCTGCCCCAACACTATGGAGATCAAAATGCCCCCATCAGCAGGCTCAACCTCAGGAGCAGCTATTTTACAAGGATTGGCCTCTCGCCTAACTTTTAAAAAACCCTGCACAACAACAATATTGACATTCAGGCTGGAAGCGATATTATGGCATTGCTCAATATTTATATATTTATTTAAATTTAGTGGTCGTCAATTATTTTTATTGTTTTCTCCCCAATTTAGTAATGTCCAACCGCTACCACTCCTGCACTGACTCGGGAGGGGCGAAGATGAACACACGCTGTCCTCCGAAGCATGTGCCGTCAGCTGCCCGCTTCATTACACACTGCAGGCTCACCATGCAGCCACCCAGAGCTACAGCATCGGAGGACAATGCAGCCCTGGGCAGCTTACAGGCAAGACAGCAGGCGCCCAGCCAGACCACAGGGGTCGCTGGTCTGCGGTGAGCCGAGCAGACCAGGCCTCCCTCCCCTAGAGGGCGGGGCTCAATTGGCCGAGCACCGCCCCCTGGGAGCTCCCGTCCTTGGTCGGCAAAGGAATAGCCTGGACTCGAACCGGTGACGTCCAGACTATAGGGCGCATCCTACACTCGAGGAGCGCCTTTACTGGATGCGCCACTTGGGAGCCCCTATTGTACTACACCATGCTGCCTGCTTCTCAAGCACACTTCCACAAACTCACTCCCAGAGCTTCAGGACAGGCGCCATCGCTCTCCTCTCCAGTCATGGTCACTCGTCTCCTCCCAGCACAGCAACCAGGAGCGCTGTGCCTGTATACGCCGAAGAGTGGAAACTATTATTATTATTAAACTGAACGGTGGCACGGTTACACAGCGAGCGGAGGCTGTAAGGGACCGTCTACAAATGACTGTGAAATACGTAAATACAGCAATGTGCGCTGTTTAAAAATGAACGCTAAGGACAGAACTGTTTAACAAAGGAGTTGGCAATGGACTGTAACAGAACAGTAATACTGAAGACAACGCTTTGAAACCGGATATAAACTTATCTGCAACGATACAACAGCCAGTGAGTACAAGCACTGCAACCTGTGTGCATATTCCCATACTTACTTGGTGGGGCTGCTGGTACGCAAACCTGGATACTGATGATCAAGAAAGAGACGCTGTATTATTACTTGAATCATTGCACCAATTGTGGACATTTAAAAGACTGAAAAGAAATGGTGCACTTACCTGTGGATTTAAATTGAAACTCTATGGGAACTAAGTGCCTTATGTTTGTGTACACAGTTTTATTATGGTGTGGATTAGCCATACCATAATCAATAGTTAGGGCTCCATAAGTGAGTTAGTGCCCAGACCTGGGTTAGTCTTCTATTTGGTTTTTATATTTAGTTAATTCTCTATTTTTGTTTTCTTTGTAAATAAAATCTCACCTTTTGGTTCGCCACTTCTGTATCCGCCTCAGTCTTTGGAATAGCACATTCAGTCAGAGTCTTACAAAATAGAGCACTCTCGCTCACTATATATATATATATATATATATATATATATATATATATATATATATATATATATATATATAATCTGAACAGACATCGGTTTACAATATACATATTTATAAAAATGAAACGATAGCAATACATTTTTTTCTTTTCAACAGCAATTGGTTTATTATCAGATGCGCAAAAGCAATTGAACAACGTAGATAAACTTAGAAGAAAACATTTTACAGAAGCGTACAGCACAAGAAATAATAATAAAAAAAGTAATTTATTTTTATTTTTTTTTCGATAAAATGGTATTCCTTTACCTTGACTCTAAGGCTGTTCACAATCAATACAGATAACGCGCTTCTCCACGCCGCCTTTCTGCACAGGGCACAGCTGTTTGAAGTTTTATTTTTATTGCACTTGCCAACCTGGCATTGGCGTCTCTTGCGGCTCTCAGCGGGGTTGCCACCTTCAGCTGTGGGTACACGCTTGGCAGTTTCTCTCTGTTCCAAATGCTTCTTGCGAAGTTCCTGTGCTAACTGTAAAATATATTCTCTCCTTGGCAAATTCTTCTCCGTGCATTCTTTGTAAAGTACCGGTACCCAGGAGTTGATGGCTGCTAGGTCCAATACATTGTAAAACACCTGAACAGACCACCAGCTTTCACGGAATACTTCCGTGCCATCTAATCCAAACATCAATTTCATATTTTGTTGTGTTGTAAAACTCCACGGTCTCTGGTATTTATTTTCACTTGTCCCGATGCTAATTGACTGACCAAAGCAGCGCAGCTGGCAAGCAGGCATCAGCCTTTCAAAAGGCTGATTGAAAAACAATAGACTGTCAGTCATTCACTCAGGCAAAGAGTAGAGACTAATCGAGTTACAGCTAAACACATTGCGGACTGGTAAATAAAAATAATAAAGTAGAATTACTTTACAGGTAAGCCAGCTGCAAACGGGAAGCTGTTTGGTTTGAAATGGCAGTGCTGTGACAAAATGCTATCAAAACACAGTACTGGGTACAAGGCAATAAAGCAGGCGTCTGCGCAAAGTATCCCTGTACACGCATTTGTGACAATCCCTCCAACACCAGGGAAGCAGAGACCGCAAAAAAGGTGCAGGGTCTGCTACAAAAATGAAAATGAAAGAAAGGATACAAGAAAAATGTGCAGTGGTTGCGATGGCAACCCCGGGTTTTTTTGTATTGAACATTTCAATAAATGGCACAGAGCAAGTCGATAATGGCACACTGTCACAAAGACGGCTGTAGTGGGTGACGTCAGACCAGAGCCAGGAAATAAACAACAGAGAGGTGGAGTTTGGTGGAGCTGAGCGAATGGTTTCGCTCAGCATATAATAAATCAACAGAACACAAAAACAGGACACGGCACTTCTGGCCAAAATAAACAGGTAAACAAAACGGACTATACAGACAAACACGAACACGGTGAGTTTTAAACAAATAAGTATCGTTATTTTCCTTTTCCTTTTCTCCTCTCCACACCCGTTCTCCACTCACTGAACACACAACCCCGAGTGAGTGAAAACATGCTGCTTTTATGCAGTTGTACCGAGACTCGATTGCTAGTCAATCATTCAATTGGAATCTCGGTACAACTGCACGTGAATTAATTAAAGTGCACTTACCCGTATTCACATGCTAATACTTTAAATGCACATAATGTGATGTGCCATCCTCGTGCCTAAATACAAATATACAATTTAAACACTTGTGTTACACAGACCCGTTTATATCCTGTGTACCAATGACTATACACCAACATTAAAACACAACACATAACACAAAATACACACAGGGGCGGGCACTTTGCCACATATACCCCCCCTTGTGCAAAGCACACATGGCCTCAATGGCCACCTCCCCCTCAGTCTTAAAGTCCCGGAAGAGGGAGAAGCAAGGTGTTTCTGGGGGTGGCCATGGTGGAATGTCCTCCACTCCCCACTTCTTCGTGGCTATCAGCTCCTTCTTCCGGGACTCCGCCACACATTATCCTGCGCGAAAGTGCGGCTGGGGAAGCTGGTCTCCTGACCTCCCCTCCTTCTTCATGGCGGCATTTCCCCTCCGTGGGGCTCCGACCAGACGATCTCCGGCAGCGAAACTGCTGCGAGGGAGCTGGTCTCCTGACCCCCCTTCTTTGTGGCCGCCAGCTCCCCTCCGTGGGGCTCTGGCCACCGTGTTTCCTGCCACGGAAATGCGGCTGGGGAGCTGGTCTCCTGATCTCCCCCTTTCTTCATGGCCGGCAGCTCCCCTTCATGGGGCTCTGGCCACAGTGTAGCGACCCCAGGCGAAGCAGGACCCTCGGCGACCCCAGGCGAAGCAGGATCCCTGGCGACCCCAGGCGACGGCAGCAGCAGCGGACCCTCGGGAGGCGACGGCAGCAGCAGCGGACCCTCGGGAGGCGACGGCAGCAGCAGCGGACCCTCGGGAGGCGACGGCAGCAGCAGCGGACCCTCAGGAGGCGACAACAGCAGCAGCGGACCCTCGGGAGGCGACGGCAGCAGCAGCGGACCCTCGGGAGGCAAACTCGGGAGAGGAGCCCCTGGCCATAGAGGCGGCAGCGGGAGCTCCACTTCTCCCTCGTACCCTGTACCCTGTGTGGAGCAAAAGGCAGCCCCAGGCGATGCGGAGCGGCTGGCAACCCCAGGCGATGCGGAGCAATTGGCAACCCCAGGCGATGCGGAGCAACTGGCAGCCTCAGGCAATGCGGAGCCACAGGCAGCCCAGGCGATGCGGAGCCACAGGCAGCCCCAGGCGATGCGGAGCCACAGGCAGCCCCAGGCGATGCAAGGCAAGCATCCTTGGGCGAAGCGAGGCAGGCATCCTTGGGCGAAGCGAGGCAGGCATCATTGGGCGAAGCGAGGCAGGCATCCTTGGGCGAAGCGAGGCAAGCATCCTTGGGCGAAGCGAGGCAAGCATCCTCGGGCGAAGCGAGGCAGGGAGTCAGGACAAGCTGGGGTGCGGGTTTTGGCCCTCTTCTCGGCCACTGCGGCCGGGCGGTTCTTCCCATGCTTTCCTCAGCAGCCTATGCAAGGGTTGCTGAGGACCGCCAGCATCTAGTCCTGGTTTTTCTGGTGAAGGGAGAGGCAGCTCCTGCTCCTCTCCTCGTGACGGTGGGGGAAGTGATACCAGCAGGCATTCATCCTCTGCTGGCTGGGGAAGTGTTACCAGCAGGCATTCATCCTCTGCTGGTGGGGGAAGTGATACCAGCAGGCATTCACCCTCTGCTGGTAGACGGGGACCCAGCAGGCATTCACCCTCTGCTGGTGGACGGGGACCCAGCAGGCATTCACCCTCTGCTGGTGGAGGTGGCGGAGGCATAGGCAGCTCCTGCTGCTCTCCTTGTGATGGTGGGGGAAGTGATACCAGCAGGCATTCATCCTCTGCTGGTGGGGGAAGTGTTACCAGCAGGCATTCATCCTCTGCTGGTGGGGTTGGCGGAGGCAGAGGCAGCTCCTGCTGCTCTGCTCCTGCCGATGGAGGTGGCGGAGGCAGAGGCAGCTCCTGCTGCTCTGCTCCTGCCAGTGAAGGTGGCGGAGGCAGAGGCAGCTCTTGCTGCTCTGCTCCTGCTGGTGGAGGTGGCGGAGGTGTGTAGTCTCCTGCCGGTGAAGGTGGCGGAGGCAGAGGCAGCTCCTGCTGCTCTGCTCCTGCCGATGGAGGTGGCGGAGGCAGAGGCAGCTCCTGCTGCTCTGCTCCTGCCAGTGGAGGTGGGAGCAGCGTGTAGTCTACCCTTGTTACAGGGGACTGGTGCGGCTCTCCCTCATTTGCAGGGGACTGGTGCAGCTCTCCCTCCTGTTCTGGAGACAGCGGTGGGACCTCTCCCTCTGGCGCTGGAGAGGGCTGCAACGGCTCCTCTCCCTCTGGCTCTGGAGGCAAAACCAGCAGGCATTCTTCCTCTGCTGGTGGAGACTTGGGCGGTGGACGCTCTGCCTTCCTCTTCCCCTTCTTGGGCCGTGGACGCACCGACTCCTCCCTCTTGGGCTGTGGACACACCGACTCCTCCCTTTTGGGCTGTGGACGCACCGACTCCTCCCTCTTAGGCTGTGGACGCTCTGGCTCCTCCCGCTTGGGCTGTGGACGCTCTGGCTCCTCCCGCTTGGGCTGTGGACGCTCTGGCTCCTCCCGCTTGGGCTGTGGACGCTCCGGCTCCTCCCGCTTGGGCTGTGGACGCTCCGGCTCCTCCCGCTTGGGCTGTGGACGCTCTGGCTCCTCCCGCTTGGGCTGTGGATGCTCAGGCTCCTCCCACTTGGGCTGTGGACACTCAGGCTCCTCCCATTCAGGCATAGGATGTGGCAGCATGGGCTCCTCTTCATCCTGCATGGGGCATAGGGCCAACGTGTGCCCATATGCCCCACAGCCAGGGCACCACTCCCCCCATCCCAGTCTTTGTGCCATTGCCTGAAGGGTCCTGTGGACGGAGCAGGGTATGGTGGTGTGGCTAGGTTGGCCACAGTCGAAACACCACAGCCCTGCTTCCGCCTTTCTCCCTTTGCCCTCCTGTGCTCCTCTCCGCTGTTGCAGTTGTTGTTGGGGCGGTGGGAGCAGCAGTCTACCTCCCCCTGCTGGTGGTGTAGACTGAGGCGACCCCTGCTCCTCCCTCTCCTGATGGACAGGGCAGCGGGCCACGTAGTGCTCACCTCCGCAGATGGGGCATAGTTGGGGTAGCTGTCCGAGGGGGTACCAGGGGCAGTTGGTGCTGGAATGCCTAGGCTCAGCGCAGCAGTAACACCCGGGCTGCTGTTCCTCCGGCTGGTGTTGTGGCTGCTGCCTTCTGCCGTTCTTTCCCATCTTTTCATATTTTTTTTAAATTTATTTTAAACAAACAGTACTCCTCCTGGCCTGAGTCTTGGAGGCGCTGTGATCCCGGTTCTGACACCACGTGTCACAAAGACGGCTGTAGTGGGTGACGTCAGACCAGAGCCAGGAAATAAACGACAGAGAGGTGGAGTTTGGTGGAGCTGAGCGAATGGTTTCGCTCAGCATTTAATAAATCAACAGAACACAAAAACAGGACACGGCACTTGCGGCCAAAATAAACAGGTAAACAAAACGGACTATACAGACAAACACGAACACGGTGAGTTTTAAACAAATAAGTATCGTTATTTTCCTTTTCCTTTTCTCCTCTCCACACCCATTCTCCACTCACCGAACACACAACCCCGAGTGAGTGAAAACATGCTGCTTTTATGCAGTTGTACCGAGACTCGATTGCTAGTCAATCATTCAATTGGAATCTCTGTACAACTGCAATTAAAGTGCACTTACCCGTGTTCACATACTAATACTTTAAATGCACGTGATGTGATGTGCCATCCTCGTGCCTAAATACAAATATACAATTTAAACACTCGTGTTACACAGACCCGTTTATATCCCGTGTACCAATGACTATACACCAACATTAAAACACAACACATAACACAAAATACACACAGGGGCGGGCACTTTGCCACACACACGTTTTGATCTTGTTTGATTTTTATTTGATAATTACTGTTTACTGATTATTATTGTTATTAGCGTTATTAGCAGCGTTTATGTTTTCAAACAAAAAATAAAAAATAAAATAAAAAACAGTATTTTTATCTCTATATTCAACATGGGTTTGTAAGAACATAAGAACATAAAAAAGTTTACAAACGAGAGGAGGCCATTCGACCCATCTTGCTCGTTTGGGTGTTAGTAGATCCCAGAATCTCATCAAGCAGCTTCTTGAAGGATCCCAGGGTGTCAGCTTGTGGCAAAGTGCCCCCCCTGTGTATATTGTATGTTACGTGTTGTGTGTAAATGTTGGTGTATAGTCATTGGTACACAGGATATAAGCGGGTCTGTGTTTCATGTGTATTTAAAAATGTAGATTTGTATTTAGGCACGAGGAGGGCACAAATCACTTCACGTGCTGGTTAAAATGTAATGTGTGGTCACGGGAGTGCACTTAATTAATTCACGTGCAGTTGTACCGAGATTCCAATTGAATGATTGACTAGCAATCGAGTCTCGGTACAACTGCATAAAAACAGCATGTTTTCACTCACTCGGGGTTGTGTGTTCGGTGAGTGGAGAACGGGATAGGAGACGGAGGTAATAGTGGTAAAAGAATAAGTAGTTAAAAGAAGCTCACTGTGTTTGTCTGTGTAGTCCGTTTTTGTTTGTCTCTTTATTTTGGCCTCAAGTGCCGCGTCCTGTGTTTTTTGTGCTCTATTTAAACCTTTTACTTTGTTTATTAAATGCTGAGCACAACCAGGTGCTCAGCTTTATCAAAACCCCAAGTCTCTGTTCTGTGTATTACTTCCTGTTTCTGGTCTGACGTCACCCACTGTCAGCCGTCTTTGTGACACGTGGTGTCAGAACCGGGAAAACAGCATCTCCAGGACTCAGGCCAGAGCGGGAACCGCAGTTTTTTTTTTTTTGAAAAAGAAAAGGAAAAGAAATGGGGAGAAGAGGCTGGAGAGGAGCACAGGAGGGCAAAGGGAGAAAGGCGGAAGCAGGGCTGTAGTGTTTCGACTGTGGCCAACCTAGCCACACCACCATACCCTGCTCCGTCCACAGGACCCTTCAGGCAATGGCACAAAGACTGGGATGGGGGGAGTGGTGCCCTGGCTGTGGGGCATATGGGCACACGTTGGCCCTATGCCCCATGCAGGATGAAGAGCAGGCGCCCTTGCTGCCACGTCCTATGACTGAATGGGAGGAGCCCGAACGTCCCACGCCTGAGTGGGAGGAGCCCGAACGTCCTACGCCTGAATGGGAGGAGCCCGAACGTCCTACGCCTGAATGGGAGGAGCCCGAACGTCCTACGCCTGAATGGGAGGAGCCCGAACGTCCCACGCCTGAATGGGAGGAGCCCGGACGTCCTACGCCTGAATGGGAGGAGTCGGTGCGTCCACAGCCTAAGAGGGAGGAGTCGGTGCGTCCACAGCCCAAAAGGGAGGAGTCGGTGCGTCCACAGCCCAAGAGGAAGGAGTCGGTGCGTCCACGGCCCAAGAAGGGGAAGGTAGAGAGTCCACAGCCCCAGTCTCCACCAGCAGAGGGTGAATTCCTGCTGGTTCCACCTCCATTGCCATGGGAGGACTGCTTGCAGCTCCCACCTCCACCAGCAGAGGGTGAAGTCCTGCTGGTCCCGCCTTCGCCACCTCCATCGGCAGAAGCAGAGCAGCAGGAGCTGCCTCTGCCTCCGCCACTTCCACCGCCAGGAGCAGAGCAGCAGGAGCTGCCTCTGCCTCCTCCACCAACAGAGGGTGAATGCCTGCTGGGTCCCTGTCCACCAGCAGAGGGTGAATGCCTGCTGGGTCCCTGTCCCCCAGCAGAGGGTGAATGCCTGCTGGGTCCCTGTCCACCAGCAGAGGGTGAATGCCTGCTGGGTCCCTGTCCACCAGCAGAGGGTGAATGCCTGCTGGGTCCCTGTCCCCCAGCAGAGGGTGAATGCCTGCTGGGTCCCTGTCCACCAGCAGAGCGTGAATGCCTGCTGGGTCCCTGTCCACCAGCAGAGCGTGAATGCCTGCTGGGTCCCTGTCCACCAGCAGAGCGTGAATGCCTGCTGGGTCCCTGTCCACCAGCAGAGGGTGAATGCCTCCTGGGTCCCTGTCCACCAGCAGAGGGTGAATGCCTGCTGGTCTCCCCTTCCGAGGCGGAGCTGCACCAGTCCCCTGCAAGAGAGGGAGGGCCGCACCAGTCCCCTGAAACAAGGGTAGACTAAACGCTGCTCCCACCTCCGCCGCCAGGAGACTACATGCCTCCGCCACCTCCATCGGCAGGAGCAGAGCAGCAGGAGCTGCCTCTGCCTCCACCACCTTCACTGGCAGGAGCAGAGCAGCAGGAGCTGCCTCTGCCTCCGCCACCTCCATCGGCAGGAGCAGAGCAGCAGGAGCTGCCTCTGCCTTCGCCAACCCCACCAGCAGAGGAGGAATGCCTGCTGGTATCACTTCCCCCACCAGCAGAGGATGAATGCCTGCTGGTAACACTTCCCCAACCAGCAGAGGATGAATGCCTGCTGGTATCACTTCCCCCACCGTCACGAGGAGAGGAGCAGGAGCTGCCTCTCCCTTCACCAGAGAAACCAGGACTAAATGCTGGCGGTCCTCAGCAGCCCTTGCATAGGCTGCTGAGGAAAGCATGGGGAAGAACCGCCCGGCCGCAGTGGCCGAGAAGAGGGCCAAAACCCGCACCCCAGCTTGTCCTGACTCCCTGCCTCGCTTCGCCCAAGGATGCCTGCCTCGCTTCGCCCAAGGATGCCTGCCTCGCTTCGCCCAAGGATGCCTGCCTCGCTTCGCCCAAGGATGCCTGCCTCGCTTCGCTCAAGGATGCCTGCCTCGCTTCGCTCAAGGATGCCTGCCTCGCTTCGCCCAAGGATGCCAGCCTCGCTTCGCCCAAGGATGCTTGTCTCGCATCGCCTGGGGCTGCCTGTGGCTCCGCATCGCCTGGGGTTGCCAGCCGCTCCGCATCGCCTGGGGCTGCCTGTCGCTCCGCATCGCCTGGGGCTGCCTTTTGCTCCACACAGGGTACAGGGTACGAGGGAAAAGTGGAGCTCCCGCTGCCGCCTCTATGGCCAGGGGCTCCCCTCCCGAGTTCGCCTCCCGAGGGTCCGCTGCTGCTGCCGTCGCCTCCCGAGGGTCCGCTGCTGCTGCCGTCGCCTCCCGAGGGTCCGCTGCTGCTGCCGTCGCCTCCCGAGGGTCCGCTGCTGCTGCTGTCGCCTCCCGAGGGTCCGCTGCTGCTGCCGTCGCCTGGGGTCGCCAGGGATCCTGCCGCCTGGGGTCGCCGAGGGTCCTGCTTCGCCTGGGGTCGCTACACTGTGGCCAGAGCCCCATGAAGGGGAGCTGCCGGCCATGAAGAAAGGGGAGGTCAGGAGACCAGCTCCCAGCCGCATTTCCGTGGCAGGAAACACGGTGGCCAGAGCCCCACGGAGGGGAGCTGGCGGCCACGAAGGAGGGGGAGGTCAGGAGACCAGCTCACCTCGCAGCAGTTTCGCTGCTGGAGATCGTGTGGTCTGAGCCCCACGGAGGGGAAATGCCGCCATGAAGAAGGGGGGAAGGTCAGGAGACCAGCTCCCTCACAGTAGTTTCGCTGCCGGAGATCGTGTGGTCGGAGCCCCACGGAGGGAAATGCCGGCCATGAAGAAGGGGGAGGTCAGGAGACCAGCTTCCCCAGCCGCACTTTCGCGGCAGGGTAGTGTGTGGGAGCCCCGGAAGAGGGAGCTGATAGCCACGAAGAAGTGGGGAGTGGAGGACATTCCACCATGGCCACCCCCAGAAACACCTTGCTTCTCCCTCTTCCGGGACTTTAAGACTGAGGGGGGAGGTGGCCATTGAGGCCATGTGTGCTTTGCACAAGGGGGGGTATATGTGGCAAAGTGCCCCCCCTGTGTATATTGTATGTTACGTGTTGTGTGTAAATGTTGGTGTATAGGTATTGGTACACGGGATATAAGCGGGTCTGTGTTTCACGTGTATTTAAAAATGTAGATTTGTATTTAGGCACGAGGAGGGCACAAATTACTTCACGTGCTGGTTAAAATGTAATGTGTGGTCACGGAGTGCACTTAATTAATTCACATGCAGTTGTACCGAGATTCCAATTGAATGATTGACTAGCAATCGAGTCTCGGTACAACTGCATAAAAACAGCATGTTTTCACTCACTCGGGGTTGTGTGTTCGGTGAGTGGAGAACGGGATAGGAGACGGAGGTAATAGTGGTAAAAGAATAAGTAGTTAAAAGAAGCTCACTGTGTTTGTCTGTGTAGTCCGTTTTTGTTTGTCTTTTTATTTTGGCCTCAAGTGCCGCGTCCTGTGTTTTTGTTTGTTACAACCCTTTTATTTTCTGTTCTGTTTGATTATTAAATGCTGAGCGCGATCACGCGCTCAGCTTCACCAAAAACCCCAAGTCTCTGTGTGTTTCTATCTCTGGTCTGAGTTCCTCCCTGCAGCCAGCCTGTCACACAGCTTCAAAAACATTACTGGGGAGTTGGATCCAGACCGTCACAATTCTCTGTGTAAAAAAGTGCCTCCTATTTTCTGTTCTGAATGCCCCTTAATCAAATCTCCATTTGTGACCCCTGGTCCTTGTTTCTTTTTTCAGGTCGAAAAAGTCCCCTGGGTCGACATTGTCAATACCTTTTAGAATTTTGAATGCTTGAATCAGATCACTGTGTAGCAACAATATCCTTTTTGTAATGAGGTGACCAGAACTGAACACAATATTCTAGATGAGATCTTACTAATGCATTGTAAAGTTTTAACATTACTTCTCTTGATTTAAATTCAACACTTTTCACAATATATCCGAGCATCTTGTTGGTCTTTTTTATAGCTTCCCCACATTGTCTAGATGAAGACATTTCTGAGTCAACATAAATTCCTAGGTTTTATTCATTGATTCCTTCTTCAATTTCAGTATCTCCCATATGATATTTACAATGCACATTTTTATTGTCTGCTTGCAGAACTGTACACTTTTCTCTATTAAATGTCATTTGCCATGTGTCTGCCCAGTTCTGAATGCTGTCTAGATCATTTTGAATGACCTTTGCTGCTGCAACAGTGTTTGCCACTCCTCCTATTTTTGTGTTGTCTGCAAATTTAACAAGTTTGCTTACTATACCAGAATCTAAATCATTAATGTAGATTAGGAATAGCAGAGGACCTAATACTGATCCCTGTGATACACCACTGGTTACCTCGCTCCATTTTGAGGTTTCTCCTCTAATCAGTACTTTCTGTTTTCTACATGTTAACCACTCCCTAATCCATGTGCATGCATTTCCTTGAATCCCTACTGCGTTCAGTTTGAGAATTAATCTTTTATGCGGGACTTTGTCAAAAGCTTTCTGGAAATCTAAATAAACCATGTTGTATGCTTTGCAATTATCCATTGTCGATGTTGCATCCTCAAAAAAATCAAGCAGGTTAGTTAGACACAATCTCCCTTTCCTAAAACCATGCTGACTGTCTCCCAGGATACTGTTACCATATAGGCCATTTTCCATTTTGGATCTTATTATAGTTTCCATAAGTTTACATATAATAGAAGTTAGGCTTATTGGTCTGTAGTTACCTGGTTCGGTTTTGTCTCCCTTTTTGTAGATCGGTATTACTTTTGGAATTCTCCAGTCTGTCGGTACAACCCCTGTGTCAAGAGACTGTTGCATTATCTTGGTTAGCGGTTTGTAAATAACTTCTTTCATTTCTTTGAGTACTATCAGAAGGATCTCATCCGGCCCATGGGATTTGTTTATTTTAAGAGCTCCTAGTCCCTTTAACACTTCTGCCTCTATTATGCTAAAGTTATTTAAAACTGGATAGGAACAGGTTGACATGTGGGGCATGTTGTCCATATCCTCCTTTGTAAAATCTTGTGAAAAGTAATCATTTAATATATTTGCTATTTTTTTTCTTCATCTATGATTTTGCCATTTGTATCTCTTAGACATTTAACCTCCTCTTTGAATGTTCTCTTGCTGTTATAATATTGGAAAAACATTTTGGAATTGGTTTTAGCCCCCTTAGCAATGTTCATTTCTATCTCTCTCTTGGCCTTTCTATCTAACTTCCTTTTTTACTTGTGTTTGCAGTTCCGAGTACTCTTTCTGTGTACTTTGTACTTTGTACTTTTAAACGCTCTGAAAATTGTCTTTTTTTTGCTGAATATTTTTTTTAATTGATCTATTAAACTATTTTGGCCATTTTGTTTTAGATTTAGATTTGTCTACTTTGGGGGTGTGTGGCAATGTGGCCACGCCCCTGTGTGCATGTGTGTGTTATATGTTGTATGTTGCGTGTGTTAATGTTGGTGTATAGTCATTGGGACACAGGATATAAACGGGTCTGTGTTTCACGTGTATTTAAAGATGTAATTGTATTTAGGCACGGGATTGCACATCACTTCACGTGCATTTAAAGTATTTAATATGTGAGCACGAGGTTGCACATAATTAATTCACGTGCTGGGATTCAAGTGAATAATTAATTGAATCCCAGCACAACAGTATAAATAGATGCACGTTTCATTCACTCGGGGTTGGGTGTTCGGTGAGTGGAGAACGGGTGTGGAGAAGGAGAGAAAATAAAATATAGTAAAAAGAATAATAATAACTGTAGAAACTCACCGTGTTTGTTTGTCTCCGTGCACCGTTTGTTAAGTGTTAGTTCGTTTTGTTTGTCTGTTTATTTTGGCGTAAGTGCCGTGTGCTGTTTTTGTGTTCTTTTATTTTGTTTATTAAATGCTGAGCACAACCAAGTGCTCAGCTTCACCAACCTCACTGTCTCTGTCTGTTGTGTGTTACTTCCTGTTTCTGGTCTGACGTCACCCACTGTCAGCCGTCTTTGTGACACGTGGTGTCATCGTGGGATTAACAGCGCCTGGAAAAACCCACAGGACTGTATATAAAAAAAAAATAATGGGAAAGAACAGCCTGAAGAAGCAGCAACAGCGGAGCAAAGGGGGAAAGGAGGAAGCAGGGCTGTGGTGTTTTGCCTGTGGCAAAACCTGTCACATCACCATGCACTGCTCCGTCCATGTGGCTCTTCGGGCACTGTCCCGAAAGATGGGATGGGGGGAAGACACGGAGGAGTGGTTCCGCCGGAAGGCTAAGAAGCCAGGATCCAACCGGCTGTCATTGCCGTTGTGCCCCCTCTGTGAGGGTAAGCATTACTTTGCCGTCTGTCCCTTCCGCAGTTATGAGGAGGAGCCTGAGCGTCCACAGCCCAAGCGGGAGGAGCCTGAGTGTCCACAGCCCAAGCGGGAGGAGCCTGAGTGTCCACAGCCCAAGCGGGAGGAGCCTGAGTGTCCACAGCCCAAGCGGGAGGAGCCCGAACGTCCTACGCCTGAGTGGGAGGAGCCCGAACGTCCTACGCCTGAGTGGGAGGAGCCTGAACGTCCTACGCCTGAGTGGGGGGAGTCGGTGCGTCCACAGCCCAAGAGGGAGGAGTCGGTGCGTCCACAGCCCAAGAGGGGGGAGTCGGTGCGTCCACAGCCCAAGAGGGGGGAGTCGGTGCGTCCACAGCCCAAAAGGGAGGAGTCGGTGCGTCCACAGCCCAAAAGGGAGGAGTCGGTGCGTCCACAGCCCAAAGAGAGGGAAGTCGGGGCTTCCACTGCCCTAGGACCCAAGCTGCCAGCAGAGGGAGAATGCCTGCTGTCCCCATGTCCACCAGCAGAGGAAGAATGCCTGCTGTCCTCATGTCCACCAGCAGAGGGAGAATACCTGCTTTCCCCATGTCCACCAGCAGAGGAAGAATGCCTGCTGGTTTCCCCTTCAGAGGCAGAGCCGCACCAGTCCCCTGCAAGAGAGGCAGAGCCGCACCAGTCCCCTGCAAGAGAGGCAGAGCCGCACCAGTCCCCTGCAAGAGAGGCAGAGCACTGTCTCTGTCTGTTGTGTGTTACTTCCTGTTTCTGGTCTGACGTCACCCACTGTCAGCCGTCTTTGTGACAGGGTGTAATTGTTTTGTGCCTCTAGTACTACATTTTTTTAAAAAACACCCATCCTTTTTCTGTGGATGTTTTCTCTATTTTACTCCAATCTACTTCTGCTAGTCTCTGTTTCATACCTTCATAGTTTGCATAGTACACAGGAGCATAAAGGGTTAATGAAAAACACAATTTATTTGTATTTAATTCATCATATGTTAACATTTTATAGCAATTACATGTTTGAAAACAGTATTATTATTATTTTCAAAATCTGGTACCTGGGTAGGGGTTACATCTGAGGTTGAGGTGGTTAATTGCTCCTTACTATAGCAGATCTTGGCTCCCTCTTCAGATCTGCTTACTGTTGCAGCAGGCAAAAGTTACTTTAGTTTACCGCTTAAATCTATAACTGTCCTCCTCCAGCGCTCCCAATATTCCAGCTTCCCTCCAATACTCGGATCGTGGCAGCCAATCTAGTCGTATGTCCACTCATCCTTTCAAATACTACAAACTTTAATACATGGTGAGAGACGTGGTACGAGACTGCAAATCTGTCTTGATTATGACTTAAGGAGTTCCACTATTAGGAGAATGACTGGAGTTGTGAAACCCAAATCTCTGAATGTGAGTTCACCTTTTCCATTCCAAGCAGACATAATAGTAGCAAACCGCTGATCGATCCCGTATTAACTAACAGGATGGTCTCGCCACTCTCGTCTCCAGAACTGGCTTCCTCCCCCCCTACCGACATAGCAATAGCCATCAAAGACTAGCTAGCATGCCCGGAGTGGGGGCTACCTGACCGCTTGGGCCACAAGAGGTTTTCCCCTTCTAGGAAGGGTTTTTTTCTTCTCCATTGAGCGGCAGGTACTCACATAACCATACCACACTAACCCTATTTTAACCTCTCCCATTTGTCATGTATGTCCCTTCCTTTCTCATCTTTTTCAGCTGTTTCTTTTATGTTATTCACTGGCGTGACTCCATTGTTTGTCTCACAGTGAGGGTATCTGCCGGGAGCCGGGGGTCCATCCTTTGGTGGGGTAAGTGCAGATTCACTCCCACGACCTCAGGTTGCTACGATACCTTGACCTCGCTCTAGGAGGGTTCTCACCGAGTGAGTCAGAGGAGACCCCCGGCCACACTATTCTTTTGTAGCTCGTGCGCTTTTCTATCTCACCATGTGAGGCGCTGTCCTTCCTTCGCTAGGGACGTGGCCTGATTTACGCTCTCAGTGCCCAGTCCCAGACTAACCCATCTTTCTGTTGCAGATTTCTTGCGGGAGGTTTTTCCTAGCTTTGGAGCCTCACATCATGCAAGGGCAGCACAAAACAGTTAAGGAATCCTTTTCTATTCTCCTTTCAGTCCTACGATCAGGCTATACCTATCGCCCCGAGAGGCACCTCTGCCGAGCAAAGCAACTTTTATATGTTTTCAGATCCTCAGGAACGCTACCTTCGACCAAGCTCCATCCGCAGCAAAAGGGGAGCTCATCGGTCAGGATCTCTTTCTATCCTAATTTAAGCGGGGCCCTATCTGGCCCATCTAAGCCGAGTTACAGGATCGAGCCTCTATCCTTGGCCGAGCATCACTCGCTCGGCCTGCCTTAATAACAGCTCATTTCTGCTTCCTCTGCTCTAACCTCACAGCCCAGCGGACACCCTGTAAATACTCCTTCCTGTACAATGCCAGTGCTCTGATTGAAATGAATGGGAACAGAAAATAAGCATTGTTGCAAAATCTCTCTCTCTCTCTCTATCTCTCTCCTGTCAAACGCCATAAGTAAAACCTGAGGAAATGATTGACAGCTGATTTACTACCCATGACTGTATGAGTAGAAAAATCAATTGGAATTACCATGAAAAAAATACATTGCTATGATACAGTCAGCACGGGTTCAGAAAAGGCTTTAGTGTCTACAAGTGAGTTATTCAGTATATGTACACAGATTAAGGCACTTCTGGACTTCTTACCAGCTCCATGAATCCGTCTGCTAACTGTGGAACTGCATTACGAAGGTCACTGGTGATAAAGCTTAAAATGCAGGGTCACGCTATGCACACCCAGACTCAAGCATGGAAAACAACAGATAACAGATGAAAAACTGAGCGTCAAGACAGGAATTTCATTGATTTTAATTTGACCTAAAAGGTAGATACTTTTGTACAAGCAAAAACTAAAGGGTAACATAATGTAATTGAAACTGGCAAACATGTTAACCTTATTCCATAAAAAGAAAATTAAAATAGTCAAACATTTGAATTTTATTTTGTAGTATTCCCCTGATATCTTGTTAGCCTTGATAATTATTCAAGATCAGCCAAGCTCATTTTCTTCTTTTTTATCTATACTGCTTGCTTGCAGCACACCTGCAAAATCTGGCAGAGAATATCTGCTTTGTACATTTTTATAATTTACTAGATGTTTTTGCTTACAACATATCTACTGCAAGCCTAGTAATCAGAAATAATTTTTCTAAGCATAGTAGGAAAGACATTCACAAGCCTTCATTACAAGAAAAAAAAAATTTAAGTATGTAATAGTATGTGAGCACGGGATTGCACAAATTAGTTAACATGCTGGGATTCAAGTGAATAATTAATTAGTAATTGAATCCCGGCACAACATTATATATAGATGCATGTTTCACTCAGTCAGGGTTGGGTGTTCGGTGAGTAGTGAACGGCAGAGAGAGAAGGAGAAAAATAAAGTAAAATAATAATAACAATAACAATAACAAATGCTATTGCTATTGCGTGCTGGTAGGACCAGCATGATATTTTTGTTTATTTTGACTCACCGTGTTTTTTTGTCTGTTTGTCCACTGTTTGTTTAGTGTTAGTCCGTTTTGTTTGTCTATTTCTTTTGGCCTCAAATGCCGTGTGCTGTTTTTGTTGAAATCTTTTATTTGTTTCATTCAATTAAACGCACTGAGCACCCCAGCGTCTCAGTTTCAGTTGCCAGTACTGTCTGTGTGTGTTTCTTTCTGACATCACCCCTACAGCCAGCCTGTTCACACGTGGTGTCAGAGTGGGATAACAGTGCCTCCAAGACTAAGGCCCGAAAGAGTACTGCGAGGAAAAAAAGAAGGCAATGGCAGAAGACGCCATCAGGCTGTGGGACTGGATCCTGGACAATGCTGGGCTGGAGGCCCAGTCTATGCCCATAGCCATCCAGGTCCTGAGGCTGATAGACAGGGAGTGATGAGAGGCCTATGAGAGTGAACACACCCCAAACACCCTGGAGGAAGGTGCGGAGTTGGTCCTCTGCTACCGGGAAGCAACGTTAAACAGAACAGCAGCCCAGGTAGCAGGTTCTACAGCGCAAGAGGGAGAAGCCCTGCTGCATCCAGCGCCCGGAAGGGGGGAGCCCGTGCGTCCAGTGCCCGGAAGGGGAGCCCGCGCCCAGCGCCCGGAAGGGGAGCCCGTGCCCAGCGCCGGAAGGGAGGAGCCTGCATCCAGAAGGGGGAGCCCGACGTCCAGTGCCCGGAAGGGGGAGCCCGTGCGTCCAGTGCCCGGAAGGGGAGCCCGTGAGTCCAACGCCCGGAAGGGGGAGCCCGTGGCGCCCAGCGCCCGGAAGGGGAGCCCGCGCCCAGCGCCCGAAGGGGAGCCCGTGCATCCAGCCCGGAAGGGGAGCCAGTACGTCCAGCGCCCGGAAGGGAGGAGCCCGTGCATCCAGCGCCCAGAAGAGGGGAGCCATTACCGCCGTCTCCAGGGCCAGAAGGGGAGGAGTGGCAGGCTCACCGCCCTGAATTTTATTGGGAGGGAGAAGGGCAGGATGCTTGTGTTCCCCAGCAGCCTCTGTTTATGCTGCTGAAGGGAGCATGGCGCACACCAGCCCAGGCACCACAGCCTCCCTCTGAGTGGCCAGCATCAGCCCCACCACCGCTACCGGTGGAGCCAGCAGCCTTTCCACTACCTCCACCGACAGGAGCAGAGCAGCAGGAGCTGCCTCAGCCTCCACCACCTCCACCTTCAGGAGCAGAGCAGCAGGATCTGCCTCTGCCTCCACCACCTCCACAGCCAGGAGCAGAGCAGCAGGAGTTGCCTCTGCCTCCACCGCCAGAGGGAGAGCAGCAGGAGCTTGCTCTGCCTCCACCGCCAAGGGAGGAAGCAGCCTTTCCCCTGCTGGAGTGTGTCACCCCGCTGTCAGCACATCTGCTAACAGCATTACCACCGGCAGCATTTCCACTACCAGTGGTTCAGCGGGAGGAAGAACTCGCCCCGCTGTCAGCATGTCTGCTGACAGCATTGCCAGTAGCAGCCTGGCTACTGGCAACATTGCCACCCATGAACCCCTTGAAGTCCCTGTTCTTGGTCCTGGACTTTAAATGAGACTTTTGGGATTTAAAGGGGGGAGGTGGCCATTGAGGCTATGTGTGCTGCGCACAAGGGGGGAGGTATGTGGCAGTGTGCCCCGCCCACGTGTGTGTTATGTGTTATGTGTTGCATGTGATGTGTTAATGTTGGTGTGTAGGTATTGGTGCACGGGATATAAATGGGTCTGGGTAGCACAAGTGATTTAAAATATATAGTTGTATTTAGGCACAGGGATGCATAATCACTTCACGTGCAGATAAAGTATGTGAGCACGGGATTGTACAAATGAGTTCACGTGCTGGGATTCAAGTGAATAATTAATTAGTAATTGAATCCCGGCACAACATTATATATAGTTGCATGTTTCACTCACTCTGGGTTGGGTGTTCGGTGAGTAGTGAACGGGAGAGAGAGGAGGAGAAAAATAAAGTAAAATAATAATAACAATAACAACAACAATTGCTATTCCGTGCTGGTAAGACCAGCATGATACTTGTTTGTTTATTTTGACTCACCGTGTTTGTTTGTTTGTCTGTTTGTCCACTGTTTGTTTAGTGTTAGTCCGTTTTGTTTGTCTATTTATTTTGGCCTCAAGTGCCGTGTGCTGTTTTTGTTTAAATCTTTTATTTGTTTAATTCAATTAAACGGACTGAGTGCCACAGCATCTCAGTTTCACTTGTCAGTACTGTCTGTGTGTGTTTCTTTCTGGCCTGATGTCATCCCTACAGCAGGCCTGTTCACAGTCATATATAACCGTTGGATACATTTCTAACTTCAATAAAAAATGGGGACCCTTTTGCGCTGATTATGCTTGTCTGTACAATTTTTCATAAAATTGTTTTTAACCTTTACATTTATTGTTTCACTTTCTTACCTTTGCTTCTATGAGGACCCTCTGAATGTGCCTTTACTTGTTATTTCTGCTTTTGATATTTTCATGAACTTATTTCCTGCAGCCATCACTCTTCACATTCTCATTCAACCAGTTGGGTCGGCTCCAACACAGAGTCTGTATCCCACACAGTGATCAGATAAAGGCCAAGTAAAGCTCTCAATGGCATATCGAAGACAACTCCCATATTTTCCACCAAAGAAAACATTTCAGTGGGCACAATACATTAAATCCAGGGAACATCTATGGTTGCCAGCTGCCCTCCTAATCACACTAATATTTTTTATGGTACAAATCGATGAAGAAGCAACCTTGCAAACTGGGGGAGATAGTGAAAAAGGACTGACTACAAGAATAATTCACACAACAATGCAATCACATCCACCACAACATCACTTCAGTTTAACAAACCTTTGTTTATACTACAGGATCCCTAAGAAATAGCTTAAGCTCCTTTCACACTGGTACTCCTACCCAGGTCCTTCTTAGTGTGAAACCACATATCTGGTTTGTACCTGGGTTGCAGCGACCCATCTCAGGATGTGGGTTGACATGCTTTGACCCGGGTCAAGCGAGACAAAATGCTTGACAGCCGCTTGTAAGCAGACAAAATACCAAACAGCCAGGGGCTCCTGAGTGGCGCATCCAGTAAAAGCACTCGCTAGAGCGCAGGATACGCTCTATAGCCTGGACGTCGCCGGTTTGAGTCCGGGCTATTCCACAGCCGACCGTGGATGTGAGCTACCAGGGGACGGAGCTCAATTGGACGAAAGGCCGTCTGGGGAGGGAGGGTTAGGTCGGCCAGGGTGTCCTCGACTCACCGCGCACCAGCGACCCCTGTAGTCTGGCCGGGCGCCTGCGGGCTTGCCTGTAAGCTGCCCAGAGCTGCGTTGTCCTCTGACGCTGCAGCTCTGAGGCGGCTGCACAGTTAGTCTGCAGAGTGTAAAGAAGCGGGCAGCTGACGGCACACGCTTCGGAGGGCAGCGTGTGTTCATCTTCGCCCCTCCCGAGTCAGGAACATTTCTGTTTATTCTGTTTAGCCATATTTTTGTTGATTGAGGCACACCATGAGCCAGATTGCAGCAGGGACGAAGAAACTTGCTCTAATCAACATTTGGGCCGACAGTTCAATCCAGAGAAGCTTGGATGGAAGCGTCCGTAACAAGCTGCTTCCGGGGCATTGATACGCGCATTGTGTACTTGAGTCTGTTATCCAGGTCAACCCTACTTTATCAAAAGCAGTGTGAAATCACGTACCCAACCCAGATAGGTTCTGACCGGGGTAGAGCATGACAGTGTGAAAGGAGCTTTAGTCACAACCAGTCAATTTGTCAAACCTACATATAACTGGCAATTCCAACATCTAAGCCAAATCAGACCAGGTACAAAGGGAACAGAATTCCATACAGACAGGCTACTTATTTACAGAAAAAAAGCAAACAGAAATCAACTCATTTACTACAAGAGAACCAAACCCCTTTAAAAAAGAGGGAGATGGAAACTGGAGAAACTGAACTGGCAGCTAAAAGACCAACACTATGCTAAAATGAGATTCAATGCCAAAAAATAGAATAAGAAAGGAAAATAACAACAATGAATTGTACAATTTTTATTTATTATCTTTACGTAATGAATAGTTGGGTCAGGTTGATGTATCTCTCACATGTCAAACCAAATATGTCTGGACTCCTTATTCTAGACTGAATTACAGAGATAGCCAGCTTTCCAAGGGTTAGTTAGATTCAAATCAAGGGTGAGCGACGGTTACAAAAACCAATTATAGGTGAAAAAACATATATTTTCAGGGAGGCATAAAATATACAGTATATTTTAAAAAATAAAACAAGCTAGAAAATACTCCAAACAATAATTTAACTGCTCTTTCATGCAACTAATTTGATTCTTGATACTTTTAAAATATAGAGTTCTGACAGTTGTCTTTAATGGCTGACTGCCAGTAACTTTGGATAGCATATTAATTTGTAAGCCTTGTGTGACTTGCATTATGTCTGATTCCATTTCTGTGATGATTCAGACTGGTATGGCTCGCAGACAGTGGTTGGTGTAAAGCCTAGACAATCTGTTTTAGTACTGATCTGGTTGGTTTCCATCTGTTCTGTGGTTTGATGTTTAGGAGATAGAATGTATCAACTCCTGTTGGGCTATGAGACACTAGCTAGAACAGACACATTTCTAGTGATCTTATGGTACAAAAACAGGTTTCCATCAAACTGGATTCTAGCGAACAAACAGCTGGACATAATGACGTCGCATACCTTTTCTTGATCTGAACAAAAAAAAAAAAAAGCTTGTGAATACTCTAGTGCAGGGGTGGGGGCCTGTGTCCCTCCTAGTTTTTTTTCCAACTTTGCCCTAAATTACTTAATTAGACCAATAATTGGTAATAATTGGTCCAATTAAATAATTTAGGGCACATTTGGAACAAAAGCCAGGAGGGACCCAGGCCCTACAGGACCAGAATTCTCCACACCTGCTCTAGTGAATAATCAACCTCGCTGAGCATTCTGGTTATATAACATCTAGCTGGACTTTCAGTAATTAACTGAAATCGGACAAATGTTGATATATATGTATGTATATATTGTATATACACACACACACACACGCACACTTCTGTGCTGTACTGTGCCCCTGATATGTAATTAAGTAATCCTTATTGGAACAACAACAACAACAAAGCAGACAGAATGGCAGTCCAGTAGGAGATACCCTCCGGAGATAGCTGCACCAAAACCTAAAAGAAGATATTTCAATCCTTGTGAAAATTAATATTTAGTTTTTCAATGGTCCAGGGATGGAATGCATGAGGTGTGGTCATCTACAGTGTAATCTACAGTGGCCAGAGATAATGCCGAGAAATGTTTTAAAAAGATGACAAAAATATTGAACATGTCTGCAGTAGAAACTGAGATGTTTGTAAGAGAAGTGAAAGAAAACAGGAGGGTCAGGTGGATGTCGGCATTTGTAAACTTGGACCAAAAAGACGAAAGATGATCTCTGTCTTGCCTACACTACAGTTTGGCAAAAGCTATTACAATTTACAACAGGTAGCGTCTTTAAAGAAATTGGCAGAAAAATGGACCCCAATTCCACTGCCTTCCAAAGACTGCACTGTAGTGCATAAACTGTTGCCAGAAACAATGAGAAATCTGGTGACTGCCTTGATCTATGATTATGTCCATTAGTGAGGTCAGTAACATGACTGTGCTGACCCCTGCATATGATGTATTATTTAAGTTGAAGTACCGTAATTGCTCTGTCCGGTACTCCCCATGCTAGTTTTTTTTTATATTACAAAAAAAAAACATTGATGATTCTCAAAAATAATTCTTTTTGATAATTAAGGGGGGCAATTACAGCTATGAAAAAGGTTTTGCAGCACCATACAGAACTAACCAGTTGATTCATAGTCGCATAAAACCTGCTGAATAATGTTATGTTAACATATTGAAGTACATACCGCTTTGTAGTTTATATATACAGTGGCTCTCAAAAGTATTCACCCCCCTTGGACTTTTTATCGTGTTACAACATGGAATCAAAATGCCACTGATCAACACAAAAAAAGTCCATAATGTCAAAGTGAAAAATAAAATCTACACATTGTTCTAAATTAATTACAAATACAAAACAGAAAATAATTGATTGCATAAGTATTCACCCCCTTGAGTCAATATTTGGTAGAGGCACCTTTGGCAGCAATTACAGCCATGAGTCTATTTGGATAAGTCTCTACCATCTTTGCACATCTGGACACTGCAATTTTTGCCCATTCTTCTTTGCAAAATTGCTCAAGGTCAGTCAAGTTGGATGGGGACCTTTGGTGAACAGCAATTTTTAACTCTTTCCACATATTCTCAATTGGATTGAAGTCTGGGCTTTGACTGGGCCACTCCAGGACATTGACCTTTTTGTTTTTAAGCCACTCCAGTGTGGTTTTGGCTGCATGTTTAGGGTCATTGTCCTGCTGGAAGATGAATCTTCTCCCAAGTCCCAGGTCTCTTGCAGACTTCAGCAGGTTTTCCTCCAGGTTTTCTCTGTACTTTGCTGCATCCATTTTGCCCTCTATCTTCACGAGCTTTCCAGGCCCTGACGCAGAGAAGCATCCCCATAGCATGATGCTGCCACCACCATGCTTCACGGTAGGGATGGTGTTCTCAGGATGATGTGCGGTGTTAGGCTTGTGTAAAACATAGCGCTTAGCGTTGAGGCCAAAAAGCTCTATTTTGGTCTCATCAGACCATAGAATCTTCTTCCACTTGGTCTCAGAGACTCCCACATGCCTTCTGGCAAACTCTAGCTGAGATTTGATGTGAGTTTTTTCAACAATGGCTTTCTTTTTGCCACTCTCCCATAAAGGCCAGTTTTGTGAATGTATGGAGTGTCCCCCTATATATTTATTTATTATTATTTGTATTTTTGTTTGCGCGCAGTTCAAAGCGCCACATATTTGTTGTTGTTTTATATTTAAAACCCCGTGAGGATGCATGGCTGATCAGCTACTGATTATTTAACTAGCTGACAGTCACGCATCCTTACTAAACGCGTGCAGACTGTGGCCGAGGGGTAATAAGATAATTAACAGCTAATTAACCCCTCGGCCAGAGTATAAGAACCTGCAGCTGTCCGTGCTGGGGGGAGGAGCGTACAGAGGAGAGTACGGGGAGCGGAGAGAGCGAGGAGAGAGAAAGTTTAAAAACAACTGCTAAGTATCGTGCTGGTGCTAAAACCAGCACGCTTATTTGGTTGATTATTTTTTTGGCCAACGTGCCGTTTTGTTTTGTAGCGTTTTGTTGTTTGTTTGAATGTTTTGTTTTGTATTATTATTTATTAAATACGCTGAGTGCCGTAGCATTCAGCTTCACCCGTCCATCCACTGTTTTGGTTTGTGTACTTCCTGGTCCGTGACGTCACCACACCTCACCACTGCAAGCCATCCTGGCACATATGGTGTCCTGCGTGGGACAAACAATGCCTCCAAGAGCCGGACCAGGAAAGAAAAGGACGTTTTTTTTTTTTTTTTTCGAATACTGTTGTGTGTTTGACAAAAAAAAAAAAAAAAAAAAGGATAAAGTGGATGCCTACATGAAGAGGTGGCATGAGCATCGGAGGGAGTTGAAGGAAGGAGGGGCTACATGGTGCCTTGCCTGCCTGGAGTATGGGCACCTCCCTGATGTGTGCCCATATGAAGACCCCCTCTTTGTGCAGGCCTTCAATCGAGGTGAGGTGGAACCGCGGAGGAGTGGATCCACCTGAAGGCCGTACCATCGCCGCAGTGGGATCAGGAAACCTGCCTCACCTGCCTCAAAGGGGAGGAGTGGTGCTTTGCCGTCGGCAAAGTTGGGCACAAAGCACCCGACCAACCCCCTCCATTGCAGGAGGTGGAACTGCTGGTCCCGAAGAAGGGAAGGAATGGTGGTGCCAAGAAGGCAAAGAAGCAGGCTCCAGCGCCTGAGTGGGAGCAGCCCGAACGTCCACAGCCCAAGAGGGGGGAGTCGGTGCATCCACAGCCCAGAAGGGGGAGAGATAAGCTGCAGCAGCAACAGCAACTGCAGAAACAGCAGGAGGAGGTCAGGGATGATGGCTGGGAGGTTTGTGTTATAAACCTCGTGGCGGAGTTATGCCCTGGCTGTGGGGCATATGGGCACACGTTGGCCATATGCTCCACGCAATACGAAGAGGGGGAGCGTGAGCATCCAGCGCCCAGAAGGGGGGAGCCCGTGCATCCAGCGCCCAGAAGGGGGAGCCTGTGCATCCAGCGCCCAGAAGGGGAAGCCCGTGCATCCAGCGCCCAGAAGGGGGAGCCCGTGCATCCAGCCCAGAAGGGGGGAGCCCGTGCATCCAGCGCCCAGAAGGGGGGAGCCTGTGCATCCAGTGCCCAGAAGGGGTACATAGGTCCAGAACCTAGGCCTCCAGGAGCAGAGCAGCGGGAGCTGCCTCTGCCTCGGCCACCTCCACCGCTTCCACCACCAGGAGCAAAGCAGCGGGAGCTGCCTCTGCCTCCGCCACCTCCACCACCAGCAGGAGATAGGCGGGAGCTGCCTCTGCCTCCGCCACCTCCACCACCAGGAGCAGAGCAGCAGGAGCTGCCTCTGTCTCCACCACTGCTAGGGGCAGAGCAGCAGGAGCTGCCTCTGCCTCCGCCACCTCCACCGCCAGGAGCAGAGCAGCAGGAGCTGCCTCTGCCTCCGCCACCTCCACCAGCAGAGGGTGAATGCCTGCTGGTTCCGCCTCACCGCCGTGGGAGGATTGCTTGCCCCTCCCACCTCCACCAGCAGAGGGTGAATACCTGCTGGTTCCACATCCACCGTCATGGGAAGGACTGCTCCTGCCCTGCCTCGCACCGCCCAAGGATGCCTGCTTCGCACCGCCCAAGGATGCCTGCTTCTCTGCATCGCCCAAGGATGCCTGTGGCTCCGCATCGCCTGGGGCTGCCTGTTGCTCCGCATCACCTGGGGCTGCCTGTTGCTCCGCATCGCCTGGGGTTGCCTGTTGCTCCGCATCGCCTGGAGAGCCACCACTTACAGGGTACCAGGGAGAAGTGGAGCTCCCGCTGCCGCCTCCATGGCCAGGGGCTCCCCTACCGAGTTCGCCTCCCGAGGGTTCGCTCCTGCTGCCGTCGCCTCCCGAGGGCCCGCTGCTGCTGCTGCTGCCGTCACCTCCCGAGGGTCCGCTGCTGCTGCCGTCGCCTGCCGAGGGTCCGCAGCTGCTGCCGTCACCTCCCGAGGGTCCTGTTTTGCCTGGGGTCGCTACCAGTCCTGCCATGCGGCAGGAAATACTATGGCTGGAGCCCGATGAAGGGGAGCTGCCGGCCACGTAAAAGGGGGGGGAGGTCAGGAGATCAGCTTCCCCAGCCTCACTTTCGCGGCAGGAAATACTGTGGCTGGAGCCTCATGAAGGGCAGCTGCTGGCCACGAAGAAGGGGGGAGAGGTCAGAAGACCAGCTCCCCCCACAGCAATTTCGCTGCAGGAAAACGGGTGGCCGGAGCCCCACGGAGGGGAGCTGCCAGCCATGAAGAAGGGGGGGGGGGGTCAGGAGACCAGCTCCCCCCGCAGCAATTTCGCTGCAGGAGAAAGGGTGGCGGAGCCCCACGGAGGAGCTGCCGGCCATGAAGAAGGGGGCAGGTCGGGAGACCACCCCAAAATTTCCTTGGCGGAGGAGCCGGCCTGTGCGTGGTCCACGGGACGCTACAGTTGTTTGGGTGGGAGGAGGACATCCCACCGTGGCGCCACCTTGGCCCGTTGCTGCCCCTGTTCCTGGGCGGGACTGCTAGCCGCGACTTTGGGGATTAAGGGGGTAGGTGGCCGAAAAGGCCATGTGTGCTGCACACAAGGGGGGGCATGTGTGGCGGAGTGTCCCTATATATTTATTTATTATTATTTGTATTTTTGTTTGCAGCGCAGGTCAAAGTGCCGCGTATTTGTTGTTGTTTTTATATTTAAAAACCCCGTGAGGATGCGTGGCTGATCAGCTACTGATTATTTAACTAGCTGACAGTCACGCATTCTTACTAAATGCGTGCAGACTGTGGCCGAGGGGTAATAAGATAATTAACAGCTAGTTAACCCCTCGGCCAGAGTATAAGAACCTGCAGCTGTCCGTGCTGGGGGGAGGAGTGTACAGAGGAGAGTACGGGGAGCGGAGAGAGCGAGGAGAGAGAAAGTTTAAAAACAACTGCTAAGTATCGTGCTGGTGCTAAAACCAGCATGCTTATTTGGTTGATTATTTGTTTGGCCAACGTGCCGTTTTGTTTTGTAGCGTTTTGTTGTTTGTTTGAATCTTTTGTTTTGTATTATTATTTATTAAATACGCTGAGTGCCGTATTATTCAGCTTCACCTGCCCATCCACTGTTTTGGTTTCTGTACTTCCTGGTCGTGACGTCACCACACCTCACCACTGTAAGCCATCCTGCCACATGAAGCACCCGGGCTATTGTTGCCCTATGCACAGTGTCTCCCAGCTCAGCCGTGGAAGACTGTAACTCTTTAGAATTGCCATAGGCCTCTTGGTGGCCTCCCTGGCTAGTGCCCTTCTCGCCCGGATACTAGTTTTTGAGGACGGCCTGTTCTGGACAGATTCACAGTTGTGCCATATTCTCTCCATTTCTTAATAATGGACTTTACTGTGCTCCGGGGGATATTCAATGCCTTGGAAATGTTCTTATATCCTACCCCTGATTAGTGCTTTTGAAGAACCATATTCCGGATTTGCTTTGAATGTTCCTTCGTCTTCATGATGTAGTTTTTGTTAGGAAATGTACTACCCAACTGTGGGACCTCCCAGAGACAGGTGTATTTAACCTGAAATCATGTGAAACACCTAAATTGCACACAGGTGGACTCCATTCAACTAATTATGTGACTTCTAAAGACAATTGGTTGCACCAGAGCTTATTTAGGTGTGTTATAGCAAAGGGAGTGAATACTTATGCAATCAATTATTTTCTGTTTTATATTTGTAATTAATTTAGAACAATTTGTAGATTTTATTTTTCACTGTTCATCAGTGGCAAAAACTAATTAAATCCATTTTGATTTCATGTTGTAACACAATAGAATGTGGAAAAGTCCAAGGGGGGTGAATACTTTTGAGAGCCACTGTATGTATGTGTATATATATATACAGCTCTGGAAAAAATTAAGAGACCACTGCAAAATTATCAGTTTCTCTGTGTGGCAAAGTGCCCCCCCTGTGTGTATTTTGTGTTACGTGTTGTGTGTAAATGTTGGTGTATAGGCATTGGTACACGGGATATAAGCGGGTCTATGTTTCACATGTGTTTAAATTGTAGATTTGTATTTAGGCACGAGGAGGGCACAAATCACATCACGTGCAAGTAAAAAGTAATAATATGTGAGCACGGGGAATTGCACTTTAATTAATTCACGTGCAGTTGTACCGAGATTCCAATTGAATGATTGACTAGCAATCGAGTCTCGGTACAACTGCATAAAAGCTGTATGTTTTCACTCACTCGGGGTTGTGTGTTCGTTGAGTGGAGAATGGGAGAGAGAGAGAGAGAAGGAGAGTATTTAAAACAATTGCTATCGCGTGCTGGAGGACCAGCACGATACTTGTTTAGTTATTTACTCACCGTGTTTGTGTGTCTGTCCGTCCACCGTTTGTTTAATTGATAGTCCGTTTTTGTTCGTCTATTTATTTTGGCGCAAGTGCCGTGTCCTGTTTCGTGTTCTGTTTTGTTAAACCTTTTTATTTATTTGTTATTAAACGCTGAGTGCAACCATCGCACTCAGTTTCATCATCACCGTCTGTCTGTGTGTTTCTCTTTCTGGTCTGAGTTCCTCCCTGCAGCCAGCCTGTCACACTCTGGTTTTACTATTTATAGGTATGTGTTTGGGTAAAATGAACATTTTTGTTTTATTCTATAAACTACTGACAACATTACTCCCAAATTCCAAATAAAAATATTGTCATTTAGAGCATTTATTTGCAGAAAATGACAACTGGTCAAAATAACAAAAAAGATGCAGTGTTGTCAGACCTCGAATAATGCAAAGAAAATAAGTTCATATTCGTTTTTAAACAACACATTACTAATGTTATAACTTAGGAAGAGTTCAGAAATCAATATTTGGTGGAATAACCCTGATTTTCAAGCACAGCTTTCATGCGTCTTGGCATGCTCTCCACCAGTCTTTCACATTGATGTTGGGTGACTTTATGCCACTCCTGGCGCAAAAATTCAAGCAGCTCGGCCTTGTTTGATGGCTTGTGACCATCCATCTTCCTCTTGATCACATTCCAGAGGTTTTCAATGGGGTTCAGGTCTGGAGATTGGGCTGGCCATGACAGGGTCTTGATCTGGTGGTCCTCCATCCACACCTTGATTGACCTGGCTGTGTGGCATGGAGCATTGTCCTGCTGGAAAAACCAATCCTCAGAGTTGGGGAACATTGTCAGAGCAGAAGGAAGCAAGTTTTCTTCCAGGACAACCTTGTACTTGGCTTGATTCATGCGTCCTTCACAAAGACAAATCTGCCCGATTCCAGCCTTGCTGAAGCACCCCCAGATGAGTCTAATTTTCAGCTTTGCCCAACACCTGGTCGTCTAATGGTTAGACGGAGACCTGGAGAGACCTACAAGCCACAGTGTCTCGCACCCACTGTGAAATGTGGTGGAGGATCGGTGATGATCTGGGGGTGCTTCAGCAAGGCTGGAATCGGGCAGCTTTGGCATGAATCAAGCCAAGTACAAGGTTGTCCTGGAAGAAAACTCTTAATTTCTTCCAGAGCTGTATATATATATATATATATATATATATATATATATATATATATATATATATATATATATATATATATATATATACTTAACGACAAACTATAAAAATTGAAAAATGTGACATTTCGAAATCTAACATGACATACTGTACTACTATTATGGCTTACGGTAGACTTTTGCGAAATCATTTTGTAGTTTCTTTAATTAAATGGTGCTAAATAAAATATCTAAATCGTGTGCATGTAGTTTCTTTATTTTTTAATTCTGTCTCAATCCTAAAATTCTAGGTGATGCAAAACTTTTGGCCATAGATTTGATTGACATGTGTTCTGCGCTAGCTCAGAAAATTTCTTGCATTTGTGTGCATCATTTATCATACAGGATCATTTTTTATCTAGCTGTATCAAACGTATTATTTATATTTTTTGTTTGGTAGCATGAATTAATGAATTTTACCTGTTTCCATCACAGTTGACAAGCTTTTTATTTTATACGCATGAGTTTCATAAATAGCATGCAAAGCTTCAGGGCCCCACACTCACATACAATTCTACTAACAATACGTTATATTCTGTTATAGGGGTCTGCCATTGCTTGTATTCTTATTCATAATCATACTTTGAACCATCACACGTGCCATAAAAATGCATTACAGTCCTGACCTATGTGTATTTTACCACTGGAAATGGGAAGGGCTAATCCCTGAAAATCAAGTATGAGTAATAAGATTTGTACTTAAAGGTAACTATTTAAATAGAAAATATTGCCCCCAAATCTATTTAAAATGCAAATAGAAAATAGGGTACCAGTAATGTATTTTGAAATAGAAATTAGTAAATACGATATTGCAATTACAGCAGTGTGGCGGGCAGCAGTGTGGAGTAGTGGTTAGGGCTTTGGACTATTGACCGGAGGGTTGTGGGTTCAATCCCAGGTGGAGGACATTGCTGCGGTAGCCTTGAGCAAGGTATTTTACCTAGATTGCTCCAGTAAAAACCCAACTGTATAAATGGGTAATTGTATGTAAAAATAATGTGATCTCTTGTAACAATTGTAAGTCGCCCTGGATAAGAGCGTCTGCTAAGAAATAAATAATAATAATTAATAATACTAATTAGTTGATACCATCTACTGGTTTTGGTATACAAAAAATCGTTTTAAAACTTTCCATAATAATGAACTGAAAATGCCAGTACTGCCTCACTCAATAACCCAGTTACAGCAGAGTGCAATAGGGATAACTCACACACTCTGATATCTACATCCATTATCAAATAATTATTTTCTGGCAATTGATCCAAAAAAAGCTGCAGTTTTTTGACAAAGTGGCAAAAGAAAATCTTATGCTACTAACATCATAAACATTTTACAGTTGGAGTTGTGTAAATATGAAATTTAGACACCCTGCCAAATTCAGGAACTGTAACACTTGGTACACTCATGCTTGGTATCTCTGCAGTTAAAAAAATAGTTAACAGCAATGACATATAAACCAGGTTGGTCGCACATTCATCTCTTCTTCTTTTAGACTTGACAACTTATAATTATATACATCAGGTTCATCTTACATTTTGTTTTAAAAACTTTTTTAAAGTTTTCCAATGTCACGTTCCAATGTCTTCCAATCTTTAGTATTGAATAAGTTACTTAAGTTAACTATGTAATATGATCTGTAACGTATAGCAGAATATATGACTGTATTTTAAAGTGTTTTAATATATCAGTGTTTGAGTTTAATTATTGTATAATTACACTATGTATGATTAAAAATTGATACTAAAAACATTTTCAATTAATGAATGTTATGTTAAGAATGTTGTGAAAATTGTCACCTGTAACTCAATTGTCTATGGCTTTTATCCACTTAATGATTAATTATTGGACTGATGATTTGTCCTTTATACATTATATTATTAAGCTGTGTTTTTTAATTGACAATCGCTGCAGCACCTGATGAAGACAAACTATATGTTGAAACGCGCTGTGTTTGTTTCATGTTTTGTTTTAATAAATAAAAATGTTTTTAAAACAAAATGTAAGAGGAATCTGATGCATATAAATGGCAGTCAAGTCTAAAAGAAGAGATTTTTGAGTGTGCGACCAACCTCGTCTCTGCGAGCATCATCAAGCAGGGTATACACAGTTTACATGTCATTGCTGTTAACTATTTTAGCTCTGCAGAGACATTAACCCTTTGCGGTCCTTTGTCGGACTGGGTCCGACATTGCAATTATTCCCATCAGGTCCTTTGTCGGACCCTGTCAGACATCATCCAAAAACGCAAAAACACAAAAAGTCGGTTTTTCAACGGAAATAGCCGAGAAAACCATTCAATGGCCAAGTGGGAACGAAAGGAGCAGAGACAAGCCGATAAAAAAAAAAAAAAAAAAAAGGCGATCTCATGAATAGTCATACTACCCCCTGGCATCAGATGGGGCGGTCATATGGAAACAAGCTGGGAGTTACAGTATCAGCGCACAGAGACTATCACAGACATTTGCAGAGCTTTTTTGAGATGTTATAGCAATAAAATAATGACTTGGATTGCATTATTGAGGAGTTTGGTGATAAAACGAGTCATCAGAAGACGATTGATCGGTATGTACGACTATTATTATTATTATTTTTTATTTGGTAGCATATGTGAAAGCGATAGCAAACGAAAGGGTGGGGTGGGGCTGGAGATCCCTAGTGAGTGCTTTGTTGATATGCAGGGCCATTTAAACCCGTTTGACTGTGGAAAAAAATACTTTTAAACAGCGCGTCTAAAATTAACCGCATGTGAAAATAAATTGGACCTGGCGAGCCTGACGCAGAATTAATAAATGGACCGCAAAGGGTTAATACATAAAGTGCCTCTTTTTGGAAAAAGCTTTGCTTTGCATGAATGCCTAGTGTTTGTCTAGTAATGATTGAGTGAATTCAAATAAAAAATACTCTCCTGATACATCAACTCCTGATACATCTACTGCAAGTATCGGCTATTGCCATTATAATGTAATGTGCACAGGTTACAGGTCAGGGCTGGTAGGTGACGCAATTTAAACATGAAGACATAAGCCTGATATCCTCTACTGCAAGGAAACCCAGATCTTTTGTACAGTGGTATCGGCACTATGCTTCAAAGTGGGAGTACCCAGGTTTGAGTCCAACCTCCGCCTGTGGGAAGCCCTTGTTTGCAGGAGGTTCGCTACATTGGTGTCAGAAGTGGATGCAGCTACCCTGTCATGCACTTGGAAGCATGTAGCCTGGTGAGCAAGTCCAAGGGCAGACTTGAGGCTGGCAGGGGAGAGTGTAGCGTGCACGGGTTACAGGTCAGGGCTGACGCAATCTAAACATGAGGACATATACCCGATATCTGCTCCTGCAAGGGAGCCTGGCTGTTTTGTATAGCAGTATCACCGCTATGCTTCAAAGTGGGAGGTCCCAGGTTCATGTCCGACCTCTGTCTGTGAGAAGCCCCTGCTTGGGAACCAAGATTTGCCACAATAATATCAGGTAAAACCATAATTCTTGCTTGTTAAAATGAGTACCTATGGTAAAAATATAATTCCAGAGGCTTAGCTTTTTGTGCAGCAGGTTTGGGACAAGTAAACCTAAAAACACTGTTTTGGAAAATAATTAGGATATGAGGCACAAAAAAAACAAAATAAGAAAAATTCCTATCACACCACAATATTATCAGGTAAATAAATCATGTTTCAGTGATAAACACAATATTTATATACATTCATATTGTAGATCTGGTAGGGCTGAAATCCAATACAAATTCTGACAAAGGTCTCCCAAAGGTTTTCTCTTTATTGTAGGGGTTTCTTTTCTTTTCTACCTTTCAGTGCCGCTAGGCAAAGTCAGGGTCCATATGGTGGTTGTTTGGATAAGTTTCTGCTTTTGAGTTGAAGCTCACAAGTCCACCATCCTAGCCTTTATCTGACTGTGCTCCGATCAGATAAACTTATGTCCATATTTTTAATAGAAGCCAGGTCCAAATAGATTTAGATATTTCTCTGTATTGGTTTTAATAAGTCATAAAGAGGGAGCTGCAATAAGTAAAGATTACAGCAAGTTGTATCTGCAAGCAAAAAAGGTTTCACCTGGATTCATACACACTGTTTTGAGACAGGTCCAGCATTTTAAAATAAGCTTTTCATCTGGATTCATCCACACTGTTTTCAGACGGGCCCAGCCTTTTAAAATAAGCTTTTCACCTGGATTCATACACACTGTTTTGAGACAGGCCCAGCATTTTAAAATAAGCTTTTCACCTGGATTCATACACACTGTTTTGAGACAGGCCCAGCATTTTAAAATAAGCTTTTCACCTGGATTCATACACACTGTTTTGAGACAGGCCCATCATTTTAAAATAAGCTTTTCACCTGGATTCATACACACTGTTTTGAGACGGTCCCAGCCTTTTAAGTGCACTCCTAATTCTATATGAAATGCCAGTTGTCCATCCCTGAATTCTACAGCTCCATTTCTACAGTGAACAGGACAGTATGAGCGCTTGAATTATTTCAACACTGTATCCAAACTGCAGCAACACAAAATGCCAACAAGGGGGTTTATTGATTAGACTTTAGCTATATATCTCTATTGTAGGACAGTATTATTTACAAGTTTTTTTTTTTTAATTATTATTTTTATTTGTTTATTTAGCAGGTGCCTTTATCTAAAGCGACTTACAGAGACTAGGGTGTGTGAACTATGAATCAGCTGCAGAGTCATGTACAACTAGGTCTCACCGGAAAGACGGAGCACAAGGAGGTTAAGTGACTTGCTCAGGGTCACACAATGAGTCAGTGGCTGAGGTGGGATTTGATCCGGGGACCTCCTGGTTATAAGCTCTTTTCTTTAACCACTGGACCACACAGCCGCCATTTTTTACCATGCAGTTCAGGGTTTCAGTAATGCATGAAGTTGTACAAGCAGAAAAAAAAAAATCAATCAATTTAAAAGTCATTAGTTGTTCTGTATAGTACTCAGGATGGTTAAATGAGAAAGTAATGTGCCTTAGTCAAACAGCATGAGCTATTTTTAATATTTTCATCCAAAAAAAAAAAAATTGAGAGGAACGGTAGTTCCTCGTTTAAGTTAGAAAAACTTGTTTGAAACTACCGAGAGTCTCTATACAGCTCAAAGAGTTTAGCTGTTTTTACCATGTTGCAGAGGCAAAACTAAATCACTTAGAATTACCATCTGTACCAGTATCAAAAGTCTGAAACTTTCTTGTGAAAAACAAACGTACATGCCTCTTATACACAATGAGATATAAGTCATCAAACTAAGGTAAAATTGTTATTCTCCTTCTTCTTCTTCCGTCTACTTTTTAAGGGTGTGTTGCGACTATTCAAACAGAAAAGCTAAATAACTGAACATCTACCAATCATGTTTTTCCACATGTTGATAAACATCAAAACAAACCAGGGAATGCAAGCAGTTTGATATCCACACCATTTATATAAAACAAATTATTTATGTTTTAAAACAGCACATAAAACAGCAGGCAATCATGCCATATATGCCAATCGCTCAGCTTCCTTTTCGCTCTTTATGTATCTTCGTTGAATAAGTACAGAAATCGGCGGCACAAAGTGATTTAACCCTTTAAATGCAAGGCTTTTTCCAGCGAAGAAGCTGTGCAATTGGCATATGCAGCATGTTTGCCCTCTGTTCTGCCCTAGTAAACCATGTTGGGCCAGGCTAAATACAGGTGTAGCTTACAGAGGGGGTGCCCCTCGCCAGGTACCTGCAGAGGAATCAGTGGCCCAACGTGAATTAACTCGTTAAATGTAAGGCTACTTATTCAATGTAGATACGTAAAGAACAAATAAGAAGCTGAGCGATTGGCATATGTGGGAAGTGTACTCACTGTTCTGCCCCAGTAAACCACGTTGGGCCGGGCTAAATACAGGTGTAGCTTGCAGAGTGGGTGCCCCTTGCTGGGCACCTGCAAAGAAATCGGCGGCTCAACGTGATTTAACCTGTTAAATGCAAGGCTACTTATTTAACGTAGATACATAAAGAGCGAATAAGATGCTGAGCGATTGGAATATGTGGCATATTTACCCGCTGTTCTTCCCCAGTAAACCACATTGGGCCGGGCTAAATACAAATGGGGCTTGCATAGGGGTTGCACCTTGTCAGGGACCGGCAGAGAAATCGGTGGCCCAAAGTGATTTAACCATTTAAAGTTTCAAGGCTACTTCTTCAACATAGACAAATACATTTATGCACTAAAAGCCAGCGAATAAGAAGCTGAGCGAATGAGAAGCTGGCGAATAAGAAGCCAACTTCAGCCTCGTCTCTAAAACCACAGACGTGTGAAACGTTTGTATGTAAATGGAATTTGTGTATTGTAAAAAAAGTGCTCTATTCTTAAACAGCAGTGTTTATACCTCATTATACCTGGACTCTTGACAGGAGGGTTGTGGGTTCAATCCTGAGTGAGGGACACTGCTGTTGTACCCTTGAGCAAGGTATTTTACCTAGATTCAGTATAAACAACTGGATAAATTGGTAATTGTATGTAAACATAATGTGATATAATTGTGACAATTGTAAGTTGCCCTGGATAAGGGTGTCTGCTAGAAAATAAATAATAATAATTTAAATGCAATCTGCTGAACTATTTGCATTTGACTTGGTATTTGTATATTCTTTAATATAAGAATTTGAATTTCAAATCATGGGAAAGCTTCAAAAATATTTAAATTTTAAACACTTTTCAATAATAATTCTCAAAATAAAGTAGAGAGACTTTTCAGTATTGCTGGTAAAGTTGATTAACCTGAAAGATGCAAACTAAAGGACACTTTTGAGAACTTCATGTTTATTAAACATAATAAACAAAACAAGTAAAAATAATAATTGTGCAATGCACACATATATAAATATATACATATATCTCATCATTTATGTCAGTTTTTCACAAACCTGGTCCTGCGGGCCCACAGTGTCTGCTGTTTGTGTTCCAACTGAGTTCTCAATTATTAAATTGATCCCCCAATTGAACTAACAATTAGTAACTTAATGCAATGTTAGAAATAACTTGCAATATCCAACTCTTTTGGCTGCTTTCACACACCCTGATCAGCACTAATCTTGGACTACTTTACCTGAGTTAACATTAGGTAGTCCTAGATTAGTGTTAATTGAGGCCTGTGCAGCCAGCCATTTCTACAAATAATTCAAATGCTCTGATTAGACATTTTATTCATTCAATTGAGGGTTCAATTCGTAATTTAAAGCTCAGTTGGAACAAAAATCAGCAAACACTGGGTCCTCAGGACCAAGATTGGGAAACCGTGTTTTATGTAACTTACTTCCTATATTGGTACATACCTGTTAATTATTATGAACTATGCGATTACTGTGTTTATGTTGTTATTATATAAACTGCTTTCCTTGTATGTCACCTTGGATAAAGGCCTCTGCCAAATTCATGTTAATAAATTAACATTTGTTGTATGGGAAAGTATTTGAAGTCCATTTAGCATTTGTCACATATTTGCATTTGTATTTAGTCTGGTAGTAAATGTATCACATTTGCATTTGTATTAAGCAAATTCGCAAGAACATTGACATTGCCACTGGTCTCATCAATTTCCTACTATCTGGAAAACACAAGTATGCTCAAAACCATAACCATCACATTTAACAATGGAGTCACCCATACCTTTCAACATTTATGCTCAAAGTTTGAAATCATGGATAGAGTCTAAATTGTTCGAGAGCAGTTCCCAGTCATTGGTGCTCATGCAATCACCATTCACAAATATCAGGGGATGACTCTAAAAACAGTTATGATGGATCGTGGTAACTCCATTTTCTCCTATGGACAAAGTTTCATTGCACTTTCCACAGTTACTTCCTTAAGCGGTATGCACCTTATCAACTTTGACCCCACCTGCATCTATGTATGTCAAACTGCAGTTGAAGAGTACCATTGGCTCAAAGGGATTTATTGTCCGAAGTTGAAAAGCTTGAAGGAGACTAACACGAACAAGGGACACAAGATAAATGATCATGCGCATTTCATTCACCGAGCCATCATTAATGTTCAGGAACAGCAAAAGCCTCAGTCTTCTAAGAGAACATTGCACTTACACATCCATTCAGAGGCTTGAGCAACCCCAATTTCACCTCAAGCTATGCAAATGCAACATTGCAGTGCCTTCTTCATTTGCAACCTCTGAAGGATTCATTAAAACACAGTCAACAAGAGGCTATCAGGAGCTTTGTTCACTTGCCATCCACTGCGTCTCTAACTACTGTGGATATTTGTCACTTCTTAGGAGAACCTTTCAATAGAGGTGAGCAGCAACATGTTGCAGAGTTTCTCACCAAATTGTTTGAAATTTGTCCTGAAGTATCTTGCATGGTTTCAGTCACAATAAGTCAGGGCATTCTATGTACTACATGTAACTACTGCTCATCAAACCGAGAGGTGTTGTATATTTATCCTCTACATGTACCTGCTGGTACAGATTCCATGTGTTTGGAAGAACTCATTTATAGAAATGACAAATGGGCAATGATTCCTGGTAGCAAATGTAGACAATGCAACATTTCTCCAATCATGAAACGTGAACTTATTCAATCAGCAGGGAGACTGATTGCAGTCCAACTTATGCTTTGGGAAACCAAACCAGATGGGACTGTTACAAAGTGACACAATGCTAAGTTTACTGCTGTGCAGAAGAGCACAATTACTGTGGACAACAGGAATTACCAATTAGATTCCATTATCATACACCAAGGACAGGATGTTACTTCAGGACACTATGTGTCTGTTCTTGCTGTGGGTGCTATTGGAAAATGGTGCATGCAAATGATGCACTTATTGAAGTCAAACCATGGTCAAGAAATGCAAACAAAATGTATATGTCCTTTTATGAAGAGATCTAATGCTTTACAAATGCCTTAGCCTAAGTTCATTAGACCACTATATCAAGGAGAATAATGTTTTTTTCCAGCATTAAAATGTGTTAGTATACTACCCTTTAGCAGACATGCATATGTACCTTTTGAACCATTTATAACATTGTAGTATTGTACCTACGTAAATATCAATATATCAATACCTGCTGTACCAAAATAGACATATTGTTTTCACCTCTCATGCAACTATAAGAATATAATGTTTACACATTCAATACTGTCCAAAAGTCCCTTCTACCATTATTTTGCTTTCAAATATTTTATCATTTCTCTTATATTACTCTACTTATTATTCTCTTGTAATGTTTGTCTGTCTATTTACCATACACATTCTCGAATATATTTCCCTCGCTTTATTCATTATCTGATGAAGTAAAAAAAGAAGTGATATCTATAACAAAAACATTGTCAATGTAAAAAAACAACTTCAAGTCATGCAAAGAGCATTTCAAATGGAGCGATAAAGTGGAGCGAAGCGATCAAAAAAAGGCGCCAAGTTAGAAGCAAGAATTGTGTGAATCTTGGGCCCCAGCACCTTTCCAATTGTGCCTATTTGCTTGATGCTTGACAAGATTGGCCAAATTGCTTCTCCTAACTTGGGCTTTTGTGTTTGATATCACCCCTTTAAACGGCTGTTGTTTTTTTACATTGACAATGTTTTTGTTATAGATTATATATACAGTCAACTCTCGATTAACCGGGGTAATGGGGGGGGAAGGAGGTCACAGATAACCCCAAATCACGGTTAAAACAAAACTAGTCAAAACGTGGTACAAAATTGAATTAATGTAAACGTATTTAGTTAAAATTACATCCAATATTTAGGAACACATTTTTCGTTCTACAGACGTCATCCAAAAGTGTAAAAATAATACAAGTACAATAGTTTAGTAACACAAAACACCACATAAATTGCTTGATGAAAAACAGCCAAAAGGTTACACTATTTTAAAATAGTCTGTTAATGTTGTCTGTTTCTTAGCTGAGCTCTCCTATTTTCGAATATTAGAACGAAGCCTACGCAACATCAGTTTGTCACTGAGCAAACTGTCCTCTTCACTTTCTAAATAGTCCAGCAGGCAGTCTAGGTGATTAAGCACAGCACCATGCGTGATCTTGTTTTTGCTAGCTAGCCCCTCCCCCTCACTATCGCTGTCATTCTCCTCTCTCCGCCAAGCGACCTCACAATGTCATCATTGCTCAGTCTCTTGTACTGTATTGTTCCAAACAATAGACGCCTTCTGATAGATGTTTTCACTGATTTGTAGTACATAAATTAAATTTTTTCACAAATACACAATCTATTATTATTTTTTACCACGGTTAATCTGCAAACCGGTTAATCTGCCCCAGGATGATCGAGAGTTGAATGTGTATATATAACAATGTATTATTTCAGTGCAATCTCTAAACTAAGGATTCTCTCTATGTCAGCATGTTTCCTTTTTCTGCAAAAGCAGGCGACTGTTCACCTTCCAATTATGTGGATGCCCTATAATCCAATGCCCATTTCCTCAAATGCACTGTATCTCTTCAAAGGTCTTAAACCCTTTTAAAATGCAGGGAGGTCATTGAAATGAGGTCTACGGTATGAGTTGCAGATTTTAAAGAGTAAAGCTTAATTTCAAGACTGAATTTATTTTGTCTGGTTCCAGTATAGTATTTGCAATAAAGATACATTCATATTTACTGTTTACCTCATCATCCATTAATTAATACAACATGCTTAAAATGTTGTTGTTTATTTACTACAGGCACAAAGGTATTCATTTCTAAAATAGCTATTTATGTTTTGTGTTCAGTTGTAATGACACTATTTCTATGCAATGACTGTTTTAAAAAACAATGCATTTACCCAAGCCTTATTTATTTATTTATTTATTTTCATTGTAGGTACCAACTAGATCAAATTTCTATTATTTTTTCATATTGAATGTTATTGCATGTTAATGTAAATCTAAATTTAAAACCATTTGATATGTCTGTAATTAAGTGCATTTAAAATATTACTTATCTATTATTACAATGCACATCATTGTGGGGTTATGGGTATCCTTTTTCAGTTGAGATTTGGACATCTCAATAAAAAGACCTTGGTGGGGGGTCAGTTTGAGTTGCCGTCTGCAAACTGGAACCTGAACATATGTTTTTTTAAGGCCTATTTTAAAGATGCTATTCCTTCACAGTTCCTCTGGATTCCTGAGAACACAGTTCTATCAAAGTGTTAACAGATTGAATTTGCAAGGCAACCACATTGATATAAATAGTAGATTTCTCTTCTCTGTTTCAATTTGGTTGCCTTGCGAATTCTATATGTTAACACTTTGATAGAACTGTGTTCTCAAGCAAACACAGTTTTCTTGTTTTTTTCATCCAACTTGGTTTATGTTGGAAGGCAAGAAATAAAACCATTTTAAATTATTTAACAGAAAAAACAATAAAAATACATAAACATTACTCCTTCTTCTACAGCTTGCATTGCAGGCAATTATAAACATAACTGCATTTTCCCCTCAGTCCATTTTGCCTACCACTGTGAGATCTCATAAGCATGCTTACCATGTCTGATCTCATATTTAAAAAAAAATATCAGTTTCCCAAGGCTATTAAAGGAAGCAGTTAGAATTCCATTTAAAGTTTAAGGATTCCTTTGAGCTTCAAAATAGTCATTTAATGTGACCTGGCATGCTTGTCAGTTAAAATATGTAAAATACAGTCACAGAAAGCATAATGAGTTTTTTGTTGTTGTTGTTGTTGTTGTTGTTTACTGTATTAGCTTCTCAATTAGAACAGATAAAATAATGTTAGGAAATAATAAACTGAGATATCAAAAACATCTCCATGCTCGTGATTGTCAGAGGGAAATGTTTTTTATTACTTTTCACATTTTTTATACTGTCTACATAATTTGTTAATACCTTTTCAGCAGGTTATTATGCATCATGTTTTATTGATAAACAAAATACTAATGTACATGCAGCTGTCATTCATAATATAGGGATGAAATCCACCATACAGCTTGTGCCCAAATGCTATTTTTAGTACAAAACTGATATTTTTATCATATAGATTATTAAAAGCATATGCACATCTGACATACTGTATACTGGCACATTTTCAATCTTATAGTGTCATACTTTATGGTGTGCTTGCCAGGAACTTCAGGGCACTCTTTATTTTAACCTTACAACAACTGTGATTGACTACAAAAATGGTACAGGATGTTCTCTGAACGGCATTGATTTATCTTACACATGCTGTTCTACAATTTAAAAAAAAACACATCTACACCACACTAAATAAAAGAGAGTAAAATAGTACATCATCCTCTGAACTTGAGTTGTCAGTACAGTAGTCCTAATAGAACTTAAAGAAAGAAACACAAGAACATTTAAAAAATCACCCACGATAGGTGGCTATTCCGCCCAGCAGCGCTTGTCTGGTTCCAAGTAGCTGATTGATGTCATGCACCCCAGCATGTTAACATATGTCATCTCTTTGAAAACTAAAGTCTGATACAGTGAAAGTGCACATAATACATTTTTGGGGTAGTTTTGTACCCTTTCAGCCTTCTGAATTGTACAAAAAAAACATCGATTTCTCACATAACACACAGCTCCTGCTTACTGGCAGAATAGATTGTTGAAAGTTGGGGGTAGCTAGGGGAGAAAAGGTGAATCACTTTTAAAATGATCAATTTAGCCCTGTGTGTGTGTGTATATATACACACACACACACACAGGCTAACTTCACTATAACCAGGTCCAGACGGAATATGCTGCCACATATTTTTGACGAAAATGCGCGGAATTCATTGAAGACCGCGGAAAAATATAAAATATAAAAAATGTAGATTTCATTGGATTCAAATGATGTGTGAAATAAATTATTGCCTAGTGTCACAATGCAAAAGTTAAGAAAAAAAAAACCTACTAACTCAGCCATGCACTGCATAGATCTTAAAAAAAGTAATTCATGCAAATTAACTACATCCGGATTTATATCCTTGATTCATATTGCAGAGTTCGTTGCTATGGAAGCTGTATTTCCGGTCAGCCATGGAAACGATACGGCAGTGATTTGATTTAAAATACAGAGACAGTACTAAAAAATACAGACAGTAGCCAACTAGTGAATGTTACTGAGTGAACTTGAAATACTAGTACTAGTATAGTATACGGTAATTCATTTTGATATTGAATAATTCATACATTTTCAATAACAATTCAGCATAATGAATAATTTTGCCGAGATTATTTTTATTTAAACACTGAAATGCTGAACTCCGGTAGAAATACAAAACAAAACCGTGATGAAGCCAAAAAAAACCACCATGTTTCAACCAAAATCACAGCACGGGATCCAGCTGAACAATTTCCTCTTGATTTTTATGAGGATGGGGGAATGCTTTTTTGCATATTCTGTCAACACCATTGATTATGTACGGAAGCAGACAGTCTCTGAACACCTACAATCCCAAAGTCAACAGAAAACAAGCAGAAAATAACGCAGGTAAGAATATTCAATATATTATTAGTATTACATTTGATTCCGTAGATCGTGTTTAAGTTTTGTGAACTAACTTATCTAACAGCAAAAACAAAAAAAATCATGAATCAGCTATGTCCATTTTCAAGTGTTCAGATTGCACAAGTACGTTTGGGATACCGGTACTGTCAATATACATTTCTATAGGTCAGGCATAAATTATATGTATCTAGTAGGCACCCACAGTAAGTTGCTGTATGAAAACATTGAATGATTTTTTGAGTTCTCCATTATACTAAATTAAATATTAAGTGAGTTGTTTACATTTATTTAAACATGCAAAGTGTATTTATTTTTTTATTCTACTTGATATTGTTTTTAATGGTTTTCACTAATATTAAAATGTTTTTTTTTTTTTTTTTTAAATGTGGTAGCTTCAGAAAGTGTGGGGAAATTATTATAATTATTAATGCTTGTGTGTCCCTGGCATATTAAAATAAAAAGTATTTAGACAGATAGCTATGTATGTATAATATATATTCAAAACCATTTAATACTGAAGCACATTTTAATACTGTTTGTTTCATGAGACTAACTGTACATGTATTGGGGAAAAATCGTGTTGGGGAAAAACACCTTCAGCCATAGAAAGAAAGGAATTCAATCTGGACTGTGTAAAAACACTGGTTGAAGTACTAGAAAAAGCACCCAAATATTCAGAATTCTTGAAAAAATATGCAGAACAAGGAGGGACAGTTCCTGCACCTTCCCATTTACGGACTATCTTCCAGAACTATTTCCACAATACATTCAGGACATAAAGGATGCTGTTAATGGCAAAGACTTGTATGTAATTGTTGATGAAACTACAGATGCTTGTGGCAGATGTACTCTAGCTAATTTGCTTCAGCACACTGGTGAGCGCCCTTTGTCAGCAGATTTGGCATTTTTGGACAAAGTAAATTTCAGCAGTGTCCCAGGCATTGATTCGTTGTTTAAGTGAAAATTTTATTGATTTCAATAAAGTGTGGGCTATTGTTTCAGATTCAGCTAGCTACATGAAGAAGGCATACAATGATATTTTAAAGGGCCTTTTACAAAATTCACAACGTTACGTGCTTTGCCCACCTTTTAAACCTTGTGTTAGAGGTGTTTCCAGAAGTGTTTGGTGAATTTAACTCCCTGTGTTCACTTGTTAAGGTGGTGTTCTGTCAGTCACCACAGCGACGCCACCAACTCAAACAGTTCATGGAAGAACACAACATGATAAGGTGACTGTGTGGTCCAGTGGTTAAAGAAATGGGCTTGTAACCAGGAGGTACCTGGTTCAAATCCCACCTCAGCCACTGACTCATTGTGTGACCCTGAGCAAGTCACTTAACCTCCTTGTGCTCCGTCTTTCCGGTGAGACGTAATTGTAAGTGACTCTGCAGCTAATGCATAGTTCACACACCCTAGTCTCTGTAAGTCACCTTGGGTAAAGGCGTCTGCTAAATAAACAAATAATAATAATAATAATGACACCATTCCTACCTGTGTATGCTGTACAAACACAATGGTGTTCCTGGATCAGTGCTGTTGAGTATCTTGGAGATCACATTTGTATTTTGACTGACTTCATCGGCACTTTAACTAATTCCTCTGCAAGGTGTGTACAGAATATTAAGGATCTTTTAAAAAACAAAGATCTCCTGAAGGTACAAGCTACCTTTGTAGTAGAACACAGTAAAGACATTGTCCAGCTTTTAAAGTCTCTGGAAGCAGCAAGTATCCCAACAGCACATATAATTTCCCAGAAACTAGAAGACTTGAAAATGTTTTTTGAATACTGCCAGTCTGCTAGGGACAGTGATTGGCGCCCCCAAACTACTACATTGCTCAGTGATTTGCCAGAATTTGAAAGCCAGCGTTGTATAGAAGTCTTTCAGTCTGCCATGACAGAATGTTCTCTAAAGCTACAGAATGTTCTTGTGAAACACCCAAGCCTGCATGCCTTTCATGCTATCCAAATTCTAAACCCAGCTTATGTTCTTGGAGCGAGTAAAGAAATAAGCACATATGTGCCCCTATACCCATTCTGAAAAATATTTCAGGAGAAGAATGGCACAGATATGTCACCTTAGCTACTATGGCTAATACTACTCAAGGTGTCAGAGCTGAAGATTGGTGGACTGCACAAAAGGAGAGACTTCCAACATTGACACCAATTGCTTTGGTGTATCTGTGGCTTCCTACTACATCAGTCGATGTAGAGTGACATTTTTCACAATACCACTGTATACTGAGAGAGAATAGAAGAAGTTTTACAGAACAGAATGTGAAAATGATGCTGATAATGAAATTCAACAGCATTTAATAAGTGTAGTACTATAAAGGAGTGGATGATTTTGCGATGTCTTATTTTTTGTGTACATTTGGTTTGATAAAGTAGTTCAGTTTTTCTTCTCAGTTGTAAAATGTAATTTAAATCATTCAGACTGCTCATTTTTGTTACAGAGCATAATCAACAGCAAAATTGCAGTATGTTTAGTGCTATTTTTCTCTATTTAATCAAATTTATTAATTTCCGCAGATTTTCCACAGAATTTAGGTAAAATGGTCCGCAGAATTTGGAAAAATTCCCTGCAGATTCCGTCTGGGCCTAACTATAACAAACCCTTCTTATAACGAACACCCGTTATTAACAATCTCAACAGCAAGAACCAATTTTTTAAATGCAAATTAGCCCTATCAGAACGATCACGTACAGGATCGACCCGGATAGAACAATCTCAGTACTGACTGACACTCTCCAGTGTCGAGTGTGTTATTCTCTCAGTGAAAACAAAGACCATGATTGACTAATTCAAAGATAACGCTAATTCAAAGATGACCTATTGTAGTATGAATCATGCATGACAAATGCAATCCGTCATCTTCACACAAACTGCAACCAGGCAATGGGCATGAACAGCAATACATGCTGGATAGTGTTTTCAAGAGAAAGGATGTGTAATTACTGTATTCAGCATGTAAGTGCACATTCTTTCCTTTTTCATTTCTTTACTGTTTTCTTTTTAACATAGCTGTAGCTTATATGTGGAAACAGGTTTGTTTTGTGTGTTTTTTGGAATTGTTATGTTTGATCAAATGATTGTTTAAAGACGGGCGTTAGATTGAGACTAGCTGCCTGCCTGTTTTCTGTATGTGTCCATCGTTGGTAGTGTCACATGACCCATTTGTTTACTTTCTGTTTTGTGTTTAATAAATCCTGCGCGCCTGTGCCGACGTTTCAACTCCAGGTCATATGTCTCTCTGTCTTGCAATGCGGTTACCCACACATGTGACACGAGTACCTTGTCACAATACTGTTTAAATGTTGATCAACGTGAAGGAATCTTCATAATAAGTACTTTATATTGATGTTCCATTCAAATTTGCTGTTTTGTCATTATTCTGATACGAAAAATGCCAAACCCTATTATAGTGAACACCCTGATATAACGAACATTTCTCCAGGTCCCATGGGGGTTTGTTATAGTGAAGTTAGCCTGTAATATATATATATACACTACTGATCAAAAGTTTTAGAACACCCCCATTTTTCCAGTTTTTATTGAAATTTAAGCAGTTCAAGTCCAGTGAATAACCTGAAATGGTACAAAGGTAAGCGGTAAACTGCCAGAGGTTAAAAAAAAAATTTAGGTTACCAAAAACTGAAAAATAATGTACATTTCAGAGTTATACAAAAAGGCCTTTTTCAGGGAACAAGTAATGGGTTAACAACTTACAGCTGTTCTGCAGCAATGGAAGTAAATTAAGCCTTGAAAGTTGATGCTAACAATTCCTACAGGTGTCCCAACTTTTGTTGATTACTTACAAACCCTCTGTCTGTATAAAAGCAGTGTTGGAACAGACTGTGTTACTACACCCTCTTAAGCATTATTTGGACAGTATTGTACTGCAGGAAGTAGTATATTGCTATCATAATGGCGAGAAAAAGGCAATTAACAAAGGAAGACAGACAGACCATTATAACCCTTAAAAGTGTAGGTCTTTCCTTTAGAGAAATTGCAAAGAAAGCCAAGGTGTCAGTGAGTACAGTTTCCTACACCATCAAAAGGCACTTGGAAACTGGAGGAAACTCTGACAGGAAGAGGTCTGGCAGACCCAAAGCCACAACAGAATCAGAAGACAAGTTTCTGAGAGTCAACAGCTTGCGTGATAGGCGGCTCACAGGACAACAGCTTCAAGCACAGCTTAACACTGGTCGAAGTAAGCAAGTCTCAGTTTCAACTGTGAAGAGAAGACTTTGAGCTGCAGGTTTGACAGGTCGAGTGGCAGTAAGAAAGCCATTGCTAAGATGGCAAAATAAGAAAAAGAGGCTTGCCTGGGCCATGAAGCACCGCCAGTGGACTTCTGAAGACTGGAAGAAGGTCTTATGGACCGATGAATCAAAATTTGAAATCTTCGGTTCATCACGCAGGGTTTTTGTACGCCGTTGAGTCGGCGAAAGGATGGTTCCTCGGTGTGTGACACCAACTGTCAAACATGGAGGAGGAAGCGTGATGGTCTGGGGCTCTTTTGCTGGATCCAGAGTCGGCGACTTGCACAGAGTGAGTGGCACCCTGAACCAAAACGGCTACCACAGCATTTTGCAGCGCCATGCAATACCCTCTGGTATACGCCTAGTTGGTCAGGGGTTCATCCTACAGCAAGATAATGGCCCAAAACATACCTCCAGGCTATGTCAGAACTACCTTAGAAGAAAAGAACAAGACGGTAGGCTTCAAATCATGGAATGGCCAGCACAGTCTCCAGACTTAAACCCCATCGAGCTGGTTTGGGATGAACTGGACAGAAGGGTGAAAGCAAAGCAACCTACAAGTGCAACACATTTGTGGGAACTTCTGCAACAGTGTTGGGAAGAACTTTCCGAACAATATTTGATTTCCATTGTAGAAAGAATGCCACGGGTATGTTCAGCTGTTATATCTGCAAAAGGTGGCTACTTTGATGAGTCAAAAATTTAGATTAAATTTTGTTAAACAAAACGATTCCTTGATTTCTTTTTTATCTCCAATTGTTTATTTGTTCTATGCTTTAATTTCAGAGTACATAGAGACATTAAACTGCGTAAATTTCAATAAAAACTGGAAAAATGGAGGTGTTCTAAAACTTTTGACCGGTAGTGTATATATATATATATATATATATATATATATATATATATATATATATATATATATACACTACCGTTCAAAAGTTTGGGGTGACTTAGAAATTTCCTTGTTTTCCATGAAAACAAACATGAAATGAGTTTGAATAGGAAATATAGCAAAATGAATAGGAAATATAGTCATTGACAAGGTTAGAAATAATGATTTTTAATTGAAATAATAATTGTGTCCTTCAAACTTTGCTTTCGTCAAAGAATCCTCCATTTGCAGCAATTACAGCCTTGCAGACCTTTGGCATTCTAGTTGTCAATTTGTTGAGGTAATCTGAAAAGATTTTACCCCATGCTTCCTGAAGCACCTCCCACAAGTTGGATTGGCTTGATGGGCACTTCTTACGTACCATACGGTCAAGCTGCTCCCACAACAGCTCAATAGGGTTGAGATCCGGTGACTGTGCTGGCCACTCCATTATAGACAGAATACCAGCTGACTGCTTCTTCCCTAAATAGTTCTTGCATAGTTTGGAGCTGTGCTTTGGGTCATTGTCCTGTTGTAGGAGGAAATTGGCTCCAATCAAGCGCCGTTCACAGGGTATGCCATGGCGTTGCAAAATGGAGTGATAGCCTTCCTTCTTCAAGATCCCTTTACCCTGTACAAATCTCCCACTTTACCACCACCAAAGCACCCCCAGACCATCACATTGCCTCCACCATGCTTGACAGATGGTGTCAAGCACTCCTCCAGCATCTTTTCATTTGGTCTGCGTCTCACGAATGTTCTTCTTTGTGATCCGAACACCTCAAACTTAGATTTGTCTGTCCATAACACTTTTTTCCAATCTTCCTCTGTCCAGTGTCTGTGTTCTTTTGCCCATCTTAATCTTTTTCTTTTTATTGGCCAGTCTGAGATATGGCTTTTCTTTGCAACTCTGCCTAGAAGGCCAGCATCCCGGAGTCGCCTCTTCACTGTTGACGTTGAGACTGGTGTTTTGCGGGTACTATTTAATGAAGCTGCCAGTTGAGGACCTGTGAGGCGTCTGTTTCTCAAACTAGACACTCTAATGTATTTGTCCTCTTGCTCAGTTGTGCACCGGGCCTCCACTCCTCTTTCTATTCTGGTTAGAGCCAGTTTGCGCTGTTCTGTGAAGGGAGTAGTACACAGCGTTGTACGAGATCTTCAGTTTCTTGGCAATTTCTCGCATGGAATAGCCTTCATTTCTCAGAACAAGAATAGACTGACGAGTTTCAGAAGAAAGTTCTTTGTTTGTGGCCATTTTGAGCCTGTAATCGAACCCACAATTGCTGATGCTCCAGATACTCAGCTAGTCTAAAGGCGGCCAGTTTTATTGCTTCTTTAATCAGCACAATAGTTTTCAGCTGTGCTACCATAATTGCAAAAGGGTTTTCTAATGATCAATTAGCCTTTTAAAATGATAAACTTGGATTAGCAAACACAACGTGCCATTCGAACACAGGACTGATGGTTGCTGATAATGGGCCTCTGTACGCCTATGTAGATATTCCATTACAAATCAGCCGTTTCCAGCTACAATAGTCATTTACAACATTAACAATGTCTACACTGTATTTCTGATCAATTTGATGTTATTTTAATGGATAAAAAATTTGCTTTTCTTTCGAAAACAAGGAAATTTCTAAGTGACCCCAAACTTTTGAACGGTAGTGTATATATACTGTATATATATATATATATATATATATATATATATATATATATATATATACTGTATATAAATATCATATGGGAGATACTGAAATTGAAGAAGGGAACTATGAAAAAGACCTAGGAGTTTATGTTGACCCAGAAATGTCTTCCTCTAGACAATGTGGGGAAGCTATAAAAAAGGCCAACAAGATGCTCGGATATATTGTGAGAAGTGTTGAATTTAAATCAAGGGAAGTAATGTTAAAACTTTACAATGCATTAGTAAGACCTCACCTAGAATATTATGTTCAGTTCTGGTCACCTCGTTACAAAAAGGATATTGCTGCTCTAGAAAGAGTGCAAAGAAGAGCAACCAGAATTATCCCGGGTTTAAAAGGCATGTCATATGCAGACAGGCTAAAAGAATTGAATCTATTCAGTCTTGAACAAAGAAAACAACGCAGCGATCTGATTCAAACATTCAAAATCCTAAAAATGTGAAAAAAATTCAAGGGGGTGTAGACTTTCTAAAGGCACTGTATTGTGTGCACTTTGAGTTTTGATTTATCCACTGATTTGTAAATGTAGTTATTGTATTTTACTTTTCTTTGATCACAGTCGTTTCGGATTTGCTTGTTTGTTGTTTATGTACACGCCCTGCAACGAATTGAGGAATTGCCCGCACCTGAACTTGATGATTGCCGACCAACACACTAGTTTAAAAAGGACATGATTTTAGAGGAAAACAACAGATACAGATATACACATACAGAGAGGGGGAACCAGAAAGAGGAACTAGGGGTGAAACGAAAACGAGGAAGAGACAACTGAAAACTGAACCTGACTGCGGAGCCGCGACAGACACATACAGTGAGACACAGACAGAGAGGGGGAACCAGGAAGAGGAACCAGGGGTGAAACGGGAACGAGGAAGAGACAACTGGGAATGAACCAGTCAAGCACAGTTGCGGTTTTATTTTCTTATTCTTTTAGCTACAGATGCGGACGCACTTGATTGGCAGCGGAGCTTCTGCAGTGCCAAGCAGACAAAGGAGCAGACAGACCCAAGATTCTAGTGCTGCAGAGAGGCTACATGATGCTGCCAAAGGGAGTTGGTCTGGATTAATCCCGCCACTCCTTTGCAAAAGATAAGTGCTTTATTTTAAAAGACTTAACTGTAGATATTTTAAACTGACTGTTTTGCCGGATTTTATTCATTGACTTTTACATGTGCACTGTCTGCCTCTTTAGCACTCCACTGGCCTTTTATTTTGTTATAGTTATCCTGCTGCTGGTTATTGCTCCTTGCACTCAGACTGGATTGCCGAAAAGGATATTTTACAGTTGAAAGGAAAGATCAGAATAAAGGAAGGGCTGGGGCTGGGATTTGTATTGTATTTTTAACAGAAACATTCTAAACTGACCATCATGACCACTGTAAAGAAAATAACATCTCAGTGTTTCAAAAACATAACCCAATTTGGTAATCATCTGGATTCTGGAGCAACCATCTTCGTCATCAAGCTGGCAAAATCCACCTGGCCCAAGACCAGATTAACCAACCACTGCATTTTCATTAGAAAATGTTTGAAAGAAAACATATTCCAAGAGGCTTCAAAATAAATTTCAACCCCAACCGAGACAACATAAGATACTACAGGTCAGTACAATCTACAATTTTAAAATGTAGTAAGAAAATAATGAAACAAACAATAACAATGTATCAAGAAAAAATTGAAAGACTTACTAAAGAAATGGAAACGTTTAAAACAACCTTAAAAAAATCATTTTGGAAACAATGTTTTACAATGCACGTTGTCTTATCCATGAGCTGAATGCTGATATCTATGACTACATGAACAAAACTAAAATTATTAAATGGACTGCACTTACCACTGCCAAGCAGGAAATAACTTCCAACACTGTTCAGAAAATAATATCTCGAAAATACTTTGTACTAGTTTGTACTAATTTTAATAAGTACAAACCCACCAAATGGACACCTGGACACCCCCTTCAGGTGAATTTCAAGCACTAGATTTTTTTTTTTATAAACAAATGTGAAAGAGAAATGTAATAAATCAATTTTAACATACCTACAAAACATCTTAATCAATCTAAAGAACAGACTGTGCTACAGAACTTACAAAAGCGAGATGACATTATAATGAAACAGCTGACAAAGGAGGAGCTGTAGTTGTCTGGAGTAAAGACCTTTACATAAAAGAAGCTCGGCAACAACTCTCTGATACCATCTTCTACACAAATATTGATAACGATATCACTCCGAAATTACAAGACACTGTGATTTCCGCTATTGATAACGCCATCCTATAAAACCTGTTACCAGCATCTGCATGGAACCTAATTGTAGAAAACCCTTGCTGCAGTCGTTTCTATTTACTTCCTAAAATCCACAAACAAAACAATCCAGGTCGTCCCATAGTATCAGCCTGTTCCTGTTCCACTGAACTAATCTCCAAATCACTGCCTACATATGTAAAGGACTCTGCACATTTTCTATAAATATTGGACAATTTCAAAGAACACTATCACTGTGATAATCCTATTCTGTTTACACAGGACATTAAAAACTTCTACACTCCAACAGTGACAAGATTTCCATTACATGAGAGTAGATGTTAAAACTTCATGCTGATTTGAACTTGGCTCTCGCCAAGATAAGCACCAACTAAGATGTAGCTTCACAGTAAACTAATGTGATCCATATGTGTTTCCATCCATTTGCGCTTCCTTCCATACGATGATGTAGATATCCTTCTGTCTGGTGTTGATGGCTGAAGGGTAATGCTGGCTCCAGGAATCAGCTTATTGCCTCCCTAGTGCATCAGCACACACAACGGCTGCGATGCTGGCTCCGGGGATCAACCATAGTGCGGTCTCCCCAGCGCATCAGCATGACAACCGTCTGGATTGAGCTAAGTAGGGTACATCTCTGGGGTCTTCAAGTGGGCACCTTCCATCCTTGGTGTTTCGTCGACTAGCCCACGACACCTCAAGAGGGCTCGACGGTGATGCTGGCGTCCCAGCATCACCCCCCTCCGTCCCCCACTCAGTTCAGCCCAGCTTATTTACCCGTACATCAGCGTTTCTTTCTTTCTATTGTGCTTGAGATCCCCAGCCAGAATCTTTCCGTCTCAACCACAGCCAGTTGCTGCCCCTCTCTGCTGCTTCAGATAAGTTCTTCACTGTGCGATGCAACTCTTGGCCACTGAATCCGACGTCTCTGAGAAACCGGGTTGTAGAGTATGCCACAAATCCTCGACAACCCACTTCCACTGGGTAAACCCGGACTCTCCATCCTCGCTGTTCTGCTTCAGTGGCTAGTTGAGCATACCGCATCAACAGTGCTAAATCCTGTGTTTCATGTTTAGACAAAAAGCATGTTTTACATACCAATAAAAAACACACAGTGAACAGAATTCCTCTAGTCCTCACTTACCATCCCACCAACACAGAAGTACAGAAAATTGTGCAAAGAAATTTTAAAATTCTACAGCAAGATCCATCTACAGCACCTATTTTTAAAATTCCTCCACTAATGTCCTATAGAAGAAGCAAGAACCTAAAAGAATACGACGATCCAAAACACTGACTGATTACCCCAGCTCCCGCTGAGGTGGGCACCCGTTCTGCTGTGCGCAGTCCTGCCGAATCAGCGGTCCGAGAAGTTTGTACAGAGCAATACCCACTCGCTTCTGCAGCGGCACAGGTGTACGGACATGTATTGGTGACGGCACCATGTCCACCCGTACAAGTTCCACCAGTTGGTCAAACGCAGCTCGGATGACCCGAAATGTTTCAATCCATTGTTTGACAGAGAAAGACTAGTGAAGCACAACCTCCTCCCACCAAACAGAGGGACGATGATGCGCCCGCATTCATCTTTCCTGCCGATGCACAAATAAAGGTCTGTACATCGGGACGAAGTGGTTGAGGGTGTCTGCTGGAAAGAAAGCTCTAGATAAGAGAGCAATAGATGCATGATTCCTTTCCTGCAAACCCATTGCATGGAACTGAAGGAGTTCTTCCCATACAAGACTTACTCTAGCCAGTGTTTGTCTGTGTCTTCTCTATCCGTCCATTTTTGTCACAACTACGTTGTAAGTAGGCCTATGATTTTATATGCCCTTATAACTAATTAGCAAATACACACAAATTATGTATTTATTATATTAACAGCGTTTGTGTAAGTTTCCACATTTTCTGCATAATTAATTTTAATATTTCAACTAAGTACCTGTGTTTGAAACCAACACATCATGAGTTGTTTTTAATATATTTGTTCCACATTAACACACATTTGTGATTATTGAACGCATAATACTTTTGTTTAGCACATTAACAGTTACACAGTTGGCTAAGACTAATATATATGGGTGTGTGAAAGGACATCAGTAGCCTAAGAAGCATAAGAAAAGCAGTAATGGGAATTGGTGAGTGCTGTCGGTTTTTGTACACGTGCTACTTCTACCATTTCTAGAACAACTCATTCTAAACAATAATAGTAATAACTATTATTATTTTCTTCTTCTTGGCAGCATGAACCATTTTAACTGCAAGGCCTTTGCATTCTAGACAGATGGGGGGTAACTTTCTCTTCATCTCTGCCTAGCGCGTACAGCCTCATGTAAACCTCTATGCATTATTTGAACGATATCATCTCTTTTCAGCGCGTTTGGTGATATTTAAATAAACCCTCCCATTATTTTATTATTAATGAGGTCGTTTGCATTTGGACGACTAAATTCTCTCTCTAAAATAAACTCTCATGTAAACGTGGAAGCAGAACTGTCATGACCATAAAGTGTGAGAGATCTGTTGTCACGCTTTTCAGTTTTTGCTTGTAAACTGCCCCATAGATGTCTCTTTGATAGAAACAGTTTACTTTATTTGAAGTCTTCCCAGTGATGATGGGAATGTAGAGATAGAAGCTCTGCTAACAAGATTTAAGTTTTTGCAGGTATCAGGCTTTTAAAGACACACCTGTGGTGGCTTTAACAGACTCACTGAGAGCAGAAACTGATCCAGGACTGATAGCTACTGGAAGCAGGCTGATCTTTGGGATGCAAATTGAACATTTGTGAAACTGCATGTGTGTTAAAATGTTGTAATAACTGTACTGTGTTTTAATGAATATAAATCCAGCAGAAATACTAAACAAACTGTTAAAACACGCTATTCATACAAAAAGTTACAACATGCTCTGTATTAATCTATAGTTATTCTAGAGCATTCTATATTCCTGTTTAGTCTATTATAACCTTGAGCAGAAAGGCAGACGTGAGCATCAAGTTTGTTATTTAGAGAAGTAAGCTTGATCTGAAAGTAGTGTTTAAGCTAAACACAGATATTCTAGAATAATTCAAACAGAAGTCTATTATAAGTTTGAAACTAAGAGAATATAGTGCAGAAATTAACTTTCAAAGTTAGTCAAAGCAGAATAGTACCAGTCTGTGTCAGGCATATAGTAGGATCTGCTAAAGAGAAGGTCATTAATCTTGGTAACCTTTGCTTGCTTGCAGTACCAGACGGGGGGTAATAAAGGAAATAACTTTTTGGCAACTCATGCGAGTTTCAATGTTTGGGGGGTTTGAAATCCAAGGTTGCTATAATGAGTGATCTTTTACATATAAGAAATACCTTCTGGTACCAAGAAAGAATAACATCAGCTCAAAAGTTCACCTTACATATTTCAGAGATGTAGGAGAGATGGACTAGGGATGATGGCTAATTATTTTTATGGAGGGAGTTGCCGGGTGTTTTGAGAATGTTGTTGACTTGAGAGACTGGAGCTGTTAAGGCTGATTAATGTTTAAGACTTAATTGAAACTTCTGATGTAAGAAGCGAGGCAAAAAACTCTATAAAAACCAAGGTAAAATCTTAGTCAAGTGTCACTCAACTTGCTAACTATAAGCTGATGTGATCCATGCTCTGAAGATCTCTGATCGAGCTGATTGTTGTTGGTGTTCAGAAGTCTTTGTCTTTGAAGACAGTTCCTGTCCTTACCTTATATTCTACACTTCCATATATAAGTTGGGAGGTAAGAACTATTTGGAATCTATATATCTCTTATATTGATGCATTGCTATAAGGTATATGACTTATGTTTTAGTCTATGAGAATGATATATTGGATGTTTTAGGACTTAGAGGTGGGCGTCTTTAGTTTTATGCATGCGTAGCCTTAGGGCAAAACATGTTGTAACCATAAATGTATTGAAGTATTAATGCTAACACCTGTTAAGGCACTGGACCTCCCAGATTGTCTGTCAGCTGGGATTCAACGTAGTCTGTAACTACTCAATCCATATTTTAGCAGTTAATAAACCGACGGGGTACTAATACTACTCTGATTCGTTAAAACTTCAAATCAAATGAGTCTACAGTATGTGAATTTCTTCATTATTAAAAGTCATCTGGATACGTTGCAAACCCAGTGCACGAACGATCCACTTACAGGAGTCTGAAACATCTTTATGTCCTACTGAACGTCTCCCCTGAGTTTAAGAGTGGGCATAGAGTATATATATATATATATATATATATATATATATATATATATATATATATATATATATATATATATATATATATAGATATATATATATATATAAATAAAAGAGTTGTGCAAACCCGACATTATCAACCTTCATTTTTCATTTTTGTAGAGTGCAGTTCTACCTTCTCTGAAATATATAAAAATTTAGCCAGTAGTCAGTTTAAAAAAATTGTGCATTTGTGTGTGTATAATTCATTAGTTTCCAGCACTGTATTTGATAACTGAATTATTTACAGTATCCTGCTTATTACTTTCTACAGTACAGTATTGAAAAAATACATTTCTATTTTTTTTTTTCAACTTCAGGGATTTGCTCCTGTTGAGTTGCAGAATAGATTGCTAAGAGGTGCAGGAGGGCTGGGAGTAATCTAGAAAAGCTGTATTTATTTAGCCTTCCAGATCATTCATATGTAAGCAATAAGGCACAACAGGATGTGGGATATTAAAGAGTATATCCCACATCCTGTCGTGCCTTATTGCGCTTATAAAATGGATCAACCAACATTACAAAAAAAAAAAAAAAGAAACGTAAAGACATGTTTTAATTAACAAAAAAGTCATTTTTATTAAATAACCATTAATAAAAGTGCAGTTTTGATTTGTTACACTTCTTGTAATTCTTGGTTTATTCATTACATTTTAAAGTAAAATATTACTGTCCATTTTCGACATGACACAGCACAAATGAGTCTGCCTTTATTAAAAATGGTCAGTTCTCTGTTTAAATATATGCAACCACATACAGTGGTTCAGGCGCTGTTGAGTTATGATGGTCCTCAAGTAGTTCTTGATGCGTCTTAGAGTGCGTTTAATGCCAACGCTAAACAAGGTTTGTTGCGCCTGCCTTTGCCTCTTTGCTACTGGACCATATTTCAGTTATCAGTAACAACATGTCATGTATGAAATTATGTAATTACCCACAGTTTATAAAATGTAATGATCAACCCGATTACATTTTTTTTAAAATTTGTTGTTTCAGGCATTTAATATTGAAATTAGTACAGAAAGAATGAAATGAAAAATAAGCTTAGGGGTGCATAATAATTTTAATGCTTGAAAAACCCTGGAAGTCGCCATGGATAAGGCGCCATAATATTCATATTAATGATGACTTACTTAGCAAAGAAAAAAAAAACTAAGGAACTCTGCGGGGACAGTTACTACTTAAAACTGCTTTTGTGACACAGTATCTTATCTGCAGTGACAGTAACTTGATTAATAAATTAGGCTCATAACATCTTCTGAAATATCACCCAAAAAGAAAAATATATGTTATATTACGGTCATTTAAAATTAAACATTCTCAGAGCTATTTACTATTCGTCTGCAAGGGGCTTACATGTAGGCTAATGCGCGTTAGTATTCTAAATATTCTCCTCTTAAGAAAAATAGTAAAATACATACCTTAGCTCTTCATTGAACTGTTGCCAGGCAACCATCTTCAAGAAGACTTCCTTGCAAGTGAAAAAAGGCGTGTTGTGATTTCCGGTCTCGTTACACCGCTCTCATTGGTTGTTCTTAAGTTGTGCATCAACACATTACCGTTATTTCCCTGGGACTAGCAAAATGAATAATTGTGATGCTAATTTCTGTGGCGCCCAAAGGATTTTGTTTCCTGTGATTATTGGGTGGGTGGGTGGGTGGGTGGGGGGTTGAGAAAAATGGCTTTATGCAGTTTACAAATATGAGAACACTGTAAGAATATTCATGAAATTTAAAGACCTGCTTGGTAATTGCAGTAATCTTAAATAATATATTCCTCTTTTATGTTTTATTTGCTTTGTATCATTTTCTGTTCCAGTCATCACATCCTGTGACCTTTTAAAACTTAGAAGTTTAAAGCACCCAAGTGGCCTTATTAGAGCTTCTACAGTGATGTTTACCTCCATGTGCATATGATACATCAGAGTATACTCATTAACCTGTCCCCCTACAACAGTGACTAGTAAATCAGAAAAACATCAATAAGAAATACCACCTCAGCCAATGACTCATTGTGTGACCCTGAGCAAGTCACTTAACCTCCTTGTGCTCCGTCTTTTGGGTGAGACGTAATTGTAAGTGACTCTGCAGCTGATGCATAGTTCACACACCCTAGTCTCTGTAAGTCGCCTTGGATAAAGGCATCTGCTAAATAAAAATAAACACTACAACAACATTTCTAACATCCCCTTCAGGCAGAGGTTCTCTTTCAAATTGGGTGACTGTGTGACACATGGTCACTTGCTCCAAGGACTATTTAATTTAATCTAGTGGTATTTTAACAACATAGACAATAGGTTAGTTTAATAGCAAATACTTTTTTTAATAAATGAAAATACATCTTACTGTCCAAGAGATGGAATAATGTGCCTCTTTTGAGGATTGCAGAACTCACAGGTCAGATTTTATTTTACACGTTTCACCCATTGTAACTCGACTGCATTTAATTAGTCTTTTCTTTTCCTTTAGAGATGTAGCTCATAGATTTTTACTAATTCAATATTGGGCAAAGCTGTAAAATAAAAGCAAGGTGGATCGATAGCATAAGGCAAAGATGACTTACGGTGGTACCTTGAATGATACTTTCATACTGTTAACAGCCTCAATCAGTGATGGACGGCCTGTGATGATGTAAAACTCAATTTTTGGTCCACTGTTTATGTAGCACAGTAGAAGTTAGCCTGATGAAATTACAATTATTCTTTACAAATGTAGATGCCACAATGAGTTTGTAAAAATTGTATTATTCAGCATTGTATTCAGTAAGTTTAAGGTACAGTAAAGTGACAAATTTGAACACAGCAACAGATGCATTGTCAGTGAGAGACCTACATTATTGTATCATAATATAAATTGATCAACTGTACACCGTGCCGCTTATTTTGTCAGCTGTTATGCCATCTAATGCAAAAACAAATTTTGTCCTATAAAAACAATTGTTATAGTTCCAGAAACATTTACAACCAGTGCTCCAGATAAGGTTTTGGATCACTGAGTAATTTAGCCTGCTCTCCAATTTAGACTATGGGCCCGGTTTTGATAACACGGCAGGACAATGCTCAGAATGCTCAGAATCTGTCCCACGGCACAGGTACTATATATATATATATATATATATATATATATATATATATATATATATATATATATATATATGTTTTGTTTGCCTTTTCTCCCCAACACCTCTGTCACATCAACAGCCCTAGAAGAGAAGAACAAAGGGAGAATGAGGCGACAGGTCAACAACAGGACAATGATGTCAGGCAAGCAGTTATCTTGCCCAAAATCTAGCAGTGCCACCAAGTACTACAAGGAGTTGGTGACAGCTCCTCACTTCTGGCACCGACTCTGCATCATTATGGAGAACTCTGATGCCCTTAAGCCATTCCTTCGGTTGCAACATATGTATGTGTGTGCGTGTGTAATTTATTTTTATTGTTACGAAGACTACATTTCAATTTAATTTAAAAAAAAAACATTCCTCCTAACATCTAGCATATTTTTGTTGTTGTTGTCTTATGCAAGGAAATCAGTTATATAATTCGGGGTATTACATAAAACTAGACAAAAAGCAATTAAAAAATAATTAGATTTTGCTAATAGTAAGGACCCTTAAACTACATTGTAGTCAATAATACATACCTTACATGCCATGCCCATCAATGGATGGTTTTAGAGTGAGCCCAAGCATTTACAAAGATGTGTCCTCTTTCCGCAAAAACAAAAAAAAAGAAAATGAGCATGCGTAACACAATGTCTACTACAGTACACAATTTAAATCTGTACATATAAAAAAGGCACTCCCTGATCTGTCTCGCAGCAGTGGCAACTGGAGCATCTCCCAGTGGAATATGAAGAACATTCTCATGTTCCCCAAAGGCTTGTGCCATCTGCAAGGTCAATACAACATCCATTTCGTATGGCAATATTGTGAAAAACAACATAACCTGAGGACTGTATTGTAGTGTACTACTTGACCAATCCAAACATCTGAAACACATTTTTAACATTCCAAATGTACTCTCAATGTGACAGATCGAGCAGAGGTGATGGCTTTATACCTGTGTTCAGCAGGAGAACTTGTGTTGCAAAACTGTGCCACAAGCCATGAATACATTGCCCTGCACGCTTCACTAAAGCTGCAGAAACTTCATGTACTGCACCGCTTACAGCCAACTGGCTAATACCTGCAGTAGCACCTACAGTCCTCTCGAAGGAACCAGTGGCAAAAAAAACTTGCAGCCGTATCTTCCTGTATCTCAGCAGTAACTGGCAGATATCAGATATAATTTTCTTTTTAGTCAGAGACGATATATGCATTCGCTGTACGATAGGCGTAAAAAAGAGACATGGGTTCAGAATGTGTCACCACTTAGAGCTAGACTATGACACCTGGTGGAGAAACTACAGGCACCAGGTCCCGGTAAAATACGGGAGGGAAAACTACTTCCGACACTTCAAATACTGTATAAAATATTCTAGGATTCTTAATTACACCATTAATGTTTTCCTTTTCCTTTCAGATTCGTCTATCTAGGTTCTCACCATGGGCTTTGATCAGGACAACACAGGTGTGTATTTTATAAAAACAGTATTTTTATTAAATATAAAAACGGAACTACACTTTAAAAAAAATGAATAATAAAACTTACATGCAGAGGGAATTAGAAAGAGCAGAGAGAAGAAAGAAAAAAATACAAAGGCTGAAAATGATAAAATAAAGATATTTAAAAAAAACTAAAACAAACTAAACAAAACAAAAACAATTTCCAATTGCTGCTGGTATGCAGCCAATCCTTCAAGGTTTTAAAAAAAAATGCTGATCTTCTGCACTGCCGTTGTTTAAAAGACAAAACACTGCAACCAACCCATGTGGCACTGTAGTCTGCTTTCAGCAGTGGGGGTTTAAACAGGGAAGTAGCCTTGGTTTTTGAAGTTGTGGTAAACTGTAGAGTAGGAAAGCAGTGTTGATCCTAGTAGTCTAGTGTTCCCGGCACACCTGCCTGGCACAAACGCGCTGGAAGATGGAAAAAAACAAACAAAAAAATAAACACGTCCACAGAAAAATCCAAAGTGTTTGTAATATAAAAAATCCACAGCAAAATAATCCAAAGTGTTTGTAATAAAAAAAAATCCACAGCAAAGTAATCCAAAAGGACCAGTCAGTGCATCACAAAAAAGTATCAAAACAAACAAAAAAACTTTGTAGAAAATGCAAACAGTCACACAAAAAAAAGAAGACAAAAAAAAAAATCCAGCAACAATAATTTAGTCTTCCAATAACAGCGCTCCTGCTGCTTTCAGGTTATCAGGTTCTATCTGCTTTCCAATTTAAATAGCACACCCGCTTGTTCCCTGTTTTCTTCTTACCCCATTCTTTTCTTTTGTTCTGTCTCTGTCTTCTTTCTTTTGTTATGTTGCGTTCTGCCTTAGTTCAGTCGGGCTCTCTGCATTCCAGCTCTGTCCGTGTCCCGCTGGACTATCTTTCCCTCTGTGACAAAAACTCTCCTTCTTCTCTCCCTTCAGCAGGAATGCTTATGCATATTCCATTCTCTCTAAAAACAAACAAACACACAATTAATAAATATTTGATTTATAAAATATAAATATAAATATGTAAATATACAGCAGTCTGTGCGTATTGGAACATCTCCTAAGAGCACACTTCGGCTAAGAGAACTACCGTGTGGTGAAATTGAATTTGGCCATTGTAAATGCTCAGCCTAAAGGAACTTCACTTAAAAGAACACCTTTTTTTCACCGATAGCGAGTCGTTCACAACTGATACAGTACCTTTTTGTAACCCGATAATTCATCATCCTCAAACTTAAATTCAGAATCTTTTCAAAACAGCCTTGTCAACGCGAGAGTGCCTTAAGGCACACTGATTGGTTTATTCAATCTTTCCAGAATGTATTCTGATTTCCACGAGTGCACCTCATCGCTACAAAATGGCATGTAAACAAATGCTGAAACTCGCCACTGTTTCTCTTGCTACAATTGTTGGAGCTCTTGAAAAAAACTGAATCAGACACAAGTCGTCGAGTAATTTGGTTTTTCCTGTTCTGGTGAATTGCTTCACCATTCTGTTAAATAATTTTGGCCATGTCTTGAATACTGTACATAATTCATTCTTAATGAATCTAGAGCTGCTGCTGCATTTTTAACGAGTGTAGGGGTGCTGTGTTAATTTAGTTTGACAGTTTATTAACGTTATTTTGTCTGTTGCTTTTCTTTTATTTATTCTGTTTATTTCATATGTTGAGGCATGTGCATCATGACAAGCAATACATATTTATTTATTCATGTTGTGTCTGGTGGTCAACTCTGTCTAAGAGAACACTTCGGCTAAGAGAACACTTCTATTGCTTCCCGAGGGGAGTTCTCTTAGCCGGAGACTGCTGTACTTACATTTTGTCTTTACGTTCCTCTTTTCTTGTTTCTCCACGTTTCACTTCCTTCTACCCCTGGCGTCGATGACTGCGCTCCCATTAAGCCTGCTTGAGATGTCTCTTCCAAAATGCAAACGCAGCACCCAGCGCCGGCTTTGCGCAGCATCAAAATCACTTCACAACGAAATGTTAACGACACAACGCCTCATAAGTTATGACAACACTGGCGCTAACGCTAGGCCTAAAAGATATCTCACGGCATGGCTTCAAAATCGCAATCCAGCTCACAAGTAGTGCCCAAAACAACTTTTGTGCTTGCGACACTATGTGAGTAAAATAAATTTTGGGTGAGTAAAATGCAACATTACCTTGAAGTCATGATGACTGTCAATAAATACTGTACATACTTGTGGCACGATGGCTTGCAGGTGATGTCAGGCCAGGGAGGAGACAGACACAGTACTGGGGTATGAAAGAGCTGTTGCACAAGTTTAGACAAACAAAACACTTTGTAAAACAAAACGGTATGATGGCCAAAACAGACAGACAAACAGACACTGAACAAAACAAGTATCGTGCTGGTGTATACCGCTTAGCAATTGTTTTCTTTGCTGTGCTGTGGCTCGCTGGGTAATCAATCACCAATTTTTGCAATCACCATGCCCACATACAAATACACACTTTACTCACGTGCACGTGAATGATTGTGCAATCCCTGTGCCTAAATACAAATATACATTTTAAATCACCCGTACTACATAACCCACAATCCGTGCACCACTACATACATACATATAATATAAAATACGCACAGGGGCAGGGGTACCCAGCCACAATACTTTAATGCTAACTTTTTACATTTTAACTGTCATTTTGCTTTGAACTACTGTACAAAAACTTGGTCTTACAATAAACCCCAAAAAAACAATTCTTCGTAATTGCTTTATTGACCACATATGTCTGTGAAGCAAATTAACAGAGAAACATCAAACATGTTTTTAAATTCCAACACTACAGATTGAATATCCTAAACAAAAGGCCTGCATGGACATACTATATATTTATAAAGAATTGATAATATTGTATTCCTTATTGATCGCCTTACTTTAGCAAAATAAAGCACCCTCTCTCCAAACACAGAATATTGTATTCATTATTTTCCAAAAATGTGGTTGACAGATAGGTCCAGTCGGTTATTCACCAGTCACTAACATGCAGCCGGTGGATTCAGTCGTACATTTTTTTTTTATTGAAAACCCAGAGTTGTTGGTCATGTGTTTCTGGCAATTCCCAGGCAGGCTACAATTAGCTGTCCCAGTCTCTAGCAGTATATTCAGAATTGACCATTGAGACGCCAGGAACCAATGAAGTACAAGAAGCTTGATAACATGCAAACTGTGCAGCAAAATTGCTATGCGTATTTGTTAGGAATTCCATTTATATATCATACATAATTAATATTTTTGTAATGCATAAAACACCCTTTGCGCAGCTTATCTTGAGCGCTGCTTACAACCATTTGCCACCTATTGCATAGAATCTTTCCTGTTTTCTAGTTATATTGTAAAGATCTGTGCATTTGTGTTTATGTACTGTATTCCCTGCTGTCTGTTTGTGTTTACATGATGTGTGTTATTCCCTCCCCACTGTATCCAGCCACTGCTTTGTGACCTTTTGTGTGTGGATTCCTGTGTATAATGTAACCCGCTGCCTAGTTGTCTTCCCTGGGCCATTCCCTGTTGGTTGTTATCTGTTTGTCCTGATTGGTTGTTGTTGTCTGTGTCCATTGGTCCTGATGTGTGGCTGAGGACCAATGGGATGTGTGTCAGCTCTGGTACCCTGATCTGCATAAGGGGCGGAGCTGAAGGCATAAGAAGGCGTTGCGACACCAAATGTGTGTGTTGTTGCTGAATCAATAAATTAATGCAGTGAAGCTGACAGAGCAGTGGTCTCGAAGTGAATGCTGAAATAGAATAAAATAAAAATAATATATAGGAAGACATAAATGAAAAAAGCTCTCAGTGTACATTACATACTATCATGAAACAGGGTGAGTATATAAAAAGACGTAAATTGACATACAAGACCATTTCCATTAATCTCTTTTTAACAATGTGGCCTAATGGCAATTTACAGTGTAGCTTCATTACATATTCAGGGTGCTGTGATGAGAACTAGAGAACAAATACAGATGGAGCACACTGTAGATACTGTGGGTCGAGTGGTGAACGGAGAATATATTAGTCTCCATATGAAAAGGTCTATTCTCCCATGTTAAGCACGGTGTTGGGTTTGGATGGTGTAGTTTCGAGGATGAACCACAAGAGGTCATCACGATACTAAAATGTCAATACCTGTATATGTATTATTACAGTTTGAAGGGTAATAGAACACCACTGTTCTACTAGTAAATTACTAGTTAGTAATTAACCACATTACTTAAAACACGTGTGTAACATTGTTCAGGGTGGAGAAGTGAAGGAGTCCCTGGCGTCCATGTACGTTTGGCAGGGTGGGTAATTGAAAGTACTACGAGTAAAATAAAGAGTATGTTTTGTTTGGGTAAACCGCTTAGCTGTCACGTCTTAGCCAGGGCATTTTTCTTCTTTAGTTAGTCGTCGTCATCGAGGTAGGTTTTTGTTTTGTAAGTTCTGTTAATGAACGTGCGCAGAAAACGCTGAACTATACTACTGTCTCAGGGTGAGAGCGATTGCTGCCGCTGGCCAGCCTTGACCGCCAGTCACGTTACCACAATACTTAACTGTTAAATGGGTTTAAATTCCCTGGCCTGGCTCTCTAAGTCTTGGCAAACACATTCTGCTTCTTGAAAAAAAAAAACTGAGTTGACTCTGAGCACTGTAAAAAATTCTCAATTTTTATCTACTGCTATGTGAAGTATGTTTGTATTCGAAAAAGACCATATTATAACCAACATTAACAAGTTGTTTTTTTTTTTCTGGATGAAAAAGCAAAAGTTTATTTAACCTCATAAATACATTAATTTAATAAATGCGTTAAATTCACAGTATATTATTATTTGTGTGTATGTAGTACTGTATATGGGCCTGTCTATGCCAAGTAACAAGATGAAGGCTGTTTGTGATCAGCAACCCCTAAATTGACCTACTTCTGGGCTCCCGGAGTCCCGGCCTCACAACAACTCCGGGCTCTTGAAATGGCCTTTTCAAACGGTCTCGGCTGGGCAATGCCTTCACGAGCACTGTCTTGGAGTGGAAGGATTTCGTGCAGTAGTTATTTCCATGGAGCGAACGCTCTCCTCCTTGATGTCAACAAGTGCAAGCTTTCGCTCAGCGCCCCTGTATGGCGTTGGCCATGCAGTAGCCTTGAGCTGCGGCACAGACGTTTTTTGAGTTACGCGCAGCCTCCACAGGCACGCCCCCTAGCCAATCAGGACCTCCCGATCAACTCAGCACCGGGCGAGCCTACCTGCTCAATTAGTTGCTTAGCAACGTGTCTCCTGTTGCGCGTCCCAGCTGTTTCCATAAAGGCACACATGCACTCAAGAACCAGCGACAGGTTACTCCCTGTCACAATACTGTATGGAGATCTAATGCTTCTTCAGACAGAAACATAGCTACCTTCTCTAAAATACTGTCTTTTTAAACATGCTTAATTTGCTAGTTATTTTCAGTGATCTTGGCACTTGGAGTGCAAAATAAATCTGGGGATGAAGCCTTCATATTTGTGACTGTGCAGCAGACAACTGTTGATAGAACATGTGATAAAACCACATTGATACCATCTTCATTAAATACAGTTGGCCTATACTGTATTTCAGTAACAATGTGGATGCCAATGTGCATGGGATTTTATATTTGTGTCCAATCAGCATACTTAAATATGAAAATAACAAATATCTGCTAAAAAAAATTATCATTTTTAATAATCTTTCAGATTGCAATGTTATTATTGGAGTAAAATCAAATTAGAGGGGATGTCGGTAAAAGTCAAGACAGAGTATGTATGTAAGAGCTTTTATGTATAGCTGACTGTAAAAAATAATGTATCTATTTTTACAAAAAAAAAATAATTTCTTTACTATCTAAAATGTGTAATTTTGAGTAAAATAGCCTTGCTATTGTCTAGGGGTTATAGAAGTCACTTGATATTGTACTATCAATTTGAATTTTGTACTCAAAGGCATTTGCAATTACACAACCCATGCAGCCTCAGTTTGATTAAGTCCTGGTACTTTTATTTTGGCACATGTAGAGTTACAATTAGGCAACATGACATTTATTCAAAACACCAAGCACAAATTATATTTATCCAAGGCTTTTAATTCTATTTAAGAGTGATACACGCAGTATGATTGATCGAGCTTGCAACCCAACTCTGACAAAACTGTAATCAGTGCCATAATGCACAATGACAATGATACTTACTGCTTTGTGATTTAAGAGTCATCCCATTCTAAGTGTCATCTTTAATTTAATAAATTCCCAAAGGGGGTGTGCATATATATACAGTGCCTTACATAAGTATTCACCCCCCTTGGACCTTTCCACATTTTGTAGTGATACAACCTGGAATTAATATGGATTTAATTAGGATTTTTTGTCACTGATCTACACAAAATAGTTCATAATGTTGAAGTGGGGAAAAAAATTACATATTTTTCAAAATGATTTACAAATAAAAAACTGAAAAGTCTTGATTGCATAAGTATTCACCCCCTTTGCTGTGACACCCCTAAATAAGCTCTGGTGCAACCAATTGCCTTCAGAAGTCACATAATTAGTTGAATGGAGTCCACCTGTGTGCAATTAAAGTGTCACATGATCTCAGATTAAATACACCTGTTTCTGGAAGGCCCCAGAGTTTGTTAGAGAGCATATCTAAACAAACAGCATCATGAAGACCAAGGAGCTATCAAAACAAGTCCGGGATAAAGTTCTGGAGAAGCACCAATCAGGGTTGGGTTATAAAAAAATATCCCAAAATTTGAACATCCCCCGGAGCACCGTTAAATCCATTATTAAAAAATTGAAAGAATATAGCACAACTGCGACTCTGCCTAGAGAAGGCCGTCCAAGGATCCAGATGTGCAAAGCTGGTAGAGACTTACCCAAAAAGAGTCACAGCTGTAATTGCTGCCAAAGGTGCTTCTACCAAGTATTGACTCAGGGGGGTGAACACTTATGCAATCAACAAATGTTTTTTTTTTTGTTTTTGTTTAATTAAATTTTGTGTCACAATAAAAATATTTTGCACCTTCAAAGTGTTAAGTATGTTGTGTAAATCAAATGGTAAAAATCCCAATTAAATCCATTTTAATTCCAGGTTGTAACACTACAAAATGCAGAAAAGTCCAAGGGGGGTGAATACTTATGCAAGGCACTGTATATAGATAGATAGATAGATAGATAGATAGATAGATAGATAGATAGATAGATAGATAGATAGATAGAATAATTTTTTATGAAATGCTATGATATTAAGCCTGGAAATCTGTGACATGAGAAAATAGTCCTAACAAATATTACATCATAAAAAAATCAGGGATGTTTTCCATTTTTATTTTTAATCGTGAAATGTGAAAAGCAATTTAACAGTTTCTCACCACAAAGGAAATGATTGTATTTATGAATTCACGCTATCACACTTAACATCGATGAGCATCAACAAATGCAAATACTTGAAGCAATCTGAGGCTAACTGAGGTGCTTGCACTTCAATAAACTGTTTGATTAGTTTTCACACAATAAATAATAACTGGCATTCCTCAATTCTGCTTCACGGTGAGTTAATATTATGTATAGACAAAAATATATGTACAGTTAGTAAAATAATGTTTATTTAATAGTTCAAATAAATAAAAATAAACTTAATTAGATATACGAAACCTCCAGTGAGTCCTCATGTGGATAATGTTGTAATAACATAATAGAAATTAACGACATCCTGGTTTTGTATCTTGAAAAGAAAAGAAAAAATGTTTACAGCAGTTAGTTATAAGTCAAGTCATAATAATTATGTACAGTGTAAGAAAATAATTGTGATCATCGACAGTAATATTTGTTGAAATGCAATAAACAAGTTTATACATTCAACTCCAGGATAAAGTCAGCGTAAAAGAACCAAAAACAAATGCAGCTATGGCACCCAGAATTTCTCAGTACAATATAGCATGTTAAGATGTCTAAGCTTTGGATTTGTGCAAACCATCCTGCTAATGTGGCCCTAAAATAATAGCATTTTATTGGTGAGGGATATACACTGTAGTACACAATGACGTCACGTCAGAAGCAGGAACAATAAACGACAGAGAGGTGGAGTTTGGTGGAGCTGAGCGAATGCTTTCGCTCAGCATTTAATGAATAAACAGAACAGAAAAATAAACGGTTGTAACAAAACACAGGACACGGCACTTTCGCCAAAATAAACAGACATAAACAAAGCGAACTAACACAAAATAAGCGGTGCGGAGACAAACAAAACACGGTGAGTGACAACACTTATTCTTCTTCTTATATTTATATTTTATACCTCCTCTCCACACCGTTCTCCACTCACGAACACACCACCCCGAGTGAGTGAAAACATACAGCTTTTATGCAGTTGTACCGAGACTCGATTGCTAGTCAATCATTCAATTGGAATCTCGGTACAACTGCACGTGAATTAATTAAAGTGCAATTCCCGTGCTCACATATTATTACTTTTTACTTGCACGTGATGTGATTTGTGCCCTCCTCGTGCCTAAATACAAATCTACAATTTAAACACATGTGAAACACAGACCCGCTTATATCCGTGTACCAATGCCTATACACCAACATTTACACACAACACGTAACACAAAATACACGGGGGCACTTTGCCACATATACCCCCCTTGTGCAAAGCACACATGGCCTCAATGGCCACCTCCCCCCTCAGTCCCAAAGTCCCGGAAGAGGGAAGCAAGTTGTTTCTGGGGGTGGCCATGGTGAAATGTCTGGCACCCCCAATTCTTCGTGGCTGGCAGCTCCCTCTTCCGGGGCTTCAGCCACACTATCTCCTGCTGCGAAAGTGCAGCTGGGGAGCTGGTCTCCTGACCTCCCCCTTCTTCATGGCCGGCAGTTCCCCTCCATGGGGCTCCGACCACACAATCTCCGGCAGCGAAACTGCTGCGGGGAAGCTGGTCTCCTGACCTCCCCCTTCTTCATGGCGGCAGTTCCCCTCCGTGGGCGCCCGGCCACCCAATTCTGGCAGCGAAACTGCTGCGAGGGAGCGGGTCTCCTGACCTCCCCCCTCCTTCGTGGCCGCTAGCTCCCCTCCGTGGGGCTCTGGCCACCGTGTTTCCTGCCACGGAAATGCGGCTGGGGAGCTGGTCTCCTGACCTCCCCCTTTCTTCATGGCCGACAGCTCCCCTTCATGGGGTTCTGGCCATAGTGTAGCGACCCCAGGCGAAGCAGGACCCTCGACTACCCCAGGCGAAGCAGGATCCCTGGCGACCCCAGGCGACGGCAGCGGACCCTCGGGAGGCGGCAGCAGCAGCGGACCCTCGGGAGGCGGCGGCAGCAGCAGCGGACCCTCGGGAGGCGGCGGCAGCAGCAGCGGACCCTCGGGAGGCGAACTTCGGGAGGAGCCCCTGGCCATAGAGGCGGCAGCGGGAGCTCCACTTCTCCCTCGTACCCTGTACCCTGTGTGGAGCAAAAGGCAGCCCCAGGCGTGCGGGCGACAGGCAGCCCAGGCGATGCGGGCGGCTGGCAACCCCAGGCGTCGCGGGCGGCTGGCAACCCAAGCGTGCGGGCGGCTGGCAACCCCAAGCGTGCGGGCGGCTGGCAGCAAGCGTGCGGGCGGCTGGCAACCCAAGCGTGCGGGCGGCTGGCAACCCCAAGCGATGCGAGGCAAGCATCCTTGGGCGAAGCGAGGCAGGCATCCTTGGGCGGCGAGGCAGGCATCCTTGGGCGGCGAGGCAGGCATCCTTGGGCGAAGCGATGCAGGCATCCTTGGGCGGCGAGGCAGGCATCCTTGGGCGGCGAGGCAGGCATCCTTGGGCGGCGAGGCAGGCATCCTTGGGCGGCGAGGCAGGCATCCTTGGGCGGCGAGGCAGGCATCCCTGGGCGAGCGAGGCAGGCATCCTTGGGCGGCGAGGCAGGCATCCTTGGGCGGCGAGGCAGGCATCCTTGGGCGGCGAGGCAGGCATCCTTGGGCGGCGGGGCAGGCATCCTTGGGCGGCAGGGCAGGCATCCTTGGGCGGCGGGGCAGGGAGTCAGGACTAGCTGGGGTGCAGGTGTTGGCCTCTTCTCGGCCTCTGCGGCCGGGCGGTTCTTCCCGTGCTTCCCTCAGCAGCCTATGCAAGGGCTGCCGAGGACCGCCAGCATCTAGTCCGGTCCTTCTGGTGAAGGAGAGGCAGCTCCTGCTCCTCTCCTCGTGACTGGTGGGGAAATGATACCAGCAGGCATCCCTCCTCTGCTGGTGGGGAAAGTGTTACCAGCAGGCATTCATCCTCTGCTGGTGGGGAAGTGATACCAGCAGGCATTCCTCCTCTGCTGGTGGAGGAAGTGTTACCAGCAGGCATTCCTCCTCTGCTGGTGGGGAAGTGATACCAGCAGGCATTCATCCTCTGCTGGTGGGGAAGTGTTACCAGCAGGCATTCATCCTCTGCTGGTGGGGTAGGTGATACCAGCAGGCATTCATCCTCTGCTGGTGGGGAAGTGATACCAGCAGGCATTCATCCTCTGCTGGTGGGGAAGTGTTACCAGCAGGCATTCATCCTCTGCTGGTGGGGTAGGTGATACCAGCAGGCATTCATCCTCTGCTGGTGGGGAAGTGATACCAGCAGGCATTCATCCTCTGCTGGTGGACAGGGACCCAGCAGGCATTCACCCTCTGCTGGTGGACAGGGACCCAGCAGGCATTCACCCTCTGCTGGTGGACAGGGACCCAGCAGGCATTCACCCTCTGCTGGGGACAGGGACCCAGCAGGCATTCACCCTCTGCTGGGGACAGGGACCCAGCAGGCATTCACCCTCTGCTGGTGGACAGGGACCCAGCAGGCATTCACCCTCTGCTGGGGACAGGGACCCAGCAGGCATTCACCCTCTGCTGGTGGACAGGGACCCAGCAGGCATTCACCCTCTGCTGGTGGAGGAGGCAGAGGCAGCTCCTGCTGCTCTGCTCCTGGCGGTGGAAGTGGCGGGGCGGGACCAGCAGGAATTCACCCTCTGCTGGTGGAGGTGGGAGCTGCAAGCGGTCCTCCCATGGCAATGGAGGTGGAACCAGCAGGAATTCACCCTCTGCTAGTGGAGACTGGGGCGGTGGACGCTCTACCTTCCCCTTTTGGGCGTGGGCGCACCGACTCCTCCCTCTTGGGCTGTGGGCGCACCGACTCCTCCCTCTTGGGCTGTGGGCGCACCGACTCCTCCCATTCAGGCGTGGGACGTTCGGGCTCCTCCCACTCAGGCGTGGGACGTTCGGGCTCCTCCCACTCAGGCGTAGGACGTTCAGGCTCCTCCCACTCAGGCGTAGGACGTTCGGGCTCCTCCCACTCAGGCGTGGGACGTTCGAGGCTCCTCCCACTCAGGCTGTGGAGGCAAAACCAGCAGGCATTCTTCCTCTGCTGGTGGAGACTTGGGCGGTGGACACTCCGCCTTCCTCTTCCCCTTTCCCCTCTCTGCCTCCTCCTCACCTTCCTCTCCTGGGCCAGTTCCTCCTCTCCCTCTTGGTAGGGGCAGTGCACCACTGGGTGCCCGAACTCCCCACAGGCAAGGCACCAGCCTTGGTCCTCTAGCCCACCGAGGAGGACCTCCAGATCCTGGCAGCCATCTCTCCAGTTCCAGCCTTCCATTTTCTTGTTGTTGTTGTTGTTGTTGGGTTTTTTTTTTTTTTTTTTTTAAACAAATTGCGGTTCCTGCTCTGGCCTGAGTCCTGGAGGCGCTGTTTTCCCGGTTCTGACACCACGTGTGACAAGACGACTGAGCGGTGACGTCACGTCAGAAGCAGGAACAATAAACGACAGAGAGAGGTGGAGCTGAGCGAATGCTTTCGCTCAGCATTTAATGAATAAACAGAACAGAAAAATAAACGGTTGTAACAAAAACACAGGACACGGCACTTTCGCCAAAATAAACAGACATAAACAAAACGAACTAACACAAAACAAACGGTGCACGGAGACAAACAAAACACGGTGAGTGACAACACTTATTCTTCTTCTTATATTTATATTTTATACCTCCTCTCACACCCGTTCTCCACTCACCGAACACCCAACCCGAGTGAGTGAAAACATACAGCTTTTATGCAGTTGTACGAGACTCGATTGCTAGTCAATCATTCAATTGGAATCTCGGTACAACTGCACGTGAATTAATTAAAGTGCAATTCCCGTGCTCACATATTATTACTTTTTACTTGCACGTGATGTGATTTGTGCCCTCCTCGTGCCTAAATACAAATCTACAATTTAAACACATGTGAAACACAGACCCGCTTATATCCCGTGTACCAATGCCTATACACCAACATTTACACACAACACGTAACACAAAATACACACGGGGGCACTTTGCCACAGGGATATACACTGTAGTACACAATGCAGTACACAGAAGGATTGTAAGGTTGTACCAGTGTTATTAACCTGTGTATTTAGGATGATATGTACTGTAAATGTTCTTCGTAAAGTACTATTACCTTGTAATTTAATTATTCTATATCCCTGTACCATGCTGTGTTTCCTGATTTTGAAATTTAGAGAAAAATAAATTGCTCAAAGACCACAATAGAGAAAAGAAAATGTATACAGTTCTGTACTTAGAAAAATGTATTCTGCTTTATCAGGCGTACATATTGTAGCGTTGGGTCCCGCAGGACTGCCGAGTGGAACTTTCTGGTGCTGCATTGAACTACTGGGGGGCGGGATTTGTGTTGTTAATAGTGTATATGGTGTTCATTGTCTGTCTGTCTGTGTAGCTGCTGCAGCCTGTTTCCAACCAGGTCCGCTCTTTCCTGCCTGCTGACTCTATATAAGGTACAGCCTGCGTGCTGTTTGGGGGAGTGTGTGCTGAGAGAGTGGCAGCGAGTAGAGCGAGAGAGAGCTATCTTCTGTAATCCATTTTATTACCTGCTTTTCAAACCAACTGCACTTTTTAAGTGCCACCCCTAGCCCACAGCTAGTGCAATAAACGGCACCTACAAGCGCCAAAGAAATCTTTTGCAGTGTCTCCTTTCTTCCCGCTGAACCCACGGCAAGCCGCTGTCACACTGGTGTTAGTAGTGGGATATGGAGACCTCAGAAGGAGAGAAGAGAACGCCGTGTCGCCAGAGCCCCCAGGAGAGAATGAAGAGTCGCCAGAGTCCCCGAGAGAGAGCGCTGCATCACTGGAGTCCCTGAGAGAGAGCGCCGCATCGCCAGAGGCTCCGAGAGAGAACGCCGCATCACCAGAGCCTTGGAGAGAGAACGCCGTATCGCCAGAGCCCCCGAGAGAGAACGCCATATCGCCAGAGCTCCCGAGAGAGAGTACACGCCATGGCTGCAGCACCCGGCTCTCTCCAAATATTAATCAGAGAATACAGTAGTACGACAGTTCGGTTAGAGAGACTATATTTATTTTTAGTATGCCGGAGACTTGTTGTGCAGTTGGATGCTCAAATAGAAGAGGGAGGAAGGAAGGAGTTTCTTTTTACCGAATTCCTGTTGAAGATGAATATTGTAAAAAGTGGTTATCGGCAATAATAAGAAAAGATTGGACACCAACTCAGTGAGCACTTCGTGTCAGGTGATTATCCCACTGTCTGAAAAAAACCTTCTTAAACTAAAAATTTGTTCATTGACAATAATGTAGGCTATGGTATTGATATATCTAATGATCAAACTGATCAAATGATCAAAATGATCAAAATGTCAAATATCATGTTTAACAATATTGAATAGGGTTACCACCTTTAAAATGCATAAAAAAAGGCACCCAGCCCGCCAGCAAAAACAAAAGAAAAATACAGCAGAGTGCTTCCGAACAGCATCAGCTTCATCACATTTTACTGTGAAGACACACTGAAAAAGTGTACAACAGAAGTTTGTTTCATCAGTACATTTTGCCAGCCAGTCTTTGCCGTCATTGTAATAAGATTTATTTTTTGGGGCTGTACAAGTACTAGTACAATCGTTTGCGTGTTGGGGGCACACATACAGCTGCTGTATTTTCAGCAGTTTTGATTACTTAAACTGGGTAAGTGGCAATACTGCAGCAATTATATTGAGCTTAGAAACATCTATTATAGAAAAAAAATAAATCCTGTAGATTGAAGATCTGAAGATGTTTTACTGGCAACTGGCAAATGTATTAAAAAAAAAGTGATTCCCAGCACCGACTGCATTACAGTATACTGTAACTTTCATGCAACTAAAATTTCTACCAATAAATGTGCTAGACTAGGGCTTGGACCAAATCAAAACTTTGACAACCCGCTAATCGCACATAACAAAACTGTATTTAATAGCGTTTTCTGAGTAGAAGAAATAAGATTCTTACAAAAAAAAAGAAAACTCTATTAAATAGTTTTGTTAAGTGTGATTAGCAGGTTGTTGAAGTTTTGATTTGGTCCAGGCCTAGGTTTTTGTAACTCGACAGTTGAGCACAAATCATACATAAATATACATTTAAAATATTACAACACTTACCCTGGCAGTAATTAAAAATATCTTCTTGGCATGTAGGTGCCACACCATGGGATCATTCACCCAGCCAGCTCTGAAGTAAAGTTGTAGCTGTCTGTACTTTTAAATGCCTTCATGGACTCGCCTGTGTAGGGTGATGGAGTTTCGACTAAGTACACAGATATGAATGTCACTAAACTGTAAACTTGGTAGTTTGCTCTGCATTTTTCAGCGGTGTAAACACCACCTGAGACACTGTATAAGGATCACATGCACTGATAACTGCTATTTTATTTGTATACCTGTCAAATTCCAGTTTCATGAGGTGTCTGGTATGTTCGGTTTGTATAATTGTATCCCGAGACATCATACTTGTACTGAACTTGCCTTGTTTATTTGGATTATTTTCTTTAAATTCGTACTTGTACTGAACTTGTATGGTAATTTTGACAGCTTTGCGGCAATGTTGGACCGTCAAAATGGCAGACATGACTCCCTGGGTCACGCGACTGCAAAGCCTCTATAATGTGTTCATGTTGTGTTTCAAACATTAGGACCAGCACTCCAATTAACTGCTCTACGTAATTCCGGTAGTAGCAAGAAGTAATCAATGTTTAAAAGATGAAGTTAGATGACTGGTTACCGAAGGGTAGCGAAGGAATGTAAAACATTCTATAAAACAGCTAGATATAAAGTATTTGATTCAATTTTTATTAAGGTCAAATTTAGAAAAATCACAAGTAGCCTAAACTTTTAAAGAACTAAATGTATTACATCTGAAAAAGTATGAGGTGAAACAGGCTAATGTTGTCCTTTCCATTTATATTGTTAACTGGAGAAGCTTTTTTTTATAGGAGAGACTGTTGTTTTCACAGGATGTTTTACTGGTATGTTAATGTGTCTCTGGTAAAGCTTCAGCTTTTTTAACTACTGAATTATAAGAAGTTAGTCAACACTATTCTGTGAGGTGGTTATACACTGATAACAAATGCATTCACAAATAAAAAGACAAACCAACTGAACACATATAATGAACATTCCACCTTGTTATACATAATTTCATTATCGAAAGATTGCTAGGTCCAGTATTAACATGGCTGAAATTTTATGGAGATAGGAGTCATTTTCATAGGAGCCAATTAACTGAAGTATTCCGTAAAATTCTTGGGATGACATGTGATAAAGTTTGATTCATTATGTAGCAGTTTTCATTTGTTGATCACTTGCCATTATACATGCAAATGTAGGATTTTCCCTGTGTGATTTGTGTGTTTTATAAAAGGTCAACGACAGTAAATGGCTTCCATGAGACATAGATAAATGAATATCTCACTTCCAGACTTATAAAGACTGTGGTCAGTATGGGACAAACTGGAGTAACTACATGATCTTGCAGGGTCAGTGATTTGTGCCCTCCTCACCAGTAATGACGATGAATGTGTGTGTTAACACTAGAACTGTTGCAGTTATACTCATACCTAAAAACGCCACTGGCAGTCATTATGACCGTTACATTTTAAACAACATCAATATTAAAATGAAAGACAAACTATTGGATACAACTCAAAAGTTTTATTCAAGCAGGTCATATCAAACATATGCACAGCTGAAACTGTATTTAAATGAACAATTAAACATAAAAGGGTTTATTTTCTAACTTACCACCAGTTCTTTATTTGTGCCGGGGCTTGCCAGGGTACAGCCCCGGAACCTCTGGGCGTGCAGGGTTATATTCCCGGTACCTTAGTTAAAAATCTCATAAAATGCTTTCTTTTTAAATTCGGAACACAGTTGTATCAAGTCTACAAGTTCTTGTGTGCGCGCTAAAGAGAGATAATCCGCTGCCACGTTTGTAGCCTACTTTAAATTACTTTACGATTTCAGCTTGAGTGCCTGTGATAGTAATGGCTGCAGGGGGTGATGTCAGAACAGAAACAGACACTAAAACAAACAGGTAATGGCAGGGCAAAACTGAAACACTACGGCGTTCAGCTCTTTTATTAAATAATAAACAAAAGATTTTAAACAAAACACTTACAAAAGGGCACGTTGGCCAAACAAATAACAAATAAGTATCGTGCTGGTGCATAAACCTTATTACCCCTTGGCCATAGTCTGCACGAGTTTAATAAGATACATGCCTGTCAGTTAGTTAAACAATCAGTAGATGATCAGTCACACATCCTCATGAGGTTTTAAAATCAAAAATACAAAACAATAACACATAATGGCAGCAGCTTTTCATCTGCGCCACAAACAATAATAATACAAATAATACTATAAACAAAGGGGTGGAACACTCCGCCACAGTGCCTTTAAGTAAGATGACACTGGCTGCAACTCTGTTGTCGTTTTTTATACACAAATAAGCTTACTTGATTTGAAAAACGTCATGAACGATACAAGCAACTTCTTACACTACTTGGTTTGATTAAATGAGTAGTACACAACAAAATATGAAAGCTGAACATTAATTTCAACAAAGAACGACGACAACCTTTTAATGAAAAAATACATTGTAGCCTACTTTGATAGGAACATTAGCCTGCTATATTATATTAAACCAAAACAATAAAAAATAATAACAATCTGGTTCTCTCTTGCCTTTTTCAATTAATATAATTTAATTAGTAGAGAATAAAAACATATTAAGATAACAACTACCTAGCCTAAGTTTAATTAATTGTTTTCTGTAATCTATCAGCAGCTTCTGTGGCATACACATCACTGATAATAGTGCAGGGGTGCATATTATTTTTATGTTTTAATAAATGTCATCCTTCTGGAGTCCTCTGAATGCCTTTTAATTTGTGTGTTTTTTTAAACCATTTCAATGCAAAACCATAACAAAACATGTATACAGGCTTTTTTATTATTTATTATTTGTCCTGCGGTTGCCTTTATATGCTGTAGAATTCGTGAATGTAAACATCTAGTTTACATTCACGTACAATACTCTTTCAAATAAACGTGTTATGATTTTGAATGTGCGCTTCTTAAGGACGGTATTATTGTCATTGCTTGCAACCCGGCACCTCTTTCTTTACAAATTAAGCACTGCTTACCACATATAAAGCATTACTTAAAAAATAAAGTAACATATGTTTTCTCTTGTGTGTGTCAGTCGGTGCAGCGCTGAATCCAGGTTGAGCTGCAGCACTCTGCTGCTTTGCAGTTTTCTGATCGAAATGTTTCTGCTGAAGCTCTGTGGCTAGCTTCAAGATGAAATCTCTCCTACTGATATTTTCCCCGGTGCATTCCTTGTACAAAATGAAGGAATTGATGGCTGCCAGGTCCAGTAGAGATAACTACAGACTTGTATATATTTAAAAAAAAAATAGAATATTGTAGGTTATATTCAAAATAAAAACATGTATGATTTGGCGGTTCTAGTTGGGCAGGATTATAACGTCCTTATTTTCATGATCCTGCCTTTCAAGCGCCGTCGGAACTTAATATGTGTATTTAGGAAAAGTTATAAACGGAGAACAGCATAAATTTCAGACATAATGAGTAATTTAAATTTGAAAACCTCAAACCGCCAACATGACTGCCGTAGCGGTTCTAGTATTAAAAGGGGATGCAAACAACTTTTATTCATTAACATTTGTTTGGTATTACTCTCATTTAGCAAAGCACATCTTCATTGTTATGCGCAGAATACATCAATAACTGGTCACTCTTTTTACATATTGAGAAGGTAACATGTTAGTTTGTCTAAACCTATATGGCTGGAATTATCTAAAGTCTTTAACCCTTTAACGACCAGGATCTGCTATGACCATGATTTTGCAGTGTTTGACCATGTGTGTGACCATGTGATCATACTGAAGTGGGCTTTTAGGAACGTGATCGTGTAAACACGATAAAAAAAGCACTTCGTTTTGATGACTTACAGGGCCTCTGTACTTTGCAGTACAGGCTTGAAACACACATCACTGGATAGGGGAGGGACTGACATTCACTTCCAGAGAGGGACATTTAGTGTCTAATGGGTGGAGAAGGTTTTTGCAGTGCAGAGAAAAAAAGACATCAAATATGTTTTTGCAATAGCGAAGAACACCCAAAGCTAGCCTAAAACAGACAATATATCAAACTTTCTAAAGCTAAATATAATAATCCTATACTTGTAGCTTGCTTCAATATAGGTAAGATACAAATGCAAAAATTATGCTTGACCAAACAAATAGGCTAGGAATACGACACCAACAGGCAGTTTCACAAGAAAGTTCTTCAAGAGATGGATCAGCTCAGCTTGTTTTACCAAACTCAACTGATAAATAAATTACAGTTTGCCTTGATATTTTCATTGCTTCATGCATCATGAGGCTTAATTAAACCTAAAACATCTAGCTTTTAGGCAGCCCTTACCCCTAAAACTAATACTATACTTTCTAGTGTCTGGCTACTCCTTTAAGATTAATAACATGCCGTACCAAGCTTGTCTCTATGTTTCTAATGTCAGGATATATGAGGTAATTTCCAAAAGCTTTTAACATAAATCTCCAGTACCATGGAGTTTCATTACTTTGTTAGATAAAGATTATAATGACTAGGTGTTCCTGATTTAAAGCACCTGTCTTGTCAATTAGTCCTACCTTGGTTTAAAATATATCCCTTCCCCTTAGATAAGAATAACCAGCTAACTTGTCTTTGAGTTAAAGCACTTGTGTATATCAGTAAATTTAACCTTGCTTGCTAAAATCCTTCCTTTTGGTACCAAGAGGCTCCTGGAATTTTTTAGATAAGACTTTTCAAGCAGGGGCCTCTGTTTAGGTTAGGCTGCTTCTAATGATTAATGTGCTTTCCAAGGGGCACCCTCACAGGATTATTGCATGAGATCAGTGTCCCTCAGTTTTTTCCCTCACTGAATCTTTTTCATTTTATGCTAACATAGATTTCTGCAATAATATATATGCTTGTTAAACAACTTTTAAACACAGTACAGGGTTTTACAATGTTGTAAATATTATTGCCCTTAACAGTTTACTTGTAACTGGGTCTTTTTAATCACAGTGTCCAATTTGCATGCCAAATATCAGCCTGCTTCCAGCAAGATTGAAAGTCTGTGTCCGGCTTTGCCCTCAGTGGATCTGTAAAGGCAACCACTGGTTCAGGGATCCATCTCTGGGCATTGCAAGTGTGGGTAACAATTTTAAACGCCTGACACCTGCAAAAAAACTTGAATCCGGCTAGTCAGACTCCCATCTTTGCATTCTAATGTTCCCATATGAGTCCACTTAACTGGGTGAACTGCATCTCATCCCATGCATTCAATTATTTTTACATTTTCTGGATCAACATTCAGATGAGAGGATGATACACCTTGTACATCATTGCATTCAAACGTAATTTTGCAATGTTTGACCATGTGTGTGCAGGCTGGGCACGTCTTTGGTCCTGCTTGTGGTAGTCCAGTCCTACACTTCTGACATCCACATTCTATGTTAGTTATGTGCCTGTCTTGTCCTCTCTTCAGAGAGGGACTCCCATCAGAAGTAAGGGTTCTGGACTGATACATTATGTGTATGCATTTCATTCTGATAACATAGGGCTATTTTTTTAGGTATCCCTTCCATTCAAAATATCTGAGTTGGCCAGAATTCACTATTTTTCATATCAATGGGTTCCCAGGCCTCACCTTCATTTCCATCATCAGTGGAGAACCCCCAAAAGAAATGAAGTTGGTTGTATCGAAAGGCCATATACCTCTGCAGCATAAGCCTTCCATTCTTGTACAAGAGAAGGGGGTTTTGGGTTACTTGTGACAATGGGATTATATTATTTAAACATTAGGATTGAAGGTGAGAAAAAACAGATAGCTTAATTCAAACAGATTTAAAACACAAATGTAAACCAGCCATTCAGATCAGTATGTATTAAAATACTGAATCTGTAAATGTTAAAATGCTGTTCACAATTTTTAAATAAAGATTATTATAATTAAGGCTACGATTTTGTGACGGAGGTCACGGAAATTGTGAAAATCTTTAATTTGAACAATGGTATGTGAAGTCTTAGAAATGGATGTAAAAACACATTTGGTTAGGCACTTCCTTTAGGAATGCAGTATGTCATGCACTGAAAATACAAATATGCCAGTATCTGTAAATTTTTTGGTTGTGTATGCACACAGCATTTATGTGTAGCTATGTAGGTCAGTGAATGAGATTTGTATTTTGTAGCTGAGCGAGCATGTAACTGAACACAGATTGTATGTTACTGTAAACTCTCGGTTGTGACCTTCACATACATACAGTGCTTGTTAATTTTTTTTAACAAAAAAGTGGGCTTGCATCTTTAAAAAATATGAATACTTATATTTTATTTCTTAACTTTTTTTCATTCAATGTAGTGTACCCAAGTAGTCTGTTGAAAATAAATACTCACTTTCTCCAAAATTAAACATTGCTAAACAAAATACTCCATATTGCTGTTGAACATTTTTCTTTATTTCCTGCAAACTGTAGATAAAACGAGAAGTTTATCTGTTTTGTATTCTTTTTTTCTGATCTTTGTGATGCCCCGTTTCTTGGACATGGTGCCTGCCTGTGTGTTTTGACTTTAACACTGTTTTTTTGCTTGTTTTTATTTTTAAAGGGGCAATGCTCTGTAGGCTACTCAAAAACAACCAATTTAAATGTCTCATTCTTATTATTGAAGAAAAATATATACCATATCATTTTGAACACAGTAATAAAAGCAATTATTTGACATGCTGATTTTGTCTATATGTACATTTATGCCGGGCGCACACAGAGAAATAGGAACACAGTTTATTTCAGACACCATATGTTTCGACACGCAGCCGGTATGAAAGCCTGCATCGTACAGTATTCTAAAAAAAAAAAAAGTTACATTGGTGTTAAAGGACTTTTAACTAAGTAAAGTAACATTTAAATTTGTCAGCGGTCAAGGGCAATAGTCTTTTATTATTGGTTTTGGTTTACTATTAAAAGCTAGCGTATGTTGATGTAGCTAAAACTACATTATTTGGTAACCTTTCCGTGAATTCCTGATTTTTTTCCCTGCAACTCGCCCGTGAAATGTACTAAAAATCACTGTGCCAAAATTGTAGCCTTAATAATATACTGTTATACACCAGTACACCTTAGAACAATTCACCAATGTTATGTATCTGAAGTATTCCTGAGAGAGAGAAAGTGTATTTTTTCTTAGTATTTTTGTGAATAATTATGAACACAGTAATGGAGGATTTAATCAATTTTGTATCTGCCAAGGGGCTTATAGATTTAGGAAATACCATTTGAATATCTAAGTGCAGTTTAGTTTTACTGATTGATAAACAACTTGTTATTTAAAGCCTTCTATAACCAATTCTGTAGTTGTGCTACCATGAAAAGTGCATCACAGTCCCTTAGATCTGTTCAGAAATCTTTGACAACATCTGATTTCCTGCTTGAAAGAGCTCCAACTGTTTTACAAAACAGCTCTAGAGCTTACATCTAAAATACCCCAAATATTCTCATCAAATAAATGTATATGTAACCAGTTATACCAAAACTGTGTGCAAGGGGTCCCTAATGGGGGCTCATAGATACTGTTAGTGGATGTATTTGAAGATGTTAGGTGCAGTAATTATGTGATGTTAGGGTGTTGCCTGTTTTTGCCTGTTCCTTACCTTAAGTGCTGTTACGGATTCTGTACAGTCCCCTATCGGTGAGATGAGATGTGGTTAAAAGCTCTTTTGCACTGTGGTTTAGACACTCGCTTGCTCACTTGTGGGGGTTCACACCCAGCCTCCGCTCTGTTACACTTGGATGGAAAGAAGCATGATTTCAACCCAACTAGCTCTCTTCAAGAACTCACTGAGCTAGCTTTCACCTAGCTCCTTCGGATCACTAACTAAACATTCATCAGGAACCTGCTCTAACGAAGCTGGACAGCTAAGCCATTTACCGGCTGAAACATTTTTTTTTTAAAGTTGAACACAAACACAACAAAAAGGTTTCACACAGTACCTTTTGTATTTTACAGTTGAAAACACCATCAACCGGGCCCTCCATACAGCAGCCCTCATCAGACTGACTGCTTTCTTTAAATACCCTGCACCTGGCTCTAATTTACATTAGCCAGGTGCAGTCCTGTGTTCTCCCCGGACTACACTTTCTTACTATATATATATATATATATATATACACACACACACACACACACACACAGTTGTATGAAAAAGTTTGGGCACCCCTGGAAAAAATGTATGTTACAATGAATCTTTCAGTGAACAGAAGTTGACCTGACCTCTACATGGTACAAAGTTAAACATGACACCTTTCTGCAAATTTTAATACAGGATTACTATTTATTTGCATTTATTACAGATTCAAAATAATAAACAAAAGTGAACATGGCGGGTGCAAAAGTTTGGGCAACCTGTCACTTAGTACTTGGTAACACCTCCTTTGGCAGATATAACTGCTTCCAAACGTTTCCTGTAGCCAGCTAAGAGTCTTTCTATTCTTGCCTTTGGAATTTTTTCCCACTCTTCCTTGCAGAACTCTTCCAGCTCAGAAAGATTCTTAAGTCTCCTTGCATGCACTGCATGTTTGAGATCTCCCCACAGATTTTCAATAATATTCAAGTCTGGGGACTGTCACGGTCATTCCAAAACCTTTCTCCTTCTTACTTATAAATATTTCATGGTTGATTTTGAGGTATGTTTTGGATCATTGTCTTGCTGAAATATCCAACCTCTTTTCAGTTTCAGTGTCCTGACTGACTTCAGGACATTAGCTTCTAGGATTTGTTGATATTTAGTTAAATCCATTCTTCCTTCCACCCGCACAATATTTCCAGTTCCACTGGCTGCCACACAACCCCAAAGCATAATAGAGCCACCCCCGTGCTTAACAGTTGGCAAGGTGTTCTTTTCTTGAAATGCTTCACCCTTTTTTCTCCAAACATACCTTCTTTGGTTGTGGCCAAACAGTTCAATTTTCATTTCATCAGTCCAAAGCACATTGTTCCAAAAAGCTTCAGGCTTGTCAAGGTTTTCTTTTGCATACTTTAGACGCTGACTTTTGTGATGTCGTAGAAAAGGCTTCCTTCTGACAACTCTCCCATGCAGATCCTTGTTGTGTAAGGTACGCTGTACTGTGGACCTGTGAACAACTACTCCAGTGTCAGCTAAACTGTTCTGAAGGTCCTTTGCAGTGACCTGTGGGTTCTGTTGTGCAGATCTGACCAGTTTTCGGGCAAGTCTATGTGATATTTTTCTTGGTCTTCCAGATCTTGCCTTGACTTTAACCGTTCCATTTAACTTCCATTTCTTGACAATGTTTCTGACAGTTGAAATTGCTAGTCCAAAAGGGTGCCCAAACTTTTGCATGCACCATATTCACTTTTGTTTATTATTTTGAATCTGTAATAAATGCAAATAAATAGTAATCCTGTATTAAAATTTGCAGAAAGGTGTCATGTTTAACTTTGTACCATGTAGAGGTCAGGTCAAACTCTGTTCACTGATTCATTGTAACATACATTTTTTTCCAGGGGTGCCCAAACTTTTGCATACAACTGTATATATATTGTAAGAAAGTGTAGTCCAGGGAGAACACAGATATATATATATATATATATATATATATATATATATATATATATATATATATATATATATATATATATATATATATATATATATATATATATATATATATATATTGTGCAAAAGTTTTAGGCAGGTGTGAAAAAATGCTGTAAAGTAAGAATGCTTTCAAAAATAGACATGTTAATAGATTATATTTATCAATTAACTAAATGCAAAGTGAGTGAACAGAAGAAAAATCTAAATCAAATCCATATTTGGTGTGACCATCCTTTGCCTTCAAAACAGCATCAATACTTCTAGGTACACTTGCACAAAGTCAGGGAGTTTGTAGGCATATAGTCAGGTGTATGATTAAACAATTATACCAAACAGGTGCTAATGATCATCAATTCAATATGTAGGTTGAAACACAATCATTAACTGAAACAGAAACAGCTGTGTAGGAGGAATAAAACTGGGTGAGGAACAGCCAAACTCAGCTAACAAGGTGAGGTTGCTGAAGACAGTTTACTGTCAAAAGTCATACACCATGGCATGACTGAGCACAGCAACAAGACACAAGGTAGTTATACTGCATCAGCAAGGTCTCTCCCAGGCAGACAGGGGTTTCCAGATGTGCTGTCCAAGCTCTTTTGAAGAAGCACAAAGAAACGGGCAATGTTGAGGACCGTAGACGCAGTGGTCGGCCAAGGAAACTTACTGCAGCAGATGAAAGACACATCATGCTTACTTCCCTTCGCAATCGTAAGATGTCCAGCAGTGCCATCAGCTCAGAATTGGCAGAAAACAGTGGGACCCTGGTACACCCATCTACTGTCCGGAGAAGTCTGGTCAGAAGTGGCCTTCATGGAAGACTTGCGTGGAAACAAGGCCAAACAAGGCCAAGCGACTCAACTATGCACGAAAACACAGGAACTGGGGTGCAGAAAAATGGCAGCAGGTGCTCTGGACTGATGAGTCAAAATTTGAAATATTTGGCTGTAGCAGAAGGCAGTTTGTTCGCCGAAGGGCTGGAGAGCGGTACACGAATGAGTGTCTGCAGGCAACAGTGAAGCATGGTGGAGGTTCCTTGCAAGTTTGGGGCTGCATTTCTGCAAATGGAGTTGGGGATTTGGTCAGAATTAATAGTCTCCTCAAAGCTGAGAAGTACAGGCAGATACTTATCCATCATGCAATACCATCAGGGAGGCATCTGATTGGCCCCAATTGTATTCTGCAGCATGACAACGACCCGAAACATACAGCAAAAGTCATTAAGAACTATCTTCAGCGTAAAGAAGAACAAGGAGTCCTGGAAGTGATGGTATGGCCCCCACAGAGCCCTGATCTCAACATCATCGAGTCTGTCTGGGATTACATGAAGAGAGAGAAGCAACTGAGGCTGCCTAAATCCACAGAAGAACTGTGGTTAGTTCTCCAAGATGTTTGGGCCAACCTACCTGCCGAGTTCCTTCAAAAACTGTGTGCAAGTGTACCTAGAAGAATTGATGCTGTTTTGAAGGCAAAGGGTGGTCACACCAAATATTGATTTGATGTAGATTTTTCTTCTATTCATTCACTTTGCATTTAGTTAAATGATAAATATAAACTATTAACATGTCTATTTTTGAAAGCATTCTTACTTTACAGCATTTTTTCACACCTGCCTAAAACTTTTGCACAGTACTATATATATATATATATATATATATATATATATATATATATATATATATATATATATATATATATATATATATATATATAATTGCGACATATTATAAACATATTAGTTTATAAGTTGATAGCCAAATACAGAATAAAAGTAATATTTACCACGTCTGGACAAACCCCCTGCCAAGTTAAGATATTGCAGTTGGTTGTAAGGAAACGCAATTAACTCATCTCTAGCTCTGTCTGAGCTTGATGTGATGCTGCAGGGTGTGGATGCTATTTGGGTGTGGTTACCTTCAGGGACTGACACTCCCGTTCTTTATATAGGCTCTGTCTGAGCTTGATGTGATGCTGCAGGTTGTGGATGCTGTTATGTTATACGTAAGCAGTAAAGCACGACAGGGTGTGTGATACACTCTAATATCACCACACCCCCTGGTGTGTTGCAAGTCTGGTTCCTGGTATCTGATTTGTATTACTCTACAATATTTTATCTTTCTTATGTTATGCATCCCAATGTATTTCCTTGGATGTCCATGTTTTGCAAAACCTAAGATGATATAGGAAATATTTTAATCTAAAAAAGTTATCTGGTGCAGTTAAGTTTGGGTATACATGATAAATAAGGAATGGCAGTTATTAGTAATAATACTATTGTATTGCAGATAACATTGTTCTATTTAAAAGTGAAAACCTCAGGCAATCAATGTTTGCACCAGAACACCGGGAGTGGGAAGGCTAGTGCCAGTTAGATACATATTTCCAGGATTAAAAAAGTGTCAAATTCAAGGCACTAATTGAAGACTTGCATCCTACTGAGACAGAAAGGCTTATCCACAACTTCAGAACAAATAACACAAGGGCCAATGAAACTCGGTATTAAAAAAAGGGCAACCAGGGAAAGGGCACAGAGCTACATCAGTGCTTCCCCAGGACTGTCAAAAGTATATAATATAAAACATTTAAAACAGGTTAACCCTTTGAGTAGTGAGTTCTAAAATTCAGAATCTGAATTCAGTATTATTTCTAATACTTCTTTCTCAATGAGCAATTTTCGGCCGGGTTACAGACATCGCTGTCATTTTTGTGATGGTGTATTGTATGTAATTCAGTCAATATCTAGCAGAGGGCACAAGAGACCAATAAAAGGTGTTACAGAAACCTGGTTTTACAATATCTTGTTATCAGGAGTTTTGTAGGCTCAGTAATTCAAGTTTAAAGTTACAGAATGTACCGGTATGTTTGTACTCCCTGGGGACCAGAGAGCAGTGAACGTACTGGTACGTTCATACTATTCAAAGGGTTAATCTATTTATACTGAACAAATATAAATTACAAACAGTATAAAGTTGAGATATACGCAAAGCAGATTCTCTGTACAGCTCAATCAAAAAAGTCTTAGCTCACATTCCTTAAGATCACAGCATCAAATCCCACTGTTGGAAAATATTGTAATAAAAAAGTACTCTTGCTATAATAATTATAATAGTTGCAGCCTTTCTATTGAAAATTAATTGATTTGGAGTTAAGAATAGTACATCTTTTACCAGACACATTTTCTGAATGAAGTTCATATTACAGTGAAGCTATTTTGATCATGGCATTGCTGGGTAAAAAGAGGTAACCATAAACAAAGCAGATATTAATAGTACTCTATGTGGTTATATAAAATACATTTCAATTTAATTAGTAGTCGTGGTAGCCTACTGACACAACTTTAGCAATGGCACAACTTTAGCACATTAACTATTCGGTGTTGTGCTATGAGGGAATCTTAAGGGAAACATTGAACAAATAATTACATTTAACCATCCGAAGATTTAAAAAAAAAGAAAAAGCATAGCTGACCAGCAGAATGCTCCAGTTACATCTGCTGTAAACTTGGGTGGCCACGATTAAGTAAGTAAATTTCAAACATTTCTGAAATAATTAAAATCTTAGGTTTCTTTTTAATGAAATTAACATTAAAAATGTAATGCTTAATTTGCACTGCATGAAGCAGCCCCAAAGGGATAAGATAGTTTCTTGTTTTATAGCTCTAGGCTTCTGTGCTATTTTATCCCCACTGTAATATAGGAATACAAAGATGATTAGAATAGCTACATTTGACTCCTGTATATGGACAGCTTTTACATTTAGGTTTAATAATTGAGAAAGATTCTGTCACTCAAATTTAATTTCTCAAAACAACATAACAACGTGAAACAAATAAAAGAGTAAAATCAAGATTATTATGGCTTCAGCTGAGCACTGAGAACCGAGAACCAGACCACACACACTGGAGATATTATAAACCTGTGACCACTGCCAGCTGCAGCTTGTCTTGGAGGTGAGGTCTGATAAGCCCTGCATTAAAGGTAGCTTTAAAATAATTTGGATCAGTGCATTGATTTATGACCTGTCTAGTTTAAAAGTAGAGCTGCATTTTATATTAATTTGTAAACTTAAAGTGGTTATGACCGATAGCGCTGCAGCTTAGGCTACAAGTTTGGACCCATGAAGCAAGCCAACACTTTCGTTTTTTCAAACTGTCACATACTCTTTCGAACTGTACTCTAACTTTTGGTTTGCATTTTTTTTTTTTTTTTTTAGCGGTGCTGTTATAAAGCAGTCCTTTCTTTTTTAATGTTGCATAGACCTAGATTATAGTACAGCACCCTCATTTAAAATACAACATGTTCTTATAAAACTTCAGTAGCAGCTTCTTCTTTGTAGTCCTGCTGTCCCACTCTAGGCAGTCTGCTGTACTATAATAAATAACATTCATTTCTTACCAGTTTAAAATGCGTTGCATGGTTACAAATGTTACTATCATGCTTCCTTTACCTTGAAATCTATTGCCATTTACTGGGATGAGAAGGAAGATCCCTGATATATTGGATTTAGATTGCTTAAACAAAAGGGTTACGTTTTTTTTAATAAATATTCTTAACCTGAACTGTTTTCCACATTATATCTGGAAAGCAATCTGACAATTTGACGTGTGCCTCCTGTTAGCACTACGTTTTGTTTCAAGTCAGTGGCTTGGAAGAATCCAGTTAAATAAAGATTGGAGTCTGTACTATTTGCTAGTTACAGCATGGTTAGTTTGAATTGGGGTCACTGGAGGAAGTAGGAGCGATGATAGGGCTTCAGGCGTCACTTCATTTTGACTTTTAGAATTGTTAAATCCTTTTCAGCAGTTTTGAATGTTGACAGAGCAAAGATTGATTTAACTTTTGAAAGTACTTATATACATACTGTTATTCTCTCAGAGATTGTACCAGGTGGCCACCTTTCAATGTGTCAGGTTAATCCTAATGATACATGTTTCATATGTTAGATCACCTGGAAATAACAAAAATCATTATAATTAAAAAAATATATACTTTTTTTCACAGTCCCTTGAGGTGTCGTTATAAACAGGTTTGACGGTTGTTACAATTCTGCCATATTTAAATTTAAATGTTGTATAGCCTGTGCAAATTCCAGTTGCTCTTTATTTTACTGTTTCCCAATTCCAGCAGTCGTTATTATTTTAAATAATTATACTGAATGAACTCTTTGGAATCAGCTTTCCATTTTTGTAATACTTTTTCTTTTTACAGAAATAGCAATGTTATTTCAATTGAAGTAATAATATGTAAAACAAAACATTTATCACAAAGTAGTTAAGGAATTTAATAGATTCTGGCATACAATTAAAACCTAGATAAACACATAGGTACTTAGTTAATGATTAATGACTATAATCAGGCGATCTTCTGAACAGGTTTGGTAATTAACACAATGTTTACTGAATGCATTCTGTTCAGATTTTCAAAAGATATACATCTAAATTCCAATAGCAATTATCAAAAACAACAGCAAACATTGCTCTAGTCAGTAGAACAAAACATGCAGTTTAAACTCAGTAAAAACAATACTGAGGGTCACAGCTTGAAAGCTTGTTGATCTTCATATTACAAAAGGCTGGGATCTGAAAAATCTAGTCATGTAAAGGCCTGGTCAGTTAACTGCCACGAGACAAAGACTTTTTTTTTTTTTCTGCAAACCAATGATTTGGTTTCTGTCACATGAACAAAAAAAAAACAAAAAAACATTACCATAAAAAGCAAAGAGAAACAGCAACTAGGGTTGCCACCTGTCCAGGTGGCAGGAATTAACAAACCCGGGCGCCCTAACGTCCGGTTTTAAGTGAAACACATAAGAAACACCAACCTTCCTTTAATATTTTCTTTGACATACCATATAACGAGGCATTTTGGAGTGGAATTTATTTTGGCTTTATTGGGGGTTTGGATTGAATCGCCAATACTACTTCCAATCAGAGTGTGGCATACAGTGTGTGATCCCGCCCTCTGGCAGACTGGTCTGCAGCACAGGTTAAGAAGCGCGCGCTGGACAAGGGATAGAACGTGTTGGATGTCAAAGTGAATATGAGAGTGGCAGCGAGTGATGAAGCCAATTTGCTTACAAAAATTAAAAGCAGACCAGACATTTGCATCAATGGATTTAGGAAATCTGGAATTTATGGTGCGATCAGAAACTCTGAGGCTGTGTAAACTGTGCCTGCTACTGTGGTACCTGCAGGACTGTTCTTTTTTAGGTTAAGCAGTTTGTGTTGTTTACTTATTTATTTATTTATTTTACAAGGGGTTAATTAAGTAGCAGTCAAAATTGTTTATGCCAGACTTATTAGAAAATTTTTAACAATGGTGTAAATTTGCTTTGGATTGTTATTGTCGACATGTGTAGATACTACTATCCACCGTGCAGGTAGCGCAATGTCCCTAAACAATATGTTAAAATAAATTTGTTTTCCACCGTATTAAAAAAGCTGATTTTGCCAGTGCTTGCTAATTTATTAAACCAGTTTTAAATTTAGAGCATTTTAGTTTCTGCTTTATTGTTAAAGTTTTCACACGTGCAATACTGTCCTACAATTACTACATGATACTGTGATCATTCCATTGTGTTATGTTAATGAACCATAGCTAAATATTAAAACTGAGTTAGCAAATGCCTACCGTTAAAGTAATCCTTTCCAATTACTGATATCTTAAAATTGAAGGGCCATAGAAGAATGATAAATATAGTTTTAGAAGACCTTCTTTGTTGTTCTCCAAGTTGCTGCAGTGACATTGTAGATGTTACTGTAAATTAGATACTGTTTTAGCAGACACATTTTATTAAGCAAACATGCATTTGAATGTTTTTTAAATTAAAAGTAGAAATACAAAACTAACATTTTCTTTGTGAACGTGCTAAGTGATAAATGCCAATTCAAAAACCGTCAGAATCTACCAAGGTAGTAAATCTGCAAATTTAATACCAGCCAAAATTTCCAGTTATACAGTACATTAATTGCTTAAAGGCTTTCCACTATTTTATTAGAAATGTACTGTTTAGCACTGATCTGTACATTCTACTGTGCCCCCAGCATTTGAATAATGCATTTACATTGATCTGTGTGTGATTAAATACATAACCTTTACAGTAAAATATGGGTTACTTATGATATATAATGGTAATTAAACCACATATATGCATGCGTGTATGTATAAACATTGCATATTTATTTATTTATTTGTTTATTTATTTTTAAATTTAGTCGTTGCCAATTATTTTATTATTTTCTCCCAATTTGGAATGACCAATTATTTTTAGGCTCAGCTCACCGCTACCACCCCTGCACTGACTCGGGAGGGCAAAGACAAACACATGCTGTCCTCAGAAGCGTGTTCCGTCAGCCAATCGCTTTTTTTCACACTGCAGACTCACCATGCAGCCACCCAAGAGCTACAGCGTCGGAGGACAACGCAGCTCTCGGGTAGCTTACAGGCAAGCCCGCAGGCGCCCGGCCAGACTACAGGGGTCGCTGGTGCGCGGTGAGCCGAGGACACCCTGGCCGACCTAATCCTCCCTCCCCCGGGTGGTGCTCAGCCAACTGAGCGCCGCCCCCTGGAACCTCCCGTCCTCGAGTCGGCAAAGGAATAGCCTGGACTCGAACTCGCGACGTCCAGACTATAGGGCACATCCTGCACTCCACACGGAGCGCCTTTACTGGATGCGCCACTCGGGAGCCCAACATTGCATATTTAGCGGTAGCCATTAGTAACATTGAAAAACCACAACCAATCATTGTACATTGTGACTTATTTTATCTCTTTTTACCGACACACAACCAATAGTTTCGTAGTTTTTAACGTTTATTAATAACATTTGTTAATATTTATTATATATGCCATGACACAAATTCTGACTATCACAAACCGGCTTTTCAGGCTCAAAAATTATTTGTAACAAAAAAAAAAAAAAAAAAATAGCATGTAGACAACAGGATTGTCGCTTCAGAAATTGCATTGATTTGCCACTGCGTTACTCATCACCACAGCTACTTGTCTCACGTAAGATAAAGGCGTCTGCTAAATAAACAAATAATAATTAGCCTCTAACCTACCAAGATATAGCTACTATGTATCTGGATTGCAAGTTTGATTGCTAGAAATATAAAGAGCACAATACTGTGTATACTGCATAATTATTGATTTGTACCGAGATTTGGTGGTATTGTGTTAAACTGTATTACAGTATACTGCCGTCTTGATAGCTAAGCTGACTGAGAAATATGTCTGGGTTTGGTCTTTGGAGAAGGTGGCAGCTGTAGCAGCAACTGCTGTATTATTTTCAGTGTTAGGTGAACATAATATAAAAGAGGAGAAAGCTGAGCCTTTTTCAATTTTTAAAAATGGGTAAAATATACACATAAGTGCATTTGTGTTACATGTCTGTGTTTAATTTACACAGCATTTTCAAATGTTGGTACTAAAAATGTACATTTGCTTATCTTGACTTGCTCAAGTAATTGTTTCCCAAGTAAACCTATCTGAAAAAAACCTGCCCTGCATGAATATTCATTTCTGTGTGGAGACAGTTAAAACAGAACTATGGTATTTCAGAAATAACACAGATAAACATTTATAATTAAGATATCAATATTTATTCAACTTCCTATCAATATTTTTAAATAAAGACTGCAAGACAGGTTGGTTTGTAGTTATTAAAAAGAACAAGATGGAAAATATATCTGTACACATCCTAATTGTTTTTCTCTGCTATTGTATGGGTTATCCTATGACAAATTCAGCTGAGCAGAGCTCTAGTCGATATGGCAGTTTCCGCTCCTCACATTTCAACATTAATTTAGGAAAGGTTTATGTTTTTTTTAAACCAGGTTTTATACATTTTATATTTTAAATAATGCATCACTCTGGCATTCATATACTGTGTATTGATAACATCCTTCAAAAGGAACCATTTTGTTGACAAAATTTAGGCTAATTAGAGAAAGTACCTGAATGTAGTTTGTTTTCAGTCTGAGAACACTAGGATTTCTGCTGCCATTAGTAGATATACATAATGCACAGTTAGAATATTACACACACTGACTTTATTATTATTATGTAAGAAATAACCCACTCCAGGGTGTGCGTTAAGACAATTCTTACCGTACGCCCTGGGTGCGTTGTGAGGCACGAGGCCGCAAGCAGAGTTCTTTCACCCACCCAGGAAGTGCGTTAAGAATTGTCTTGCACACACACCCTGGAGTGGGTTATTTCGCTTATAAAATGGCTACATTTTAAAAAAAAAATTACACAAACTGGCTTTAAGGAAAAAAATAAGAAATATATTACGTATCCATCCACTGAGAAAAAAAGAGTCCCCGAAGACTATTTGTTTGTAACATATATTTTGAACATTTTTTATTTGCCATAAACATTACCTTGAACATTGCCATTTATAGTAAAATTTTTCAAGATGAAATTACATTTGTGAATTGAAAGACTTTCCCACATCTGAGGGAGGATTAATGGAACAGCCAAACACTGCACTGGCACTCCAGGGGGGGGCTTTTTTTTGTAAGAAATGATCCTATTGAGGCTTTGTGGTCTTCAAGAGAAGCTGACCAATAATTTCTGAGGCTGTTTTCACACTTATGCTGGTAACCGGCATAATTTCCCTAGATATTAAACCAGCATTAGATGATATGTGGACTAAGTGACAGAGATGAAAAAAAAAGATTTAAATGCTGTTTCAGTTGTATGTTGACATTGTTACCGACAGAAACACTGTTTAGATAAATGTTACCATTAAGGCATAGTAATATTAATAGATCAGGTAAGTAAGTTGATCTATGATGTCATAGCCGTTATAATATGTTAATAATGTTCAAATTAGCCCTGGCAAGCTTCTTTGTCCAAGTAAGAATAAATAAGCATACAAAGGAAGCTCGAGGTTTAGAGACCTCTTCATTCATTTTTCTTTTTTTATTCATGTTATACTATTTATATAACTTTTCTAATTAATCACCATTTGTAGCTGGCTCCTAAAATGGTGGTACTTTATGGTGGAGTTGTTTTATAAACATTTTTTTTAAGTGCAGCTTCTACAAAGTAAAAAAGGCAGCTCTGCAAAAACAATGCAGTCCTTTGGCATATAGATTTTTATCAGGGGTGAAAAGTGCAGGTACTCATACAAAAGCCAATTGTAAACATTTACAAAATTGAGAAAAACTGAATGCCAATAAATAAACACTTTTAAAATGTATGAATGGAGTAGTGGTTAGGGCTCTGGACTCTTGACCTGAGGGTTGTGGGTTCAATCACGGGTGGGAACACTGCTTCTGTACCCTTGAGCAAGGTACTTTACCTAGATTGCTCCAGTAAAAACCCAACTGTATAAATGGGTAATTGTATATAAAAATAATGTGATATCTTGTAACAATTGTAAGTCGCCATGGATAAAGCAGCTAAAAATACTACTGAAAGCTTTGTACCCTTTGCATGTATCACTCAGTCATGTACTTTAATATGACACTTAAGTTAACACTAGAACTGCTGGATTTTCGAACTACCTAGAACTGCCACACGGGTCACTTTGACCCATACATTTTTAAACTGCTTGGTTATCAAAATGAAATCTATACTATCAGATACAACTGAAAAGGTTTATTCATGAACATCATATCTAACATTTGTATCGCAGAAACACTGTATTTAAATGGAAAATTAAACAAGGCCTTATTCTTAAAATGAGCACATATACAGTACGACTACAAACTGTGAAAAAATATAATAAAATACAAATTTCAAAAGAAATGGGTATGTACACACAAAACTATAAAACCAAAATCATTGTTTCTAATACTACATAAAAAGAAAATATAACACTACTTCCGCTATGACGGCTGCATTGTACTCTATGGAGGAGTGTACGCGTCTGCCAGCTGACTGCCTGCATCCAGGAGCTGTGTTGGAAACTGGTACATACAAACCTGTAAAACCAAAATGTTTTTTTTCCTAATAGTAATATAAAAAATATATAACATACGTTTCATATTAGGCACACAAGTTGTTATCCTACCTGTCATTTCAGTTGGCTGTATGCATCTGAGTGCAGCTTGCCATATTCCAATCAAAATTACTACTTTCAAGATTAAATATTTCCTTCTGATATATTCCCAGTTGCAGTTGTGTAATAAAATGAAAGATTGTTGTCTCCAGGTACATTGAAAAATAAACAACTAGGCTTTCACTGAGTTTGCATCTTGACAAATCCACAATCATAGCAATCTGTCTCGTAGTCAGTCTACAAACAAAGGCTTGAAATTAAAAAAAAAAAGAATCATGTGTGCTAGGAGGAGGGGGCATGTCTTGTTTGCTGCATTTACAAAAAAAAAATAGAATATCTTACGTTATTAAAAAAAAAAAAAAAAAAAAAAAACATGTATTGTAATGCATGGGTCACATTGACCCACGTGGCGGTTCTAGGTAGAACTGTTTATAACTTTATAATTTTTGCGATTCTGGCTATCAAACGCTGTCTGGATATTTAATTCATATATTTAGGAAAAGTAAAAAAAACAGACAGACATACACATATGATTTACAAAAGAAGAGTAATTAACATTTTAAATCCAAAATGGGCCAAATTAACCCGCATGGCTGTTCTAGTGTTAAACTAGAAATGATAAGTATTAAGAAATATTATCCCCGTACAGAAAATCCCTTTCAAGAACACTTCTGTTTAGAAGATTCCTTTTGCTGTTGCTCTGTCAACGATCACTACCGTTAAATGGCTTCATTTATGATGCAACCGTACACGAGAAAAATACATCCAACAAAACATTATCCAATCGCTGGTTAGCCCTGTTACCTTTACAGCCAGTTAGAGTAAGATTATTTCAAAGCTTCTCAGTCATTGTCTGAAGCATGAGCACACGAGTGAGAAAGGAACCAAACAGGAACCACGACTTGTACCACCTGGTCGTACAAAAAAGCCTTTAAGGTGCTGTGACAGGTGCGAGTGGTGTGGTGAATAAATGAACAGTTCAAACAGTAGTTTCCCAATAAACATCCGTATTTATTAAATGTAAACAAAAACAATCACCCCTCTATCAGCAATGGTATCAGGGGAACACGGCTGGCTTACAAAAAAAAACAATATTCAATAATCCCCAATCCACAGTCCCGTGCACGAAAGTGTGCTCTTCAGTCCGCAGGGGGGTGCTGGTGTCGTGAGCTGAGGGTAGTGCTCTGGTTAGTTGGGCTGGCACCGTGGCTGCAGCCCCTGGCTCCTTACTCCTCCTCTATAAAATACAAAACACAGGAAAACAGCACGTAACAAAAATAAACAAACCGCTCCGGCTGGTGGTTACATTCTCAGCGCAAGGGGTCGTACTTACGTAGCTTCTTACCCTTTGTACCCACAAAACTCCTCCCTGCAATCAACCCGTCGCCATGGTTTCTCCAATTGAAGGCCGTCCCGCAGCTGATTGCAATGGAGTCGTTCCGGGTACTTGCAACTACGCGCCCCCCCAAATATGATCACCTTCCGGTTTCCACCTATTGTCAAGGTGGCCCATCTAGAAGGCAGCATACCACCATCCTTACACAGCGCCCTTTCTGGTTGGGAGGTTGATTTACAACATTGATCCTTTCTCTCTATCACAGGTACCTACAATATTAAATTAAATACAGAAAAAATATTTCTGTATCATACAGAGCTCTATTACTTACTATAATGTCTACAATAAAATCTGATATTAGTGCAATAAGGTAAACATTTAAAATAGTTACCTTACAGATAAAATAACCAAAACTTCTCCAAATGTACAGCAGGCTCAATTAGGACATTATCCATCCATGCCTTTCTTTTAAACTTGAAATCAAGGGGCATTCCACATGTTCAAGAATGGACAAACCGTTGCTCTTTGGTAGCCAGTGTGTGTCCTACAAGTTTCTTTACTGGCTTGGTTGTACATTTTTTTCATTGAGGTATGACACCTACTCTGCAAATAATTACACTACTTAGGGCCTGTATTTTAACATGAAATTCTCAATTAACGTGTTACAATGTAAATACAACACCATGGAATAGTTTACAAGTTTACAACACCGGAAAATAAAATAAGGGAATGCATTACTAAACTGTTAGTATACGGTTCCGTTTGGAATTGAACTGGCAATGATATCCATGACTACATACCATGGATATCATCCACTGAGGATGCATATTCTTGCTGTGGTATATTGTAGAGGCTGGTGTATGTCACACTTTTGCATATATAGAGTAATACACTTCTTTAATTGTGATGACAATTTCCAAGGACATTATTTTGCAAGTTGATTAATATATTATAGTATGTTTATGGAACACGCTGTCTGTCCAATCCACAGTCTGTATGTCAGACATTTTTGCATATTTGTGATGAAACTTGCTAAGGACATTAAGTGAATCTGATGGTAAATCTATACATCTTATTTTGTTTGCATGCCAAACAGAAATGTTTCGCTTGTGCACATTGCTTATAGTTAAGTAATTAAAAAAAAAAAAAAAACTATTCTGGGGAATATTTAGAATTCTTTATTACATCGTTACCCTTGAAGCTGGATAATTTAATTGTCATTGCAAGTTTTTTTAAAAGCTAAAAGCAGAAGATAAGCAACATCTTGAAAATCTCCAGGCAGAAAAAAGGAGACAAGCAGACATGCTTCAGTGTGATGTCAGAGAGCATTAGGAATGTAATGCGAGATTCAATGTAGTTTTTAATTCAGTTAACTGAATAAAGAACAATTTCTTATCTAAATCAGCTGTTAAGTGTGTATCACCTAACTCAAGTTACTTCTTCAACATTAAGTCAAAGACATTGATTAGTGCAAGATGTCAGATGAAACATGTCCATTACAAGTTGGCATGACAGATTAGTAGTTATCTGATTTTAAAGCATCTGTGCCCCAGGAGATTCAAACATTAAAAATAACTCAAAGAACGAGAACCAATCCAGTTAACTAACTAACCTTGTAAAACAGCAGATGTAGATGGTAAAAAAAGGAACTAGTGTATATTCACTACTTAACTCTTTCAAACATGTAGGGTGTAGCAGGGCGGTAGAAAGCCCTGTACATTTATTTATTTATAGAACGGGGTACCCCTCCGCCCCTGTGCAGTTTATTAATTTGTATTTGTTTTGTTGTATTTGTGGTTATTATTATTATGATTATTGTTGAATTATCATTATGGTTTATTGTTTAATAAATATAGCAGCGGAGCCGTGTTTTGACTGCATAGCCAAATGTTTTGTATTGTTTAATAGCGTGGATGGGAAGCCCCATCCACAGTAATTAAAATCCTCGTGCAGAAGGTGGCCATCTCCCGAATTAAGTGATTAATTTGTTGCTAAATCGGGAAATGGTCACCTGCATATAAACCTGCAGCTCTCTGCACTCGTGGTGGGTGTACAGAGGAGCAAGAGAGTGAGAGCCAAAAGAAAAGAAAAGATCTAAAAGATTCTAGGAACAGTGACAGCAACTGCCCCGCCTGTCCTAGGATTGTATGATTGTTTGTGTTCGTGATTATTTTGTTTAAATCGTTTATTTTGCTCGGTGAGCAAAGTGTTTTTCTGCAGTACCTGGTGTCAGTATTTTTTCCTTCCTGCACTCTGGCCTGATGTCACCACAAGTCCATCCTGCCACATAGGGCTATAGAGAGACATAAGGAAAATAACTAATCAAAAAAGCAGACGACTACTGCAGTACAGTATAGGAAAGTGTCATGGATTGTGACCGAATGACACAGAGTTGCACAGTGAATGAGTGTGCTGTTGCGCCGGTTTATTATAAATAAAAGGATTAAACAAAACACACAAAACAAACAGCACATTGGCCTAAACAAATAGATGTACACTAAACAAACACGGTGAGACAAACCCAAAAACATGTAATGTGCTGACTTAGTTCAGCACGAGAACCAATTGTAATTTATCATCCTCCCGATTCTCGTTCTCTCCTCACCCAACACACTAACTCCATGTGTGTGAAGCACTCACTTTTTTGCAGCTGTGCATAAAAGAGGCTGTGTGGTCCAGTGGTTAAAGAAATGGGCTTGTAACCAAGAGGTCCCTGGTTCAAATCCCACCTCAGCCACTGACTCATTGTGTGACCCTGAGCAAGTCACTTAACCTCCTTGTGCTCCGTCTTTCCGGTGAGACGTAGTTGTAAATGACTCTGTAGCTGATGCACAGTTCACACACCCTAGTCTCTGTAAGTTGCCTTGGATAAAGGCGTCTGCTAAATAAACAAATAATAATAACTCAATTGCTAATCAATCATTCACTTTAATCTCGGCACATTCTGCACGTCAACCAATTGTGCACTCCCCGTGCCCACTTTAATCTGCACATGATGTCATTGCAATCCCTATGCCTAAATACAAATATACATTTTAAATCACCTGTGCTACATAACCCACTCCGTGCACCAAACATACACACAACATAAAACATAAAACACAAAAATACACACAGGGGCAGGGCACCCTGCCACAGAAAGCTAAAGGATACCACGGACTACAGTAGAGCAGCAAATTAATCTTGTGTATTGGCCATATGTACGGTACTACACTATATATTGTGGTAAGGTTTGTGGTAAAGTCCAAGGTGGGCAGTACAGAGCGCAAATTCTCAGAAGCCCCAATCTTTTATGAAATGTGTATGTTATGGGTTACAAGGAAATGTAGTCTAAATGGTTTTAATGGTGGACATTAATATAATAAAATAAAACTACATTTCCCGAGATGCTTTGGGCTACAGGATAGGTGCTGCTCAGCAATCGGGATAATGCTTAGCACCTGCAGATTGTTATCTGTGTGAATATATAAGGCATTCTGGTTGGTGAGTTTGAGAAGTGAGACCTGTGAATATTGTGTTTTGATGAATAGTGAGTGAAATAGTTTCTGGCTGAAGACAAAGAAAGGATTAAAACCATTTTCTTTTATTCTAATACAATTGCTCAGAGAAAAAAGGTTTTTATTAACAAGCAATAAGAAATTCTTAAAAATATAGGTGTCAGAATTGGCACCCCTAAAGATTCTTATAAATAAAATCAAACAAAATTAAATCTGCACATTCTACTTCTTTAAGTTCATATCAGTCTTACGGAACTGTATTGTGGCCTTCCATGGCTTCCTGTTTCACTGGGGTATAAAAATGAGGTTACATGCATATGAAATCCATTTGTCATCCATCACCATGGGGAAAGGCAAAGAACTCACAAATGAAAAGAGACAAATGGTTGTTGACCTTCATAAATCAGGCAATAAGTACAAAACAATAGCTAAAAAACTAAATATACCACTTACCACTATTAGGGCAATAATTAAGAAGTTCAAAACCACTGGAATAGTGGTAAACTTGCCTGGTAGAGGATGCAAGTGTATCTTGCCCCCACGCACAGTGAGGCAGATGGTTCGGGAGGCAAAGGGAAATCCAAGGGCCACAGTTGGAGAATTATAGAACTTGGTTGCATCTTGGGGTCACCAAGTCTCCAAATCTATAATTAGACGCCACCTCCATGCCAATAGGCTATTTGGAAGGGTTGCCAGAAAAAAAAAAGCCTTTATTGAGAGCAACCAACAAACGTAAGCGTCTGGAGTTTGCTAAACGGCATTGGCACTTCGATTGGAACCGGGTGCTATGTTCAGACGAGACGAAAATAGAGCTCTTTGGTCACGCACACCAGCGGTGGGTTTGGCATCGAAAGAAGGATGCGTGTGCAGAAAAGAACCTCATACCGACTGTAAAATATGGTGGTGGATCTTTGATGTTATGGAGCTATTTTGCTTCCACTTTTCCTGGGGCCCTTGTTAAGGTCAACGGCATCATGAACTCTACCCAGTACCAGGACATTTTAGCCAAAAAACTGGTTGCCTCTGCCAGGAGTGGGTCTTCCAGCAAGACAATGACCCCAAGCACACATCAAAATCCACAAAGAAATGGTTAATTGACCAAAAAATCAACATTTTACAATGGCCATCTCAGTCTCCGGACTTGAACCCCATTGAAAACCTGTGGTTTCAATTGAAGACGCCAGTCCATAAGTGCAGACCGAAGGATATCAAGGATCTGGAAAGATTCTGTATGGAGGAATGGTCTAAGATCCCTCCCAATGTGTTCTCCAATCTCATTAAACATTATAGAAAAAGACTCAGTGCTGTTATCCTTGCAAGGGGAGGGTGCACAAAGTACTGAAAACAAGGGTGCCAATAATTGTGACACCTCATTTTCTTTGGAAATAAATTTATAATTTGAGAAATGTGTAATTTTGGTTGATTCCATTGAATCATTAATAAAGTCAAATATATTCCACATGTTGGAAAATTACAGTATAGCTCAATACCCTTTTCCAGTTTCATAAAATCGCAAATGAAATACACAGTAATATTAAGGTGTTCCTTTGATGGACAAGAAAAGAAATAGAATTTTTAGATACCATAGTAAAACTTGAAGGTTCAATTGAGACTGACCTACTGACATGCACCAGTATTTAGACATGTCCTCTGCACATCCAGTACACACTTAAAGGGCAATACCAAAGGGTCTAGGAATAAGAATATGAAGAATATGCTCAAAAGAAAGTGACTATGTAAAACAAAGAAATGTATTATTAAGCAAATCTTTAAAAAAAAAAAAAGAGGATATAAAGAAAGAATTAGAGACGGAGTTAAGAAAAGTGGATAAACTAAAAAGAGATGATCTACTAGATTATAAATAGAGATAAAAAGGTCAAAAGAATCCCATTAGTAATGACTTACTCTAAACTTTTGCCCAATATTTCTAAGATAGTTTGGAAACACTTGTGGATTGTACATAATTCAGAAAAATCTAAAAAAGTATTTAAGGCCCAAGTTGTCGCATTAAAAAAAGAGAAGCTAATTTAGTTCACAGTAAACATAAAAGAATAATTGACAGAATAGGTTCTACAAATACTTACACTAGTACGTGTAAAGTGTGTAAATACATGGACAAAAGTAACAGTAAACATAAAAGAATAATTGACAGAATAGGTTCTACAAATACTTACACTAGTACATGTAAAGTGTGTAAATACATGGACAAAAGTAAAAATATAATTAAACACAAGAACAATACATATCCACTAAACACGAATACCTACTGTAAAAATAGCAATGTTTATGTGATGAAATGTGATGAAATAAAATATGCTGGAGCGACTGGAACAACTTTATATAAAATAATTCAGAACCACCTACCATTAATTAGAAATAAAAAAATGAATGAACCAATAGTACAGCACTTCACCAGTCAAGGACATGACATAAATGATGTAAAGTTTGTAGTCTTAGAACAGCTAAAATTAGACAATGCAACATATAGAAGAATAAAAGAAAGTAAATGGATAAATAGACTGAACATGATTATGCCAGCGGGACTCAACAGAAAAGAATCAACTAATTAACTCCATTAAATATATAACATTTAAATAAATAAATGAAATTCATTCAAAAGTTGTGCATGCTGATGCACTAGGGAGGCCAAATCAAGTCTGATCCTGAGAGCCTGATAATATAAATATAACTTTATGTAAAATAATGTTAATTAAAATTTATACAGATTTAAAAGATTGCCCATTCCATGGTAATGTGGTACAAAAAATAATTTAAAAAACAGGGAAAATAAAACTATTTTAGTTATCTATAAAGTGTATACTTTCTGTAATTGACAATGAAAAGATTTTTTTTCTGCATTTCATCACCAGAGCTGGTTGAACACCATGATCACTTTATAAAAACGTATGTAGCCCACTTTGCTGTCTTTCCAAAGACAGCACTTTTCTTCACTTTTACCTTTCAGAAGAACTTCAGAAAATTCCCCATCATCCTCCTACTCATCTTACTTAAACAGTACACCTTACTTAAACAGTAGCATGGAAAACATGTAACACACACAAAGATTTGATTTCCCCTTTAAAACAGTGCAATAAATACATTTGAAAATTATTCCATCAATATTGTATTGCTTTTAGGCTGCAACATCAAGGTAGCATTCTTTCGATTTAATTAGTATACTCCAACAATCATCTTTTGTGAGGAACTAACATTATCAAGTCATCTTTATTTGTGGAATAGTTTTCAAAGTATTGGCAACAAACATTAGATATTAGTTAAGGGTGCAACTGCTAGTTTTGAAGAAAGTGGTGTATCACGAGCAGACTATGAGCAAATTATAGCAACATGACAAGTCACCATAGTTCCAAATTGCTACTCTTTAAGAAGAGAAAACAGAATGCGCCCTTAGAAATAATACAATTAAAATAACAAGTTTGGTAAATTGTAAGTATGATTATTTGTTCAATTAAGGGCTTTCTTGAAACACTGCTGAGTGCTAAAACCATAAATAAATTGAACTTGAACAGTAAATCTACCCAACAGTTTTGTTTACTTACCTCAGAAACATGGAATACTTTGTCCTTTTTTGTAGGAACATTTATTAGCAGAAATTTGCCTGGTTTAATGCCTGAGTGACTAAATGGGACATGTTTGAAAATCCTAAGGATTTATATCCTGAACATCATAACTCATAGAAGTTGCTTTTCATTATTATGTATTTTAACAGTAACTATAAGCTTGTCCTTAACAAGATTGCAAAGAAATTGCAACAAATTCATACCTAGCCCTTGCCATCTCTGTTTCCTTGTTCCTCCAGTCTGTGTTAGCATCTTCTTCTCTGCCCCAAACATCCTTATTCCAGGTTTCTTTCTCACACCTGAATGGCAATTAAAAACATAACAGATTATAACAACTCCACATAACAATAATTTAAAATGTATGCAATTCCAGAAAGACTTACCCCTTATGGTCATCCACTGGTGGATTCCCTGTAGACAGTTAATGAACAAATCATGATGTTGCTGCTGTTAAAATCCCAAATATCTGAGAAACATAGTAAAATAATGCAAAATCAATAGTCTTAAAATATGATTTTTTTTTTTGGAAAGATTAAAAATATAAAAATTACCTAGATTACCTTCAGTGTCCTCCACTGGATCCTTTTCTGGTGCTTCACATCCTTTGGTGAAGTCCATTACTTGCAACAAATCTTCTTCAAGGATACATAAAGAAGGTTGATAGACAGGAAGGCATGGGACAAAGCGATTTGGTCTCCAATTTTTTTCAAGTGTGTCTTTGCCATATTTATGGTAAGTACTAGTTTACTCTTTCTATAGTTCATGCAGTGTCTTCTGCATGCAATCTTGAACAGAATGTCTTTGTGGCTGTTGAATTTCAACTCCTTTTTCTTTAAGAACTGCTTTCTTCCTGGGACTGGCCTTCAAAATCAGTGAGGATACAAATTTTGGCATACTTAGATGGATTTTGTGGCATCTGTTTTTTTCACTCTATATACTGCTTTCCTTTGTGCACTAGAGTTTACAAAGTTTGGAGAGACAGGAGTAGAGGACGGTGTTGGACAAGTATTTTTAGGTATTGCAATACATTTCTTTCTTTTTTGCAGCTTTATCTTTTTCTCTCTCACATCTTTTTTTTTTAGATGACATGTTAGCCCCCACTCAGAACAATAGCGAGACACATTGTTTCTTGTGTCCCTCTTAACTTGATTGTCAGTCTACTCGTTTTTAAGTAAACCTCATTATTCCATGTGTACCCTGTGAATTTCAAGTAAATTGTGTGCACGGTTAAATAGTTATTCTCAGAAGTGATTACAAGACTTTATAACCACACTTTATATGTTAGATAATGGTGTGAAAAACAATATGTTTGTCCAAGTGTGACAGGATAGCCGTAGTGTGGTGCAAATAATAGACTCCAGTCTCTTCCAGTGAAATGCTGGGGTTTTATTTCTCCTTTTAACGTTTGGAAAAACAAAAAAAAACAACGTACTCTCAACAAAAAAACAACGCCGGGGTACACACCAATGTGTAGCCCGACAACATAAAAAGAAACGGGGTTGCAGTCCCAAAATAAAAACAAACAACAAAAACAGCTCGTCTTCCTGCTGTATCCAACCACGGTAACGAACTCAGCACTTTCGGGTCCTCGCTCCGCCGTTGTATCCGGGAGCGTCCCGTTAGTGCTCTAAAATACACAAAATAGAAAGGTCAGTTCAAAACCCACAGCAAAGACGAACCGTCTTTAAAACCCCTTCTCTGTCTCTCTGCTTCACACTCTCTCTCTCTCACCCACGCACTGTACCTTGCAAGAAGGAGCAGAACCCTGGGCCACGCCCCTTTGTAGCGCTCCGTCTCGCCCCATTGGTCAGCGAGGGCAATCGCCGTCAGCCAATGCATGATTGCCACCGCTTCCCGACCGGGTCGATGACATTGCACACCGGCTCCGCCCCCTTCCAGGTGGCCGACTTCCACCTACCCTGTGGATGACTGCTCCTCCTCCCTAGCGTCCTCACCGGTCAGGAGGGAGATCTAAAACAAGAATTCATTCTCTCTTTGTCACACCAAGTTACAAATAAACCCCTCCATAAAGTAATATAAAGCAAAATAAATATTATGATTATAGACTGTGTTTATTCTTAAATTCCTATTGTAAAATATATCTACGTTCATAACTTTGGACAGACATAAGAACATAAGAAAGTTTACAAACGAGAGGAGGCCATTTGGCCCATCTTGCTCGTTTGGTTGTTAGTAGCTTATTAATCCCAGAATCTCAAAAGGCAGCTTCTTGAAGGATCCCAGGGTGTCTGCTTCAACAACATTACTGGGGAGTTGGTTCCAGACCCTCACAATTCTCTGTGTAAAAAAGTGCCTCCTATTTTCTGTTCTGAATGCCCCTTTATCTAATCTCCATTTGTGACCCCTGGTCCTTGTTTCTTTTTTCAGGTCAAAAAAGTCCCCTGGGTCAACATTGTCCATACCTTTTAGGATTTTGAATGTTTGAATCAGATCAGCGCGTAGTCTTCTTTGTTCAAGACTGAAAAGATTCAATTCTTTTACCCTGTCTGCATATGACATGCCTTTTAAACCCGGGATAATTCTGGTTGCTCTTCTTTGCACTCTTTCTAGAGCAGCAATATCCTTTTTGTAACATGTCATGCCATGTGTCTGCCCAGTTCTGAATGCTGTCTAGATCATTTCGAATGACCTTTGCTGCTGCAACAGTGTTTGCCACTCCTCCTATTTTTGTGTCGTCTGCAAATTTAACGAGTTTGCTTACTATACCAGAATCTAAATCATTAATGTAGATTAGGAATAGCAGAAGACCTAATACTGATCTCTGTGGTACACCACTGGTTACCTCGCTCCATTTTGAGGTTTTCTCCTCTAATCAGTACTTTCTGTTTTCTACATGTTAACTACTCCCTAATCCATGTGCATGCATTTCCTTGAATCCCTACTGCGTTCAGTTTGAGAATTAATCTTTTATGCGGGACTTTGTCAAAAGCTTTCTGGAAATCTAAATAAACCATGTCGTATGCTTTGCAATTATGCATTTTCAATGTTGCATCCTCAAAAAAGTCAAGTAGGTTAGTTAGACACGATCTCCGTTTCCTAAAGCCATGCTGACTGTCTCCCAGGATATTGTTACCCAAGTGGTAATTTTCAATTTTGGATCTTATTATAGTTTCCATAAAGTTTACATATAATAGAAGTCAGGCTTATTGGTCTGTAGTTACCTGGTTCAGTTTTGTCTCCCTTTTTGTGGATCGGTATTAAGTTTGCTACTTTCCAGGTGTCTGTCTTTATTATGTACGTGACTTAAGCAAATCTGTTAAAGTGATCATGGAGGCCATGACAGCTTAAGCATTGGAATTATAATTGTCTAAAAATAATATTAATATATTCTCTTAAAATATCACAAATATTACTCAACTCTTTTTAGGCATATTATGAGTCAAAATGAACAGTTACATATGAGTTTATGACTCGTATGTAACATTTATAACATATGTAATTTCTTAGACAGACAACATACCTTCCTGCTTCTTCATGCCATGTGAAGACTAAGTCCCTCTTTTATGATGTCACATATTCTGCTGTATAAATCCCATGATACATGTGGCTTTTTGAAGATTCCAACTTTATTTGTTCAATAAATGCACAAGATTGACATTAGTTACATACGTTACTATTTTTGGACAGACATTGCTATTGAAAAGTTTGACCAGTAATAACGTATAAACGCAGGGATACACAATACAACTTAGCATTGCGTAATTCGAGTTTAAAGACAGACTTTCATATGATACCCATACCAAATTCATTAATGTCTATAAAAAATGGTTAAATTGCCCGGTAACGTATGTGACATGTTTGACAGACATGGTTACATACGAAACTAAATTTTAATAACAACATTTTTACCTAAACTTAAAAATAAAATAACAACAAACACCCAGACAAAGACCCACAGCTATCCACTTCATTGCATATCCATCATTATTCACCTGGAGAAAAAATATTTTATACAATGCTAAATTGAAAATTGCTCCACCAGAATGTCCCATTTACCAAGTGGTCTAGACATTCTTACTATTTATATGAATAACTAATTTTATTATATTTTTCTATAAAAATAAGTATATTGAATATATAAGGTTTACCGATAAGTATAAAATTCATTTTCATAGGGACACCTATTTATTTAAATATATTTTACCAGTTGTACCACTAAGGCAGGATATACCCCATTAGCATGAAATGACTCCAATAGAAGGAAAAATTATGTCATAATATATAGAACACCATTACATCATGTAAGAATACATCATGGATTTATTATAAACAATAACAAGTAGTTGTCATGTTGTCAAACACCTATAAATACCTCCAATGTTTTGATTCAAACACATGCTCCCTTGAGAAAGATATGCACAACATGTCGAAACTTTGGGCAGTTGGCTCTTTGAGCTATATGTACATATATATTGTGACAGGAGTGGCCTTATTTTGGGTTCGTGACCCAGAAACTAAAAGTGGAATTCTTAGCGCCCAAGGCACACTTTTATTATACAAAAACAAAATAAACAAACAAACCTTAGGTCTTCCAAGCACTTACTAAACATTTATAATGCAGGTCCCTGACTAACGCACACGTGTGTTTACCTGACAAACAAAAAGTTTTAAACAAACGCACATAAACCAAATGTAGGTTTTACTTTTATATAGTACCTTTTTCAGGAATACAACAGACAGTCAGGTTCTTCTCTCAGCAGCAGCCCTGAATGAATTAACTCTGGGATTTATATGCCCCAGAGAAACAGGTATAGGCAGCTGGCTCTAATTTACAATAACGAGGCCAACTGCCAAAACAATAAAACAATTTAGGCTGGCAGGGAGGCTTTTAACCCTGTCCATGCCACCAAACACACATATACAGTACTGTGCAAAAGTTTTAGGTAGGTGTGAAAAAATGCTATAAAGTAAGAATGCTTTCAAAAATAGACATGTTAATAGATTATATTTATCAATTAACTAAATGCAAAGTGAGTGAACAGAAGAAAAATCTAAATCAAATCCATATTTGGTGTGACCACCCTTTGCCTTCAAAACAGCATCAATTCTTCTAGGTACACTTGCACAAAGTCAGGGATTTTGTAGGCATATAGTCAGGTGTATGATTAAACAATTATACCAAACAGGTGCTAATGATCATCAATTCAATATGTAGGTTGAAACACAATCATTAACTGAAACAGAAACAGCTGTGTAGGAGGAATAAAACTGGGTGAGGAACAGCCAAACTCAGCTAACAAGGTGAGGTTGCTGAAGACAGTTTACTGTCAATGCTGAGAAGTACAGGCAGATACTTATCCATCATGCAATACCATCAGGGAGGCATCTGATTGGCCCCAAATTTATTCTGCAGCATGACAACGACCCCAAACATACAGCGAAAGTCATTAAGAACTATCTTCAGCGTAAAGAAGAACAAGGAGTCCTGGAAGTGATGGTATGGCCCCCACAGAGCCCTGATCTCAACATCATCGAGTCTGTCTGGGATTACATGAAGAGAGAGAAGCAACTGAGGCTGCCTAAATCCACAGAAGAACTGTGGTTAGTTCTCCAAGATGTTTGGGCCAACCTACCTGCCGAGTTCCTTCAAAAAACTGTGTGCAAGTGTACCTAGAAGAATTGATGCTTGATGCTGTTTTGAAGGCAAAGGGTGGTCACACCAAATATGGATTTGATTTAGATTTTTCTTCTGTTCACTCACTTTGCATTTAGTTAATTGATAAATATAATCTATTAACATGTCTATTTTTGAAAGCATTCTTACTTTACAGCATTTTTCACACCTGCCTAAAGCTTTTGCACAGTACTGTATATATATATATATATATATATATATATATATATATATATATATATATATATATATATACACTTGCAGGCCCCTGCCTAGCTATATATATATATATATATATATATATATATATATATATATATATATATATATATATATATAAACAGTATATATATATATATATATATATATATATATATATATATATATATATATATATATATATATATATATATAAACTATTAATGATAATTGTGTGACATGTTAACAATTCATAAAATACCAGAAACCATCATCAGGTCGCCCTACCTTTAAAATGTAGTTCATTCTCTAAAACCTTTGTACCTCTGTACAATTCACTCTTTTGCTGCAGCCCGGCTGCCTCCCCACACTGGAATATATTGTTGTCTGTCGCTCCGGTTTGGTAACATCAGCGTAAGGGGCTGTACTCACGTAGCTGCGTCCCCTTCAGACGCGGGAACTCATTTCTTACTGGGGGTGCTGAAAATAAAAAAGTATGTGGGGGTGTGGGGGGCAATATTTAAATTCATACAAAATTGTCATTTTTTTCTGCATTTCACCATTAAAATATGCACAGACCAAGTGAGTTTCATAAGGAATAGACACAGCGGCACAAAGTGAAAAAATCAGAAACACGAGTCTAAAAATGCTATGTAAGATTCAAAGCAACAATACAATGTATTAACTACGTTGCAAATCAGATGTTGTGCTGTAGATGTTTTTTTTTTTTTAAATAGTAAAATACAAATAAAATACATTCTATAATCTTCGGTACTAAAATGCTTTAATTCTATTCGACACGTTTAATAGGTCTATTCACAAATTGAACAGTTGTATAAATGCCATTGCAGTCTACTATTTGCAATTATGTTGCCTTTTCAAAAACGACAAGCATTTAAATGTTTGCAACAACTATGGTATATAAAAACAATATCCCAAAAAGCTAACATTTTGATTTCAAACATTCTTTTAAAAACAGTACCGGAACGAGACAGCTGTGTCATGTCGGGAATAAAACATCAACCCATCCTTAACTGTACATAAACTAGTTAACTATATGAATGAAAGTATTCAAGCATCGGGACTAGTGAAAATAAATACCAGAGACCGTGGAGTTTTACAACGCAACAAAATATGAAATTGATGTCTGGATCAGATGGCACAGAAGTATTCCATGAAAGCTGGCTCCCGATGGTGGCCTGTTCAGGTGTTTTACAGTGTATTGCAAGAAGCATTTGGAACAGAGAGGAACTGCCAAGCGTGTACCCACAGCTGAAGCTGGCAAACCCGCTGAGAGCCGCAAGAGACGCCAATGCAGAAAGGGGGAGTGGAGAAGCGCATTATCTTACTTGTGCTGTGCGCTTCTGTAAAACGTTTTCTACTAAGTTTATCTACGTTGTTCAGTTGCTTTTGCGCATCTGATAATAAACCGATTGCTATTGAAAAGTTAAAAATGTATTGCTATCGTTTCAGTTTTATAAATATGCAAAGCATAGCGCCGATACCACTGTACAAAAGAGCCGGCTCCGTATATTGGGCTTATGTCTTTGTGTGTGATTACGTCACCTACCAGCCCCACTGCTGCCTTCCCCTTTACGCTACATATATATATATATATATATATATATATATATATATATATATATATATATATATATGTGAGAGATTGGTTAAAAGAAATGTACAAATGTGAGGACAACGTAAACCAACTGGACAGTAAACAAAGGAAAGTACAAATAAATGTTTTATATTATGCAGAGAAAATACATGGGGGACACTAGGACCAGGTGGAAGCCAGTGGAGTCAAGGCTGGCTCCAGTTCAAATTAATTAGTCAATTATTTAATGATAATTGGTTACCATTTAAAATGTCTGTTTTGTGAGTGTTTTGGTGAGGGTGATGGTAGGAGCTGGGTTGGAGAGGAAAAATAATAATATTGTGAGAACTGGTTAACGACATTTTGGAAAGGTATTTGGATTACGATTTGGGTTTTGGAGACGAGGTAACAGGCTTAGCCTGCCCCGTCATTAGTTAGGGAACGATTTGTTTAGTCAGGGCCCAAGACTGGGTTAGGTTTTGTTTTCTTTATTTTCTTTTTCAGTGTGTAAATAATAAACACATGCTACAGCGTTTCCTTGCATCTGGTTGTCAAGTGTCTGATTGAAGCAAAGCCTGTGATAGGAACGCAGATCATCACATTGTGGTACCAGAAGTGGGGTCTGTTTGTTTGACAATAAATTCAGACTCGTACCCTGGCTTTGTACTGTGATAAAAGTGGATCATGGAGGCGGCAGTACAGGCACTGTTGCAGGCTAGTGCTATGCAGCACGAGGCCAACCAGACGATACAGCAACAATTGGTTGTAATGCAAGGACAAGTTACTAAACTGTTTGAAGAACGGGCTGTACCAACAACTCATCTCTTACAAAAGATGACTGACCAGGATGATGTGGAGGCTTTCCTGCTAACCTTTGAGCGGACAGCGGAACGGGAGAAATGGCCACAGGTTCGTTGGGCAGGGATCTTAGCACTACTCCTGATAGGGGACGCCCAAAAAGCATATTTTGACTTGGAGCCGGACTCTGCTGCTGACTACAGTCAGTTGAAGAAGGAGATATTGGCCCGGGCAGGAGTTACTATAGCGGTACGAGCTCAACGGTTCCATGACTGGCAGTTCCAAAAGGATAAAGTCCCGCAGTCTCAAATGTTTGACCTGATACATCTAACTCGGAAATGGTTACAACCGGAGATAAACTCATCAGCATGGGTCGTGGAATTACTTGTCATGGGCCGATATTTAAGAGCGTTGCCGTTTTTTTTGAGGAAAACGGTTGGACAGGCCAATCCAGCCAACGCCAATGAACTGATATCTCTGGTCGAGAGTCATACAGCCGCTGACAGGTTGGCTCGTTGTTCCCCGGAGGGACAACGCCGCTTCAACCAGCGCACCCCATTCCTGAAGAGGCAGGAACACACAGACGCGGGTAAGACTGTGCTTGGGAAACGGGGTGACGAAGAGCAGCCACGGGCTGTGAAGGGACCTTGGAGTGAAAAATATATGGGACGGGATAACCCTGATATTATATGTTTTAATTGTCATCAGAAGGGACACATTGCTAGACAATGTAGGAAAACCCAAGAGGTAGAAAATATGGAGTGTGATTGGGCTGATGCATATGGGGCCTGTGACTATACCTGTAATTACGTTACCACTGTTAATAACTTGTTTACCTCACGAATGTTGGAAGGGGATTATTTGTCTACTGTTAAAGTAGCCGGTAGGGAGACGGTAGCGCTTTTGGATTCAGGCTGTGGGCAAAGTTTGATCACTGCGTCACTAATTGAACATTTAAATTTACCAGGGTGCAACGAAGTTAGGATTAATTGCATTCATGGTGACATTAAAACCTATCCGGCTAAGTTAGTGGAGGTAGAGATTGGCGGAGAACCAGTACGCTATAAATTTGGAGTATTTCCTCGTCTTCCCTACCCGGTATTGATAGGGAGAGATTGTCCTAATTTTAACACTCTGATCAAGAACCAAAAGAAATTGTCCTCAATGTCAGTTGCTGAAAACTATAATGAAGGAGTCTCTGAGGGACATACGTTGTTTGATTTTTCAGATGGGATATTTGCAGAACCGGGTAAGACAAGGAAGTCCAGGAAATTGAAAAAACAAGAAGGGGCTATAGGGAAAAGAGAACGAGAAAAGAAGCAACTCTTTAACGTTATGGTAAACACTGATAATGAGTCTGGGAGGGGTGGGGAAATTATACCTGAGAGCAGGGGTCAGCCTAAACCACAAAGGTTACCGTCAGGAAAACATACAAAGAAAAGTGAAACTTCGAAACAAGAAAGGCTTAGAAAAGCCGAAACGTTGATTTCACAAGGAGGTATGTCAGTGAAAATGTGGAATGAGTTGCCGGTATCGCAATTGGATTTTAGGAAAGAGCAGGCAGCAGACCCAAATTTACGTGCTGCTTTTAGCTAAGTCTTTGAAATTGATGACGACTATGAAAATATCCGAGACAGCCTACCTCTTCCACATTTTATCACTAGACATGACTTATTGTATCGAGTAACCAAAACTGATCAAGGTGATTGGTTAGAACAGTTAGTGGTTCCGGGTAAATTTAAAGAACTGATTTTTCATTTGTCACATAGTCATGTGTTGAGTGGCCACTTAGGGGCTCAAAAAACTAGGGAAAGGATTTTAAGTAGGTTCTTCTGGCCTGGGGTTTACCAAGAAATTCTTAATCGTTGTAATCAATGCAAAGAATGTCAATTGGTTTCAGAAAGAAAGCCTGCACCCGCTCCTTTGATTCCTTTGCCCATAATTGAAGTTCCGTTTTCCCGAATTGGCATGGATTTGGTGGGGCCGTTAGAAAAACGAGTTCGGGTACAAACATATTTTGATTATAGTAGATTACGCAACTAGGTATCCGGAAGCGATTCCATTAAGAGTTGCCAGCTCAAAGAACATAGCACGAGCCTTGTTGCAAGTTTTTAGTCGAATGGGTTTTCCAAACGAGATAATTACCGACCAGGGAACTCCCTTTGTGTCTTCAGTACTGAAGGAGCTGTGCACGCTATGTAATATTAAAAAGATAGTGACCTCTGTTTACCACCCACAATCAGACGGTTTGGTGGAGAGGTTTAATAAAACACTAAAGCAAATGCTAAAGAAAGTAATGCGCCCTGATGGTAAGGACTGGGACCAGCTGTTGCCCTTTGTGCTTTTTGCTTTTAGGGAAGTACCCCAAAGTTCCACTGGGTTTTCGCCATTTGAGTTGCTGTACGGCAGACAGCCCCGTGGAATTTTGGACATGGTTAAAGAAGCTTGGGAGGAGAAATCAAGTTCGGGCCAAAATGTTGTTGAGTATGTCTGTCAAGTGCAAGAAAGAATGGGAAAAGTTGCTGAAATTGTCAAACAGAACATGGAAAGTGCACAAGAGAAACAACAGAGACATTACAATGCAGGTGCTAGATTAAGGGAGTTTGCAGTAGGAGATAAAGTTGTGGTGTTATTACCCTCACATGTACACAAGTTTTTAGCTAAATGGCAAGGGCCATACCAGGTAGTAGAAAAAGTCTCTGATGTCAATTATCGATTGTTTAGACCAGGTAAGAGAAACCCATATCAGCTGTTTCACATTAATTTGCTGAAGCCATGGAATGAGGGGGATCTGACAGTGAAGGTTGCACAGACCGAAGTGTTGAACATGAATGTGGAAGATGTACAGATTGGTAAACAGTTGTCTGAGATGCAGAAGAAAGAAATAAATCATCTAATACAAACAAATATAGATGTTTTTTCAGAGGTCCCAGGAAGGACTAATCTTGTGGAACACAGGATTATTACACCACCAGGGGTAGTGATCAGGAAAAGGCCATACAGAATCCCACAAGCTAAGCGAGAGGGTATGAAAGCAGAAATACAGAGTATGTTAAAAATGGGAATAATCGAGGAATCGGACAGTGACTGGTCAAGTCCAGTGGTGATGGTCCCGAAACCTGATGGTACAGTAAGATTTTGCATTGACTTTAGAAAGGTTAATGAGATATCAAAGTTTGATGCATATCCCATGCCCAAAATAGATGAAATGATTGAGAAGCTGGGCAGGGCTAAATATATTACCACGTTAGATCTGACTAAAGGATATTGGCAAGTTCCTTTAGAAGAAAGTTCAAAAGAAAAAACAACGTTTGCTACGCCGGAGGGTCTTTTTAAGTTTACAGTGCTTCCCTTTGGTCTTCATGGCGCGCCAGCCACTTTTCAGCGGTTGATGAACAAAGTTCTTCGGCCACATCAGCAGTACGCTGCTGCATATCTAGACGACGTGGTCATTTTTAGTAAGGATTGGAAATCCCATTTACACCAGGTGAGCGCAGTATTACAGGCGTTGCGGGACAGTAAACTGACCGCAAATAAAAAGAAGTGTGCGTTCGCCTTACAGGAAACGAAGTATTTGGGGTTTATACTGGGGAATGGAGAAATAAAACCCCAAGATAGGAAGATACATGCGATTCAAGCTTGTAAGCAACCAGCCAATAAAAAACAGCTGAGGGCATTTCTGGGGTTAGTAGGTTATTACAGGCGGTTCATAAAAAATTTCGCTACTCAAGCAGTTCCCCTGACAGAGCTGACGAAAGGAACAAAGTCAAACAAAATTGTCTGGAATTCGGAAGCGGAAAGGGCTTTTAAAAATTTAAAAACAGCCATTTCTCAGGAGCCAGTGCTGATTAGCCCAGATTTCAATAAACCCTTCATTTTGCAGACTGATGCTTCCGCTGTAGGTTTAGGGGCTGTATTGTCACAAGAAAGGAATGGAGAGGAACACCCAGTCTTGTTTTTAAGCAGGAAGTTGTTACCCAGGGAAATCAAATATGCCACTGTAGAGAAGGAGTGTATGGCTATTAAATGGGTAGTAGAGGCTCTGCGCTATTACTTATGGGGTAGAAAGTTTACCTTAGTAACAGACCATGCACCCCTAAAATGGCTTTACCGCAACAAAGACGGGAATGCAAGGGTGACCCGGTGGTTCTTGTCTTTGCAACCGTACTGTTTTGAGCTCAAATACAGAAAGGGCAAAGAGCATATTAATGCAGATTTTTTTTCACGGTACCCACAAACAGAGATTAGTTTGTTTGCACAACAGGGTCAGGTTAAACTGAGAGGTTGGGTACAGGACGGAATCTATGTGTCCAAACAGCGCTTAAGAGGCCTCGGACATTGGGTGGAAAATTGTACTTGTTAATTTTGCAGCTTCGGCCGGGTTGGTATGCCCGATCCCACGGGATCGTGCAAAAGTGGGGGTAGTGTGAGAGATTGGTTAAAAGAAATGTACAAATGTGAGGACAACGTAAACCAACTGGACAGTAAACAAAGGAAAGTACAAATAAATGTTTTATATTATGCAGAGAAAATACATGGGGGACACTAGGACCAGGTGGAAGCCAGTGGAGTCAAGGCTGGCTCCAGTTCAAATTAATTAGTCAATTATTTAATGATAATTGGTTACCATTTAAAATGTCTGTTTTGTGAGTGTTTTGGTGAGGGTGATGGTAGGAGCTGGGTTGGAGAGTGGGAGAGTGAAACGAGAGGAAAAATAATAATATTGTGAGAACTGGTTAACGACATTTTGGAAAGGTATTTGGATTACGATTTGGGTTTTGGAGACGAGGTAACAGGCTTAGCCTGCCCGTCATTAGTTAGGGAACGATTTGTTTAGTCAGGGCCCAAGACTGGGTTAGGTTTTGTTTTCTTTATTTTCTTTTTCAGTGTGTAAATAATAAACACACGCTACGGCGTTTCCTTGCATCTGGTTGTCAAGTGTCTGATTGAAGCAAAGCCTGTGATAGGAACGCAGATCATCACTATATATATATATATATATATATATATATGCTTTGATTTTTCAGATGTTTATGTAATGTACTCAATAAAAAATGTTTTGAATACAGCCGTCAGAAAGACTGCTGCGGGGATTCTACGTATGAGTATTTCTCCAGTCCTTCTATTGTTAAAGCTGTAATTAGCATTGTTAAACCATGGTCTGGATTAAGTCGAGCCCAAATATTTTGTAGCTCTGCATTCCTTTAATGAAAACTGGTGGCTTTCCTCTCTCTGTAAAATAAACAAATAATAATGTAAGGAGGATGTAGTCACTACACTACACACCGCTGATTTAGTAAAATACAGATATTCTGTCTGGATACACGCATATTGGCTTAATATGTATTAAATGTATATACTTGTTTGTTTACACAGTGACCTGAGTAGCCAGTTGAAGTGTATCCCTGAAACATTATTTTTTTATTTTATTCTTTCAGGTACGGTAATTTCTTTTATAAAATATTTTCTGTAGATAGTTAATAAGCCACCTATGAGGGGAATGTTTCTTTGTTCAGTAACTCTCAATGGATTTGTTCTGTACAGTACTGTATGTTTAATGTATATTATTCATAGTGGTGTGAGAAGGAAAATGTCTATTTTAAAATATGTATATTGCTATTAAGAGATGTTGAATGAATAATGTTTTATATCTGTTTTATTTTAACTACTGCACACTGAATGATTTGTTAAATATCTTATTCTTTCAAAATAAATCTCCCTTCTTGCCAACCTGCATGTGTGTTTTCAGTGGTAGTGTTGAGCTCTCTCTTCTGACAATAAAAGGGACAGAAATGGAGTGGTGACACTGGTGCCGTGACCCGGATCGCTAGATCAGCTGGAAGCAGATCACGTAGGACCCCTTTTCCTGGAGCGAGTTCAACAAGTCTTCAACCTGGAACACATGTAAATACATGGGTTGCATATGTAAACATTGTTTTTCTCCTTGCTTTTTACCTTAGATACAATTTGGTATAATTTGTAAATTTTATATAATTGTATTATTTTGGCATTCATTTAGAATTGGTGGTTAAAATCAATTTATTGCATTATTTTTTTTTCAGTAATTAAAAAAAAATGAGTGAAATCAATAATAAGCAGGGACCCTCTGATTCAGGGTTTTACAGCCCTGTTCCTGACCGCGTTGGGTGGGGACGAGGTGTTCTTGGTTTACCCTTGCAGTGTGAAGCTGAGAGTCCCAGTACAAGGGCAGTACCTCATGTAATTGGCAGGGGGAGGGGATTATTAAACACCCCCATAACCAATACGGGATGAGTATGTCCAGAGAGCCCGCAAGAGGAAATTACTCCCAGTTATAGGGGTATTACTACTTCCACCCCCAATCCTAGTGGGGAATGTATTTCCAGTTTAATGGGACAGATGAGTACTTCAGTACAGCAAATGGGTCAGCAATTAGCCCAATTGAACTCAAATAGTAACGACGATGCGGCTGGTGTACATCAGCAAGATGCTGTAAGTAGCTCAGCTGATGAATCAAAGAATCACTTGATTGATCTGGCACAAATCAGTTTAGTCACTCATCCAAAGGTTAAGAAACCGCCCACTTTTAGAGGGGATGGCTCAGATATGCTAACTATTAGAGAATAGGAAGAAATAATGAGAAATGATATTAAAAAAAGAAAATACAAGGTTGAGGAACAGGCTGAGGAAGTTCTTCTCAGGTTGATGGGCAGGGTGAAAGATGTTGCAAAGATTGGTATTCGTAATAGCGGTATTGACACAAAGCAACACCCAGATGCCAGCGATGGATAGGAGATCACCTCCCAGACAAAGTAGGCACTGTACAACTCAAAAATAGAGTCACTCTGCAGTTGCATTGTGAGCACTTAGTGTGGGGTAAGCTGCCTGATTCAGCATCCATCTCAGTGGGCAGCACTGTGATTGTAGAGCCTAGCCAGATCCAAGCCATGGAATGTTATGGTGGGGAGAATCATTACTCCACTAACAAACCAACTGTTCTTAAGAGGAATGCTAAACTTGTGTCACCATGTATTACAGTTGAAGATTTTGACATGACTGGTTCTTGTGAGTCTATTATCAATGTGAATGTAAAGTGCACCAACATTGAGAACCAAAGCTCTGCCCCTGTCCAGGTGAATGGTAAGTGTGTTACAAGTATTAGGTCAGCTCAGAGACCAGGCCCAGAAATTAAGAGGGCTTTAGACAACTTAGGTTTAAAAGACATAGACCTAGATTCTTGTAAAGTGTCAGAATCCTGGAAAGAGAAATTGCTGCAGGTCATTGAGAAATATGAGACAATCTTCTCACATCACAAGATGGACTGTGGAGAGGCTAAAGACTTTTGTGGCACAAGCCACCCAAAGTGAAGCAAGAAGCGCTTCATGAATCAACATTGACCTCTGAGGCTCCCAAGGACCTGTTTTACTGGACACAGGCTGCACTTCCATCTGTGTGTACGTCGCAACTGGGAATGACCACGGTGGCACACCATGCCATTTATACCACTGACGAGGTACCTGTAAGAAGTAGGGCTTACCGGACCTCGCCATCTAAGAAAAATATAATTTGGCAGCACCTTCAACAAATGACACAGGATGGGGTTATTGAACCTTCGGCCTCAGCATGGGCAGCCCCTGTGGTTTTAATTGAGAAACAAGATGGGTCCTATCATTTCTGTGTAGATTACCGCAAGCTCAAGGTACTGGCAGGTTGTGATTGGATGAGAACAGCAAGAAAAAGACAACATTTACCACTCCCTTTGGACTTTATCAATTCAGAGTCATGCCTGTCGGACTCAAGAATGCTGCCGCTACTTTTCAGCGCCTAATGGAGCAGGTACTCAGTAAATTCATGCCCAAGGTTGATGATATTGCTGCACCCTTAAGTCATTTAAAGAAGAAGGGTGTGCCCTGGGAGTGGACCAGTGAGTGTCAGACCAGTTTTAATCTCCTTAAGGAAACTTTACAGGCACCCCCAATATTGGCTCATCACGATCTTAACCACCCCATCCGAGTGTACACTGATGCTAGTGAAGGGGAGCTTGGAGCCGTGCTTGCCCAGTGTAATGACACCGATGACCATGTAATAGCCTTCGCCTCCAGGCTCCTCATTAAACCAGAGAAAAACTACTCCACATCTGAAAAGGAGTGCCTAGGGGTGGTCTGGGCGGTGAAGAAATGGCGACGCTATCTGGAGGGAGTGCCATTCGAGATCTTCACTGACCATGCTGCTCTAACTTGGGCATTCAATACTCCTAAATCCTCTTCAAGACTGACTCGGTGGACTTTACGGTTACAGCCCTTCACCTTTAAGGTGATGTATCATAAGGGAAGTCTGAACCAGGTACCGGATGACAGCCTCCCTTGGATAATCACCGAATAGAGTTTATCATCAAACAGGGTTTGATCTACAGGAGAGTTCCTATTCGACATGGGGGGGGGGGGGTCATCGATTCCAACTGTGCGTCCCAGCCTCCCTTCAAACTCCCTTTCTCACATATTTCCATGATAACCCAATGGGGAGACATTTGGGACAACTTAAGACACTGCTCTGTATGCTTGAGGTTGCTTGGTGGCCATCGATCCGGAAGGATACCTGGAAGCACGTCAAAGAGTGTGAAGTGTGCCAAAAGTTTATACCAGGGAATCAAAAACCTGCTGGTTTCCTTCAATCTACCACTGTAACTGAATCCGGGGACATGTTGGGAATCAATCTCATGGGTCCCTTACTGCACAGTAAAAAGGGTAACAATTTACTAGCCAGCTCCTGGAAGATGTGTGCAAAACCTGGGGGGTGGTCAGGAAGCTTACAACCAGCTACCATCCTCAGACAAACCTTACAGAGCGAATGAATTAGACACTCAAGACCAAGATGGCCTCCTATGTCGGCAGTGATGACCAAAAATGGGATCAGGGGCTACCTGAAATGAAATTTGCCATCAGTACCGCTAAGCTGGAAACCACAGGTTTTACTCCGGCTGAGCTGGCAGTGGGGCACATTCTAAAGGGCCCGCTCGATCGTTTGATTTCTGTAGCACCCAATCCCACAACTTCCCAATATGCTTTGTTAGAAAGGCGTAGTATAGGTAAGCCGGAGGGTTAAACTAGCTCAGGCCCCAGTGCAAGAACTATAATGCCCGCAGGAGAGAAGTCCAATATGCAGAAGGCAATCCGGTATGGGTCCGTGCACACCCATTATCTGACGCTTCTGCTAAATTTTCTGCTAAAGTTAACCTAAAGCCATATTTTGGAGCTAAATCCTCTATACCAGTGGGGGGGGGGGGGGTATTACGTGGGTGGCACAACCCACCCAAAGTGAAGCAAGAAGTGCTTCACCTAATTGTATGGCAGAATGCCTGGCCAGGCAATCCAGTTCATAAGTGTAAAATTTCATCTCCATAATGGTAATTATTTTCCTAAGGCTCTTTGCACTTGTCCCTGTTGGCTTCCCTTAGTTGGAGGGGGAGGAATTTCCTCTTAGTTACCGGGAGTTTTAAAAAAACAGAAGAGACAGTCAAAGGGGGGGACTGACTTATTTTTCCAGCCATATTGGACACGTGGGTTTGGCCTCCAAGAGCTAGCAGTTTGTTGGTCTGTACTTTGCATGTGTAACTTTTTCTGTTTGTCAGCTGTATTTTCTTTTCATTCCATTTATATTGTAAAGACGTGTTGACAATAGTTGCTCAGCAATATGCAGCAATACTAACATTGCTTGTTCACCTATTCTATTCTGTTCTTGTTCAAACCAGTTTTTTTCGGTTTTATATTTTTGGAGTTGCTACTTTGGACCTTTTTTCAAACTGTTTCTGGATCAAGGAAAGATTCAACCACATGGCCTTACCGGCAGGATATGGACAGAAGGAAACAGGGCTGGGGATGGCATTGCAGATAACCGGGTGAGATCCAACCTTTTTTATTTAACAGCTGCAGTGGATTACAAATGTTTGAATGGCCATTCAGTGTTTTTTTTTTTTTGCTTGTTTGTTTGGAATACTTTTGAACTGAATCAAACCTTTTTTTTGGACTTGTTTTTGTTTGGTGTCTGAACTGGATTGGGACATTGAATTGATAGAGCTATCATGTACATTGCATTTTAGGTATATCTTTATCGTGGAGATACCTGTTTATTTTTCTAATCTGCGCTGCCCCCTTGCTAGTAAATTCTGGCTTTAATTATTTTTCTGTCCTGTGCTATGAGCTATTTGTTTTTTGTGTGCTTAATTCAACAGAAGGCCGTACTTGCTCTAGCATTCATTTACAATAAACCCTGCATGGTAACTACACTTTTGAACACTTTTGAAATTCTCTATTACGCTGTAACTATTTACTTGCTGACTCCTGTATGTCTGATTGGTACATTTTGGGTCAGTTTTAACTAAGAAAGTTGTTACACTTTGTCTATAGAATTCACCTCATTGATGACCGTCCCTTTCGTCTGCCTTACCCAACCCAACTACTATCAAAAGTTGGAAACTGCTTTAGATGAGATGGAGGTGAAGGGTATCATCAGAAAGTCAAAAAATGAGTATGCTTCTCCATTGGTTTTTGTCTGGAAGAAATAATGATGACCTCCGTCTATAGACTTTAGATGGCTGAATGCAAGAACAATCAAGGATGCCCACCCCTTACCCCACCAAGCGGATGATCTTGCTGCACTGGGAGGAAATAGTTTGTTCAGCACTGTGGATTTAACCTCTGGCATCTACAACGTCCCTTTGCACGAGCAGGATAAGAAATACACAGCTTTTTCATCACCATTTGGACTCCACGAGTATAACAGACTGCCGCAGGGGTTATGTAATAGTCCTGCGACATTCATGCATATAATGATGTCCATCTTCGGTGACCAGAACTTCTCAAGCCTTCTTTGTTATCTGGATGACCTGGTTTTTGCACCCAACGAGGAAGTAGCACTTGAGGGACTAGAGATGGTGTTCAATCAACTTAAGAGGCACAGCTTGAAGTTAGCACCAAAGAAATGTCACTTCTTAAGAAGATCAGTTAAGTTCCTAGGACACATTGTAACCAAAGATGGAGTGAAAACAGACCCTGACAAAATAAAGGATCCAGAAGGATGATTTAATGGAGCAAGACAAGGTAACCCCCTCTGTAAATAAGTTGTTATTTATTACCAACACTATATAGAAGGGTCTTCTGCAAAAGCAAAATCTCTATTTCATCTCATCTCAGAACCAGGTTGTCCAGGTTGGGCAAAGCGAGGGAAGAAATCCATTAGGAAATTACAAAGAAACTTAGCGCAGCAGACTAGACCTCAGAGTGCCAGACAGCATTTGAGAAGCTTAAACAATCTTTAGCAGAAACTGCAACATTGGCACATCCAGGCATTGAAAAGCCATTTATTTGGGCTGTGGATTCATTCAATGGTTTAGGTGCTGTGTTATCCCAAGTCTTCCCTGGTGAGGAGAAGGCTAGACCAATGGCCTTTGCAAGCAAAACCTTAACACAAGCCCAGACTTGATATCCAGCACATAGGTTGGAGTTTCTTACCTTAAAATGGGCAGTTTGTGAAAAATTTGGCTCAAAGGACATCATTTTACAGCATGGACATATAAAAACCCTCTGACATATATCCTGACCAAACCCAAACTAGATGCTTTTGAGGAGAGGTGGGTTGCTAAATTGGCTGTGTACGACTTTGATCTGAAGTATGTTCCTGGTACGAAAAATGTGGTGGCTGATGCCCTAAGTCGAGAGCCGTTCATTCCAACTTGTGTGGGGTACCACCTCATTAATGAGACCTATGTCTCTGCTGGAGGAAGACAATGGAGTCAGAAAAGGAACAGTACAAGATGTTTTCAGGATTACAAACAACTGACAGGATATGACAACTCAGTCAGAACCCTCAAGTGAAGGAGATGCTGCCATTGATGACTCATCAACTGCGCAAGGTTCCTTGACATAAGAGGAACTGTCAGCGGTATTAGAGGTTCATTGTTCGGGTGGTCTTAGTCACACAATGGCAACAGGCCCAGTAACACCACAGCTTCCACAGTTGGGACACTTTCCTTTGCCAATCCTACATCCAAGTCAGCTACTAGACCAAGACCATACCATCACAAGAGCACTGTATTTTGTTCTGAGGCAAAGGAGATCATCAAGATGAGAACGAGGCAGAGAAACTGCAAATGTAATTTGACTGCTAAAATAACTGGAATAAGCTGAAATGTCATGATGGACTGCTGTATAGAGTATTATTATTATTATTATTATTATTATTATTATTAATATTAATTTCTGAGCTGACACCCTTATCCAGGGCGACTTACAATTGTTACAAGATATCACATTATTTTTACATACAATTACCCATTTATACAGTTGGGTTTTTACTGGAGCAATCTAGGTAAAGTACCTTGCTCAAGGCTACAGCAGCAGTGTCCCCATCGGGGATTGAACCGACGACCCTCTGGTCAAGAGTCCAGAGCCCTAACCACTACTCCACACTGCTGCCCAGGTAGAGTAAAAATGGGATAATTGGCTTGGAAAGAAGCTGTTCTAGTTTGTTGTGCCGGATGCTCTAAAATAAGATGTGCTGAAAGGCATACATGATTTAGCGGGACATCAGGGACAATCACACACACTTTCTTTAGCATGACAGAGATTCTTTTGGACTGGTATAAAGCGGGACTTAACTATGTGAAAAACTGCCATCGGTGTGTAGTTGGCAAAACACCAGAACCAGAAGCACGAGCTCTGCTTGAGAACATAAGAACAACTGCTCCTATGGAATTGATCTGCATTGACTTTTGGACTGCAGAGGTGAGCGATAAGAAGTCGATGGACATTCTTTAATCACAGACCACTTCACGAAAATGGCCCATGCGTTTCCATGTCAGAATCAATCTGCAAAGTAAGTTGCTCGCCGCCTATGGGATGACTTTTTCTGCATCTATGGATTTCCACAGCGGATTCATTTTGACCAAGGGGACAACTTTGAGTGTAAATTGATTACCAATCTGTTGGAAATGGCTGGAGTGCAAAAGTTTCACACTACACCATACCATCCTATGGGGAATGGTGTAACAGAATGGTTTAACAGAACTCTCGGGAACATGATCAGAGCATTGCCTCCGAAGTCCAAGGCAAAGTAGCCTTGCATGTTGCAGATGTTAACCTTCTCTTATAATTGCACAGTGCATCAAACAATGGGCTTCCCACCGTTCTATTTAATTTTTGGGAGAATCCCACGCCTTCCCATTGATGTCATATTCCAAAATGTCTGTACAGATGAAAATGTTATTGAACATTTTGAATTCATATCCAACCTGAAACAAGACCTGTCAGAAGTAGTCAAAATTGCCCAGAAACACAGTCTTGGAGAGCAAGAGTGCCACGCACAACTTTAAACCACAAGGTGATGGGTTCTCCTCTGGAAGTAGGAGATCGAGTGTTGCTTGCTAATAGAGGAGAACGTGGAAAGAGGAAAATTGCAGATAAATGGGATTCTGTGCCTTATGAAGTAATGTCTATAAAACCCCAAATTCATGTTTACAGAATTAGAGACCCTAAGACTGCTAGAGACAAGATAATGCACAGAAATCTATTGCTTTCAGTGAATTTTCTACCTGTACAGCAGACCGGGTGGAAGAGACTTCCGTGGAACCTGGATCTACAGGTGCTCAGACTTCTGATGAGGAGCACAATTCTTTGATTCCTGATGGGTGTGAGGATGTGGAGACATGGACTGCGAGATGGCTTTTACTAAACACTGAAGAGGCCCAAAGTAAAACAGATGGTCTTTCAAAGGATTTCAGTCGACGGCCCTCCTCGGGGTGATGACTCAGATGCTAATCAGAATGGACCAGCTAATGACCAAGAAAGCTTAGATTCCTCGGAACATAGCTCTGACAACCTACCTCCAAATGAGCACTCGCATCCACTTAGCCATAGCAATTCGCCCAGTGACACTGCTAGACCAGTAATTTGCTCCCAACCACAAACAAGCCACCCACCAGCTTCCGTTAGAACCAGATGTGGCAGAGTTAGTCGACAAACCAAACGACTTATTTGTGAAATGTCTGATCAGCAAATGGGTAGTACACTCTCCAAACCTAGTTAGTTCCCTTTTCAGTTTGTTACTGTAAATGCTATATTAGGGCCTGCACTGCCTTATTGACCAGTATCTTTTGTTTACCGTGTCCCATAGTGACTTGGGGTGTAAAAGTTGAGCATTATTATTGTAACAAAGGTGTAGATGGCATCTTTTTAGTCTGTGCTAAGGTTGGGACATGGTACCATTCCATTATTACACACTTCAGAAAGAAGAGTTCTTGTACTGACAGTTTAGATCTCTGTGTGTTTGTGCTCTGTATAATTCCACATTGCCAACTGATGTTGTGTTTTATTTTAATTTTCCCCAACTGTTTTTCTCTGGTATTTACCAATTTCAGCAAAATTTAAGGGGGGAGTGTGTAACAGAGTTAAAATGTTTTTTAAATTCTTGCTGAAATAACATTATAATAAACATTAAAATTAAAAATTATTTGTGGTTTGGCATGTAAAGGGTTACATTTCTCAACGGTATCCATTTTAGATATTGCATTCTGTTTTACCTCATTCTACAACAGTGTAATGAAGACTAGCCGCGGGTGAGTCGTTATCTTTTTCGTTCCTCTGTAAGGTACCTGAATAATATATAAAACTTGGTTTATTAAGTTGTTAGTAAGTTAAAAACTGTGTCATGATCGATAGTGTGTGTTGGTAAATACAAAGAATGTAAAAAAGATCGGGTATTAAGGGTATTTAAATTTAATTTACTTTTGCCCGCACAGAAAATGAATGACTGAATATGTATTAAACTTATATACTTGTTTGTTTACACAGTGACCTGAGTTGCCAGTTGAGAAATGTATCCCTGTGTGGCAATGTGCCCCGCCCCTGTGTGTATTTTTGTGTTTTATGTTGTATGTTGCGTGTGTTAATGTTGGTGTATTGTAGTTGGTACACGGGATATAATGTGGGTAATAAGCACAGGTGTTTAAAATGTATAATTGTATTTAGGCACGGGGATTGCACTTTACTTCACGTGCATTTAAAGTACTTAATATGTGAGCACGGGGTTGCACAGAATTAGTTCACGTGCTGGGTTTCAAGTGAATAATTAATTAGTAATTGTGTTCGGTGAGTGGAGAACGGGTGTGGAAAAGGAGTAAATAAAAAAGTAAATATAAGTTGTTTAGACTCACCGTGTTCGTCCACTGTTTGTTTACTGTTAATCCGTTTTGTTTGTCTATTTATTTTGGCCTCAAGTGTGATGTCCTGTTTTCAGTTTTAAACCTTTTATTTTTCAATAAACCTACTGAGCGCAACCATTGCGTTTCAGTTTCAACTCCAGTACTGTCTGTGTGTTTCTTTCTGGCCTGCCTTCATCCCTACAGCTAGCTTGTCACACCCTGAAACATTATTTTTTATTTTATTCTTTCTGGTACGGTAATTTCTTTTATAAACTATTTTCTGTGGATAGTTAATAAGCCACCTATGAGGGGAATGTTTCTCTTTGTTCAGTAACAAATGGATTAAACAAAACGATTCTAATATTTTTGTTCTGTATAGTACTTTATGTTAAGATTTTAAGTGTAAAATTTTTAGGTTATTATTATTCACAGAATGTTAGAATGCCAATTGTTTGAATGCTAAACCTGTGCTGTTTATTGCTAGAGGACACTATTCGTTAATTTTGAATATGCTCTCTCTAGAATACTTGGAAGTACTTGGAAAAAAACCGTTAGTTATTTACTGTTTATTATTCATAGTGGTATGAGAAGGAAAATGTCTTGAATGTTTTAAAATACCTGTTTACTGTATGTATATTGCTATTAATAGATGTTGAATGAATCTGCAGGTGTTATATCTGTTTTATTTTAACTACTGCACACTGAATGATATGTTAAATATATCACTATATGATCACAATTTTCTACGACAGTGTATTGGAGACTAGCTGCGACGACCTGAGTTGCCAGTTGAGAAGTGTATCTCTGAAACATAATTTTTTATTTTATTCTTTCAGAATAGGTCTCCCTTATTGCCAACCTGCATGTGTGTTTTCATCGGTAGTGTTAAGCTCTCTCTTCTGACAATAAAAGGGACAGAGTGGTGACACCTGCAACCAACCAAGAAGTGACAATATCCAGCACAACCCATGCCCTCAAGTGCCTTATTGCTTTTATAAAACAGATTTATAAATGTTTTATAAAAAAGAAGGTAGAAATCTATATAGTTTCTAAAGCATCTAATAAACACTTAATTGGTCCAATTAAGTAATTTAGGGTACAGTTGGAACAAAAACCAGGAGGGACAGCGGCCCTCCAGGACCAGGGTTGAGTAGCGCTGCTGTAGATTGTGAGTGTGCAGTAGTAAAGGAGAAGAGAAACAGTGAAGAAAGTCGGATGGTTAAGACATTGCATGTAGTAATGTAAATACTATTCAGTAATTGTAAATTATAAAAAATTAATGAAGTCAGTTTCACAAAACGACGACCAACTAAAAGGAGGAAAATAAAACTGAATATCTGACAACTGGATCCGACAGAAGTTATAAATGACGGGTATGTACTACAAATAAAATACCAAAACGGTGTCTTGTTTAACGGTTTAGTGGTCCATTTATTCAGGTCCAATTTAATAATTTAATTTTACATGCACTGTTTAAAAGTATTTTTTTCACAGTAAAACAGGTTTAAAAGGCACTGCATGCCAACAGGACACTCAGTATTGTATCTCCAGCCCCACCCCACCCCTTGTTCGCTGTATTTTTCACATACCTCTTCATTGTCGTGCATACTGATCAAACTCAAACTCCTCAATAATGCTTGTAAGTAATTTTATTACTATAACATCTCAAAAAGCTCTGTCTGTGATATTCTTTGAGCGCTGGATGCAGATGTCTGTGTTATCTCTGTGGTGCAGGATATCGGACAGGGACCTGGTCCGACATAGGACCGCAAAGGGTTAATATAGCAAACTGGTTTGTATTGCAAATTAATATAAACTAGAAGATATGAAAATCCAGACATATATATATATATAAGCAATTATTATTTTATTGCTTAGCAGACACCCTTATACAGGGTGACTTACAATTGTTACAAGATATCACATTATCTTTACATACAATTACATTGTTTTTTTGGGGGGTTTTTTACACATTATTTTTACATACAATTACCCATTTATACAGTTGGGTTTTTACTGGAGCAATTTAGGTAAAGTACAGCAGCAGTGTCCCCCACCTGGGATTGAACCCACGACCCTCCAGTTCTGCCCTATATATATATATATATATATATATATATACATCAAGATGTCATTTCATCATTAAAAGCACTCGCGTAGAGTGCCAGATGCGCCCTATATTCTGGACATCACCGGTTTGAGTCCAGGCTATTCCTTTGTCGACCAAGGACAGGAGATCCCAGGGGGCGGCGCACAATTGAGTGCCGCCTGGGGGGAGGGAGGGTTAGGTCGGCCAGGGTGTCCTCGGATCACCGCGCACCATCTACCCCTGTGGTCTGGCTGGGCGCCTGCAGGCTTGCCTGTAAGCTGCCCAGGGCTGCGTTGTCCTCCAACGCTGTAGTTCTGGGTGGCTGCATGGTCAGTCTTCAGTGTGTAAAAAAGGAGGACAGCATGTGTTCATCTTCGCCCCTCCCGAGTCAGCGCATGGGTGGTAGCGGTGAGCTGAGCTAAACAAATTAATTGGACACTACTAAATTGTGGAGAAAACAACAAAAAACGAATTGGTGACTACTAAATAAAAAAAGAAAAGAAAAGAGGATACAAAATGTAAGCATGCAGTTAATAAATTCTCATGAACTGTTAGTTAATGATTTGGTTTTGATTAACCCTAGAAATACAGTTAAATTACGGTACTGCTTTCCTAATAGCAGTATCTAAAAAGTACCAAATAACAAAAAACTGTATGAAATTATTTAATTGTTACACTGCATAAAATGCCAAATAAACAACACCAGTTACCTTTACCACAGTTGATGTTTTAATATATGTTACTTTTCATAGGGCTTGCAGTACCATAATTAAAATGAATTCTAAGGATAATGTTCATCTTTGTATGTCATAATACTGTACATTGAATTTTGCGCAAAATTGTATTTATTTCAGCAAATTACTGTAACTAACTGTTGCATTTACAGTTTCCGAATCTGTCATTGGTAATATAAGGGAGTAAGATCACAGTGCATAAACTGCAGCATCAGATTACCTACTTTTCTAATGAAAGCAGACACAGGTGAAGATGCAGTAACTGCACACCAGCCAGCTGAGCAAGCGTAGAATCAACTGCTTTGTTGACAGTGATCAATGATATCTGTTCATGGTCTGCTTCAACAGAGCGACTGCTTCCACGTTTTTTCTTCTCAATTGCCCTTTCTTCTTTTAACATTATTCCTAAAAAAGAAAAAAAATTACAATTCAGAAGGCGACCCATGTTTTAGTTAGTAAATTAGTAGCGGGGAAATAATCCATCATAACTGGCATGTATTTTGCTTCTTGGCAGCTGTCTGATGGAATGCAGCAGGCTGCGGATACTTAAGATTGGAAAATGAGGTTTTTTTCCCCCCTTTTTACACAAAGTGTTTTTAAACAAATGTATCATATGCACATTCCTGGATTCATTATTTGTGGTGTTTTGAAAACATTTGACATCACACCCAATATGTGCACAATACCTTATCTATTGCATATATACTTTCTGGATTCTTAATTTAAAAATGCAGAAGTTATATTATTTAGATTACTGAGACAGATAGCAGATAAACTTTTTTTTTTTTTTTAACAATTATTTAATTCCTTTTCCAATTTTCTCCCAATTTTGTAATGTCCAATTATTATTCAGCGTGGCTCACCACTGCAACCCCCAAACTAACTCGGGAGAGACATAGACAAGCACTTGTGTCCTCTGAAACGAGTGCCGTCAGCCGTCTGCTTTTTTTTCACTCTGCAAGCCCACAGTGCAGCCATATCCACAACTTGGAGTGTTGGAAGACCACGCGGTTTTGAATTGCCTACAGACTGGCCTGCAGGCACCCAGCCAGCCACAGGGTTTGCTGGTGCCCGATAAGTCAAGGATTCCCCAGCCAACCTAACCCCTACCCCACCCGGGCAGCGCTTGGCCAATTGTGCGCCGCCCCCTGGGAACTCCTATCCACGGTCAGCAGTGGCATAGCTTGGATTCGAGCAAAATAACTGTTTTGATTTATATTCTATGTACATATTTGCAAAGCATTAACTCAAATCTGTAATTCAATTTAAAAAAAGATTGTTAATGTTACAAAATGAGAAATAAAAACAACTTGTGATATATAGAAGATGTTGAATTATATGCATAGCTTATATTACTGAATCTGGTTTTGTAAAATGTACAAATAAAAAAGTAAAGCCTTGGGATGCTGATGAAGTGTAGGCTCTAGTTTCTCTGTGGGCAGGTGTAAGTGTTCAGGAAGATCTGGAGTTGTGCGTCAGAAATGAGAAAGTTTATGCCCGAATTTAGAACATAAGAAAGTTTACAAACGAGAGGAGGCCATTCAGCCTATCTTGCTCGTTTGGTTGTTAGTAGCTTATTGATCCCAGAATCTCATCAAGCAGCTTCTTGAAGGATCCCAGGGTGTCAGCTTCAACAACATTACTGGGGAGCTGGTTCCAGACCCTCACAATTCTCTGTGTAAAAAAGTGCCTCCCATTTTCTGTTCTGAATGCCCCTTAATCTAATCTCCATTTGTGACCCCTGGTCCTTGTTTCTTTTTTCAGGTCAAAAAAGTCCCCTGGGTCGACATTGTCTATACCTTTTAGGATTTTGAATGTTTGAATCAGATCGCCGCGTAGTCTTCTTTGTTCAAGACTGAATAGATTCAATTCTTTTAGCCTGTCTGCATACGACATGCCTTTTAAACCCGGGATAATTCTGGTTGCTCTTCTTTGCACTCTTTCTAGAGCAGCAATATCCTTTTTGTAACGAGGTGACCAGAACTGAACATAATATTCTAGGTGAGGTCTTACTAATGCATTGTAAAGTTTTAACATTACTTCCCTTGATTTAAATTCAACACTTCTCACAATATATCCGAGCATCTTGTTGGCCTTTTTTATAGCTTCCCCACATTGTCTAGATGAAGACATTTCTGAGTCAACATAAACTCCCAGTGTTTGTTACTCCTCCTATTTTTGTGTCGTCTGCAAATTTAACAAGTTTGCTTACTATACCAGAATCTAAATCATTAATGTAGATTAGGAATAGCAGAGGACCTAATACTGATCCCTGTGGTACACCACTGGTTACCTCGCTCCATTTTGAGGTTTCTCCTCTAATCAGTACTTTCTGTTTTCTACATTTTAACTACTCCCTAATCCATGTGCATGCATTTCTGATGATTTGACATAAACCGCGTGTACGGTACACACTCACACACTGAAAAACAGAAAATTCTACCAAATTTCTCATCCTTGACCTTTATTATATTAATATTAATACCTGGGAATCACTGGCACTGCTCTGGCCTGTTTCTCCTCCTATCTCTCCGACCGCACCTACCAGGTAACCTAGTGCGGATCAACCTCCACACCTCACCCTCTCTAAACAGGATCAGTCTTGGGTCCTCTGTTCTCTCTCTACACCCGCTCCTTGTGCCCCCTCATCACATCCTATGGTTTCCCATACCATTTCTATGCTGATGATGCTCAGATCTTCCTCTCCTTCCCCCCCTCTGACCCCACCATCCCCTCCCGTATCTCTACCTGTCTGTCTGCTATCTCCTCCTGGATGCACTCGCATCACCTCAAACTCAACCTCTCTAAATCTGAGCTCCTTTTCTTCCCCTCATCTTCCCCCTCCTCTGATCTCTCTATCTCCATTCCTCTGAAATCTACCACGCTCTCTCCCTCCTCCTCAGCCAAGGACCTCATAGTAAACCTGGACCCCTGCCTCTCCTACTCCCAGCACATCTCCACTCTACAACGCACCTGCCGGTTCTTGAGCAACATACATAGAATCTGACCCTTCCTCACCAACTACTCTACGCAACTCCTTGTCCAGGCCTTACTGCAACTCCTGTCTGGCCGGCCTCCCTGCGTCCAGCACCTGTCTGCTCCAGCTCATCCAGAATGCTGTTGCTCGCCTGGTGTTCTCTCTGCCTCGCTTCTCCCACGCTACTCCACTGCTCTGCTCACTCCACTGGCTCCTGATCACCGCTCGCATCCAGTTCAAGACTCTTGTACTCACCTATCAATGTCTTGACCAGACTGCACACAGCTACCTTCAGACCCTCATTTCTCCCTACACCCCCACCCAACCTCTCCACTCCGCCTGCACTAGAAGACTGGCTGTACCTCCTCTACGCTACCCTGCCTCCAGAGCCCGCTCCTTCTCTACCCTCGCCCCGCAGTGGTGGAGCGACCTTCCTACGGATGTTAGGACTCCCCATTCCCTGACCACCTTCCGGTGCCTCCTCAAGACACACCTCTTCAGACAACACCTGTAAAACTCAACTCTTCCCTTCTGGACAATATAGCACTCTGCCTTTAATGCACTTTAACTTGCACTTATCTGCTCCCTATTTTACTGTATTTAACCCTGCACTTAACCCAATCTGTAGTATTACTAGTAGTATTATAATCTGTAATAATAATAATAATAATAATAATAATAATAATAATAATAATAATAATATAAAGAAAAAAATGCAGAAAATAAAACAATTCTAAACTTATTTACAAAAATATAGTCAAACAAAATACAACTCTTGGCAAATCATATATTTTTTTAAAAACTTCTTTTTTCCTCTTCAATAGAACTAATTGACCTTAATTATGTCGATATAATCAGTACAATTTGTGGATTACAAATACATTCCTAAATATATTTACAAAATATAGCGATGTAAGATACAGAGGGTTTTTTTTTTGCCCATCTTTTGGCAAACTGAGTTAATGAATAACAATAATTAGTAACAACTGTCTTTCGTTGCGTGTGACGTCAATAGCACGGCTCGGCTCTGCTGTGGAAAAACAACCCAGGCTCTCCTTAACCGCACCGTGAGGGCACAGTACAGCCCTGGCGTGCCTCGGTCGTGCAGTGGAAATGAGGCAAAAGAGCCGCTTGACCTTGTCCTTTTTTATTTTTACATGTATTTAGAACCAACTTCTAAGTGCAGCGCCAGTTGGTGTGGTTTTATGGCAATTAGGAAGGGGCTATGCTAATATCTGGGATGTCACACATCATAAGAACTGTACTATGAATTAAATATGAATTGCATTAAACAGGATGTTTACAATGACTTTGTAAGATCATAGAACAGTATTACAGAAATGTTTCGATTTTACCTACCTAATTGTGGCCCAAACAGGGTTTACAACAGATGAAACAATTGTTCGGCTGTTTTCTATCTCCGAGGATAGTTAAATGTAATTTACATAATTATTTGTTTCCCTTAAGATTTTCTTGTAGCACAGAAGAGATGTGTTACTGTGCTGTGCAAAAGTTGTGCCAACATTCTACCATTACTACTATCTTCATTATTAATTGTTGAACTACTTCTCACTCAGCAAAGTGACCATCAGCATCAATAGTGTCACTGTAATATGAATATGAATATTAAATTTCAAACAAAATAGGTCTGGTAAAATATATACAATATTTAACTCCAAACCAATTACATTTTCAAAAAAGGCTATAATGAGTAATTATTATAAAAGAAGTACCTTTGTGTTAAAATATCTTCCAACAACAGTGAGGTTTGATGTTATGATCATCAGGACAGCAAGATAACGCTTTATTGATTGAGCTACCCAGAGTTCAGCTTGCTCCTGAGATTTGAGAGGTTTTATATCAGCGACAGTCTGGAGGTGTGGATTTCTTGACGGCACTATTTGTAATTTATGTACAGCCAGTTATCATGTATATGAATTTCAAGTGACCAGCAACAAAATTCATATTATCAGAAATTAATATGATCAGTAGTCTAAGCCAAATGCTTAATGTCAGTTTTTATTGAAGTTACTGTAACAATGAAGTATTATACATTTAAAAGTACTGTGCATTGTATTGAAAATACAGTTGTACGTGAGCTTTTAAGAAGCATACATTGCAAATGAACTCTGCATGCCCCATTCTGACCATAGGCATTTTTAAACCACAAAAGTAAGGTGTCCAGGTATTGAGGAAATTGGAAACGCTAACGACTTGCATCCACAGTTTGTTGTTCATAGGTCTGTTTTATTGCACCCCAGTTTTGACAAAGTGTTCACAGGAATGTTGAATGTATTTTTCTTGTGTAGTGGTGCATTATCCACCACTTTCGACACTTACACTTTTGTCTGCAAGGATAGTGCATGTTTTTGTACTGCTTCAAGTAAATGGCATTAATGCATGAGCACTATGGCAACTCGAAATGCATCATAGTAGTCCCAAATAGAGGCGCTAATCTGGAAGCAAGTAAATACATTTCCCAAAATCCTTAACACTCAGCTGTTCGAACTAGGGTGATTTAGTTTTATTCAAATTTTTCTTCCCTGGGGGGCTCGAAAATAATTCGCACTAACAAGAAATTTGTTTGAAGTGAATTCATATTATAAGAAGTCATTTACAATAAGTGACTGCGAAACTTAGTTGGGACCATATTGAAAATTCTTAGTTTCAGGAAATTTGTCTAATACGAGTTTGTTTTAATGAGAATTTAACTGTATTTATTTTAATTGAACACTATCAACAGATTAACCTGTTCTGAGATTATTCATACTATTGTAAAAATTCCTGAAAATGCACTTTTGAAAATTTTAGCATAACATTGATGAAGCTCTGTGCCCTTTCCCTGCTTGACAGAAAAAACAGTCAGGCACACCATCGGCAAGTGGATTTGATCTTGTGCCTCGATGCTGCACCGAATCGTAGCTGCTCATACAATTAATCAGATATTTTTACTCACTTAGGCTGTCCTTCTTACTTTAAATATTTAATGTCTGGTGTTATTAGTTCAAAAGTTGTGCGATAAGCATTTCTTAACACAAGACTTGCAACTGGATTACAGGAGATAAGTATATTTTTGTCTCATTAAAATGATGATTCTTCAAATTGTCCCTGAAATTTGACACATTTTGACCCGTGGTTCGACACTAACCGCGGCCCGGGGCCGGTAGAGATCGCAGTTTGGCCAGTAGTTATGAATCACCACAGGCCCGACTGGGCCGGTAACATTTTTTTTAACTGTATAATGTATATAGTATAGTGAACATGGCTTCTGTTTCATGAATGCAGGAAAATGGGTCAGTGTGCCAAAATGCTGAAAGCATTTTTAAAAACATACCCACTCCCCGATAATGGCGTAATTGAACACTTCCGAACTTTCCCGCCGCACGTCGTATTTGTTGCACTGTCAGCATCTGAGACTACGTACTGAAGTGCTGTTGGTAAGACTTGTTACCTCGACATGGCAGTTTTTTACAATCATTTTTTTTTTTCAACTAAGCAACCAACTGCACCAATAAGCCAAAAGTAAAGCGTTTAAATCAATGATGATAAAGAAAGAAATTATGGAAAAAAAATTAAGATGAAAATATAGAGTGGAGTGGAAGAAAATACTAATCTGGCTTCATGATGACAGTGAAACAAATGTCAATTTCCCAGACTTTCAGATAAAACAGCAGCTTTTTGTTGGGAATTCAACATTTAGTTGCCTTCATATCCAATCTCACAGTAATAGTTCACAACATAGCAGGTGTTTGTCTGCTGCTGTGACTGCAGCGAAAAAAGATGCACCGATGAATACCCAGATACGCGACATGGAAGCTGGACAACGCGATCGAATTGTCTAACGTTTTGATTTGGGGTACAATGTGTTCAGGTTAGAAATACCATTCACAATCTTTACAGGACTTGTTCGTATCAGCAGTAAGAGGCTACAAGCGCAATGATCTGAGAATGATTATTTTTATTATGATTATTGTTTGAATAGTGTTTATTATTAGAATTAGTATAAATGCATTAACCTTTTAACAGCTCAGTTGTGGGTTTGCTTGTAAAAAAAACGAGTATCATTTGTACACATACATTTTCAAATCTTGAATACAGTATTTTCATTTTCTGACAAGCACACCAAAGTGTGCATGTTAAATGGCTGAAATAACACAACAGCATATATTGAAAGGCTTCGCTTAGCCGCTTTTTTTATTTGAGACGTGGGCTCTCTTTGGTTAGCGTACACATTACTAAACATACGGAAATGAAAAACCATCATCAAAAAATATGCACGCGAGCTAAAGGTTTTTTAAAAAACATTTTCCCCTTTTGTTTTTTTCAGGTCTGTTTGTGTTCACAATGCAGTTTGCAACTGTATTCGACTCGTTTATATGGTGTGTGAACCGGATGTTTACAATATCTTGCAAGGCATATTGAAAGATGGCAGCTATTGATGTATTGCTCTGGTTTTTAATATAGCATGTATAAGATTCTTACATATTTCTGTGGAAGAAAGCACTGGGGGAGCACTTTGCTAATTTAATGGATGCATTTCTTAAATGCCTACAGTATGAGAATGCAGTTTACGCAATGCAGCACGGGTGTCTGACCAAAATTTCTACCAGAGCTTCAGATTCACGCACTGTCCATTTAGTTTATGATTACCAGATTTCTACAGTGAAAAATGGGAGGGTTTTTTTTTCTTCTTTAATTTACTGACGCCATATCAACTCTGAAGCCAAAAATAACAGTATATAAAATAACTCAATAACAGTTTAAAAATTAAACATTGGGTGAATTTATTCCAGATGATAATTCATTTTATTTTTATATTGTCATTTAGTCAAAACATGTTAAATGTACAAAAAGCCAGATTTAAAAAATAGATCTGCTATTATCATTTAAACATATAGTATACACATAATCAGAATGGTTAAACAAATAATCCATAAGATTGTTTATTTTATTTTTGAATGGCGCTAACACACAACCTAATACATTACTCTGCTATTAACTTGTCGAGCAGGGTGATACAGTTTTGTACTTATTATTGGGCCAGTTAAAATTGTATCTGGGCCAGTAAAAATATTATCTCAGTAGCCCAAGGGGTCAGTAGTAAAAAAATCTAAATGTAGAGACCTGTGACTCCTGGAACAATGTAAATCAGACTAAATTGCCTCAGGCCCATCCCCTCCAGGCATGGAAACTATTCATAAATCTAAATAAAAGACTGCTTTTGGCTTTCTTGGATGGTAGGTGAGGTCATCCAACCTAGCAACAGCCTGTGATAAATGTGTTATTTTAAGTGCCACTCTGCTTTCAGTGTGTAGTAATGGCTTTCTGCATGAGGTATTAATTATGTTATTAATATGTTTTGCATTTGTGTGTATTTTATAGTTAAGTTGTTTTTAATCATTATGTTTAAATTGTGTGTGAATGTGTTGTTTATAGTCATTTTAATGTGCTTACTAATTCAGTTGCTTTTAATATGCTTTTATATTCAGTTTCTATACAGTATTGTGTAAGTTTCGAGTTCTTTCATTTCACATCGGCAAAACCAGCTACATGCAGTTTTGCACAGCCTAACACAATTCAAAGTCAAAATTGATGCGCCCTGCTCAATGTAGGACATGGCGGACCATAAGGTCAGAGAGCACCGCTCCCCTTTCCCGCAGAGGAAGTATGTGGTAGGCTCACTGTGTGTAATGACAGAGAGACAACCTCAATTCAGAAACCAGTCTGGTTGAAGGGGAGTCAACAATTGTTTACAAAGGTATAAACATCAAACATTGTAAAGTTTTGTCAGCTTTTTCATCTCTTTCGAATTGACTTCATGGATATCCATGCTTTCTGATACAAACATATGCACTGAGCTGTACTGAGGCCTTGTCCTTGTCCAAAGTCAGCTTAATTCTTTCACTACAAGTGCCCCCTCATTACTTTCATTACTTACACATGCAGAATGGGATAGCTTAATCTGTAGCTCTACATTTCTTGTCAAAAAAGTTTTAAACAGATACATACAGTAGATGACTGGAAAAAAAAAAACAAGAAACCGCATAACCTTTTATTACACCTGTACATTTTCAGTTGTTCTAAATATTTTTTGTTGTACATACTATACAAACTCACTTCCACAGCTTTCTGTTAGCTAACTAAAGCTAGCTAAGAGGCATTTTTGAAAGAAATAAAATCATTTCAACAATACAAAAGTTTTTTTTTTTTTTTTTTTTATGATATTGGTAAAAGTATGTTGCATTTACTTCAAGTGTTTTAAATGATAATATATATATATATATATATATATATATATATATATATATATATATATATATATATATATATATATATATATATTCTAATGTAATTTCCCTGGAAATCACTTGAGAATAACATTAATACCATCAAGCAAGTCAATTCTGTCCACTTTGCAAACATTTTAGATAACTGAATATGAACAGTATTACTGGAGCAGCAATGAACCAAGAGGGCATAAAATGCAAAAAAATATATGTATTAAAAAAAAGAAAATCACATCATGTCTTTTATTAATGTATCTTTATGACAACTTTATTGAATACATTCCTATTACCAGAGACCTGCAACAACAAAGTGTCTTCAGAATTGCAGGTAGCAGAAGCTTATCTTGAGTTCTGTCTGTCTGTGCCTGAATTGCATGTGATTACAACCACACAAAGAGCTTACATTTGGGCATTACATTTTAAGAGGGCCCTATGACGATCTTCCATTAAGTTTGGATCCCAGGTTTGGGAAATCAAATTGTATAATTAAACCATAGCAGAGACATTCACAATATCGATGTATTGCTTTGACATTCATTTGAAAACCACAATGTAAAAATAAATGCGTATCTAGGTATTAAAAAAAAATAGTAAAACATTTACTGCAAAACTCCCTCGTTGAAAAAACAATGTTCACATTATTATTATTTATTTCTTAGCAGACACCCTTATCCAGGCCGACTTACAATTGTTACAAGATATCACATTATTTTCACATACAATTACATTATTTTTTTACATACAATTACCCGTTTATACAGTTGGTTTTTTACTGGAACTATCTAAGTAAAGTACCTTGCTCAAGGGTACAGCCTATTTAAAAGCCGGTGACAAACTGCGCCGGCTGCCTATTGGCAGCCGGCGCACCAGCTGCCCAAAGGCAGCCGGTGAAAAGATTCAGTTTGGCACCCCCTAATCAAAAGGGGGTGCCAACAAAAACAGGCCGTTAACTAACCCAGTGGTGGGGGGGGCGGGTTTTCCCTGAAATTAAATGTTCAAAACAAAGGGGGGGGTGGTACAGAGCACGCCACCCAGAGCCCACTGGTCGACAAAAGCCGTCATGTCGCCAGTGGACTCCGCGTCGGCGTGCTCTAACGCCACCCGGGAACGGAGGAGGGCCCTGAACATGGCCCCGCAGTCAAAGAGACCCTCCCCGGTGATCTTACGCTTCCTGGTCTTGTAGATGGTAAGTTTGCCAAGAGCCAGGAGCAGATTCACCAGGAGGTCTCTCTTCTTGCTGGAGCCACGAACAGGATGCCCAAAAATAAAAGGGTGGGGAAAAATGCAGCCAGAACTGCAGCAGGAGGTTCTTCAAGAACAAAAAGAACGGCTGCAGCCTGGCGCAAAGGAAGTAAATATGGAACACCGACTGGACTGACTGCAGAAAGGGCATGCGGGGTCCGAGTCGGTGAAGTGACGCGGGACCTCTCCTGGCGCTGGCTCCGTGTAGCACCCTCCATCCCAGGTCCCCAGCACCTCTGGGGACCAGCGGGAGTACAGAGCCTCCCACTGGGGACTCTCGCCCTCCGGGGTTGGAGGGCTCCGCCAAGCGGTGTCTCGGCGGGAGACGAGGACGAGGAAGTGGAGGTGTGGGCGTCATCGCAGTACAGGGTCCTCCTCGACACGGAACGAAGGGGGTCGAGGAGAACTGCGAGATCCTGCTCAGGTGATTCTCGAGGGAGGCTGAGGGGAGCCCTGTCCTTTGGTCTTATCAGCAGGACCGGAGAGCCGGGGTAGGGAGGGATGATGGCTCCCGGTCCTGAGGACCCCCTCGAGGTACCTGACAGAGTCTGGGTGCAAAGCTGCTTTGCACTCTCGGATCGCTCGGCGGGCCGTTCTGAGGGTCCCCCGAGTCGCCCTGGCGACCAGCGACTCGGGAGTCAGCCACGCCGAGCGTTGGTGATCCAGGAGATCCCATACTCTGGTCACCTGGGCCGAGATCAACAGGCTCCGCACCGCGGGGGATTCCAACGCCTGCGCACCTAGGTGGGGGTTGTGCAGCAGGGGCTCCAGAAGGAATTCCTCCCCCTCGGTCGGAACCGCGTCTCGGCCGATTTCGAACATGCTCCCTGTAAAAGACCGGCAGCTCGGGGAGACGGATCCCCGGGAGGTCGAGCCAGAACAGCTGCCGGTCGTAGCCCAAGCGGTGCAGCTGGCGCAGGAGGAGGGAGGCCAGCGCGCACCACTGCGGGGCCGGGTCTGCGTACAGGTATCTCTGCAGGGTCTGGAGGCGGAAGGTGTGCACCTGAGTCCTGATGCACACCAACCCTTGCCCTCCCTCAGCCAGAGGGAGGCTCAGCACCCCCGCAGAGACCCAGTGCTTTCCGGCCCAGAAGAAGTCCGTCAGCTTCCTCTGGACCCTGGCCATAAACTCAGGGGGCGGGCTCAGGACGGTGAGTCGATGCCAGAGCATTGACGCCACCAGCTGGTTGATGACCAGAGCTCTGCCCCTGAAGGAAAGCACTTTCAGCAGACCCGACCACGACCTCAGTCTCGCAGCAACCTTGTCCTCCAAATCCACCCAGTTGGCTGCGACCGAGGTCTCCGCGGGGCTCAGGTGGACTCCCAGATATTTGAAGCTGTCCGCGCTCCACTGGAATTGCTGGAGCGCGGCAGGGAGGGAGTCCACCCGCCAGGGGCCTACTAACAACCCGGAGCATTTGGTCCAGTTGATCCTGGCAGAGGACGCGGCAGAGTAAACGCTCTGGCAGCTCCGCATCCTCTCCAGATCAACCGGATCGGAGGACACTAGGAGCACGTCATCGGCGTAAGCCGACAGGACCACCCTCGTGTCCGGCGCTGGCGCCATCCCGTGAGCCTCCTGCGAAGGAGGCAGAGGAAGGGCTCGATGCACAGCGCGTACAGTTGTCCGGACAGAGGGCAGCCTTGGCGTACTCCTCTCCTGAGCGTGAGGGGCGCGGTCAGGGACCAGTTCACCTTCAAAAGGCACTCGGCAGAGGCGTACAGCATTCGGAAGAGGCCGACGAACTTCGGCCCGAATCCGAATGCTCGCAGGGTTCCAAAGAGATACTCGTGATCCACCCGGTCGAACGCCTTCTCTTGGTCGAGAGACAAGAAGGCGACCGACCGACCGGTCCTCTTGCAGTAGTGCAACAGGTCCCGAACCAGGAAGATGTTGTCGAAGATCGTCCGGTTCGGGACCGTGTAGGACTGGTCGGGGTGGATCACGTCTGCCAGCACGGACTTGAGCCTCAGGGAGGCGGCCTTGGCCACGATTTTATAGTCCGTGCACAGCAGCGAGACCGGGTGCCAGTTCTTTAGGCAGCGGAGATCCCGTTTCTTGGGCAGGAGCGTGATAACCGCCCGCCTCATCGAAAGGGGCATCTCCCCGGTCTCGTAGGCTTCCGCCAGGACCCGCGCAAAGGCGGGCCCCAGCAAGTCCCAAAACTTTTTGAAGAACTCCACGGTCAGCCCGTCGATGCCCGGCGACTTGTTGTAAGGCATCTGACTGAGGGCGTCGGAGAGCTCGGCCAGGGTCAGCTGGCCCTCGAACTCGTCCCTGACGCCCTCGCCGACCGTGGGAAGCCCATCCCACAGAACCCTGCACGCGTCGGAGTCGACGGGATCCGGAGAGAAGAGGGCAGAGTAGAAGGCCCTGGCCCTCTCGTTCACGCTCTCCGGATCCGTCAGAAGGGAGCCGTCGTCCGCCAGAAGGCAGGTGATGTTTTTACAGTCTCCCTTCTTTTTCTCCAACGCGTAGAAGAAGTGTGTGCCGCGGTCCATCTCCCAAAGGAACTGGACCCGCGAACGCACGTAGGCCCCCCGGGACCGCTGGAGCTGCAGGTCCCGCAGGGTGCACTTCTTCTCCTCGTACGCGCTCTGCTCGAGTTGGTCCCCGCGAGCCAGGCGGCTCTCCAGATCGAGTAGCTCCCTTTCCAGCCGCTCGATCCGCGAGTCCCTCCGCCTGCTCGCGCCCCTCGTGTACTCCTGACAGAGGATCTTGATCTGCGCCTTCCCCACGTCCCACCACTGACGCCAGGTGGGGAAGAGAGATCGCCGATCGTCCAGAAGTCCCGGAAAGACCGCTCAAAGCGCTCGTCCTCCAACAGGCTGTTGTTGAAATGCCAGTAGGCAGTGGCGTGCCTAGCTGGCACCACGGCCACCGTCACGGCCACCAGGTTGTGGTCCGTGAACGGCGACGGCCTGATGTCGGAGGCGCGAACGCAATGAGCGTGGTTCCGCGACACGTAGAACCTGTCGATCCGGGACTGAGACACCCGCCCCTCCCTCACCCTGGTGAAGGTGAAGGCGGGGCGTCCGGTGATGCCACCGCCAGATGTCGACCAGAGAGAGCCGAGCGATCAGCTCTCTCAGTGCTGCCGGCGAGAGGGTAGTGCTCACGCCCCACCCTGTCCGCGGCCTCGAGGGTGCAGTTGAAATCACCCCGAGGACCACGAGCTCGTCGGCGCTGATGGTGTTCAGGTGGGCCGACATCTGGCGAAAAACTGGACCCTCGCCCGGACCCGTGGACGGCGCGTACACGTTCACCAGGTGAACGATACTGTCGCCGTCCGGATCGGTGGTGTAACAGGCGGCCCGGCACGGCGTCTACCACATCGAGTACCGTGGGAAGAAAGGACCGGAGAAGAGCGTCGCCACCCCACAAGATGACTCGGTGAGGTGGCTGAACGACACTCTCCCCCACTCCAGCAGCCAGTTGGCCTCGGCCTGCGGAGTGGAGTGGGTTTCCTGCAGGAAGCACACAGAGTAACCCCTTTTTCAGGAAGGAGATTACCTGGGCCCTGCGGAAATGGTCCCTACACCCGTTGGCGTTCACAGTCCCGATGTGATACATGATCCTCTGTCAGGTGTAGTTGGCGACACTCACGGGAGATCCTGAGATCTCCCGAAGTTCACCAACTGGTCGTGAAGCTTTCGGGCACGAATGTGCACGCTCATGCCCGAAGTCTTGCTGGCGTGGCTGGCCCTGAGGAAGGATGGAAAGGATGGAAATCCCACCATTTGTCCAGGGCCAGCTGGACCTTGTCCCTGCGGTGGATGGTGGCCTCCAAGAAATCCAGGAGCTCCGCCGCAGGGATGTCCGGAGAAGGGGCGGACAGACTCTCCGAGCCCACGCTGCACGCGGACTCTGAGTCCTCCTCCCTCTCCTCCGGTTCTCCACCGCCCCCCTCGCGGTGGAGAAGCACAACGCACTCACGTTGGTGGGTGAGCGCGTTGCGTCTTATCTTTATTTTCACCGACTCTCCCAGCGCCCCCCCCCCAGGGGACGCGGCGGGAGAGATCGGCGGAGGGACCCTGGCGGGGACCGTCTGCACCCTGGACTTTGGGGGTGCAGACGGACGCTCGACGTACACCGTCGAGCCCGATGGCCTCGCCGTCCCCGCTCTGGGTCCCTCTTTTGAGGTCCGAGGCACGGTCTCAGGCCCGTCCTCTTTCCTCGAAGGAAGGGGATCCACCCTCTCGGGTCCTTCCCCTCCCTCCCCTAGAGAAAGGGGATCCACCCTCTCGGGTCCTTCCCCTCCCTCCCCTAGAGAAAGGGGATACACCCGGTTTCTTGGCCCTGTTGCACTTTGGGGAGGGGATCCACCTCGAGGGCACCACCTTCTGCCCTCTCCGGTCCTTCCCCTCCCTCTGCGCTCCGGAGGCCAATGTAGCGGGGCTCCGCGGAGCCCGCGTCTGCCTCAGGGGTGTTTCTCGTCCCCTCCGTGGCAGCACGAGGGCGGAACCCCGTCGCCGCAGAGAGGAAGCCTGAGGCAGTTCTTGTTCTGGGTGGGGGCTCTTCTCCCCCTCCGGCCCCTCGGCGGGGTCGCCTGCATGGGCTCCGCGTTGTCCGCGGAGCCCACGCCAGCCTCGGGGAAAATCCGCCTCCTCCCGGAGACGGGAGCCCGAGGCAGCTCTTTTTCTGGGAGGGGATCTTCCCCTCCCTCCGCCCTCACGGAGGTCGCCTGCATGGGCTCCGCATTGTCTGCGGAGCCTGCGCCTGCCTCGGAAGCCAGAGACAGCTCTTTTCTGGGAGGGTGGTTCTTCCTCCCCTCCGGCCCCTCGGCGGGGTCGCCCGCATGGGCTCCGCGTTATCTGCCTCGGGAGCTGTTTCCGCCGCCCCCTCCTCAGCAACACAGGTTTCAGGACCCGTGTCGCTGTCGGAGGAAGGCAGTGCCCGAGGCAGCTGCTCTTCCGGGGGCCCCTCCTGCGCCCCTCGGCGACCTCCTCTGCTGCCGGCCCCTCCATGGTAGAGTCGGGGCGGTTTCGAGGTCTCTTTATTGACGGGAGGGGATCTACCGAAGGGCTCCTCCCTCTGCCCTCTCGGGTTCCTTCCTCCCCATTCTGCCCCTCGGTGGGGCCTCTTCCATGGGCTCCGCTTCTTCTGCGGAGCCCGGACCGCCTCGGGGATGGATCCTTCACCCCTCTGTGGCATTACGAGGGCCGGAGCCCTCGTTGCCGGTAGAGGGGCGCCGGCGGCCGCTTTGGTTTTGGGGGCCTTCTTTCGCCCCCGGGACCCTCACCATGAGGCGGGACGTGTGCACTTGCGTGCACACGTGGGAAGGCGCTGCGCCTTCCTCTTCCCCTGATGCTGCGGAGACTGCCCCTGCCCTGTCGCAGCGACGGGGAGCTCGCCTCCGACAGCGCTTTCTCCTCATCCTCCGTGGGGATGAGGTGTTTGGTTTCGGGCGGCTTTGCCGCCTGCCTCGCTGGGGTGCCGTCGAGGGAGTCCCTTTCTCAGGGCCTCCCCTGACCCGCCGCCAGATGGTGCGGCGGCGGGCTTCGTCGCCCCTGTTCGGCCGCCCGGTGGACCTGGCCGCCGCCTTTTGCGGCGGGCGACCACGGTCCATTCGGCGGCCTTCTCCCCGCGCTTTCAGGAGGCGCGGAGGGTCCGGCCGCCTCGGGGCCTTCTCTCCCTTCCCCTCGGATGTTCCTGGGAGGGCGGGTACTTTGCCCCCTCTGCGGGCCTCTTGGAGGGCCCCGGGGCGACTCGGAGGCGCGGTGCGGGCGGGTGGCTTTGCGCCCTGCTGGAGCTTGGGGCACCTCTTTTCTGGTGCCCCAGCTCCTTGCAGTGATAACACCGCACCTCCTCTGAGGAATAAAAATGGCGTAGTTGGTCCCCTCGAAGGGGACCACAAAACTACCCTCCGCCACTTCCCGACCCGCCAGGTGGATGGTCACCTGGCGGCGGAAAGATAGAACGTGGCGGAGGGGCTGGTCTTGCAGCCCAGGGGAGGGGTGGATGGATGTCTTAATCTCCCCAGGGCCTGCAAGATGGGGCCTGAGCAGGTCGTCCTTCAAAAAGGTGGGACGTTTGATAGGGCGACCCTTGCTGCCCAGGCCCTCAAGGCGTTCGACGGGGATGAAGATCCCGCCACCGCGAGACCCCTCTCGATTGCCGTGTTGGCGGCCTCCGATTTTAAGAAGAAGACGGCTTTGCCGTACATCTTGGAGGCCGCCACGATGGCCGATGGCCCCACCACCTTGGCCATGGCCTTGACAAAACCCTCGATCGAGAGGGAGTCCTTCAGGAGGCACCTGACCCCGTGCCTCCTGGTAATGTTTTGAAAGGGGCTGCAGCCTCCCTGCAGCCACCTGTGCCCACTTTTCGGGGCCTGTGGAGCTTGCCCACTCATTATTTATTTATTTTTTATTTTTTTATTTAAAAACAAACAAACAATAATTCAAAATAAAACAAACACAAATTGCACACCCCTGCACTCCAATAGTGCAGGGGCACGCAGAACACAAAGTTGTTTTTTTTTTGTTTTTTTTTAAACAAAACAAAAATTAGTTTATTTTTAATAATAATAAAAATGAAAATAACCACCCTGCACTCCAATAGTGCCTGCCTTTATTAATAAGATAAAGTAAAAAGATTTTAAAAAGCACTTTTAGTGGCGGACTACACCGACTGCCCAGTGGCAGCCGGTGCACCGTCGCCAAAGGCGGCCGGAGAAAAAATTCAATTTAGCACCCCTAAAATAGGGGTGCCAACAAAAACTAGGCTTTAACTAATTAAAGAAAAACCAGAAAAAAAGGACTGTAAATTAAATATTCAAAATGAAAGGGAGGTGGTACAGAGCACGCCCCTAGAGCCCACTGGTCGACAAACGATGACATGTCACCAGCGGACTCAGCGTGGGCGTGCTCTAAATTAATCCTTGATCGGACAAGGGCCCTGAACATGGCCCCACAGTCAAAGAGACCCTCCCGATCATCTTACGCTTCCTGGTCTTGTAAATGGCCAGTTTACCAAGAGCCAGGAGCAGATTCTGAGGAGGTCCCTCTTCCTGCTGGAGCCACGAACAGGGTGCCCGAAAATGAGGAGGGTGGGTGAAAAATGCAGCCAGAACTGCAGCAGAAGGTTCTTCAATAACAGGAAAAACGGCTGCAGCCTGGCGCAAAGAAAATAAATGTGACTTACCGACTCGGACTGACCGCAGAAAGGGCATGCGGCGTCCGAGTCGGTAAAGTGACGCAGGATCTCTCCTGGCGCGGCGCTCCGTGCAGGACCCTCCACCCCAAGTCCCGGCTCCCCTGGAGACCAGCGGGGAGTACAGGGCCTCCCACTGGGGACTCTCGCCCTCCGGTGGTCGGAGGGTCTCCCGCCAAGCGGTGTCTCGGCGGGAGGCGAGGGCGGGAAGTGGAGGTGTGGAGCGTCATCGCGTACAGGGTCCTCCTCGACGCGGATCGGAGGGGGTCGAGGAGAACTGCGAGATCCTGCTCAGGTTGTTCTCGAGGGAGGCCGAGGGGGCTCGGGCCTTGGGTTCTATCAGCAGGACCGGAGAGCTGGGGGTAGGGGGTAGATGGCTCCCGGTCCTGAGAACTCCCTCGAGATACCTGACAGAGTCTGGGTGCAACGCTGCTTTGCACTCCCGGATCACTCGGCCGGCCGTCCTGGCGGTCCCCGAGCCGCCCTGGCGACGAGCGACTCGGGCGTCAGCCACTCCGACCGCTCGCGATCCAGGAGATCCCAGACTCTGGTCACCTTGGCCGAGATCAGCGCGCCGCACCGAGGGGACTCCAACGCCTGCGCACCCAGGTGGGGGTTGTGCAGCAGGGGCTCCAGCAGGAGTCCTTCGCCCTCGGTCGGAACGGCGTCTCGGCCGACAGAAAACATGCTCCGGGTCCTGAGCAGGTCCTGGTAGAAGACCGGCAGCTCGGGAGGCGGATTCCCGGAGGTCGATCCAGAAGAGCTGCCGGTCGTAGCCCAGGTCGTGCAGCTGGCGCAAAGGAGGGACGCCAGCGTGCACCACTGCGGGGCGGGTCTGCGTGCAGGAATCTCTGCAGGGTCTGGAGGCGGAAGGTGTGCACCTGGCTCCTGATGCACACCAACCCTTGCCCTCCCTCGGCCAGAGGGAGGCTCAGAACCGCCGCAGAGACCCAGTGCTTTCCGGCCCAGAAGAAGTCCGTCAGCTTCCTCTGGACCCTGGCCACAAACTCAGGGGCGGGCTCAGGACGGTGAGTCGATGCCAAAGCATCGACGCCACCAGTTGGTTAATCACTAAAGCCCGTCCCCTGAAGGAAAGCAGTTTCAGCAGACCCGACCACGACCTCAGCCTAGCAGCCACTTTGTCCTCCAACTCCACCCAGTTGGCTGCGACCGAGGTCTCCAGCGGGGCTCAGGTGGACTCCCAGATATTTAAAACTGTCCGCTCCACTGGAACTGCTGGAGCGCGACAGGAGGGAGTCCACCCGCCAGGGACCCACCAGTAACCCGGAGCATTTGTCCCAGTTGATCCTGGCAGAGGAAGCGGCAGAGTAGACGCTCTGGCAGCTCCGCATCCTCTCCAGGTCAGCGGGTCGGAGGCCACCAGGAGCACGTCGTCGGCGTAGGCCGACAGGACCACCCTCGTGTCCGGCGCCGGCGCCAACCCGTGAGCCTCCCGCGAAGGAGGCAGAGGAAGGGCTCGATGCACAGCGCGTACAGTTGTCCGGACAGAGGGCAGCCCTGGCGTACTCCTCTCCTGAACGCGAGGCGCGGTCAGGGACCAATTAACCTTCACGAGGCACTCGGCAGAGGCGTACAGCGTCGGAACAGGCCGACGGCGCGGCCCGAATCCGAACGCTCGCGGGGTTCGAAGAGATACTCGTGATCCACCCGGTCGAACGCCTTCTCCTGATCCAGGGAGAGGAAGGCGACCGACCGACCGGTCCTCCTGCAGTAGTGCAGGAGGTCCCGAACTCAGGGCGATGTTGTCAAAAATCGTCCGGTTCGGGACCGTGTAGGACTGGTCGGGGTGGATCACGTCTGCCAGCACGGACTTGAGCCTCAGGGAGGCGGCCTTGGCCACGATTTTATAGTCCGTGCACAGCAGCGAGACCGGGCGCCAGTTCTTTAGGCAGCGGAGATCCCCTTTCTTGGGCAGGAGCGTGATAATCGCCCGCCTCATCGAAAGGGGCATCTCCCCGGTCTCGTAGGCTTCCGCCAGGACCAGCGCAAAGGCGGGCCCCAGCAAGTCCCAAAACTTTTGAAGAACTCCACGGTCAGCCCGTCGATGCCCGGCGATTTGTTATAAGGCATCTGACTGAGGGCGTCGGAGAGCTCGGCCAGGGTCAGCTGGCCCTCGAACTCGTCCCGGACGCCCTCGCCGACCGTGGGAAGCCCGTCCCACAGAACCCTGCACGCGTCGGAGTCGGCGGGATCCGGAGAGAAGAGGGCAGAGTAGAAGGCCCTGGCCCTCTCGTTCACGCTCTCGGATCCGTCAGAAGGGAGCCGTCGTCCGCCAGGAGGCAGGTGATGTTTTACGGTCCCCTTCTTTTTCTCCAACGCGTAGAAGAAGTGTGTGCCGCGGTCCATCTCCCGAAGGAACTGGACCCGCGGCGCACGTAGGCCCCCGGGACCGCTGGAGCTGCAGGTCCCGCAGGGTGCACTTCTTCTCCTCGTACGCGCTCTGCTCGAGTTGGTCCCCGCGAGCCAGGCGGCTCTCCAGATCGAGCAGCTCCCTTTCCAGCCGCTCGATCCGCGAGTCCCTCCGCCTGCTCGCGCCCCTCGTGTACTCCTGACAGAGGATCTTGATCTGCGCTTTCCCCACGTCCCACCACTGACGCCAGGTGGGGAAGCGAGATCGCCGGCCGTGCCAGACCGTCCAGAAGTCCCGGAAAGACCGCTCAAAGCGCTCGTCCTCCAACAGGCTGTTGTTGAAGTGCCAGTAGGCAGCGGTGTGCCTAGCTGGCACCACGGTCACCGTCACGGCCACCAGGTTGTGGTCCGTGAACGGCGCCGGCCTGATGTCGGAGGCGCGAACGCAGTGAGCGTGGTTCCGCGACACGTAGAACCTGTCAATCCGGGACTGAGACACCCGCCCCTCCCTCACCCTGGTGAAGGTGAAGGCCGAGGCGTCCGGGTGTTGCCACCGCCAGATGTCGACCAGAGAGAGCCGAGCGATCAGCTCTCTCAGGGCGGCCGACGAGAGCGGGTAGGGCTCGCGCCCCACCGGTCCGCGGCCTCGAGGGTGCAGTTGAAATCCCCCCCGAGGACCACGAGCTCGTCGGCGCCGACGGTGTTCAGGTGGGCCGACATCCGGCGGAAAAACTGGACCCTCGCCGGACCCGTGGACGGCGCGTACACGTTCACCAGGTGAACGATACTGTCGCCGTCCCGGATCCGGTGGTGTAACAGACGGCCCGGCACGACGTCTACCACATCGAGTACCGTGGGAACGAAGGACCCGGAGAAGAGCGTCGCCACCCCACAAGATGACTCGGTGAGGTGGCTGAACGACACTCTCCCCCACTCCAGCAGCCAGTTGGCCTCGGCCTGCGGAGTCGAGTGGGTTTCCTGCAGGAAGCACACAGAGTAACCCCTTTTTCAGGAAGGAGATTACCTGGGCCCTGCGGAAATGGTCCTTACACCCGTTGGCGTTCACGGTCCCGATGCGATACATGATCCTCTGTCAGGTGTAGTTGGCGACACTCACGGGAGATCCTGAGATCTCCCGAAGTTCACCAACTGGTCGTGAAGCTTTCGGGCACGAATGTGCACGCTCGTGCCTCGAAGTCTTGCTGGCGTGGCTGGCCCTGAGGAAGGATCTCACCGAGTTTAAGATCCTCTGGAAATCCTTCCATTTGTCCAGGGCCAGCTGGACCTTGTCCCTGCGGTGGATGGTGGCCTCCAAGAAATCCAGGAGCTCCGCCGCAGGGATGTCCGGAGAAGGGGCGGACAGACTCTCCGAGCCCACGCTGCAAGTGGACTCCGAGTCCTCCTCCCGCTCCTCCGGTTCTCCACCGCCCCCCTCGCGGTGGAGAAGCACAACGCACTCACGTTGGTGGGTGGCGCGTTGCGTCTTATCTTTGATTTTCACCGACTCTCCCAGCGCCCCAGGGGCGCGCGGGAGAGATCGGCGGAGGGACCCTGGCGGGGACCGTCTGCACCCTGGACTTTGGGGGTGCAGACGGACGCTCGACGTACACCGTCGAGTCCGATGGCCTCGCCGTCCCCACTCTGGGTCCCTCTTTTGAGGTCCGAGGCACGGTCTCAGGCCCGTCCTCTTTCCTCGAAGGAAGGGGATCCACCCTCTATCGTCCTTCCCCTCCCTCCCCTAGAGAAAGGGGATACACCCTTTCGGGTCCTTCCCCTCCCTCCGCATCAGTCACCGGGACCGCCTCGGGCGATGGTTCCCCGACGGCCGCGCAGGGCGGAGCCCTCGCCGCCGCCGGAAGGGAAGCCCAAGGCGGTTGTTCTTCCGGGGCTCCTCCCGAGCCCCTCGGTGACTGGAACTTGGCCCGTTGCACTTCGGGAGGGGATCTACCTCGAGGGCACCACCTTCTGCCCTCTCTGGTTCTTCCCTCCCTTCTGCGCTCCGGAGACCATTGTCTGCGTGGGCTCCGAGAGCCCACGTCTGCCTCAGGGGTGTTTTCTCGTCCCCCTCCGCGGCAGCACGAGGGCCGGAACCCCCGTCGCCGCGTGAGAGGGAAGCCTGAGGCAGCTCTTTTTCTGGGTGGGGGGGCTCTTCTCCCCCCTCCGGCCCCTCAGCCGGTGTCGCCTGCATGGGCTCCGCGTTGTCCGCAGAGCCCACGCCAGCCTCGGGGGAAAAATCCGCCTCCTCCCCGGAGACGGGAGCCCGAGGCAGCTCTTTTTCTGGGAGGGAGATCTTCCTCCCTCCGGCCCTTCACCGAGGTCGCCTGCATGGGCTCCGCATTGTCTCGGAGCCCGCGCCTGCCTCGGAAGCCAGAAGCAGCTCTTTTCTGGGAGGGGTGGTTCTTCCTCCCCTCCGCCCCTCGGCGGGGTCGCCCGCATGGGCTCCGCGTTATCTCGGAGCCCATTCCTGCCTCGGGAGCTGTTTCGCCGCCCCTCCTCGGCAACACAGGTTTCAGGACCCGTGTCGCTGTCGGAGGAATGTGGTGCCCGATGCAGCTGCTCTTTCGGGGGCCCCTCCTGCGCCCCCTTGGCGACCTCCTCTGCTGCCGGCCCCTCGATGGTAGAGTCAGGGCCGGCTTCCGAGGTCTCTGTAGCGACGGGGAGGGCATCTACCCGAAGGGCTCCATCTGCCCTCTCGGGTTCCTCCTCCCCATTTGCCTCTCGGCGGGGCCTCTTCCATGGGCTCCGCTTCTTCTGCGGAGCCCTGGACCGCCTCGGGGATGGATCCTTCTCCCCTCTGTGGCATTACGAGGACCGGAGCCCTCATTGCCGGTAGAGGGGACGCCGAGGCGGTCGCTTTGGTTTTGGGGGCCTTCTTTCGCCCCGGGGACCCTCACCAAGAGGCGGGACGTGTGCACTTGCGTGCACGCGGGAAGGCGTGCTTGCGCCTTCCTCTTCCCCTGATGCTGCCAGTGGCTGCCCCTGCCCTGTCACGGCGACGGGAGCTCGCCTCCGGCAGCGCCTCTCTCCTCACCCTCCGTGGGGATGAGGTGCTTGGTTTTGCGGGCGGCTTTGCCGCCTGCCTCGCTGGGGTGCCGCCGAGGGAGTCCCTTTTCAGGGCCTCCCCTGACCCACCGCCAGATGGTGCGGCGGTGGGCTTCGCCACCCCTGCTTGGCCTCCCGGTGGACCTGGCGCCGCCTTCTTATTGCGGCGGGCGACCACGGTCCACTCGGCGGCCTTCTCCCCGGCGCTTTGGGAGGCGCGGAGGGTCCGGCCGCCTCGGGGCCTTCTCTCCCTTTCCCCGGATGTTATTGGAAGGGGATGGGTGCTCTTTGCCCCTCTGCGGGCCTCTTGGAGGGCCCCGGGGGCGAGGTGGACTCAGAGGGGCGCGGTGCTGGCGCGGGTGGCTTTGCGCCCTGCTGGAGCTTGGGGCACCTCTTTTTCTGGTGCCCCAGCTCCTTGCAGTGGTAGCACCGCACCTCCTCCGAGGAATAAAAGATGACGTAATTGGTCCCCTCGAAGGGGACCACAAAGCTGCCCTCCACGGTGTCCCTCCCCGCCAGGTGGATGGTCACCTGGCGTCGGAAGGACAGCACGTGGCGGAGGGGCTGGTCCTTGCACCCTAGGGGGATGGGGTGGATCCCCGTTTTTAACTCCCCTAGGGCCTGAAGATGGGGCTTCAGGAGGTCGTCCTTCAAGAAAGGTGGGACGTTTGAAAGGACGACCCTGCTGCCCAACCCCTCCAAGGGTTCTATGGGGAAATACATTCCCCCGACGGCGAGACCCCTCTCGATGGCGGTGTGCGTGGCGGCCTCAGATTTTAGAAAGAAGACGGCCTTGCCGTACATCTTTGAGGCCGCCACGACGGTTGTTGGCCCCACCACCTTGGCCATGGCTTTCACCATGGCCTCTATCGAGAGGGTATCCCTGATGAGGCACCTGACCCCGTGCCTCCTCGTCATGTTTTTAAAGGGGGCTGCAGCCTCCCCTGCAGCCACCTGTGCCCACTTTTTCGGGGCCTGTGGAGCTTGCCCACTCATGGTTTTTATTATTATTTATTTATTTATTTATTTATTTTAATAATTTAAATAAACGAAAAATAAACGAAAAATAACTACCCCTGCACTCCAATAGTGCAGGAGTAGTGAAATTAAAAACAAAACACACAAACAAAAATTATTTATTTATTTTTTTAAAAAGAAATAAATAAAATTTACACTCACACACCCCTGCACTCCAATAGTGCAGGGGCACACACACACACACAAAATAAAAATAAAACAACCAAAAACAAAACACAAAAGGCTTTTTTTTTTTTTTTTAATACAAACAAAACGTATTTATTTATTTTTTAAATAAATAAACAAATACAAATTGAGACACCCCTGCACTCCAATAGTGCAGGGGTAAAAGAAAAATTCAAAAATAATTCAAAGTTTAAAACTAAAACAATCGTTTTAAACTTTAAAGAAAAATAAAAAATCAAACTAAGGGCAAACAAAGGAGCACACGGCCTGTGCTCCCTGCCTGCCCTTCCCCCACTCTGCACAAGGCAGAAGCAGGGGATTAAAACAAAAGGATTTTTAAAACAAAAACTAAAACAGTGTAGTGATTTTAAATAATTTTAAAATAAACTAAAGAAAGTGCTCTTTAATAAAAAATTAAAAAGCAAATAAATGAAACTAGTTTAAATGAAGTTAAAAATTAAAAGAAAAAACAAAGGAAAAAAAACAAGCCAAAATGGCTGCCCTCCTACACTTGCAAACAAAGCAAGTGTAGGAGAACAAAAGAAAAAAGAGTGTTTTAAAACACTAAATAAAAGGTTTAATTAACACAAAAGGTGCCCTGCTGCTTTACAAATAAGATAAAATAAAAGGATTTGGAAAATAAAAAGTGTAAAACACTGTTTTATTAACGCTGAGCAGGAGCTCTCAACGCACACAACTGCTCTTGCTCAAGGGTGCAGCAGCCTATTTAAAAGCCTAGTGGCCGGACTACACCGACTGCCCAGTGGCAGCCGGTGCACCGGTCGCCCAAAGGCGGCCGGAGAAAAAATTCAATTTAGCACCCCTAAAATAGGGGTGCCAACAAAAACTAGGCTTTAACTAATTAAAGAAAAAACCAGAAAAAAAGGACTGTAAATTAAATATTTAGAACAAAAGGGGAGGTGGTACAGAGCACGCCCCCCAGAGCCCACTGGTCGACAAACGATGGCATGTCGCCAGCAGACTCCGCGTGGGCGTGCTCTAAATTAATCCTTGATCGGACAAGGGCCCTGAACATGGCCCCACAGTCAAAGAGACCCTCCCCGATCATCTTACGCTTCCTGGTCTTGTAGATGGCGAGTCTAGCAAGAGCCAGGAGCAGATTCACGAGGAGGTCCCTCTTCCTAGTGGAGCCACGGACAGGGTGCCCGAAAATGAGGAGGGTAGGTGAAAAATGCAGCCAGAACTGCAGCAGGAGGTTCTTGAGCAGCAGGTAGAATGGCTGCAGCCTGGCGCAAAGAAAATAAATGTGACTTACCGACTCGGACTGACCGCAGAAAGGGCATGCGGCGTCCGAAGTCGGTAAAGTGACGCAGGATCTCTCCTGACGCGAGCGCTCCGTGCAGGACCCTCCACCCCAAGTCCCCGGCTCCTCTGGAGACCAGCGGGGAGTACAGGGCCTCCCACTGGGGACTCCCGCCCTCCGGTGGTCGGAGGGTCTCCCGCCAAGCGGTGTCTCGGCGGGAGACGAGGGCGGGGAAGTGGAGGGTGTGGAGCGTCATCGCGTACAGGGTCCTCCTCGACGCGGATCGGAGGGGGGTCGAGGAGAACTGCGAGATCCTGCTCAGGTTGTTCTCGAGGGGAGGCCGAGGGGGGGCTCGGGCCTTGGGTTCTATCAGCAGGACCGGAGCTGGGGGTAGGGGGTAGATGGCTCCCCGTCCTGAGAACTCCCTCGAGATACCTGACAGAGTCTGGGTGCAACGCTGCTTTGCACTCCCGGATCACTCGGCCGGCCGTCCTGACGGTCCCCGAGCCGCCCTGGCGACGAGCGACTCGGGCGTCAGCCACTCCGACCGCCGCGATCCAGGAGATCCCAGACTCTGGTCACCTTGGCCGAGATCAGCGCGCCGCACCGAGGGGACTCCAACGCCTGCGCACCCAGGTGGGGTTGTGCAGCAGGGGCTCCAGCAGGAGTCCTTCGCCCTCGGTCGGAACGGCGCCTCGGCCGACAGAAAACATGCTCCGGGTCCTGAGCAGGTCCTGGTAGAAGACCGGCAGCTCGGGAGACGGATTCCCGGAGGTCGATCCAGAAGAGCTGCCGGTCGTAGCCCAGGTCGTGCAGCTGGCGCAAAGGAGGGACGCCAGCGTGCACCACTGCGGGGCCGGGTCTGCGTACAGGAATCTCTGCAGGGTCTGGAGGCGGAAGGTGTGCACCTGGCTCCTGATGCACACCAACCCTTGCCCTCCCTCGGCCAGAGGGAGGCTCAGAACCGCCGCAGAGACCCAGTGCTTTCCGGCCCAGAAGAAGTCCGTCAGCTTCCTCTGGACCCTGGCCACAAACTCAGGGGGCGGGCTCAGGACGGTGAGTCGATGCCAAAGCATCGACGCCACCAGTTGGTTAATCACTAAAGCCCGTCCCCTGAAGGAAAGCAGTTTCAGCAGACCCGACCACGACCTCAGCCTAGCAGCCAGGTGGACTCCCAGATATTTAAAACTGTCCGCGCTCCACTGGAACTGCTGGAGCGCGACAGGGAGGGAGTCCACCCGCCAGGGACCCACCAGTAACCCGGAGCATTTGTCCCAGTTGATCCTGGCAGAGGAAGCGGCAGAGTAGACGCTCTGGCAGCTCCGCATCCTCTCCAGGTCAACCGGGTCGGAGGCCACCAGGAGCACGTCGTCGGCGTAGGCCGACAGGACCACCCTCGTGTCCGGCGCCGAGCGCCAACCCCGTGAGCCTCCCGCGAAGGAGGCAGAGGAAGGGCTCGATGCACAGCGCGTACAGTTGTCCGGACAGAGGGCAGCCCTGACGCATTCTCTCCTGAACGCGAGGGCGCGGTCAGGGACCAATTAACCTTCACGAGGCACTCGGCAGAGGCGCATAGCGTCCGGAACAGGCCGACGGCGCGCCCGAATCCAACGCCGCAGGGTTCGAAGAGATACTCGTGATCCACCCGGTCGAACGCCTTCTCCTGATCCAGGGAGAGGAAGGCGACCGCAGTAGTGCAGGAGGTCCCGAACCAGGGCGATGTTGTCAAAAATCGTCCGGTTCGGGACCGTAGGACTGGTCGGGGTGGATCACGCCTGCCAGCACGGACTTGAGCCTCAGGGAGGCGGCCTCGCCACGATTTTGTAGTCCGTGCACAGCAGCGAGACCGGCGCCAGTTCTTTAGGCAGCGGAGATCCCCTTTCTTGGGCAGGAGCGTGATAACCGCCCGCCTCATCGAAGGGGCATCTCCCCGTCTCAGTAGGCTTCCGCCAGGACCCGCGCAAAGGCGGGCCCCAGCAAGTCCCAAAACTTTTTGAAGAACTCCACGGTCAGCCCGTCGATGCCCGGCGATTTGTTGTAAGGCATCTGACTGAGGGCGTCGGAGAGCTCGGCCAGGGTCAGCCGGCCCTCGAACTCTTCCCTGACGCCCTCGCCGACCGTGGGAAGCCCATCCCAAAGAACCCTGCACGCGTCGGAGTCAACGGGATCCGGAGAGAAGAGGTCAGAGTAAAAGGCTCTGGCCCTCTCGTTCACGCTCTCCGGATCCGTCAGAAGGGAGCCGTCGTCTGCCAGAAGGCAGGTGATGTTTTTACGGTCTCCCTTCTTTTTCTCCAACGCGTAGAAGAAGCGTGAGCCGCGGTCCATCTCCCGAAGCGAACTGGACCCGCGAAGACGTAGGCCCCCGGACCGCTGGAGCTGCAGTTCCCGTAGGGTGCACTTCTTCTCCTCGCACGCGCTCTGCTCGAGTTGGTCCCCGCGAGCCAGGCGGCTCTCCAGATCGAGCAGCTCCCTTCCAGCCGCCGATCCGCGAGTCCCTCCGCCTGCTCGCGCCCTCGTGTACTCCTGACAGAGGATCTTGATCTGCACCTTCCCCACGTCCCACCACTGACGCCAGGTGGGGAAGCGAGATCGCCGGCCGTGCCAGACCGTCCAGAAGTCCCGGAAAGACCGCTCAAAGCGCTCGTCCTCCAACAGGCTGTTGTTGAAATGCCAGTAGGCAGCGGCGTGCCTAGCTGGCACCACGGCCACCATCACGGCCACCAGGTTGTGGTCCGTGAACGGCGACGGCCTGATGTCGGAGGCGCGAACGCAATGAGCGTGGTTCCGTGACACGTAGAACCTGTCGATCCGGGACTGAGACACCCGCCCAATAAATAATTGATTGCATCATGTCTGAACACAGGTTTAAGAGAGGATATGAGAGAGAGCACATTTGTTTTCAGCTAGGATGAGTAGGTTGAGGAAACCAAGCAAATGCAGATCCCCTTACCCCAGAGAGAAAATGGACAACCTTGGAGCAACAGTAAAGAAAAATAAAAGAACAGTCATTTAGTTTAGAAAGACCTGCTATAATTTGGTGTATATTGGGATATTGTTCCAAATGGTGGGACCTTCCTTCCTTTGTAGGAAGTAGTGCACACAACCAAACACTGTCAAGTTTTATTTTCTAGCTTTGTTTTGTGCTGTTTTATTTGCCATTTTTGTTCTTCTTGGTGGTGGCGCAATGACACCTGCATTGTTTATTTTATTTTGTAAAAAATAATAAAAACTGTAATCCCTCTGTCTCTATTAGACTTCCACACCCTTTCAAAACATATTACAAAAATAACACCCCCAAATTTCAGTAAATAATAATGCAAGTAAATAGTTTTTATCTACAATATGTTCCTTTATCATACTATACCAAAATGTAACAATGTCTACACGCCTACACCAACTATAGCTAAACAAATATTTTATACTACGCCTTCTCATTCATCCTCATGCAGACCCCCTTGCTGTCTCTCTCCACCACCTTCCCAGTCTTGTAAATTGATGTTATTAGTTTCTTGAACATTTAAATGAGAAAGGGAATGAGATTTTTTTAAAAAGGCTTATCAAATTAAAACTGGCAAATAGTTGTGGGTTAATGAGCCAAATTTTCAAGTACTGAAATGCTGTCTGAAGTAGGGTTTAGAACATTTATTAAGTGAACAGCTTTGAAAAGCTATCTTGCCTTCAGGATCAATAACAATCAGATTGGGTTATCACCCTGCCACCACTCAAAACTGCCAAGTTTGCTTTTTGTATTATTATTTGTCTGGCTCTAAGACAAATAATAATGATTTGAACTCTGACTATTTAAAAGACCATCCCATCGAGTATGATTCAGGAGAAGTGAAGACCATGCAGATGGCACACCTGGAATGAGTTTATACCTACCCCATTTTGTATTGACTATATCATTATTAAAAACATAATAATCATATAGAAAGATCTATTACAACAGTGGTTGTCCACACAAAAGGGTCTAAATTATTTGGATATAAAGGAAATCCATTACTTAGCTCCCAATGACTTACTTATCCACAAGGTTTTCACTCATTACAATTTGACACTACCTTGCCCCTCAACTAATTATGCAATGCTTCTAGAAATTAGAAAATTAAGGTAGGTTAACCAATATTCTTTAAAACAATCTGTTTTCTATAGTCTAGCAGTATAGTACCAGAACTGTAAAATACACAGTTAATTCAAATTAGTTAGATTTAATAAATACAAACCAATGCACAATTGAGTAGGTCCTCTAATGTTTAGAAAATCTGATCATGAAAGTAAGTTATGCAAATATTTTTGATAAGAGCGTTTCCATCCTGTAATCATAACTGGCCCGGTTCCAAACACAAGGCTGTTGTCCCAAATCGAATCCCAAGACTTAAAATAAATATGAACACATCTGTTGGCTATTTTATAAAAGTTACCTAATTTTAAGGAACTAAAACATAATGTTATATATATACACCCCCTTCACCCCCTTCACCCCATGTTCACGTTATAGACTGGAATTAAAATGCATTAAAAAAAATATATACAGTACTGTGCAAAAGTTTTAGGCAGGTGTGAAAAAATGCTGTAAAGTAAGAATGCTTTCAAAAATAGACATGTTAATAGATTATATTTATCAATTAACTAAATGCAAAGTGAGTGAACAGAAGAAAAATCTAAATCAAATCCATATTTGGTGTGACCACCCTTTGCCTTCAAAACAGCATCAATTCTTCTAGGTACACTTGCACAAAGTCAGGGATTTTGTAGGCATATAGTCAGGTGTATGATTAAACAATTATACCAAACAGGTGCTAATGATCATCAATTCAATATGTAGGTTGAAACACAATCATTAACTGAAACAGAAACAGCTGTGTAGGAGGAATAAAACTGGGTGAGGAACAGCCAAACTCAGCTAACAAGGTGAGGTTGCTGAAGACAGTTTACTGTCAAAAGTCATACACCATGGCAAGACTGAGCACAGCAACAAGACACAAGGTAGTTATACTGCATCAGCAAGGTCTCTCCCAGGCAGAAATTTCAAGGCAGACAGGGGTTTCCAGATGTGCTGTCCAAGCTCTTTGAAGAAGAACAAAGAAACGGGCAACGTTGAGGACTGTAGACGCAGTGGTCGGCCAAGGAAACTTACTGCAGCAGATGAAAGACACATCATGCTTACTTCCTTCGCAATCGGAAGATGTCCAGCAGTGCCATCAGCTCAGAACTGGCAGAAAACAGTGGGACCCTGGTACACCCATCTACTGTCCGGAGAAGTCTGGTCAGAAGTGGCCTTCATGGAAGACTTATGCCAAAAGCCATACCTCAGACGTGGAAACAAGGCCAAGCGACTCAACTATGCACGAAAACACAGGAACTGGGGTGCAGAAAAATGGCAGCAGGTGCTCTGGACTGATGAGTCAAAATTTGAAATATTTGGTTGTAGCAGAAGGCAGTTTGTTCGGCCAAGGGCTGGAGAGCGTACACGAATGAGTGTCTGCAGGCAACAATGAAGCATGGTGGAGGTTCCTTGCAAGTTTGGGGCTGCATTTCTGCAAATGGAGTTGGGGATTTGGTCAGAATTAATGGTCTCCTCAATGCTGAGAAGTACAGGCAGATACTTATCCATCATGCAATACCATCAGGGAGGCATCTGATTGGCCCCAAATTTATACTGCAGCATGACAACGACCCCAAACATACAGCGGAAGTCATTAAGAACTATCTTCAGCGTAAAGAAGAACAAGGAGTCCTGGAAGTGATGGTATGGCCCCCACAGAGCCCTGATCTCAACATCATCGAGTCTGTCTGGGATTACATGAAGAGAGAGAAGCAACTGAGGCTGCCTAAATCCACAGAAGAACTGTGGTTAGTTCTCCAAGATGTTTGGGCCAACCTACCTGCCGAGTTCCTTCAAAAACTGTGTGCAAGTGTACCTAGAAGAATTGATGCTTGATGCTGTTTTGAAGGCAAAGGGTGGTCACACCAAATATGGATTTGATTTAGATTTTCTTCTGTTCACTCACTTTGCATTTAGTTAATTGATAAATATAATCTATTAACAGGTCTATTTTTGAAAGCATTCTTACTTTACAGCATTTTTTCACACCTGCCTAAAACTTTTGCACAGTACTGTATATACAGTATATATATATATATATATATATATATATATATATATATATATATATATATATATATATATATATATATTTATCTACACATCCTACCCCACAACTTCCAAGTGAAAAAAAAATATTCTAGAAATTTGTAGACAATTAATTAAAAATAAAACTGAAACAGCTTGGTTGGATAAGTGTCCAACCCCCGTAATAGCAATCCTAAATTAGCTCAGGTGTAACCAATCGCCTTCAAAAGCACACACCAAGTGGCCTCCACCTGTGTTAAATTGCAGTGAGTCACATGATTTCAGGATAATTTCAGCAGTTCCTGTAGGTTCCCTCTGCTGGGCAGTGCATTTCAAAGCAAAGACTCAACCATGAGCACCAAGGCGCTTTCAAAAGAACTCCGGGACAAAGTTGTTGAAAGGCACAGATCAGGGGATGGGTATAAAAAAATATCAAAGGCCTTGAATATCACTTGGAGCATGGTCAAGACGATTATTAAGAAGTAGAAGGTGTATGGCACCACCAAGACCCTGCCTAGATCAGGCCGTCCCTCCAAACTGGATGACCGAGCAAGAAGGAGACTGATCAGAGAGGCTACCAAGAGGCCAATGGCAACTTTGCAAGAGCTACAGGCTTTTATGGCCAAGACTGGTCAAAGTGTGCATGTGACAACAATATCCCAATGGTATGGTAGGGTGCCAAGAAGGAAGCCATTACTCAAGAAAGTCCACCTTGAATCCCGTTTGAAGTATGCAGAAAAACACTCAGGAGATTCTGTAGCTATGTGGCAAAAAGTTTTGTGGTCTGACGAAACTAAAATGGAACTTTTTGGCCTAAATGCAAAGCGTTATGTTTGGCACAAACCCAGCACAGTGCATCACCCAAAGAACACCATCCCTACTGTGAAGCATGGTGGTGGCAGAATCATGTTTTGGGGATGTTTCTCATTGGCAGGGACTGGGGCACTTGTCAGGATAGAAGGAAAAATGAATGGAGCAAAGTACAGGGAAGTCCTTGAGGAAAAACTGCTGCCCTCTGCAAGAAAGCTGAAACTGGGACGGAAGTTCACCTTTCAGCATGACAACGACCCAAAGGAACAAAAAGGTAAATGTCCTTGAGTGGCCCAGTCAGAGCCCCGACCTAAATCAATCGAAAATTTGTGGCATGACTTGAAGATTGTTGTCCATCAACGCTCCCCAAGGAACTTGACAGAGCTTGAACAGTTTTGTAAAAAAGAATGGTCAAATATTGCTAAATCTAGGTGTGCAAAGTTGGTAGAGACCTATCCCAACAGACTCACAGCTGTAATTGCTGCCAAAGGTGCTTCCACCAATTATTAAGTCAGGGGGGTGGAGACCTATCCAATTATGATTTTTCAGTTTTGTATTTTTAATATATAATTTTTTTCTCAATAAAAACTTTTTTCCCCTTAACTGAACTGACACAACAAAATGTGAAAAAGTTCAAGGGGTTATAGACTTTCTATATGCACTGTGTGTGTGTGTATATATATATATGTATGTATATATATATATATATATATATATATATATATATATATATATATATATATATATATATATATATATATATACATACATATCATTTATAATCCAGGGCTGGCAATGGAATGTGAAACAAGCAATGTCATTGGTCGAGCAAGGTTCCAGCTGTCCGTATATTGGATGGATACGAACAGTTGGAGCCTCTTCACATATTCTAAATCACTGCACTGCCTCACATAATTTAAAGTATCGGTAGCCATCTTGCTTACAGTTACAAATGTACAGCTATAACTATGAAACTGAGTGCCCAATTACCTGCAAAAAATCCCAAAGTATAAAGTAGACATGCCGATTTGGATGAAGAACAATTAAATGAACTGGAAGATAGCAAAAAAAAAAATCGCTGTCTTTATACTCACTCACCCCGACTTTGTCACTTCAAATAATGTATTTTTTAGTGGTTTGTAAACACAAAAGTACACTGTGGCAAAGTGGTTTGCAGTGCACAGGTGTGCGTAAACAGCAGGAGGCAATGCGTAAACAGATGAAAAATAACAAAGTTCACGGTCCAAACCATTCTTTATTTGTTTTATTTGTAATCCATGTTGGAGACTGCAAATAATAATCCCAGGCAATACATAGCATTGTGTATTGCACAGTTTAAAACCACGCTACAGTTCGAAATAATAAACACAGTATAAACACACACACAACATTGTGGTAGGGTGGTCGTGTGGTGACGTCAGGCCAGAAGCAGGAAGGAAAGACTGACACCAGGCACTGCAGTTCAAAACAAATGCAGCGTGCGCAGTTTATTTTAAATACAAAAATAAAATAAATATTTAAACAAAAAGTCTTGCTCACACGCGAAAATAAATATTCTAAATAAAATAAATCACGAACACAAAACACCAACAAAACCCAGGTCAGACTGGGCGATCGCCCCCACTGATCCTGTATATTTTCTATCTTAGTTTCTCTCTCGCTCCTCGCTCACTCTCGTTCCTCCTCTGAACACCCACCTCAAGTACAGAGAGCTGCAGGTTTATATATCGAGGGGTTTAACTGGCTAGTAATTATGCTATTACCCCTCGGCCACAATCTGCATGAGTTTATTAATTATTCCTGGCAGAGGACGAGCACCAATCTCGCCTCTGCCAGAACACGTTTTAAAATAAAAAACAAAACAATAACAAAATACGCGGCGCTTTGCCGTCATATATAAATACAATAATAAATCATAAAACACAAATACAAAATAAGACAGGGAAGGTGGGGGAGACCCTGTTCTAAAAATAAATAAACAAAACACTGTACAGGGCTCCTCGCCCTGTTACAAACACAAACACGATCACAAGTCCAGAGTGAGTCAGTTGTTCTCTCGCAACCATAACAAAGGAGCAGTTCGCTCGGCCACATCCCCTTTTGTACATTCAGCCACGTCCCCTTAGTTAGCGAGTGCAATCGCTTTTCCTCCAATCCGCGATTGCCACATCGCTTTCTGACTGGGGTGATGACTTGGTGTACTGTCGCTCTGCCCCCTTTCTAGATGGCTGACTTCCACCTTTCCCTGGAATTAATTGTCAGACCATCCAGTCCGGGGCACACTGTTCCCTTTACACAGCGCCCTCACAGGGATACATTTTAAGTGTATTGATGTCTGTGGCAGGGCAGGAGCACTCAAAGAGGTGTTTTTGTGTAAATGTATATTGTAAATAGTGTGTGTGTGTGTTTATTGTAATTGTTATACTTAATTAATGAAGAGCCTGCCTGCAATTTGTGATTGCCAGCTGTGGATAATCTGCAGGTAGGTTTGTTGAGATCGGATGCTGCAATAGCTGGATGTGTGACACTAATCAAGGGGGTATTACAACTACCTGGCAATGGCAGGTGTGCAGCGAGATTGAAGGAGGCAGTATGAGCACATATTGTATGAGTGGATTGTAGACCTTTCTGAGCCACTTGGTCCAGGCAACCCTTTCAGTCCCGTTCTGGTGAACAGGATCAGTGAATATGACCTAGATAGAGAGAAGGAACAGACCCACCATTGGCAAGTGGATTTCATCTTGTGCCTCGATCGTAGTAGCTCATACAATTAATCAGACATTTCTACTCACTTAGGCTATCCTTGTTACTTTAAATATTTAATGTTTGAAGTAATTTAAAAATCTAATTGATTTAGATTGTGTCTGTATAGAAAAACCTTTCCATCATTTAACATTGAAATAATGCTGTAGGGGCTGATGTATAATTTTTCTTTGTTCCTTAAACACATTTATATCTTTTAGCAACATATTGAGTACAATCAGCAATTAAAATTTGGACGAGAATATGTGGCTGATTTATTGCTGGCATGGCAAAAATGACAGTTTGCTGTAAACTATGAAATGCCTGTAAGCAGATGTGATAGAGCAACTTCAATGACTTAAATTATTCAAGTAAATGTTATTTTAACTACATTTTAAATGTATTGATGTCTGTGGCAGGGCAGGAGCACTGAAAGAGGTGTTTTTGTGTAAATGTATATTGTAAATAGTGTGTGTGTGTTTATTGTAATTGTTATACTTCATTAATGAAGAGCCTGCCTGTAATTTGTGATTGCAGCTGTGGATAATCTGCAGGTAGGTGTGTTCTAGTGGGACGTCAGGTATAAAAAGGTCCCGTTTATTCACCTCAGGTCTGCTGCAAAGCTAAGGACAACTGGCTGAACATCGTCCATGCTACCCAGACAAAGAGACCTAAAGACCTTGCTGTAATCCTCTGATCGCCGTGAGAGTGACCCGGGATCAGAATGTAAAGAAACCGAAATCGCAGACGGTCGGGCGAGTAGCCGGAGTCGGGGTTTGTGTAGTATTCAACAGAAAAGATTAGTTCAGGGATTGTAGATCCCAGCAAGGTCTAGAAAGCAAGGTGAATAAGCGGGACCTCCCACGTATTAGTAGTAGCACGCACGTTCCTGTATGTTCTGACGGTGTTTGTGTAAATAAAACCTGCGCAACTGAGGTGCGTGTCAACTACAACCTCTGTCTCGATCTCCTGCCTGTCACTCAGCAGCGAATGCACGCACTCACACCACAACACCACAATAGCCTGTCAAAATGTCTAAAACATGTTGTTAAAATATAAGGTCAAATTAAGTCCATCCTATCATTAACCACTTCAACTCCAGATGTAAAAATGAAACCCCTTCCCAGGTAACAGATTTTGAAAATAACAAAACACAAATAAATGACCTAAACTGTGTTTTTCATTCACACTTTATGCTCCTATGTACTGCATACCCATATTCAATATAGAGATAAAACACTTTTTTTTTAGCAATTAAAACAAAAACTCTACTAATAACAATAATAATCAGTAAACAGTAATTATCAAATAAAAATCAAACAACATCAAAACATGTGCCATTATTGACTTGCTCTGTGCCATTTATTGAAATGTTCAATACAACAGAACCCGAGGTTACCTTTGCAACCACTGCACATTTTTCTTGTGTCTTTCCTTTATTTTCGTAGCAGACCCTGTACCTTTTTTACGGTGTCTGCTTCGCTTGTGTTGAAGGGATAGTCACAAATGCGTCTATACAGCTACTTTGCACAGGCATTGTGATGGATTTGCCTGCCGCATTGCCTGTACCCAGTGCTGTGTTTTTTTTGTTTTTTTTTTAAATTTAGTCGTTGCCAATTAGTTTTTATTATTTTCTCCCCAATTTGAAATGCCCAATTATTTTTAGGCTCAGCTCACTGCTACCACCCCTGCAATGAATCGGTGGGGCGAAGATGAACACACGCTGTCCTCTGAAGCGTGTGCCATCAGCCGCCCAGTTTTTTACACTCTTCAGACTCACCGTGCAGCCGCCTCAGAGCTACAGCATCGGAGGACAACGCAGCTCTGGGCAGCTTACAGGCAAGCAGGCAGGCGCCCGGCCAGACTACAGGGGTCGCTGGTGCGCGGTGAGCCGAGGACACCCTGGCCAACCTCACCCTCCCTGCCCCGGATGGCCTTTCGGCCAATTGGCGCCGCCCCTGGGAGCTCCCGTCCATGGTCGGCTGTGGAATAGCCTGGACTCGAACCGGCGACGTCCAGGCTATAGAGCGCATCCTGCACTCTAGCGAGTGGTTTTACTGGATGCACCACTCGGGAGCCCCTCCCAGTGCTGTGTTTTGATAGTATTTTGTCACAGCACTGCCATTTCAAACCAAACAGCTTCCCGTTTGCAGCTGGCTTGCCTGTAAAGTAGCTGCATGCTCTTCTGTTTGTACTGTTCTTGGCTACACATCCTCTTCATCATCATCGCTGAGTGATAAGTCAGCATCACTGTCGCTGTCCCGTTGCTCATTATAGAAAGGGCCGCAGTGTGGAGTACTGTAGGGCAGCAATGTGGAGTAGTGGTTAGGGCTCTGGACTTTTGACCGGAGGGTCGTGGGTTCAGTCCCAGGTGGGGGACACTGCTGTACCCTTGAGCAAGGTACTTTACCTAGATTGCTCCAGTAAAAACCGAACTGTATAAATGGGTAATTGTATGTAAAAATAATGTGTAAAAAATAATGTAATTGTATGAAAAAATAATGAGATATCTTATAACAATTGTAAGTCGCCCTGGATAAGGGCGTCTGCTAAGAAATAAATAATAATACTAAATGAAAGACCACGTACGTTGCCATGTTTAGCTTTCGCTAAAAACTATATAAACTACAACTAAACAATAAAACAATAATAAAACTAATAAGAAAACAAAAGATAATAATTTAAAACACTATATATATATATATATATATATATATATATATATATATATATATATATATATATATATATATATATGCTTGTAAAAGTTGAATGGCTTCCTGCAATATATCTCAGGCTTCTAAACGCCCACAGCTAGATAGGAATCGCTGCATGACACGCAATTGGATATAAATGTCACCTGACCCTCCCCCGACTTTCATTGCACATTCCACAGTACTAACACTGCCTTATACCATTTTCACAGAGAAATGCAGCTACTGTGCCGTCTCTGAAGCGTTTTAATGAGTGTGTAAAATACCCCTTCATATCCTTTCACACAGCATAAAATTGCACAATCTATGCCGTCATAACCCTTTCACACAGCCAGAGATCACGCGAGTACAAATTTCAAACCTGTCAATCAACAGATTGTTGTGATGGCAACAGCAGACTGTTCTCATGCAATCTGAAACCAAAACATGGCGCTATCTTTTGTCGAAGTACATTTGGCTGCATTTTGTTTTCTTCTCATTTTAAGTTACATTATACAATCTAACAACCTGCTAAGTGTTAAACTGACAGAGCTTCAGACACAATGCAGATCGCACATTTTAGTGCAAAGAAGGCATTATAACTTCTGCAAAAGAAAGAGGGTCCAGCACTTCAGGAAAAATCAGAGATTGAAAATCCGGTGGATGATGGCATTTGCTGTACTTGAAGGAAGCTTGTGCGAACGCTCGATTTGGGAAATGGAACGCCAACATGGTAATTTATTTTGGAACCACACACTCCAGAGATTGTCGGATAATGAGTGGAAAAAACATTTCCAGATGGGAAAATCAACTTTTGAGTACCTGGCTGAACAACTGCGTGTATCACTCACAAAGCAGACGACAAATTGGAGAACACCAATATGTCACCGACGACGCTTGGCTGTAGTGTTGTGGTGGCTTGCAACACCATGTGAATACCGGACAGTAGCGAATATATTTGGAATAGGAATCTCCACATTATGTGGTCTTGTGCGTAAGGTTTGTGAAGCTATGAAACATGTGTTATATAAGAAGTACATCAGGCTACCAGAGGGGCATAGGCTAGACAACACTATCGACGGCTTTATAAAGAGAGGATTCCTGCAATGTGCTGGAGCAATAGATGGGACACACATCCCAGTTATTGCCCCATCACAAAACCCCAGGCCATTACTACAACAGGAAGGGATGGCACTCGGTTATCATGCAGGCAGTTGTGGACCACAAGTTTTGGTAAGCTGAGAAAATAATGTAACACTATATATATACACACACGTACACACTGTACAGTATAATGTACACACAGATTGAAATTAGGCCTATTTGTAAATCAACCTATGTATGTTAAAGTATAAGCCTAATATGATGTGGTAGGCCTCATGTTGTCTATTGTATATCACAATATGTATATTATTTAATTTTGTAATTGAGCTTTAATAGTTTACAGTTAAAATGGAATAGTCAGAAAACACAAATATCTGCTCATCACTAATATATAAGATTATTGTAACAAGATAATACTTTTCTCACTTTTACAGACACTTATGTGGGATGGCCAGATAAGACCCATGATGCTAGAGTATTGACAAACTCCGATTTGTACATTCTGACAGAAGAAAACTGCAATGGCTATCTTTTCCCAAGAGAGGTATGCTTGTTTGTTTATTTTTTAAATGGATTAAGCCCGCCTCTGTAAAAATCGGCGATCAGTAGTTATATGGCAATATTTGTTTTGATATCTTACAAAAATTTGTTTGTTTATTCAATGCACACTTATATATGTATTGTTTTTTTGGGGGGAAGGTTGGGGGGTATAGAAGTCCCAGGTCATCAATGGCAATGAAGTACCTGTTGTAATTATTGGCGATCCCACGTATCCCCTCCGAAGATGGCTAATGAAAGGGTTCCCAGGAAACACAGATCTTCAATCTTCAATCACCGCCTCAGTTCAGCCCGTATAGTGATAGAAAACTCATTTGGTCGACTAAAAGGGAGATGGCGTAGATTATCAAAGCGGTGCGATATTGATATCTCTCTAGTTTCGGATGTTGTTATCGCATGTTGTGTGTTGCGTAATGTTTGTGAGGTACGGAGAGAACTTTACCTTCCTGTTTGGGACCAACAACGCAAGGAGACAGAGGGACAACAAGGGTTACAACAGCCGGCAAGAGAGGAAACTGACCTGTTTTATGAGTCCTCTGCATGTGAAATTCGAAATGCTATCATGGCATCTATAACCGAGTAGCATTGTGTAATTGCCACAGAATATATTGGGGTGTGATTAACAAAGGATAGTCAACACACACACACACACACACACACACACACACACACACACACACACACACACAGCATCATTATCATACTTGTACATAAATAAGAAAAAAAACGTAATGCTGACATAAGTGTTAGGATTTTTTTTGTTTTATTGAGGCATTAGCACTTTTAATTTTGTTTTTGTAGTCACCTTGAAGTGTCAGAAATAATAACAGGTGAGGGGGGGGGGCGGGAATCACAAATAATAAAAATAATAAATAAATAAAATCACAAATAATAATAAAAATAATAAAATTAAAACTTTAAGAAAATACTTGTGATTTCTTTCTTTTTTCTTTAACATGTTTGTACAAAATCCTAACACCACTGACAATAAATCCTGATATCTCTATACAGATGCCTGACAAATGCCTATCCAACAAAAAACAATTGCTAACTACAATTGAAATTAACCTTAAAATGATGATCAACAGTAGGAATAACTTATTAGCTTATTAAAACCGCACTGCCTTGCCCAAATTAACCCACATACAGTGCCTTGCATAAGTATTCACCCCTTTTGGACTTTTCCACATTTTGTAGTGTTACAACCTGGAATTAAAATTGATTTAATTGGGATTTTTACCATTTGATTTACACAACATGCTTAACACTTTGAAGGTGCAAAATATTTTTTAATGTGACACAAAAGTTAATTAAACAAAAAAAAAGACATTTGTTGGTTGCATAAGTATTCAACCTCCTGAGTCAATACTTGGTAGAAGCACCTTTGGCAGCAATTACAGCTGTGAGTCTTTTTGGGTAAGTCTCTACCAGCTTTGCACATCTGGATCCTGCAATTTTTGCCCATTCTTCTTGGCAAAATTGCTCAAGCTCGGTCAAGCAATTTTCAAGTCTTGCCACAGATTCTCAATGGGATTGAGGCCTGGGCTTTGACTGGGCCATTCTAAGACATTCAGGTTCTTGTTTTTAAACCACTCCAGTGTAGCTTTGGCTGTGTGTTTAGGGTCATTGTCCTGCTGGAAGGTGAACCTCCGCCCCAGTCCCAGGTCTCTTGCAGACTGAAACAGGTTTTCCTCTAGAATTTCCCTGTATTTGGCTACATCCATCTTGCCCTCAATCCTGACCAGTTTCCCAGTCCCTGCCGATGAAAAGCATCCCCATAACATGATGCTGCCACCACCATGCTTCACAGTGGGGGTGGTGTTCTCAGGGTGATGAGCAGTGTTGGCTTTGCGCCACTCATAGCGTTTTGCGCTAAGGCCAAAAATTTAAATTTTGGTCTCATCAGACCAGAGAACCTTTTTCCACATGTTTGCTGTGTCTCCCACATGCCTTTTGGCAAAATCCAAACAGGATTTGATATGGGTTTTTTTCATCAATGGCTTTCTTCTCGCCACTCTTCCATAAAGCCCAGCTTTGTGGAGCGTCCGGGTTATAGTTGTCCCATGGACGGTTTCTCCCATCTCAGCTGTGGATCTCTCCAGCTCCTTCAGAGTTACCATTGGCCTCTTGGTTGCTTCTCTGACTAATGCCCTCCTTACCTGGTCGCTGAGTTTTGGTGGACGGCCTTCTCTAGGCAGAGTTGCGGTTGTGCCATATTCTTTCCATTTTTTAATAATGGATTTAACGGTGCTCCGGGGGAGATTGGGCAGCAGTGTGGAGTAGTGGTTAGGGCTCTGGACTCTTAACCAGAAGGTCATGGGTTCAATTCCTGGTGGGGACACTGCTTCTCTTGTAACAATTCACTCTGGATAAGGGCGTCTGCTAATAAATAAATAATAATAATAATGTTCAAAGTTTGGGATATTTTTTTAAAACCCAACCCTGATTGGTGCTTCTCCAGAACTTTATCCCTGACTTGTTTTGATAGCTCCTTGGTCTTCATGTTGCTGTTTGTTTAGATATGCTCTCTAACAAACTCTGGGGCCTTCCAGAAACAGGTGTATTTAATCTGAGATCGTGTGACACTTTAATTGCACACAGGTGGACTCCATTCAACTAATTATGTGACTTCTGAAGGCAATTGGTTGCACCAGAGCTTATTTAGGGGTGTCACAGCAATGGGGGTGAATACTTATGCAATCAAGACTTTTCAGTTTTTTATTTGTAAATAATTTTGAAAAATATGTAGATTTTTCCCCCCCTCCGACATTATGGACTATTTTGTGTAGATCAGTGACAAAAATCCTAATTAAATCCATTTTAATTCCAGGTTGTAACACTACAAAATGTGGAAAAGTCCAAGGGGGGTGAATACTTATGCAAGGCACTGTATGTAATGCATAACACAGTTAACTCCCGTTAGCTCTGCTCTCAGTCTTGGGTTTCCAAACTGCCCTTATTAAATAATTTAGTCAAAAGTTAAACCATTCCCTGTTACACATATTGCTCCTTCCCTTGCAGTTAACAACTCCTTACAGGGCAATTGAAACATTTTAATACAAAACAAACAAAAACATTTGAGGGTGACCCTTTAATACTGCACTATACACATTTTTATAAGTCAGTATACATTGTATTTTCTTGGCCATGGACTTCAGATTCATTATGAGCTCTTGGTGGTGGGATAGAAGTACGATGAGTTGGTGGAAAGTATGATTGTGCTGTAGTTGTCATGTACCATGGTGTAAACAGTGGCTCAAACGACTGAGGGGGTAGAGGCTAAACATTCAGCTGAAGTATTTGGTGGTGATGCAGAAGTGTTGTGGGTGAGTTGAAAGTGGTTTTGGGTTGTAGTTGCCATGTACCTGGGAGCACACTGGGATAGAATGCAAGTAGGGTGAGTTTGGTGGGTTCTGTGAGGCTACAGTTTGGTGTGGTCGATAACTGAAGGAAGATGGAAATGCTGTAGTTGGGACATTAGATACTGGAGGGCATGTCTGCACATTTTGACTTATGTCATGCATACCTGTTGAGGTTATAGGTGGTCTTGATCCATAATGATATTACCCATTTGTTGGAGCATTTCCATTTGACCAGATCGAATGTCCTGTGCGAACTGTCTTTGAGCTTCCCGATTTTCCCTCTCAACTTGCATCTCCCACTCTCTTTGCTCCATAAATCGCCTTTCCTCTGCCTCAAAGAACCTTGCTTCAGATGCTTTGAGCTGAGCACAGACCACTTCAGACACTGCCTGCAATGATTGCTGAAGCTTGGTATTCTTCACCCCTGTTCTGGATTGTTGTCCACCTGCAAAGAAAAATTACAAATCAAAACCAGTTTATTATAAAACATTATTATTATTATTATTATTATTATTATTATTATTATTATTATTATTATTATTATTATATTCTGTTGTACAGGTACTTCACATGTGTGTACACACTTATCAATTCATAATTAGTATATTAACCATGTATAAGCAATTCACACTGACCTATAAGCCGCTACAGTGGCGGTTCTGAACCGTCATAACTCCTCTGTGTGAAAGCACCTTTAGAGAATGAAACCTGAAACGCTAGACTGAGAAACCGATCATAGAATAGAATGGGAAACTTGACATATGCAGGTACGGCATGGTACTGTAAGTGGGTTTTCATTTGACGTACATGCGTACGTCATGGTGTTGAAGTGGTTAATTAAACAAGACAATACCACCATGGTGGTACAAAAATAACACGTTGAAATATTAATCATAATTCCACTGCAATACCCTCTGGTTTATGATTATGTTTACTGACATTTATTTGAAATCTTGTGTAATGATTTTTTGAGATGCAGTGCAGTGTGGGCTTATTTTTTCAGTAGGAATACCTCATGAGACTGAAGCATCATTAAGCCTCCCCATGGCCACCCTTATTACTTTTTGGATCTCATGAACCATATAAGCTGGCAACTTCATATTTTCCCCGCAGTATTGCTTTAACCTATAGCCATATCAATAATATAGACCACATGCTGTTTTGACACATGTGTGGTAAACAGTTGTACTCTGATTCTCTATCACAGGAGGTGTCCAGTGAACATTAACTGTTTCAATTATACACTCGCTTTCAGGCAGCGTCTGATTCTCTCAATAAAGTTCAATACAGACCTTTTCCCATTTCCATATTACTTCAGGTTTACAATCCATTTGATCTGATACAACACGCCCCTTATGCATTGAACACCGGTTTCAGTGCTCTGGACTCTTCTATCAGCCGACTTCATATTTACATTTGAACTCCTGCCACTTTCTATAAAGTGTATTATAAATGCATACCTTGAACTGAGTAAATCAATCAGCATTGTGTTTGAAAGCATTCAAGCCTGAACAGAGTTCAGGATAATTTTCCACAGATTATTTCATTGAGGTCTGCCTCGAGTGCTCCTGCACCGCACAACATAGTGCCGTCCTCTTAGATCTTCTGGACTGTCAGTAATCTCCTCAGGACTAACTTTGATCTTTCTTCTTTGACTTTCTGCATAACTTGAATGACTCCAATAATCCAAACCAGTATTTCTGAAGCAACATTCTATTCAATATAATGTCTAATATTTTACCATCAACTTCACCATTGATATCTATGGAAAATGATAGGGTCTAGTCAAGTTGAGGGAATAGGAGAAAGTTTATAAGGAACTGTGGCAATGTGCCCCACCCCTGTGTGTATTTGTGTGTTATATGTTGCATGTAGTGTGTTAATGTTGGTGTATAGATATTGCTGCACGGGATATAAATGGGTGTGTGAAGCACAAGTTATTTAAAATATATAATTGTATTTAGGCACGGGGATTGCACTTCACTGATTTTACCATAAACCTTAGCAAAAGATCATGTTATGGGAACAAGGTGGATTAGTTGGTTCAATTTTACTTGATTTTAATTGATTTAAGATAATGTAACTTCTCTGCATGGTTTACCTCCCTTCATTACATTTAAGTAGAAGGGCACGCTAAGGTTATTTGGGCGTTTACTACACTAATTGTTTTTTTATTATTATTACAAATTAAATTGTAAGGGCTGGTGACCCTTGGCAACTTTAATATAACCTGAAAGGGCTAAACTGCTTTTAGAATACATTATCATTTACAATTAGATAGCTTGTGAATTCTGTGCAGTTTCAGTATATAATTTAAAAAAATATATATTTAGTGGCCTCATACTGTAATAACATTCCTTTTCTATACTTAAAATGCTATCATTAATTAGGAAGCTTTAAACTATAGCTACACATCTTCTCAGAAAATGACAGCTAGAAATTTGTATTTTTTAACATAACACTGGCATACTTCGCAACAAAAGAGTTCTTCAGCATGACATCTATGTTAATTGCTGCATGAGTGTACATACATATGCCTGTTGGCAAGATTTTATTTCTTACGATTTACCACTGTCAGAATTATACGTCTGAATATCACACTTACCATTTGTTAATACAATACAATAAAATACAAATCTATTTTTATATAGCACCCTTGGTTTCTGGTCACAAACTCCCCTACTGACAAAAAATGCTTTTAAAAAGAGTCGTAAACTAAATACTGTACAAGTGGTTTATCTTCACAATCACTGAATGAATCCTTTGATGCCGGCAGTGTCATGCAGAGGGTACAAAACTATCCAATCACAGGTGTAAAGAGAAAGTTACAAAACCACGAGCGCGATATTCAAACAGGGCTCCCGACATGAAATCCAAGGCTCTTGACACACAAACTCTAAACTTTGACAATCTGAAGACCCAGCCTGCGACCGGCTTGAACGGAGATACTGTTTTTCGGACACTCTAATATGAGATAACTACTAGTCCACAGTGTAAGACGTCTTAAATCCTAAAAGTACTTGTAATCAAATCTCAAACTTAGCCCGGAGAAAGAGTTGGATGAACATTTGAAGTCGACAGAGATTGAAATATATTCAGTCTTGTATTACTAGCAGTGCCGGAGTTTTGCAGTGGAATATCCCAGGCATAACTGGATGAAGAGTGCACATCTTGTGGAGGATTTGCTGTTTCAGTGGAATACCTAAATAGTTAATGACTTTTGTTTTTGCAAAGACATTTCTTTTGTACCCTGAAGTGGAGATGAAACGTGAAGAAGGCAGAGCCCAGAACCTTGCCAGCAGGAGAGCCTTCGAGCACCTAAGTTGTTGAAGACACGGATAATCTGGAGGAGGCAGCAAGGAGTCCATTAAGTATTAACATGTAGTGTTTTAATCCTCTTATGAACTCGAGAATAAGCAGACCTTGAAGTAAAATTAACGTTTTGTTTCAGGTAAAATGTAAGAAAAGTATTATTGCTTTCAATTCATGCTTTGAGTTAATTAACATTATAGTATTTGTTTGTATGTGATTTATACAAATTGATGTGAGTTTTATAAGGCAATTATCATTCTGCGTTTAAGGCTAGAATCCAACTTTAGCTGTTCTGATAATAGATAAAACTGTTCCTTTATATTCACTAGAAATGTTGTCAAGTCTGATTATTTCAATATTGATGGATTCTACATGATTTGAATTCAAATAAGGTATTATATGATTATAACTTAAACTAGTCCAAATACAAATATACCTTGCACACTACACTAAGGAACACATATAGGAACCCATATATGCTTTTCAAAAAATGTCCTTGCCCGTGACCTCTGACCTCTACTAAATGTCAAATGCAAAACTTGCTTATAACCTTAGAGCGTGCAGATAGTCACGATTACTATGGAACACATATAGAAACCTATTAACTTCCTAGAGTTGTAGAGGCCTATGGGAAGTAATCCCATAGACACAAGATAGATTTGATAACTACATGACAACAAAAGCATTTACGGACCCATTGCATGCTTTGCCACAGTTTTTAAGAAAAAAATGAAAAGTGAATCAAAAAAATGTTTACAAGCCAAAGTTTAATCGGCATTTTACATAGAAAACTCTCCCAAATGAGTTGGCTCCCTAGACGAGTGAAGCATCATAGCAGCCATTTGGCAATATTTGATGTGTTTATTTAGTTACAGTGTAATTGCTATTTAATGCATATGTAATCATAAAGTTTACTAAAATTACTCTTTCTGAAATTACGTACACAAAGCTCAATTCATTAAAAACATATTTGTGTACACAGATAATAGACCCTATTCTGTACAAATAAAATGTAAAACAGTTCAATAGGTAAAATGTGGTAATCACTGGTAAGATATCTTTTTTTGTATTGTTGAGTTATAGATAAAGTTTCTTTTTTTCATTATACTACATTTTACATAACTACAACAATACTACAATATAAACAATTTTGATTATTTAGTTTAGTTTATTCATTTTGTGCCCAGAGAGCCAGGACAGCTACATCTCAATAGTGTGAGCACTAATGCAAAAAGAGACCAAAATACAAAGAGACACCTCATAATGATGAGTATTAGTCCAGAACAGCCGTGTCCAATCATGGTCTGGAGGGGCATGCCACTCCAGGTTTAACAGGCATAATTATGCAATTAACTACTCATGGTTCTGGAAGGAGGTTTAATTGGGTTAAATAAACTATTTAGAACATGTTTGGAACAAAGACCAGGACTGGAAGGGTCAGCTTTGTTCACCCCGGTCCAGAATATCTAAGAGGAATATTACGACAGCATTAGCAGGTATTATGCCATGCAAGTCTTGTCAGATTCAATAAAAAAAAAAAATTTAATTTCCAAACACATTGACCTAGTTCTCTAAAAATATAGGGTTGTTAGTTTCTCTGGAATAATACATTAAATGTACTGTACACGCTGTTTCATGCCAAGATTATCATTAGCTATTTTATTTTATACTAGAGAGGTGTTGTCTCTGTATAACAGTATTGGCTTGGTTACGACTGATCAAAAAATATTTAATGCACTAAAAAGTCACTTACATTATTAACAGTTAAGAATAACAACCACATCTGTTGTGCAGATAATGTTACTTGTATGAACACTTTAAGGACATCAAACAAAACACTTAAAGGTTGTGATTATTGCTAATTGCTGTCTGCAAAATCAAGTGTTAATCTTTATTATTTTAGATTTTTAGTATTAGCAAAAAAGCACACTTTGTTACAGAATTTGAGTTTTTACAGAAAACCTCCCTGTGTTTATTGCTGTCCTTTTGATGTATTATCATTTGCAACTTTTGAATTGAATTACCATAAAGTGTAAAATAAAACAAAGATTCACAGAAAAAACAATATATCAAAACGACAGCTCAATAGCAAGTATCAGGCATGATCATTTTCAAAGACATTCTTCCTTTGTTCACATGCCCTCTTTAAAACCTTTTTTTAAGGACTGTTACATTTTCTTCTTCCCTGTTTCTGTTGTAATTGTGAATTTAACAGGACTGATATATAGATATTACTGTTTACAAAAAATGCAGGTTAAAACACAATGTCAGATTTTGGGCACGACCATCCCTGAAGTTGAATTCAAAATTTAATTCATTAGAGAACATGAGCACTTTTGCATGGACCAGTGACTGTGATTAAGCTTCACTGAACACAAGGATAAATGTGTCTGTTTCTGAGAGGAACTGCAACAATGTTTCTACTGGCCCTCAGATGGGTGTCATGGAGGTGATTTCTAATTATTTCAAATGACCACATACACGAAGAGCACAATGTGAAGTCCTGTTGCCATGGTCCGGTCCTATTAATCTCATTGACCTGTATAATGTGCAATATAAATATAAAATATCTACTTGTTTTATTTGTAATACTTTTAATATTAATGAAAATATACTTACCAGTATATTCCTTACTTTTTGTTGGCTGCAGGTGTTACAATTGGGTAATACTGGTATATTATTGAATAATATATATTTTTCTGTGCTGGCTGTCAGTTATCCACTAATATAATGACATTTGCAAAAGATTGCAATTCTTGCAGGGGAGATGCAAGTTGAGAAATGTTTTGGCTAATGTCTTTATCAGTTTATTTTGCAGAACTTTCTGCTGTTTTAAAAGGACAATATTTTTTTCTGTTTTAAACTAGAATGTTGTGTTAGTTATTGAAATCGGAGTAATTACTATACAAATATGTTCTTTAGATTCTTAGGAATTTAACCTTAAAGGTTTCTGTAAAGCACTCCTGTTAAAGATTCTGACCCTATTCCCTATCTAACTACCTTGTTAAAGAATATAAAAGGAATTGCCCCATGGAATAGAAAGTTTGTCTGTTGTAATCAACAATGGTGAACTGCAATCATCATCTTCTGTTATGATGACAAATTAAAACAAAAGAGGCAATTTGTAAAAAGCAAAATCTGGCACTGTTCTACAACAGTGTGTGTCTTAATAAATCAAGGCTTCCAATGTGGTAGCATCATTTTCTGAATGCCCTTCTACTCTTCATAACTCAGGTGAAATGGACCTTACAGTTAACCCCTTTAAGGACCACACATTGTTTTATTTTTTTTATTAATTTGTTTATTTAGCAGACGCCTTTATCCAAGGCGACTTACAGAGACTAGGGTGTGTGAACTATGCATCAGCTGCAGAGTCACTTACAACTACGTCTCACCCGAAAGACGGAGCACAAGGAGGTTAAGTGACTTGCTCAGGGTAACACAATGAGTCAGCGGTTGAGGTGGGATTTGAACCGGGGACCTCCTGGTTATAAGCCCTTTTCTTTAACCACTGGACCACACAGCCTCCTGGGATGCTCCCCCAGGACCAGTTGTTGACTCTTTTCTTATAAATATTTACTAAAAATCTATTTTTTGGTATCGTCTTTTTTTTTTCAGAACACTCTGGGGAAAATTATAAAGTACTTCAGAAACCATACAAACTTTTTGCTTTTTTCAACACAGTATTTAGTTTTTGTTTAATTATTAGTTTTTAAATGTTAAGTATTTTTTTTTATTTGTTTCACCTGAATGATTGCAATGACATAATAAACGTTTATTCTCAGGGTCTTTATAAGCAATAATGGACACTACTCTTGATTATTAAATTAAATATGTATAAATAAAACAATAGTTCTTCATTCCATTATTATCAGTAATAAGGAAATAAAAACTTACTTGATAAGTTAGTTCATTAAATCCATTCGTTTTTTTGATAGTTATAAATTTCTAAAACATATACATTAAAACACAAGGCAGAATAAATGCTCTAATATAACTATAAGTCAAATACATTGGATTTGCAGTGTCTCCCGGTTTTCTTTCTTAACTGTAAACAAGTTCCTGTGTCATGTTTTGTTTCTGCATGCTGTGTAAAATATCTCCGCCCTTTAAAAATGAAATGCCCGTCTCACAGCTCGCTTCAGGTCCTGCCACAACATTTCGATGGGGTTTAGGTCTGGATTTTGACTAGGCCATTCTAAAACGTGGAATTTCTTCTTCTGCAGCCATTCTTTTGTAGATCTGCTTGAATGTTTAGGATCATTGTTTTGCTGCATGACCCACTTTCGGTTCAGCTTCAGCTCACAGACGGATGGCCTGACATTCTCCTCTAGAACGTTCTGATACAATGCAGAATTCATGGTTGTGTCAATGATGGCAAGCTGTCCAGGTCCTGAGACAGCGAAGACTGTAAACTGAGATATTTCATTACAAAATTGAGCATCAGCTCATGAATAACAATGACATGTTTTACAGAGTTATTAGTTTTATTGAATTTGCAATTAAGCAGCCATCATTCATGGATAAGCTGACATATTTAGCAAACTGAAACTGAAAAAATACCTGAAAAAAAATAACTGAAAAAATACCTAGAAAATAGACTTATTCAAAGGTTTTTACAGTACATGTTTACGCATACATACAGTGTATATCTGTAATTGTTCATGATACATGCTCTAATTTTGAATGTACACTTGTGGTGGGCGATGTGTAGAAATACTTCAGTTAACTTGCCTTGATATTTTCCTGCAAGATCTGGTATCCCCAAGCAAAAGTGCACCACACCTGGAGAACGCTTGTTTAGTTTCATGGCTCCGACTCTCTGGAACGCTCTCCCAGCTTTGGTGCATGATGCTCCCACCGTCGCTTGCTTTAAATCAGCTCTCAAGACCCACTTGTTCTCTCTTGCTTTCCATGCTTTTTAAGCCTGATATTTGTTATTACCTGTTGTGCCGTTGCTACTTTTTTTTACGCATTCACAATGTTTTAGAATTTTCTTTTCACTTCCAGTATTTAATATATTATGTATTATGTATTTTTTTTTAAATTTAGTCGTTGCCAATTATTTTTTATTATTTTCTCCCAATTTGGAATGGCCAACTATTTTTAGGCTCACCTCACCACTACCACCCCTGCGCTGACTCGGGAGGGTGAAGGCGAACACACGCTGTCCGCCGAAGTGTGTGCCGTCAGCCGACCGCTTTTTTTCACACTGTGGACTCACCATGCAGCCACCCAAGAGCTACAGCATCGGAGGACAACGCAGCTCTCGGGCAGCTTACAGGCAAGCCCGCAGGCGCCCGGCCAGACTACAGGGGTTGCTGGTGCACGGTGAGCCAAGGACACCCTGGCCGACCTAAACCCTCCCCCCTGGGCGACGCTCGGCCAATTGTGTGCCGCCCCCTGGGAGCTCCCGTCCACGGTCAGCTGTGGAATAGCCTGGACTCAAACCGGCGACGTCCAAGCTATACAGCGCATCCTTTATACAGCGCTCCTTTACCGGATGTGCCACTTGGGAGCCCCTTTATGTATTGTTTTTCACGGTATTTAATGTATTATGCATTTTTTTACTGTATCTTGTAAATCACTTTGTGATGCTCACTATGAAAGGTGCTATATAAAATAAAGATTGATTGATTTAATAGTGTTCTTTTTTTGTTTGTATTTTTTTTTTCTGACTGGTGAACAAAATGAGCCAACTGATAAAACCTTACCTTACCTGGGTATTTTCAATCATGAAAATGTCTGCAAAAGTATTTTTCAAATTTTTGGTCCAACAAGATCTGCTCCATTAATTATATTTATATTTAACCAACCAGGATTTAGCATTTGCAATATTGTCACTGACACCCTTTTCCTCTATTTACAATCATGACATCAGAAGAGTGAAAGACAGACATACACAGAGTTGACCTTACAAAATAGCCATGCTAATGTGATTATTAAAGATGGTTATAAATGTAACACCAATACATATGTATTATAGTTGTATATTTTAAAAATATTTGTATAATCAATTGTTGATAGTGTAACTGTCATGTATAATGTTGAGAAAGTTTAGAATAGAAAAATCTATAAATAAATGTATTTCTGCTGAATCAATATGCAGTGCTGTAAAAGGTGCTTACATTCAAAGTAGATTTTTTTGAAGGCTGAAAGTTACCTAGATATTTATGTTTTTAGAATATGTATATGGTGGTTAAATGGATGTTTTGTTATCGCTGCCCCTGTCTATGTCCGTTCTTCTCTGGTTGGTTGCATCTCCTGCCCTGCCTGCTGCCATCGGTCCCACCCCCTGCGCAGCTGTGTGATCTGATGCAGAATATTTATAAATGTATCGCGACAATTCTGCTGTAACTTTCTCTCTATGTAATTGTGTCCAGGTACGATGGCATCATCTCTTCTGCTGTGTCCTGCATTGTTTTAAATTGTTTCTTAACACTGGCCCAGTAGTTCTCCACATTGTCCTGCCATAAACTGCAAAGTCATTTTGATAAGTAACCGGGTATTCCATTATGCCACTGTGAAGCGGTAACACAAATCTAGTATGGATACCTCCTGTCACTACCCCGGATAACAAAGGACTACTGTTGCAGGTCTTGTGAGGAAGGGTCTGCATCATTTAAAGGCAGACTCATTTTTGCTGAGCCATGTTGAAACTGGACAGTAATTTACTTCAAAATGTAATGAACAAACCAAGAATTACAAGAAGTATTACGAACTGCACTTTCAATGGCAATGTTGTTTTAATCACTTTTTTTGTTTTTTTTAAAGTCAAATGCAGTCAAAGTCAAATTTTTTTCTTAGCTCAGTTTTAGACGGAAGGATATTTCATAAAAATGACTAATTAAAAAGGTTTTTGCTTTTTTTTCCAATTTAGTTAGTAACCCATTTCATAAGCACAATAATGCACTTCAGGGTGTGTGATATACTCTAATATCACCATGCCTCTGGCGGTTAAAGCCACTTGGCTTTGCCTCGTGACTTGCAATGCGCCCGGGGCGTGGTGATATTATAATTATTATTATTATTTATTATTATTTTATTTCTTAGCTGACACCCTTATCCAGGGCGACTTACAATTGTTACAAGATGTCACATTATTTTTACATACAATTACCCATTTATACAGTTGGGTTTTAACTGGAGCAATCTAGGTAAAGTACCTTGCTCAAGGGTACAGCAGCAGTGTCCCCCACCGGGGATTGAACCCACGACACTCCGGTCAAGAGTCCAGAGCCCTAACCACTACTCCACACTGCTGCCCCATTAGAGTATATCACACACCCTGTCTTGCCTTATTGCTTACTTATATCTCAGCTAAATATGCTTATATGAAATGTTTCATAAAAAGCCTACAAGCCTTACAGAATTATATTTAGTGTCTCTTTAAATAATTAAATAGCAAACATCTGAACAAAAATCTACATTTCAATAGTTTGACGTTGTATTTGATGTATTGTGGCACATGATATAATGCCAAATGACATATATTTTGTTAATATTTTTTGTTACTGTTTTTAAATGTTAATATTCAAGCTTATATAAGAAGCAAGTTCAAAGCTGTATTAAGCCTTAGCTAGTGCGGGTCATATAACACTTGAATTCATGTGTTTTTCTGCCATGTACCAAATAACCCCCCCTAAAATGTGCAGCAAAAAAATAAATAAACGTTAGTGTGGCACCTTCTTTTTCCTTCAATACCAAGGACTGGCTGTATTGCCATTTTGTTTTTTTAATACAGTCGGCGCCGCCTAATCGGGATACTGATAATTGGGATTTCTGCTTAAATGGGATACAACTCTAGGAGATGGTTCTTCCCAATGTATGTCGTTTAATTGGGACGTCACTTCGTTTAATTGGGAAATGGTATTTTCAAATGGTGATCGGCGCGTGTAAGAGGCTTAGGGAGGCTACGAAAAAAAAACCAAAAAAAACAATGTCAAATATACCTATATATATATATATATATATATATATATATATATATAGCATGCCTGAGTGGTTTTAAGGTCTGTTTTGTGCTATTAATTATTATACAGTACAAGTTCTCAAAAAGACGCAGAAGAATGAATCCGATTTACAACTTTTATTTGTGTCCGTCAGTCCAACTATTTTTCAAACTCAACACAATGAATGAAACTTAGTATTCAGACTCACTAGTAACAGAGTAAATAAAAATACAATATATATATATATATATATATATATATATATATATATATATATATATATATATATATATATATATATATATATATAATGTGTATCTTACCTCCCCAAACTGAAAGACTCACGTGCCGCCTATGGTGATCGGATATCGCTTTTCAGAACAAGGCATGTTCGCCTAGCGCAGTGCAGTGAGTATGTGATTACACTGTGACTTGTATAAATTGTGTAAACCACGTTGTACTCTTGAAGAAGGAGGAGTCTCCTGTGGTTTCTCAGGCTGCTGTTGCAAAGTTGGCATGTCAACATCGGAGGTGTTTTGACTCTTAGATTTTAAATTATGTATTGAACATTGACTAAGGTTGTCTGAAATTCCTTGTTTAATTGGGGCAGCCGCTTATTTGGGATATTTTTACTTCCCGATGTGTTCCGATTAAGCGGCACTGGCTACCATATTGATATGTACATATATTTTGATGTTGTTCTTTACAGAAATAACCATAGGCTGTTGATCATGCAGGTTGGAATTAAATGTAATATAAACAGTAAAAGCATATTTAATTTCAATACACATACCATAGTTCACCTTTTGATAGAGTAAATTAATCATGCCAGATCTATTCTTTAAGAGCTGACAGTCAAATGTGACATGATTGTGCTAATCGCTGTGACAATGAATGTCCATTTAAATCAATCGAGATTGATATATCCTTCTTTAATTATGTGTGTTCAAATTAAATTATAAAGATCTGATTTATTTTATATCAGCTTTAAAGTAGATTTGCCTGTATTAATAAAATGTTGCTTTGCTAATAAATCCTATCATACATTCAGTGTTTTTTTTCTTTTTTCTTTAATTATATTGGCAAATCTGTGTGCTAACAGTCTAGTCATAATAGATCAGACATGAAGGATGTACAGTACATTAACTATGTCCTTCAGTGTGGGTGTTGAATACAAATGAGAGTATTTATATGTTTATGTTTATGTTTATGGCCTGGAAAAAGAAGACAATGGGTCTGATTTTGAGGAGTAAAGTGCAAATGTCAGGGCAAAGCGCTTTACCTTTGAGCTGGATTGCACCGTCCCCTTCACGTTGTGATTTTGAAGGGAGTTTGAGCTGGATTGCACCGTCTCCTTCACGTTGTGATTTTGAAGGGAGTTTGAGCTGGATTGCACCGTCTCCTTCACGTTGTGATTTTGAAGGGAGTTTGAGCTGGATTGCACCATCTCCTTCACGTTGTGATTTTGAAGGGAGTTTGAGCTGGATTGCACCGTCCCCTTCACGTAGTGATTTTGAAGGGAGTTTGAGCTGGGCGCTGGCGGAATTCTATTATCACTGACCAATGAAAAAAAAGTGGGAGTCAGAAGAGGCTAGCAAATCAGGAGCAACTCACATTCCCTTTAAGAAAATGATAGCCCTAGCAATTGCCATTGCTGTGATCTTAATTAACAAAACACTGCTCTTTGTTGCCATAACACCATTTGTTAATGGCATATTTAGACATTTTATATTTACATTGTTATAAATTGAGTGATTTACTAATCCAGCACATCAATCGAAAGGATTAACTTTTCAGAGGATCAATAAAGTTTAGGCATGAATCACATGTTTCCAGTACAGCTTTTAGGGTGAAAATACACAGGTGCTGTACAGGCTGCATGTTCCTACCAGCTTCCTACATTTGAATGCTGCTCTGAATAGTTCTGACAAAAAAAACAAAAAACGGTTTCCTTACATAATATACAAATAATTAAAACCCATACTTCATACCGGTGTGAAATAATGTATTCCAGATCACATATTTTTTTGAGAGAATATATTCTTCTTGTGTGGAGTTAGAAACACGCACATTCCAAAAGAAGGAACCCAATGAATGTTTATGTGACTCACACTGTATCAAAAATATTCACACAGCAGATTTCTCAAAACTTTATTCGGAAGGACTTATTCATGTCGATACCAAGTATTACATAACTTGTACCAGTGGAACAGTAGCCTTAGACAAATCCCCAGGGTAAATGTTTATTAAAAAATAAAATTAAAATTACGATTAAAAATAGACATTCTCGTTCACATGGATTCCCGGTAGCAGGTAGCATCAGAGTTGAGGTAACCCGTTACTGTAATATTATTACTTTTGTCAATAGTGAGGTAATGTAACACTGTAGATTTTTAATGGGAGTAATAATATTACAGTTACTTTCCGCAAACAAATAAATAAGCTTGTCTCGTTACCTTTTCTCTGTTGTGCACATACATTGGTGGACTTTTCTTTTTTTTTAAAGCCAAAGTACATTTCAGTTCAGTTGTAACTGTAAATGTGAACGTTAGGTTACTTACCGTAACCCTGGTTCCCTGAAAGAGAAGACAACCACCAACATTAAGTATGGGATATTCCCTGCCCTAGAGGTAGGTAATGCTGAGCTCTCTATATCAGAGTTGCCGAAGGCCCCTTCCTGTGATGACGCACTCGGTCCCGCCTACCGAGGGTATAAAACCGTCACTCACCGGAAGATCTCCCTCTTTTTCCGCCGAACCCGTGAGGGCAACCGGAGCGACCTCATGGTTGGTGGTCGTCTTCTCTTTCAGGGAACCAGGGTTATGGAAAGTAACCTAACGTTCCCTTTCAAGTCGAAGACGACCACCAACATTAAGTATGGGATAATGTATACCAGAGCCGTTGCGAGGGAGAAGGAATGGCAGCATATGAGGGACGCAGAAGTGCTGTCTAACCTAGAGGTTAGTGGTGTGAACACCCTCAAGGACCCTTGTGCCCACAGATAGCACAGCAGGATCTACCACATTAACGTGGTAGAATCTGGTGAAAGTATGCGGCGTAGCCCAGCTAGCCGCAGTACAAATCTCAGACATCAAGCGCCCTTAAAAAGGGCCCATGATGTAGCCAACCCTCTAGTCGAATGCGCAGCTACTCTACCAGGTGGGGGTAACCCAGCACCATCATATGCAGTCGACACCGTGTCTGCAATCCAGTGCAACAGACGCTGCTTAGAGAGGGGCTGTCCCAAGGTCCGTGTACCATAACAAACAAAAAGCTGATCCGATTTACTTAAAGATTTTGTCTTTAGTACATAAAACCTCAATGCCCGCACTGGGCAGAGGAAATTTAGTTTCTCATCCTCCTGTGAAGTAGACGGAGGCGGGTGAAAAGACTCCAGTTCCACAGATTGGTTAACATGAAAAGCTGTGACCACCTTGGGGAGGAAAGCGGGGTTGGTGCGCAGCGAAACTCTGCTTCCATCCTCCCACACACGCATGCAGGAGCTGTGCACAGACAGTGCCTGCAGCTCACTGATCCACTTAGCAGAGGTGATAGCCAAAAGGAAGGCTGTCTTCATAGACAGGTACTTCAGCTCTATGGAGTCTAAAGGCTCAAACGGGGCCTTTGTAAGAGCCTCCAGTACAATGTTAAGGAGACGCCACTCTGACGGATGCAGACCTCTCCTGGAGCGGAGATCCGCTGCCAAGTTCACCACTCCCGAATGTGCGTCGCCCGCAGGGACAGCAGGTTGGCTTGGGCCCATACTAATAGTCTGAAGGCTATGCGATGTAACCCCGGAGACCGAAGGCCTCCCTGGTGGTTGATATACGCCACTACTGTTGTGCTGTCCGTTCGGATCAGCACATGTGCACCGCTCAGCACTGGAAGAAAGTGCTGGAGAGCCAGGAACACCACTCGCAATTCCAGCATGTTCAAGTGCAGGGGTGCCCAGCGGTCCGGCCAAGATCCGCTGACTCCCCTGCCCTGCCAGACTGCTCCCCACCCCTGGCTGGAGGCATCTGTTGTCACCACTTGGCGATTCAATATTACTCCCATTTGCACCCCTCTGCGCAGGTGAGCGGGAAGCCTCCACCAGCGTAGGGCCGCTTAGCATGTGCGAGACACAGTCAACCTGCGGTGTTTGTCGCGTTTGGCATTGAGATGAAATGCATTGAGCCATGCTTGCAGCGGGCGCATGCAAAGCAGACCCAGCTGGATCGCTACTGTGGCTGCGGCCATCAGACCCAGTAGTTTCTGGCACAACCTGAGGGTTACCTTCGATCCCTGTCGAAACAGGGAGAGACAATCTTGAATAGCTGCTATCCTGTCGTCCGACAGGTATACACGCATTGCATTGGAGTCCAGCCGGAGCCCCAAATACGTGGTGCATTGCACTGGTGCGAGCTGACTCTTTGCATCGTTCAAGGCTAAGCCCAGCCTGACCAGATGCTCCGTCGCAATTGCCGTGTGGGCTAGAGCTCCCTCTCGAGACTGGGAACAAATCAACCAGTCGTCGAGATAGTTCAAAACCCTGATCCCTTGCAGCCGCAGGGGAGCCAGTACAACGTCTACGAACTTTGAAAACGTACGCGGAACTAGGGAGAGCCCGAACGGCAGCACAGCAAACATGTACACGCTTCCTTGAAAGGAAAACCGCAAGTATCTCCTGTGCTCTGGACGAATGGGGATATGAAAGTATGCATCCCGCAAGTCCACAGTTGTGAACCAGTCGCCCGGCCAGACAGACTGGAGGATGTGACGGTGTGTCAGCATTCGGAACCTCCTTTCTTTCAGAAACCCGTTCAAGAGCCTCAGATCTAAGATGGGAGGAACCCCTCCATCTCTTTTGGGTACCAGAAAGTATCTCAAGTAGTACCCCTCCTCCTGGGAGACGGGGTCTACTCGACGAATGGCCTGCTTGTGCAGCAAGGCGGCCACTTCTTCTTGAAGTACCGAGGCTTGCAAGGGGTCTGTTACGGAGGTGTTTATAACACCCCAAAAGGGAGGAGGTCCCGAGTGAAACTGAAGCGCATAGCCGGTTTGCACGGTAGCGAGCACCCAGGTATCCGTGGTGCAAGCGCACCAGTATTGCAGCTGTTGTGCCGAAAAGGCCTGCGTTTCCTTTACCTGCTGGTTGGGCTCTGTTACCCTGAAGGCGATGCCTTAGGTCACCCCGTGGGGCTGTGGGGACTGGAACCGTTCTGGTGACAGTTAGAGTCTTGGGAGCCTGCCAACGGCTCGACCTATTCCATGCCGGAGCGCGGGGAGGAAGCAGCGCAGCCACCTGACGGGAAGCCTCTTGGTCCTGAAGAGATTTCTGCAGAATCTCTTCCACAGGTGGCCCAAACGTAAGCCCCTGGGATATGGGCGCATCCAGCAGCGCAGCTTTATCTGCGTCAGGGACCCTGGCCTGTGACAGCCACAGCTGTCTACGCGCCACAACTAAGCCCGCCAGGTTTCGGCCCAGGGCTTGCCCCTGCAGGCCGGAGATCTGCAGCAGGGTATCCGACAGGAGACGCAGCTCCGAAGCCACCGGCTCCGGGAGCGGGGCCTCGCGCAACACTCCATCCAGATACGCAGTCAGCACACTCGCTGTGTTAGCCAAGCGGGTTGCCTGCGCCCCTGCTGCGTACGCTCACTTTAGATGCATCTCTGTCACCCTGCACTGAGGGTTAGGATACATTGGGTCTCTAGCGAGCCCCCCCACTGGCGGGGCCCTCACCAGGGCTGCGATAGTGGAGTCTACTGGTGGAAACCCCGCCAGGCCAAGCTTATCCGCGCCCTCCAAGGAGAAGAGCGGTGTAGCCTGCTTGGAGATACTAGGGGCCGAAGCTGGTCTATCCCAGGAGGAGCGCACTTCCTCCACAAAGTCTGGGAAGGCTGGGAAACACTGCGGGCGGGGAGCCAGCATCTGCGTCCGGAACACGGAGCGGCGCGGCTGTGCCGCTGGTGTCCAGGGAACCTGCAGGAATGCTGCAGCACATTCCATAAGAGCCGAGACCGAGCTAGGCAACGGGGTGGAATTGGCTTCCGACACACACTCAGAGCCGGGTTCCTCCTCTGTAAGGGTGTCCCCCACCTGCATGTCAGAGGAGAATGAAGCTGCATAACCGGAGGCAGCTATGGACAGCGTGTCCTCCTGGGCCAGTTGGGGCAAGCCTTCCCACCCTCCTTGCACTCCCTGCGGGGAGGGGGAATATGGTGCTTGGGGCTGCAGCGGAGCCTAGGCAGGGGCCGATGCTGTGGCCTGTTTGGACAATAGCTCCAGGACCTGGGACATCTGGGCCTTCAGGTCCATAATGTCCCTTGCCTACTTGGAGCGTTTTACCCGCTTTGCAGCTGGAGGCGGGGAGCGGTTACACTGCACACTCGGGATGTCAGGCAGGAGTCCAGGGCGCGTCGTCGGGGGACCAAAGGCCGCCGACGACCCCACCGCGTAGGATGCGGAGCTGTCCTTTCTGGCTCTCTCCAGACGAGCCTCTTTCACCCTAGGCTGAAAAGCCTCGCAGACGCTGCAAGCCACATCCCTCTCGAGGGCCATGGTGGCATGCGGGACACCCCAGCACCGCACACAGAGGGTACGGTTATCCTCTTGTGGGATACTGGCGTTACAAGCCGTACAGGCATGGAACCCCGGCATGGGTCTGTTCTTATTTAGCATAGTTCCCCTTTTTTTTTTTAGGAACTGATGCGCAACAGACTAGGCCTGCACTGTACCATGCAGCACCACAAGGTATGCGCTAGCAGTGCAGTGCCTACGCAATGAGAGCAATGTGCACAGCACTGCTCATCCTCGAATGTTCCAGATGCCTTGCGCAGTGGGAGCGTAGCTGCGTACTCTGCGTAACTTTTGGGAAGGAGCAACGAACGCCTGCGCGTTGTATGCGCTGTGAATATCGTTCTGCGTACACTGCGTACTGGGACCAAGTACCGTGTGCGTTAAGCTCCTACGCTGGCGTCGGATAATACGCAGCCTGTGTCAAGAGAATCAGGCTATGTGTGCGCCGCAGTACCGCAGCACCGGAGAGGACGCTACAAAGTGCGTACCCAGACCGCGTGGTCAACACACACACCTGGTCAGCGTAAAGCGTGTACCAGGGGGACAGAGGCCGGCCGTGGTGGGTGAAGTTTTGTCAAGCAAAATTACAGTTTATAAGAAGGAAGAAAAGGAGAGAGAGCACACCGAACGCACATGAACCGACTCACCACAGTGGTCAGGTTCGGCCGGCGACTCCGCTCAGACGGGGATACGGGGTTACCTAGCCCTGAGGAAGGGAGCGCGGCTGGGTCACTCAACAGTGGGGATATGGCCAGGCCTGGCCCCGAGGAGGATACTTGTGCAACTCTCTATAGGAAAAGACAACTCACTCACGGGTGGCTGCACAGACAGCCGCTCACATACAACAGACAGCAAAGAGAGAGCGGCCCACCAAGGGGGGGCCGCTGAAAGACTGAAAGACAAAAAACTCTGTCTTTTTCAAGAGTCGTTGATTCCAGGAAAGTGGCAAGCCAGCTTTCAGCACGAATGCTAGGAACTACAACAGACCCGAATCGACTCGAGGGCTCTTCCTATCAACACGCTCAGTTCTCGACACAGAGGTCCTACCTTACTGTCTTGAGAAGGAAAAAGAGGGAGATCTTCCGGTGAGTGATGGTTTAATACCCTCGGTAGGTGGGACCGAGTGCGTCATCACAGGAAGGGGCCTTCGGCAGCTCTGATATAGAGAGCTCAGTATTACCTACCTCGAGGGCAGGGAATATCCCATACTTAATGTTGGTGGTCGTCTTCAACTTGAAAGGGAACTGCTCTTTATTGAATTTTCAGTCAGGACGACACGCTGTCAAACCGGAAAAACTAAAAACTCAGCTTACGGCAGTCCCTAAAGGATGTAGCTACTATTTCCCTAAACACATGGAAACCCTGAACACAGCTTTCTTTGCATGCGTGCGCACAATCAGGATTAACTGGGTTGAGTACAGAGCTTAATAAAGTCATAACAGAGATCCTGACAGGTACATAAACAGTTTCTTCTTCTGTAATCTAAACTCCTTTTGATGCGATACAACCAGACTACTTATATTTATAAACAAAACGTTTAAAATAGTTTGACAATGTACACTTTGAAGAACTCAAATTGCGTCATCACAGGAAGGGGCCTTCGGCAGCTCTGATATAGAGAGCTCAGTATTACCTACCTCGAGGGCAGGGAATATCCCATACTTAATGTTGGTGGTCGTCTTCGACTTGAAAGGGAACTGCTCTTTATTGAATTTTCAGTCAGGACGACACACTGTCAAACCGGAAAAACTAAAAACTCAGCTTACGGCAGTCCCTAAAGGACGTAGCTACTATTTCCCTAAACACATGGAAACAGCTTCTTCTTCTGTAATCTAAGCTCCTTTTGATGCGATACAACCAGACTAGTTAGATTTATAAACAAAATGTTTAAAATAGTTTGACAATGTACACTTTGAAGAACTCAAATTGCATGCATATGAAAACTATTACAGTATAATTGATGCATAGTATGCATCTACAAAATACATGTGTATCTATTATGTTATGTAATTTATGTAACACAATGTTTACAGACATTGTCAGTTCTTTTCCCCCAAAATAATGATCGCTATTCTCTTATAAAAAGCCTTTATGTAACTTGTTTCTTTTTTTCACACTTTATGACTTGCACATAAATTGCATGTATTGTTATGATCCAGTACATTATTAAGAGTTGTTTGTTTGTTATACTACAAAAAAATTAAAAACCTGTTTCACACTTTTAATAAATGAATCACCAGACATAGTTAAATAGTAAACAATAGTCACAACAACTGTTTTGCAGGACAAGACAAGTAAAATAAATATAACACGTAACATAACAGGTAATATAACGCGCTACTTTTTATTAAGTAATAAATAAGGTCATTATATTAGTTTTTTCCGATGAAACGAGTAAGAAGTTACTTTTTTTCAGTAACGTGCCCAACACTATCTAGCATCAATAAACAAATCACATATTAACAAATAACATGTAGGAAGGCATAGTCGTCAATATGCATGAAACATTACGCAGGCTTCTGAGCAGACTGTTTGTTGTTGATAGACCTTGATAGGTCCCATTTTATCATGTATTTCCCTATATTTCAAAGTTCCAGGCAACAGCTGCTGAATTGTCAATTATGCAGTTACCAATGGTAGATATGACCTTGGAAAGTCTCAGAGTCCAAACATTGTAGAGATAAAACAATGGTGATCAGGAAGCCAGCAAACAGGTAATGACTACATCAGTTTTATGTTTTACATTATTAAACAATAGTTAAACCAATTGTGGTCAAATCAAATATTTACCAGAAGCCAAATTAACTGCATAATTATTTGGTTGTAGTGGAATTTCAATTAATATCCACAATATGTTACTACAAGTTCAGCCATAATTCAGGAAAGCTGATTTAGCTATCACCATTCTTATTATTAAAATAATATGAATCACTATACAATCAGGTTAATATGTAAATTAATTCATAATTTACTTATAATAATTTGTTATAAAAATGGAAAATAAAATTAGATCAATGAAGGAAACATTATTCGTATTTGGCATGAAGTAAGGAGTTACTTTAACTTGATATAGTGTTCCTTGTCAGGTAAAACGCTGCCCAAGAAAGTGATTGAATTTCAATTAAAGGAGAAAGAGGTCATGATTAATGAAGTCAAAGCCTTGTATAAACATTTGGAACGCTTGCTACAACAACAATTGCCTATGTCAAGTTGATCTTGTTTTCAAATTTCAGTAGGTGAGTTGAAGTAGAATACATAAACTTTATCTTAAATTGGACTGTGGTAAAACCAGGTAACTGGCAGGGGTAATAGTAGAACAGTATATTTCCAAGAGGAGTGAGAAGTAAGAGAATAGTACTGAGACTTACATTGCTTCTGCAACAAGTATATCATTATTATTATTATTATTTATTTCTTAGCAGACGCCCTTATCCAGGGCGACTGACAATTGTTACAAGTTATCACATTATTTTTTACATACAATTACCCATTTATACAGTTGAGTTTTTTACTGGAGCAATCTAGGTAAAGTACCTTGCTCAAGGGTACAGCAGCAGCGTCCCCCACCTGGGACTGAACCCACGACCCTCCAGTCAAGAGTCCAGAGCCCTAAACACTACTCCACACTTGAACCGTCGAGATTTCAGACTACATACAACCGCCGCACCCACAAAAACGTGCGGCTCCATTTTAAAACGGCTTCGATATGAAAATGAAAAACAAACAATCGATACAACTTGATATTTTTTATTTGTGAACATCGTACATAACATTTTCCAGCAGAAACACTGTATTTACATTGAAAATTAAACTTTTTTCTTGTTTTTTTCAAAAGAGCACATATACATAAACATGAAAAACTGTAATAAAATAAACTTTACGCAATAAACTTCTGTGTAAACAGGTGTAGAAAGCTGTATGCACATATAAAATTATAAAACATAAATAACTAGTTATAAAAATAGCATAAAAAATATAACATAACTTATGCAATGTGAAAGCGCTTTGAGTGAAACAGAGTTCAAAGGCTCTGTTGGTCTGTTCAGAGTTCTATTACAGCTTTCTGTAAATCTACGCAGAAAACATGCTTTTCAACTGTACCAGTGCATTTGCCACAGACTGCCTTTTCACAACGGGTGCAGACATCAAAAGTTCTGTTTTTATTGTATTTAGCAACCTGGCATTGTCTTTTATTCTGTGTGCCGGTGTGAGCAGTGCTGGCTGAAGGTTGAGGGGCATTTGCTAGCCGGCTTTCAGACTAAAATGGGGAGCCAACTCGAGGACCGCGATATATCCGAACCCACAGTATAGTGAGGGACGATATAACGAGGGGTGGGTGTGTATAAATATATATATATACACTACCAGTCAAAAGTTTTAGAACACCCCCATTTTTCCAGTTTTTATTGAAATTTAAGCAGTTCAAGTCCAGTGAATAACCTGAAATGGTACAAAGGTAAGCTGTAAACTGCCAGAGGCTAAAAAAAAAGTTTAGGTTAAAACTGAAAAATAATGTACATTTCAGAGTTATACAAAAAGGCCTTTTTCAGGGAACAAGTAATGGGTTAACAACTTACAGCTGTTCTGCAGCAATGGAAGTAAATTAAGCCTTGAAAGTTGATGCTAACAATTCCTACAGGTGTCCCAACTTTTGTTGATTACTTACAAACCCTCTGTCTGTATAAAAGCAATGTTGGAACAGACTGTGTTACTACACCCTCTTAAGCATTATTTGGACAGTATTGTACTGCAAGAAGTAGTATATTGCTATCATAATGGCGAGAAAAAGGCAATTAACAAAGGAAGACAGACAGACCATTATAACCCTTAAAAGTGTAGGTCTTTCCTTTAGAGAAATTGCAAAGAAAGCCAAGGTGTCAGTGAGTACAGTTTCCTACACCATCAAAAGGCACTTGGAAACTGGAGGAAACTCTGACAGGAAGAGGTCTGGCAGACCCAAAGCCACAACAGAATCAGAAGACAAGTTTCTGAGAGTCAACAGCTTGCGTGATAGGCGGCTCACAGGACAACAGCTTCAAGCACAGCTTAACACTGGTCGAAGTAAGCAAGTCTCAGTTTCAACTGTGAAGAGAAGACTTCGAGCTGCAGGTTTGACAGGTCGAGTGGCAGTAAGAAAGCCATTGCTAAGATGGCAAAATAAGAAAAAGAGGCTTGCCTGGGCCATGAAGCACCGCCAGTGGACTACTGAAGACTGGAAGAAGGTCTTATGGACCGATGAATCAAAATTTGAAATCTTCTGTTCATCACACAGGGTTTTTGTACGCCGTCGAGTAGGCGAAAGGATGGTTCCTTGGTGTGTGACACCAACTGTAAAACATGGAGGAGGAAGCGTGATGGTCTGGGGCTCTTTTGCTGGATCCAGAGTCGGCGACTTGCACAGAGTGAGTGGCACCCAGAACCAAAACGGCTACCACAGCATTTTGCAGCGCCATGCAATACCCTCTGGTATACGCCTAGTTGGTCAGGGGTTCATCCTACAGCAAGATAATGGCCCAAAACATACCTCCAGGCTATGTCAGAACTACCTTAGAAGAAAAGAACAAGACGGTAGGCTTCAAATCATGGAATGGCCAGCACAGTCTCCAGACTTAAAACCCAATCGAGCTGGTTTGGGATGAACTGGACAGAAGGGTGAAAGCAAAGCAACCTACAAGTGCAACACATTTGTGGGAACTTCTGCAACAGTGTTGGGAAGAACTTTCCGAACAATATTTGATTTCCATTGTAGAAAGAATGCCACGGGTGTGTTCAGCTGTTATATCTGCAAAAGGTGGCTACTTTGATGAGTCAAAAATTTAGATTAAATTTTGTTAAACAAAACGATTCCATGATTTCTTTTTTATCTCCAATTGTTTATTTGTTCTATGCTTTAATTTCAGAGTACATTGAGACATTAAACTGCGTAAATTTCAATAAAAACTGGAAAAATGGAGGTGTTCTAAAACTTTTGACTGGTAGTGTATATATATATATATAGAGAGAGAGAGAGAGAGAGAGAGAGAGAGAGAGAGAGAGAGAGAGACAGAGAGAGTTTTTTTTATTATTTTTTTATTATTATTATTTTTACTTACTGTTACAGAAATATAATGAGTTTTGGTTGTAAATCTCCCTCCTGACCTGTGATGGCGCTAAGCAGCGAAAGGGAAAGGCTTTGGACTGGCTGGCCTGACAATTCTTTCCCCGGGCCGGGAAGTCGGTCACTCTGGAAGAAGGCGAGACTCTGTTGCAGGAACATATTGACCCGGAAGGGAAATGATGTAGCAGCTGCAGACAGTTGAGACAGCTGCAATCGTTTACCAAGGGGTCATGCGTGATAGAACAAAGGGGACAGGGGATCGTAAATCTTTTCCTTCGCTTGGTTTCAGAGCCAGATATGGAACTGGAAGGCCCGGGAGAGATTCCCTTTGAACTGTATGAAAAGAATTTGTGAGTGTTTTGTTTGTTTGTAGCACTGTTAGTAATTGTCTTTTGTTTTGTGAATTAACTAGATGGCTAACACGTCTCCGGAGCTGTTGCCTTGGGCCAACACTACCCGGAACAACAACACCACAGTCACTGTTTATTTGTTATCACCCACCTCGAGCACTACTGCACGCACCCAGACTGGTGACTGTGTTTAGTATTATTGTGGGGCGTATAACGTGTTATTATTTGTTTTGTTTTGCAAATCATTATTGTCATTTTCCTGCCGAGCTTTACACATTGGTGTGTATTGCCGGAGGATTATTATTTGGCCAGACCGGGAATTTTACAAAATAAAGACCCCTTTTCCAAACCGGATTACAGTTTCCTTTTGTGATTAATCCTGCACTGCATTACCTCTGCACCTGTTCTACTCAGCAGCCACTTTGCCACACTTACCAATTACATTCGATCTGTGTTTGACATGTATATGTCCAGATAATAAACGTGTCACAGATTAGTTAAATGTATACAGTAAAATACAGAGATGACTGTGCATGGGATGTTACAGTTTATACATGCATATACACCCAAATAAACATATTTCTAAAGTTTAGAATATGACAAAATGAATTGCTTACATATATTAGATTGTCCTTTGAAATAGAAAATCAAAATAGAAAGTTTTTGTTGGGCCGAGTGCAGGCAATCTGGGAATGTGAGCGAGGCTGCTGCATCACCAATCAAAGTCACTCTCTTCAAAGCAAACAGCTTGTCAGTCAAGCTGTGTAAGTAAACAGAGATAAGTTGGGCAGGTTCACAAAGGGCTAGACTGTCTCTATACAAAGTTTGGTGCGGTTTAATGGCAGAATGGCATAGTTACACAGCTGAGAAGGGTCATATAGCATGAACGTGGCGATGGCGGCTACCGAAAGACTACTCAGGGAATTGTGCATAGCCGACGGAGGCTTCAAACAGGTTAACTAAAAATATCACTCCTAATATTTTTCATTAACTTACTTTTAAGTATTGAATCAAATTTTTCCCAATTAACATGGCACAGGCACTATATGTTTTTTTTTAATAATTTATCCAAACCCTTACAGTACAGCAATATATAAGGTTATGTGAAGCTTATCTGTTTTGTTCAGGCCTGGATCAGCAACAAAAATTCCTAATGTTAACATTTTTCAACAGGAATGATAATATTCCACCCTGGTATTATACAAAATCTTTTTTTTTTTATCTAGAAAAATTCTTGTCAAACATGAAATTGACAACCACCATCCTTGTGACCCCACCTCCCTAGCCCTCCATGTGTAAACTGTAAAGAAGAAAATCATTTAAAATGCTAGCAGCATGTAAAGAAAAGAAAAACACATCACAAACAGGAAATGGAAACCATTTTTGATCTAGTTTTCAAGATTTCCTTTTGAGACTAAAAAAGTAGTATTCTTTTGGACCTAAGGTTTCAGAAATCAATACAAAAAAACTGAGTGCTCTATTGAAAATACTTTGTATAAACAATACATTTATAAAGTTGGACATTAAATCAATAGATCTTACTCTATGAAAAAGCACCAATAATTGATTGTAAAAGACAATAGTAGGTGTCTATACTTTTTAGCAGAAGGGTAATATTCATTACTTTGTTAAAAATAGTTATAATTTAAGCTTGAAGCCACAGAAGTCAGGAAATTCCTTACCATCCATAACTCAACCTCATCCATGTTAGGCTTTTAGCATAGACACTATGATGGGCAGGGTAGCATTCAAAGATTTATTTTAAACTTTAATAATAAAAAAAAAATGCAAACACTGTTTTAAACACGTTTTCCAACAAAAGCATCACAGCAGTCTGTTGACAGTGTTACTCGCTTATGCTGCGCTTGTACGTACTCTGCTTTTTTTTTTTTTCCTGAAGGGCCTCTGCGATACAATCAACCAATTGAATATCTGTATTTTCTCTGCGGTAGCCCAGTCATAAGTTAGCTGGGTGGGACATAAACTTTGTCTGTTTCAGTTGCAGGTACTGACAGTAAGTTTAACCAATAGGAGAGTCAAATATCTGCCAAGTTTTAGGCAGTTATCCAATCATAAGCAAGCAGAGGCTGTTCACAGTATTCTGCATGAAAATTGAAGGTGAGTGAGTTGCCTTTGGGAAAGTGAAAGATCTGACAGCTGTCCAGTCATTCCTGAGCAGAGGCGGGGTGTCAATATGCCGGGTAAGCACTGAATTTTGTCGACTGTTATTGAGAGAAATATTTCATTTTCTCTATATATATTTAATTTCACCAGACAAGGGAAACACCATAGTAGATTTAGTTACGGATCCACTTTCTCTGAATAATTGTACTGGAGATGAGCGATCTTTAAAACAGAGTAGTGTTGACAAATTTGCCAAATTGAAACAAAGTGAGACGCTATCTATCCTCTTTTATTTTAGTTTATTCATGGTTATCTGTGTAAACATACTATTTAAAAATATTTGCATTGTGTATTTTATATAAATTATTTAAAGAATAAGCGCAGCACGCACACTTACTGCCTGAGACTTGGCCTTATCAGAGTGAGCCAAGAAGAACTCCCACTAAAACTGTTAATACACACTATATATATATATATATATATATATATATATATATATATATATATATATATATATATATATATATATATATTGCAGTCGCGTGGACATAGTTAAGGTTTGAACGAAGGTTCTGTTTAAAGTCGATTTTACAACCAGCTCAAAAGGGGGGTAAATGAAGATTGTTGTGTGTGGTCGGATTCAACAAACCCTGTGAACGGGGTAGCATTTGGTGAAATACTTTTTGAGATACAGAGTGGCGATAAAAACCGCTGTTTTAAAAAATAAAAATTGAAAAATGAAGATGCTTTTGTATACACCTGTATCTCAAAAAGTACTGCCAATTAAGGAACCACACTTGCCATACACATAGTACCGGGAGTGTAGATGTGCAACGGGGTATTTATATTTTCGGGGGGCGCCTGGTTTTACCGAAATTGAACCATAAATATAAAGGTCTGACGTCACTTCTGTCTGACGTCAGTGCTTGGTAGTGTTGCTTTCGACCGTTCCATTTCACTGAATAGGGAGACATTGAATAGCCTATAGTTCAGCACACACGGGTCAGGTCTGTGTTTCTGTCTGGATAAAACTGGTAATCAGTGATAATAATTAGTGTTTGTGCCTTCAGTACTGGGGAAACTAACAATAATTTGTTCATTTAGGAAATACGTCCCCCCTCACTTTATGATACAGTTGGGAGTTAATCGAAACTGTCAGTGTTCCATTCCACACACACACACACACACACACACACACACACAGCGTCAGTGGTCAGAGAAACGAACACGTGAAACAGAGAATGCAGTGGCATTTTACACTATTACCCTGTTTTGCTGGGTTGTATTGTTGTTCACCAGTCCTTAATTTGTAATGACAGGGATGGCGGGGTTCCAGCGATAATTTAATTTAAAATTAAAGTCTGTACGTTACTGCTGCTTGAATAGAATGAACGTACAAAAAAAAACACACACACACACATTTCAGAGCGAAAAAAAACTTGCATATCTAAAGGGGGAAACCAAGAGGTGCCGTGGTTCAGCCCTGGAGAGCCCTGGCACAAATTAAGCACTAGTTAAATAATCAAATGGAAGCCTCGGATAAAGGCGTCTACCAAATGGATCAATGTATTTGTTATGACACCTCCTATTTTAAACTCCAATTGCTTTTTGTTTATTGAAGATCATTGTTATTGGGTTTGTGATTATTTGTTTCTATCAAAGTTGTAATTTGCTTTGTTAAACTAATGATCTGACTGACAGCTTTACATGGTCCGGCTTGAACAAAACTTGTTCGTCGAGGAACACATTGATTCACATAAAATAAATATACTGGCTGCTGGATACGAAAAAAGAAAGGAGTCTGTCAATACTTGTAACGCAATGCTGTAAATGGTTATGATCTTGTATAGCGTAGGTTCTAAAAAAACTTTTTAAAAAGTGAGAAGATAATGTTTTGCCAAATAGAATAAAATACAAATGCATACTATTATCTGTATGCGAGTTATATATTCCATATTTAAGAACATACATTAAACACTTTCTGCTATTTGTTTACTGTATATCGCTGCCAAAGGAAGTTTGAGATTTTTTAAATTAACAGCGCGCGCTGGTCCACGAAGTTGTTCTTCAACTGCGACAGAATGTTTATCTTGAAAGAGACCACCTTCACAATGCAAAATAATATACTAACAGGTAAAACCCCTGAAATAAGGATGTATAAGACAGCAGTAGAACATCCACGAGTAAAATAACAAGTTATTTAACTTTTGTTAATGAAATGGGTGAATAACAATATATTTTTTAGAAAGTATAAGACATGGCTGATGACGATAATCAATTAGCCTGAATTGAGAAAATAAATTAATACTTCTCGCAGCGAGTTGTCTAAAGCCAGTAAAAAAAACAAAAAACATTACAATACAGTATATTATTAATACAGTGACAATACAACTGTAGTAATATTCGTATTGTAATTGTTTATGTGTACAACTTTAGAAGTACATTTTTGTAACTTCTTGATAATTATTTGAATTGCCCTGAAATAAGGATGTATCAGACAGCAGTTGAACATCTGAGTAAAATAAAAAGTTATTTAACTTTTGTTAATGAAATGGGTCAATAAAAATATATTTTTTAGAAAGTATAAGACATGACTGAAGACGATAATCAATCGGCCTGAATTGAGAACATAAATAAATTAATACTACTCGCAGCGAGTAGTCTAAAGCCAGTAAAAAATGAATATTATAATACAGTGACAATACAACTGTAGTAATATTCATATTGTAATTGTTTATGTGTACAACTCGTCAAGACAGTACAGTAAAGTACAACTATACAGAATTCTATTTATTACATTTCGAGTAAACTTTTGGTCAATTCAATTTAGAAATCCATGTAACCTGTTATTGTTATTATTTCATTTTTAATAAATACTCTTAGTATATCACAGATTATTATATACATTTTCAGATATCCAAATCACTATACAAAATTCTATTTATTACATTTTTTTCCTTTGGTGGTTGATCCAAATATCTCCTATCTAATTCAGGTAAGAACTGACAAGACTTGAAAGATGCGCCTAACAGATAGAAGAGAGAAGAAGCGACGGCAAATCCAATATGGCATCAAGACCTTAAATTGCACACAACGCATCTGTCTGCCTAAAAACCTGCAGAATTGTTACATGATCTTTCTAGAGAGAGTGGACAGAGCCACACAACATGAAGAATAACTGCTCCCCGGCAGTACTGTTCAAATAATGTCACCAGCTCTTCAGCCTCAGGTACAGCTCTTGCTTTCCCCACCTTTCCAGCCTCAGATAGAGCCATTGCTGTCCCCACCTCTCCAACCTCAGATAGAGCCATTGCTGTCCCCACCTCTCCAACCTCAGGTACAGTCCTTGCTGTCGCCATATCTGCAGCCTCTCTGGCAGCCGTTGCTGTCCCGACCTCTCCAACCTCAGGTACAGCCATTGCTGCTTCCACCTCTTCAGCCTCCAAGGCAGCTGTTGCTGTCCCCACCTCTCCATCCTCAGGTACAGCTGTTGCTGTCGCCACATCTCCAGCCTCAGGTACAGCCGTTGCTGTTGCCACATCTGCAGCCTCAGGTACTGCCGTTGCAGCTTCCACCTCTTCAGCCTCCAAGGCAGCGGTTGCTGTCTCCACCTCTCCAGCCTCAGGTACAGCCGTTGCTTTCCCCACCTTAATTCTGCACCCTTATGTGTATGTTTCCTGTCACACTTGAAATCACATATGACATCATCAATGACATGGGCAGTGACATCACTAAGCACATGACTAATTCTTCCCAAAGACTGGCCATACGGAAGTCATTGTGATTGTTAACATGTTCAGTAACTGCATTATCTTTGCTGTCGAAATGTGCTTTAACCAACAACAGATTTCCATGTACTCAGAAATGTGTAATTCATGTTGAGGTATGTAGTGATGAGTATTTGATGTTTGGAAAGGAGTACTGAAAATGGATGGGTCATGCAATGTGTGAAACCCTACATGTAAGACAACACTTTCCATTAAATTTCACTCAGAAGGCGCAGGTGAAATAGAAAAGGAATCTTCTGTAGTACTGTATGGTATACTGCTGCTCCATGTATACTGTGGTACACAAAGCAGTGTTTTATGTTTCTTGGAAGCATAAAATCTACGTATTATAATCCACTTCTGCTTTATGTACTTCATTGAACTGCAGAAATCTGCAATTGTACCTAAACATTTCAATGTCATAATTGGCTTCCAGTCATAAGATTATGTTAGCAAGAATTCTTACTGAACTGTAAAGTTTGAAAGAAGAACGGGTAACAGTGCAAAAACAAAATTAATAATGATACTTCCTTTTGCCATGTGAAACAGTGTAGTTCATACAAGAAAGCTAATGTTGTGGATTCCAGTATTAGAGTTTGGAGAAATATGGCTTGTGGAAGGTCCCAACTAATAAATTAGCTCTACTGTATTCTGAGTTAATTGGTTTTATTTAGAACACTGATGAAATAATGAGCTTGACAGCAAAGATTGTGGGAATGCAGTTACTGAACATGTTACCAGTCACAATGACTTCTGTATGGCCAGTCTTTGGGGAGAATTTGTCATGTGCTTAGTGATGTCATTGCCCATGTCATTGATGATGTCATATGTGATGTCAAGTGTGACAGGAAACATACACATAAGGGTGCAGAATTAAGGTTGCCTGGCTACCTTAACTTGCAATTTCCTAACCTTTTGGACATTTGTAAACAAACCTTAACGTTACTTTAACTAAGTTTTTGCCATTGAATATATATATATATATATATATATACACACACTGGATATGTTGCACAAAGGCAGTGTTTAAGAGAAGAACCTATGCAATAGTCAGCGTGACCGCAAACACCCAAGTAAGATCAAGTTATGCCTGTGCCCAAATTACTTTGAAGACCACTGGTTTATAGCAACCATTAAGTTTTGAACACAAGTGTAGATAGTGCTTAAATGTTGTTAATTAATTGCATGTACAGTGGTTTGCAGAAGTATTCACCCCCTGCAAAGTTTTCACATTTTGTTGGCACCTGAACGTACTCCACGACGCTTTCAAATTAGACTTTACATGTAGAATCTACACAAACTACTTCACATTGATAAAGTTAAAAAATGCATATTGAATTTAAATAAGTAAGATTTACAGGGAAAAACAGATTAATCTCAGTTGCATAAATATTCAACCCCTTTGCTACTGCAGCCCTAAATCAGCTCAGGTGCAAATTATTTGTTTGAAAGGTCACACAATTATTGAAATGGTTTCAGCCTGTGTGTACTCAAAGTGGTTTAACTTGTAGATAATTTCCCTCAGGTATATAAAGACTTTCAAGCTGCAACTTACGTAGTGATCCAACAAAGCAACCATGAAGACCAAGGAGCTTTCGAAACACGTCAGGGATAAAGTGGTAGAGAGGCACAGAGCAGGAGAAAGCTACAAGAAAATTTCAAAGACGCTGATTATCCCTCTCAGCACAGTGAAGTCCATCATTAAGAAGTGGAAGATGCATCATACCACCCAGACACTACCCAGATGAGGTCGCCCTCCCAAACTGAGCAGCCGGGCAAGCAGGAAACTGGTTTGGGATGTCACTCTGACATCAACAATGACCTTGAGAGATCTGCAAAGTTCTGTGTCTGAGATGGGAGTCAGTGTTCACGCATCAACAATAAGCCGGTCCCTACACAAAGTTGGCCTTTATGGACGGGTGGCAAGAAAGAAGCCATTACTCAAAAACCCTCATTTTAAAGCACTATGGAGTTTGCGAAAAAGCATGTCGATGATACTGCAGACATGTGGAAAAAGGTTTTGTGGTCAGACGAGACAAAAATTGAACTTTTCGGTCTAAATTCTGAGCGTTATGTCTGGCGCAAGCCCAACAGTGCACATCACCCAGTCAACACCATCCCAACTGTCAAGCATGGTGGTGGTGGCAGCATCATGTTATGGGGATGCTTCTCTTCAGCAGGGACTGGGAAGCTTGTCAGGATAGAGGGGAGAATGATGGTGCAAAGTACAGGCAAATCCTTAAGGAAAACCTGTTTGAGTCAGCCAAGACTATGAAACTGGGGAGAAAATTCACATTTCAGCAGGATAATGACCCGAAGCCCTAAGCCAAAGCCTCACTGGAGTGGTTGAACAAGAAGAGAATTAAAGTTCTTGAGTGGTCCAGTCAAAGTCTTGACTTGAATCCAATAGAAAATTTATGGCGAGACTTGAAGTTTGCAGTCCATCGACAATCCCCAACTCAGAACTGGATCAATTTTCCAGTGAAGAATGGGCAAAAATTTCACCATCCTACTGTGCAAAGCTAGTAGAGACCGATCTAAAAAGACTCAGTAGCAGTAATTGCTGTAATACAGTAATTGCTGTAATACAGTACCTGCTGCAAAAGGTGCTTCTACGAAGTACTGACTTAAGGGGCTGGATACTTATGCAACCAGTAAATTTCATTTTGTACATTTTCTTGCAAGTTTTGCTGACATTTAACCTCTTCCTCATACAACAGTGTTCAGTTTAACTACTACAGCTTTGAATAAAAACAGTTTGTTTGAAAATTAGTTTATTTGTAATTCAACAAAATGTGACATTATTGGTAGGGGGTGAATACTTCTGCAAACCACTTGTATATTACTTATCTGTTTCTGTGGCTGTCTTCATAAAGATGTTGGATGAGCGAATGGCAGTGAGTTAGTGTTTAACACAGAGAGAGAGAGAGAGAGAGAGAGAGAGAGAGAGAGAGAGAGAGACGGACGGAGGCAAGCTTCACTGAAACAGCTCCACAGATTGCCATTCTGCCAGGGAATTATATTCAAAACTCTCCCTTTTTTATGTTTAATATATTGGGGTGAAAAAAACATGTTCATCAATAAAAGTGTTTTAACCCTTTCCGGTCTGACATAAAACACAGGTCTCTAGTCGTTTTTTCTCCTGAAAAAGCTGAGAAAACCATTCAATGGCCGAGTGAGATCGATTGGAGCCAAGAGAAGCCGAAAAAAAAGGGGTGGATTTGAGCAATAAACATAGCCCCGGCACCACAGAGATAACACGGACATAAACAAACAAGATAGCTGCTTCTGCATCCAGCGCTCAAAGAATATCACATACATTTGCAGAGCTTTTTCAGATGTTATAGTAATAAAATAATGACTTGGATAGCATTATTGAGGAGTTTGGTGATAAAACAAGTGATCAGGAGATGATTTATCGGTATGCACGACTTTGAAGAGGTATGTGAAAAATACAGCGAATAAGGGGTGGGGCGGGGCTGGAGATGCAGTACTGAGTGTCCTGTTGATATGCAGTGCCATTTAACCCTTTGCGGTCCATTTATTAATTCTGCGTCAGGCTCGCCAGGTCTAATTAATTTTACGCAGCAGTTAATTTTAGGCAGCTGTTTAAAAGTATTTTTCACAGTCAAGCGGGTTTAAATGGCCCTGCATATCAACAAAGCACTCACTAGGGATCTCAGCCCTGCCCCACCCTTTCGCTTGCTATCGCTTTCACATATGCTACCAAATAAAAATAATAATAATAATAGTCGTTTTATACCGATCAATCGTCTCCTGATGACTCGTTTTATCACCAAACTCCTCAATAATGCAATCCAAGTCATTATTTTATTGCTATAACATCTCAAAAAAGCTCTGCAAATGTCTGTGATAGTCTCTGTGCGCTGATACTGTATTCCCATGAATAGTCTTAGTACCCCATTGGCATCAGATGGGGTGGTCGTATGGAAACAAGCTGGGAGTACAGTATCAGCGCACAGAGACTATCTCGGACATTTGCAGAGCTTTTTTGAGATGTTATAGCAATAAAATAATGACTTGGATTGCATTATTGAGGAGTTTGGTGATAAAACGAGTCATCAGGAGACGATTGATCGGTATGTACGACTATTATTATTATTATTTTTTATTTGGTAGCATATGTGAAAGCGATAGCAAACGAAAGGGTGGGGCGGGGCTGGAGATCCCCAGTGAGTGCTTTGTTGATATGCAGAGCCATTTAAACCCGTTTGACTGTGAAAAAAAATACTTTTAAACAGCACGTCTAAAATTAACTGCGCGTGAAAAAATTAATTAGACCTGGCGAGCCTGACGCAGAATTAATAAATGGACCGCAAAGGGTTAAAACACCTGTCAGAAAAACATTAAGAAACACAAGTGCAGTGCTTCTCATATCGGGAACTGTGTTAAACTGAAAATGTTAATATTGCTACTCAGATTGATGAAGGTTATGGTATTTCTGTGCAAAGGCATAATGAGCTTGTAGTTATAGAAGAATAGATATCTGACTACATCAGGTTCTGTGGAAGTCATGGGTTGCCACTGAGAGGTCGTGATGAGAGTAATTTGAGGAGTGTTTCTAGATTTGCTCAATGAGATTATTTTAAGAGCCACCATATATATATATATATATATATATATATATATATATATATATATATATATATCAGTATATACTGTATATATATTAGCTCAAAGGTATACTGTATATAGATAGATAGATAGATAGATAGATAGATAGATAGATAGATAGATAGATATGATTATTCAATGTTTTATTGACTAAGCAAATTATCTAATTGAGACACATATGAGCTATCTAATTGTTAAACTGATTCATATAAATGTAAAGCTACCCTCTAATTCACAATTTATGTGAACTTGATGAAGACACGTTAGGTATCGAAACGCGTTGTTTGTTTGTTTGTTTTATCACCATGTTTTTAACAAACAATTTTTGATGACTATAAATCAGCAGGAGTTATGCATTGAATCCTTTTGAAGAAGATAAATGTTGAGAGTGCGGCTATGAATGTCCGTACGGAAACTTTTTTGATAAGCCATTAAAACTGAATGTTTGACTCAAAGATTTTTGTACTTTTGAATTGCCATAGAGACTTTATATCAAAATGAGTTCCAGGAGGTCAGACGCAGAGAGCTGATATCCCCCACCGACATGACCGCATTGCATTTTAGCGTGCAGGATTCTCACACAGCACCTTGGTTAAGGGTGCATGTGTAGCCTGGGCAGCGTCCTATCACAAGGGAGGGAAGGAGAGAGGGAGAGAGGGGGAGAGGGACGGGAAAAAAAGAACAGAAATGGAGTCACCTATGCTTTTGGTCAGAGCTGAATTTAATTTAGTACAAAAGAAATAATTATAAAACTATTATCTAGTATTTGGAAATTTAAATTGCAGACGCTATATTCTAGAGCCTGATTTAAATTGAGTGTTTAGTTAGGAGACAGTACATTTGTGTGAAACTCTATGATGTGTGTATTGTAACTAATCCAGTTGCAAAAAAAAAAAAAAAAAAAAAAAAATAGCATTGGAAGATCCTGATTAGCATCACCGGATAGCAACCCAAGTGACCTGGCAAAGCTTGGTGTTCCTCCGGCAACAAGGGATTTGAAATTTTAAGAAATTAAGAACACTTTTATTTTATTTCAAGTCGTTTTGTTTTATTGGGTTCCTGTTGCAAAGCAGACGGGAATTTGTGAGTACTGTATAACCTTCATTTTCTCTGAGAATATACTGGAACACTTTTTTTTTTTGTAGATAGCTGGATGTAATGCATTATTTCGGTTAAATTTCTTTTTAGCCCTGGATGTAGGGTGAAGCGGCATTTTCCAGCCTCTACGCTCCCTAGCCACGTACAGGCCTGCCACGTTGTTATTCAACTCAAGTAAAGCAAGTACTTTAGTTACTCACAAACACACGTGTTAGACATATACCGGTATATAAATCTATAAAAAGTACTGTTTTGTTTATTTTGGGTCGCGTTAAGAAGTACAGCTATATTATAACAATTTAAATATAAATTGTATTATTGCTCCTTTGAAATATTCATATTGTGGAAATTAACCCTCTTGCAAGTGTAACAAAAAGGGGGAGTAATAACACTTCCCTTACCTATGTCGTCTGGTTTATTTATAGTCCTAGAGCGGTCGTTAAATAATCTTTGCTTTAGGTGGAGGCACCGCCATAACTAGTAATTAAGCCTAGGCAAGAGTACCCAGAAACCCCATTGCTTAACTTGTTAGTATTATTAGCAGTCAGGGGTTACACAAATCAAAGTTTAAAATAGAAACAATGTTGAAACTATAACTATAGTGGCACTATCATGACGCTATGATATGCGTTAGTAGACATACAACATGTATGCCAATTTATGTGTTCAGCTGTTTATAATCTATGGAGACAGTTTGCCTTGTTATTTAGTTCTAAATTATCAGTGAGTCTTTAAAACTCTGAGTCCTGTCCCATCCCAGTAAACAAGACAAGCACTACAATGACCATTGTGAGGTCATCCCAAGTCCTGAAACAGGTATGAGAGTACAGATCTTTTCTTATGTTTTGTCATTTATCCATAGAAGCGCCATATATAATAATAAAAAATAAAAAAAATAACAAATGATGCTGCTGTGTTGACTGTCAGTTATAATTTTCATTTCAGGGTAATGGTGAAAATACATTTTAATATCATTTTAATGTCAAAGAAACCTTGATGGAAATAATAACCTTGTAATTCAAAGCAGTCCATTTATTATTGTTGTTACCATTTTAAAGAGTTTGTGGGTCATCTTTGATCCTCGTCTCTCATTTAAGACTCATATTAGGGAAGTTACTAAAGTATCTTTTTACCATTTGAGAAATATAGCCAGACTTAGACCAATTATTTCTGTATCTGATGCCGAGTGACTAATGCATGCCTTTGTTTCATCTAGAATTGATTATTGTAATGCACTTTTTTTCTGGTGTCCCAAAATGTGTGGTATCCGCTTGCAGCTTGTTCAGAATACCGCCGCTAGAATTCTGACTAAAACCAGGAAAAGTGAACATATTACCCTAGTTTTTACCTCTTTACACTGGCTGCCTGTACAGTATAGAATTGATTTTAAGATGTTGCTGTTCACTTACAAGGCCCTGAATGGATTAGCACCGAGATATTTGCAACAGTTACTGACCCTGTATCTTCCAAACTGCACTCTGAGATCACAGGATGTGGGGCTGCACAATAGAAATACATTATCTTTAAGCACTGTTTAAGTGTATGCAAATTGATTCATTTCTGAGCAGGGACACAATTTCCACTCCTCCGTGTACCTCTTTGAACCTGTTTTTTTTTTTTTTATTAACTTTTTACAGGAAATGCCTCCTGATATTTCCAACATGAACGTAACAAGAGTCTTACCAATGTGGCAGGTTCCAGCAGATGTTGATGTTCCTAAAGCAGTGTGACAGAGATCGAATGATTCTTGGTGTTAGATCTCCCTCCCGATCTGTGAGGGCGCTGTGTAAAAGGAACAGAGTACCCTTAACTAAATGGCACAACAATGTATTCCTTATTGTAGGTGGAAGTCGGTCATTTAGGAAGGGTGGCAGAGCTACGGTACCCAAACTCAATGACCTGGACGGTAAACGATGTGGCATCTGAGGATTGGAGGAGCGGATGTGCTCGTTAACCTAGGGGTCATGAGCGAGGGTATAAATAGGGGACATAGTGTAAGTGATCTGTTCCTTTGTAAATGGTTAGATCAAACCTAGAAGGAGGCCGCTGTGATAAAGAACCGTGAGTGTTGTGTTTGTTTGTTTGTTTGTCTAAGTAAAAACTGTTTGTTTTGTTTTCTAAAGACTACTAACACTATCCGGAGCTGCAGCCACAGGCCAGCAACAAAACCGGACACCAGCACTTTTCTGTTTTCACATACAAGCACTAGTTTCACGTACTAAATAAACACTGTGTTTTGTGTTATGTGTTACGTGTGGGTGAGAAAAGAACCTGGACTTTGTTATTGGTTTCGGGTCAAACCCGGGGATTACAAACGAAGTGATACACGACGTTGTATCACTTCCATCATTTATTATTTACAGGTGTTTGCCCTAAGGCTCTGGACATTGTAAAATCAATAAACACCCTTGCACCTGGAAATCATTGTCTGTCTGTTTTGTATCGGTTCTGACTGCACACATCTGTAACCACTCATCACTTTGCCACAAGCAGACACATGTATCAACAAGGTGAGGCAACCAAAAGCACAGATGGAGACTGGGCTCTATCTCGGTATCTTGTGTTCTTTAGCCTAGATAGCAACAAAGTGGCAAAAAAAGTCACACACTTAAATCTTAATTTACAGTATATGGTTCGTAACAACTATCTTTCATACTATCTCTGTCTTACCCTGCACTACACCAACTTGCCTCTTTTAAAGTAACTAGTTGGAGTAACAGATAATCCAAACTAATTTTAATTGTATCCATTGTTTGAAATCTTAAGCACTGCTGCAAACATGCATAATCTGATGATTTGCCTGCGGTAGGCACAAAAAGGTTAGAAAAAAGATTAACATTGATGATCCACCATTAAGTTATTTTCTGTATCACACATTTAAAGATTTTAGAAATTTCAACACAAAATAATTATCGTTAGAGCTTCACATACAATTAATTGGTCAGTTCTCATATACAGACCATCAAAATGGTCTGTATATGTTTATTATTTATTTTGTTTAATGAGCAAGTGTAACAGGGCGAGGAGCCCTGTACATTGATGTGTTTATTTATTTTTTAGAACAGGGTCTCCCCCTCTGCCTCTGTGCAGGTTATTGTTTTGTATTTGTTTTGTTTTATGATTTATGTATTTATATGGCGGCAAAGCACCGTCGGTATTGTTTTTGTATTTATTTATTGTATTGTTTAGTAGAGGTAATTAAAAAAAAACTTGTGCAGATTGTGGCCGAGGTAATAGAATAATTGCCAGCTAGTTAAACCCCTCGGCCACGGTATAAAAAGCCTGCAGCTCTCCATGTTCCGGGTGGGTGTTCAGAGGAGGAACGAGAGTGAGAGGAAAGAGAGAAATTTATTTAAAAACGAAGAATAGGAACAGTGACAGCAATCTGCCCAGCCTGACCTATTCGGTTTTGTGTTCGAGATTTGTTTTGTTTACCTTTTTATTTTGGCTATGTGAGCAAAGTCTTTTTGTTAAAACCTTTTTTTTGTTATTTAAATAAATGGCGCACACTGCGTCTTTTTAAATGCAGTACGACCTGGTGTCAGTTTTTTCCCTTCCTGCTTCTGGCAAGACGTCACCACACGACCACCCTGCCACAGCAAGTTATGATTTATTTGTCACTATATGGTTGTGCCTTTTTTAACACTAGCACTGCCATAGCCGCTTTTTGAACAGCTTTTGCAATTCAAATTTAAATATCTCTGCGTATGTGACTATCTCGTGCATGTCCGTTCTTAAGTGTTACTAAATATTTGAATTAAATACATATACGGTGTTTCAGCTGCAGAATCGTAAAAATGAATAAGTTATAAGCACTTACATCTTCAACCGCCAAACCCACAGTTTATGTGGCATATTGAAATCAGTACAATATAGCCAACAATTTAGTCTGGGTTTTGTAATAAAATCAAAGTCATTGTGAAAGAATGTATTATATACTCCTGTCGAGTGCTGAAACACTAATGAAAGTCATTCTACACATCATATATTATTATTATTATTATTATTATTATTATTATTATTATTATTATTTTATTAGCAGTTCTCACAAAATATACACATTGAATCACAATACAGTGTGATATAGCTACGCTACAATTTTGTCATCTGCCTGTCCTCTGAATCAGCTCAGCAAGTTTAACTGTCCTTTGCAATTCAATCTTGAGAACGTTGCAAAATGTCAGATTTGCACATACTCTTTATATATATATATATATATATATATATATATATATATATATATATATATATATAGTATATATATATATATATATATATATATATATATATATATATATATATATATATATATATACAGTACTGTGCAAAAGTTTTAGGCAGGTGTGAAAAAATGCTGTAAAGTAAGAATGCTTTCAAAAATAGACATGTTAATAGATTATATTTATCAATTAACTAAATGCAAAGTGAGTGAACAGAAGAAAAATCTAAATCAAATCCATATTTGGTGTGACCACCCTTTGCCTTCAAAACAGCATCAAGCATCAATTCATCTAGGTACACTTGCACACAGTTTTTGAAGGAACTCGGCAGGTAGGTTGGCCCAAACATCTTGGAGAACTAACCACAGTTCTTCTGTGGATTTAGGCAGCCTCAGTTGCTTCTCTCTCTTCATGTAATCCCAGACAGACTCGATGATGTTGAGATCAGGGCTCTGTGGGGGCCATACCATCACTTCCAGGACTCCTTGTTCTTCTTTACGCTGAAGATAGTTCTTAATGACTTTCGCTGTATGTTTTGGGGTCGTTGTCATGCTGCAGAATAAATTTGGGGCCAATCAGATGCCTCCCTGATGGTATTGCATGATGGATAAGTATCTGCCTGTACTTCTCAGCATTGAGGAGACCATTAATTCTGACCAAATCCCCAACTCCATTTGCAGAAATGCAGCCCCAAACTTGCAAGGAACCTCCACCATGCTTCACTGTTGCCTGCAGACACTCATTCGTGTACGCTCTCCAGCCCTTCGGCGAACAAACTGCCTTCTGCTACAGCCAAATATTTCAAATTTTGACTCATCAGTCCAGAGCACCTGCTGCCATTTTTCTGCACCCCAGTTCCTGTGTTTTCATGCATAGTTGAGTCAGCTTGGCCTTGTTTCCACGTCGGAGGTATGGCTTTTGGCGCAAGTCTTCCATGAAGGCCACTTCTGACCAGACTTCTCGGACAGTAGATGGGTGTACCAGGGTCCCACTGTTTACTGCCAGTTCTGAGCTGATGGCACTGCTGGACATCTTCCGATTGCGAAGGAAGTAAGCATGATGTGTCTTTCATCTGCTGCAGTAAGTTTCCTTGGCCGACCACTGCGTCTACGGTCCTCAACGTTGCCCGTTTCTTTGTGCTTCTTCAAAGAGCTTGGACAGCACATCTGGAAACCCCTGTCTGCCTTGAAATTTCTGCCTGGGAGAGACCTTGCTGATGCAGTATAACTACCTTGTGTCTTGTTGCTGTGCTCAGTCTTGCCATGGTGTATGACTTTTGACAGTAAACTGTCTTCAGCAACCTCACCTTGTTAGCTGAGTTTGGCTGTTCCTCACCCAGTTTTATTCCTCCTACACAGCTGTTTCTGTTTCAGTTAATGATTGTGTTTCAACCTACATATTGAATTGATGATCATTAGCACCTGTTTGGTATAATTGTTTAATCATACACCTGACTATATGCCTACAAAATCCCTGACTTTGTGCAAGTGTACCTAGAAGAATTGATGCTGTTTTGAAGGCAAAGGGTGGTCACACCAAATATGGATTTGATTTAGATTTTTCTTCTGTTCACTCACTTTGCATTTAGTTAATTGATAAAAATAATCTATTAACATGTCTATTTTGAAAGCATTCTTACTTTACAGCATTTTTCACACTGCCTAAAACTTTTGCACAGTACTGTATATATATATATATATACTTTAAGCCCACTCTTAAACTCAGGGGAGACTTTTAGAAGGGCATAGAGATGTTTAGGACTCCTGTAAGTGGAATAAATCAAGAAATCAAGAAATTCACAGACTCATTTGATTTCAAGTTTTAATGAATCAGAATTGTATTAGTGTCAGAATTGTATTAAAATGGATAAAGTAATTACAGACTTGTCGAATCCCAGCTGACAGGCAACCTGGGCTGTCCAGTGCCTTAACAGGTATAATAGCATTAATACATTTATGGTTACAACATGTTTTGCCCTAATGCATGGAGCTAAACAACGCCCACCGCTAAATCCTAAAACATCCAATATATCACTCTCTTAGACTAAAACATAAGTCATATACCTTATAGCAATGCATCAAAATAAAAGAGATATAGATTCAAAATAGTTCTTACCTTCCAAAATATATATGGAAGTGTAGAATATAATGTAAGGACAGGAACTGTCTTCAAAGGCAAAGACTTCTGAACACGATCCAAACAGCAATCAGCTCGATCAGAGATCTTCAGAGGATGGACCACACAACTTGAAGTTAGCAAGTTGAGTGATACTTGACTAGGGTTTTACCTTGGTTTTTATAGAGTTTTTGCCTCGCTTCTTACGTCAGAAGTCTCAATTAAGTCTTAAACATTAATCAGCCTTAACAGCTCCTGTCTTTCAAGTTAATAACATTTTTAAAACACCCGGTAACTCCCTCCATAAGATTAATTAGACATCATCCCCTAGTCCACCTCTACTACATCTCCGAAATATGTAAGTTGAACTTTTGAACTGATGTTATTCTTTTTTGGTACCAGGGAGTTCCTGAACACAGCATGCATGTGAATACAGTACAAGCATATGAACACTACATAGAAAGATATGTTTAATATATAACACCTACTTTGGTTCAATTATCCCAATCCTGGGTTAAAATACATTTCCCTTTTAACATCAAAAGACATCCTCCTTATTAGGTTGGCTTTATTACATGTCTAGATGTGGTTTAACAATTAACTAAAACACATTGGATAGGGGCTGGTAGAAGGTCCAAAGCAAACCTCTAAGCATGCAACTATATATGCAATTATTCTCACTTAAATCCAGTCTATCAGGAACATAGTCAATATATAACAGTCCTATTTTAGCCATTCGATGCTTTTAACTAAACGTGACCTCTCTCTGTTTTTCTCACAAAAAAATCCTGTTCAGGCAAGTTCCGAACAACCTGCTTCTCTGTCGAGGTCATCCATCATTAGTAGAAGAGTCTTCTGTAAGCATTTTCTCAGACTTATGGCATAACATGGTCCTATGCTATGGCTCCCCCTCACTTGTTTTTACCAGGTCTTCATTAGTTTTCTATGATTTAATGAGTCCACATAGTTCACCACTGACTCCCCTTTCCTGTACCAAGAGGTATTTCTTATATGTAATAGATCATTCATTATAGAAACCTTGGATTCCAAACCCCCCAAACATTACCCTCTGCCTGGTATTGCAAACAAGCAAAGGTTACCAAGATGAATTACCTTCTCTTTGGCAAGCCTACTGTATGCTTGACACAGACTGGTACTATCCTGCTTTGACTGAAGTTTTTACTTTAAGTTCATTTCTGCCATATATTCTCTTGGTTCCAAATTCTTATAAACTTTCTGCTAATACACTTCTTATTGTTCTTACTTTACAGTAAAATCACAAACCATTATTTCTTTTAATTCAATTCTAACTGTCCCTACACTATTTGGGCTATTGTCATAGAGTTTGCTCTCCTTTGCTTCACTGGATCGGAATGCCAAGGAGGCACCATGTTTATTTTAGAGATCCTACCTCTTGATAAGAGAAAGGCCCCAGACTTCAGCATGCTAGCATGATTTTCCATTAATGAACCCTCGACACAGACTCCATCCAGTTCCACTAATAACATTGTTGCTGTTTACAAAGAATATTTAAAACAATAATACAGTAGATTAATAACAGGGTATATCATATTCTATTATTGTAAGCTAACATAAAGAATATAGCATAATACATTTATAAGTAAGGTACTTCAACAATTTTAGATTCTCCCATTTATGTCAAGCAAATCAGCCCTGCTCCAGCAGGATTCAACTTCTCTCTCTGGTTCAGCTCTGAGTGGGTCTGTGAAGGCCGCGACAGGACGAGATAGCCATCTTTTCACATAACAGGTATGAGGGACAATAGCCTTTACGTGATACTTGCAAGATATCTGGACACGTCTAGCAGGGATACCTTCTTTGCATTCCAGTTTACCCTGATGTGCCCATCTTACAGTAATATCAGTTTCACACCCCACAAATTCGACTTGTCTTACATTATCTGGATCAGTATTCAGATGAGAGAATGACACACCTTTGGGGCCATCACATTGAAATAGCATTCTACAATGCTTAACCATATGGCCACACGCAGCGCAGGGTTTGGGCCCTACCATTGATAACTCACCCCTACATTTGTCACATCCACAGTTTACCAGAGACTTGCTTCTAGTTCCTTTATTGAGAGTCAATCATTCACCAGAAACAATAATACTGGATTGATAGCTATTTTCTTGATGCATTTCACACTGCTCACAAAGGGTAACCTTAAGAGGGATTCCCTTCATCCAAAACACAGGTGTATGCCAGAACTCACGATTTTTCATATCACTAGGTTTCCAGCCTATTCCTTCATCTATATCATTAGTGGGTAAATTCATAGGTACTGAATCTGGACCCAGTGAGGATTTGGACATGAAAGCTACAGATGCCTTCCATGCAAAGGGGTCTAATTTCTTATAGCAACAGGAAGTACATACCAAAGCTGCTTGTGACAAAACCCAGGTGTTGTGATCAGTGCCTTGATCAGTCACCTCTTGATCATGTATGCTAATTATTTTGTATTAGGTGTAGGCTGGTGTTAGCGTTTATTAGACTCTGCTGTGGGCACTCCAATTCATTATTATCTGTATACTATCTGTATACTAACTGAGAAGATGGCTCAAAGACGCATACTCAATACAGAAGAAGTGCTTGAACTGTTACAAGATTTGGCTGAAGGAGATTCTGATGGCGGGGTGAGTGATAATGACAGCGACGCATCCTGGGCTGTCGAAACCAGCAGTTTCGACAGTGAAAGTGAGGACACAGAGCCGGATTTACCTGCAGCTCAAACACAACAAGTGCCGACCAGGAGGAGAGGGAGAGGATGTGGCTATGGCAACTCCAGATCCAGTACTGGAGAAACAGCTGCTGTCCCTGCGACTCATCCGGCATCTTCCGCTTCAGCACCACCAAAACATAGATACCCCACTCAGTGGATATACTGGATCAAATGGCACGGCTGTATTCTGTCAAAGGTGGTACTCGCAGGTGGCCTGTGGCTGTTTTTTTATAATGTTTTGGAACTGGCAGCCATCAGCACTTTGGCTTTGTACAAGGAGTGCACCTGCAACACAATCACTCAGAGGGACTTCATTTTGCAGCTAGCTGAGCTACGACAGAAACATTTTTATAAGAGACACGAAAGCTGGCTGGCAAATGCCCCTCAAACTTCAACCAGTGCTGTGCCCACTGGCACGTGGAATATTATTATTATTTATTTATTAGCAGACACCCTTACCCAGGGCGACTTACAGTTGTATACAAAAAATATATATCAAGAATTACAGTACAATTAAGAGCATGATACAAAATACAATGACTTCAGTCCTAATAAGAGCAAATACAAAACACAGTACGATTTGATATTGGGGCAGATAACAGTGTTGATAGTTACATCGGGGTTAGATATGAGTGCAGGTGAAGTACAAAATACTACAGATTGGGTTAAGTGCAGGATTAAATACAGTAAACTAGAGAGCAGATAAGTGCAAGTTAAAGTGCATTAAAGGCAGAGTGCTATATTGTCCAGAAGGGAAGAGTTGAGTTTTATAGGTGTTGTCTGAAGAGGTGTGTCTTGAGTAGGCACCTGAAGGTGGTCAGGGACTGAGCAGTCCTGACATCCGTAGGAAGGTCATTCCACCGCTGTGGGGCGAGGGTGGAAAAGGAGTGGGCTCTGGAGGCAGGGGAGCCAGTCTTCTAGTGCAGTTGGAGCGGAGAGGTCAGGTGGGGGTGTAGGGAGAAGTGAGGGTCTGGAGGTAACTGCCTGCAGTCTGCTCAAGGCATCGGTAGGTGAGTACAAGTCTTGAACTGGAAGCGGCGGTGATGGGAGCCAGTGGAGTGAGCAGAGCAGTGGAGTAAGCGTGGGAGAAGCGAGGCAGAGAGAACACCAGGCGAGCAGTGGAGTTCTGGATGAGCTGGAGCGGACAGGTGGCGGGCCTTGGGGAGGCCGGCCAGGAGGGAGTTGCAGTAGTCTAGGTGGGAGAGTACCAGGGCCTGAACGAGGAGTTGCGTGGAGTAGTTGGAGATGAAGGTTCGGATTCTTCAGATGTTGCTCAGGAAGAAACGGCAGGTGCGTGCTAGAGTGGAGATGTGCTGGGAGTAGGAGAGGCAGGGGTGCAGAGTTACTCCAAGGTTCTTGGCTGAGGAGGAGGGAGAGAGTGTTTTAGATTCCAGAGGAATGGAGATATAGAGATCAGAGGAGGGGGAAGATGAGGAGGGAAAGAAAAGGAGGTCAGATTTCGAGAGGTTGAGTTTGAGGTGATGTGAGTGCATCCAGGAGGAGATAGCAGACAGACAGGTAGAGACACGGGAAGGGATGGTGGGGTCAGAGAGGGGAAGGAGAGGAAGATCTGAGCATCATTAGCATAGAAATGGTATGAGAAACCATAGGATGCATCCTTTTTTGCCACTAGTTGATGCCGAAAGGCTAGTTCATGCATTTATTACATCTAGATTAGATTACTTTAATGCATTGTTGTGTGGCCTTCCAAATAGTACTCTAAGAAGGCTCCAATATGTTCTAAATGCTGCTGCTTGTGTTCTAACTAGATCAAAATCCCACGACCACATGACACCCGTTCTCTCTTAACGCCATTGGCTGCCTATAAAGTTTAGAATAGATTTTAAAATTGCTCTTTTAACTTATAAAGCCTTAAATGGCATGGCACCTGCATACGCTGCTGACTTGATTGTCTCCTACGCCCCCTCCCGAAATGTACGTTCTTCAGAGGCTGGTTTGTTGGTTGTTCCAAAATCTAGGCTGCGCACTCAAGGGGATAGGGCTTTCAGTGTCTATGCTCCTGAACTTTGGAATTCCCTCCCAAATATTGTAAGAAATTCAGACACGTTCGTGATTTTTAAAACTCTTCTTAAGACGTACTTATTTGATTTGGCTTTTGTATAACTCTTTTTTTTTCCTCTGTGAAGTGCCCTGGGATACTTGTTATGAAGGGCACTATATAAATGAAATGTTGTTGTTGTTGTTGTTGATGAGGGGGCCCAGGGAGCAGGTGTAGAGACAGAACAGGGGGGGCTTGTTTGAATGCAGTGGGAAAGAGGCCAGAGAGGTGTTGAGAAGGGAGGAGATGAAGGGGAGTACAGCAGGAGCAGCAGCAAATGCACTGGTACAGCTGAAAAAAGTGTTTTCGGCGTAGATTGTACTTAGAAATCTGTAATAGAACTCTGAACAGACAGACAGAGCCTTTGAACTCTGTTTCACTCAAAGCACTTTCACATTGCATGTTATGTTATATTTTTGTTTCATGCAATTTTTATAACTAGTTATTTATGTTTTAAAATTTTATATGTGCATACAGCTTTCTACACCTGTTTACACAGAAGTTTATTGTGTAAAGTTTATTTTATTGCAGTTTTTCATGTTTATGTATATATGCTGTTTTTGAAAAAAAATAAGAAAAAAGCTTAATTTTCAATGCAAATACAGTGTTTCTGTATTTGATTGCTTGTTTTTCATTTTCATATCAAAGCTGTTTTAAAATGGAGCCGCACATTTTGCAGGTGTGGCGGTTGTATGTAGTCTGAAATCTCGGCGGTTCTAGTGTTAGATGATTTTACACTGATTATTTTCGAAAAATGTGTCCTATTTTCACTTACTTGTGTGTGTGTGTGGATTTTTGTTGAGCACGTAGTGGGTTTTTTTTGTTGTTGTTGTTTACATTCCCTGATTGACTCCCTCAGTATCGACCCGCCTCTGAAGTATTTCCAGATTACCTTGATATTGACTGACGGCAAGATTCACCACAGGCATTAGGGTTAGAAAAAAGATTTCCAGTTAGGATTGGGCGACGTGTCGGCTTGTACTGCCCTCTGACCAGGGTTGCCAACTATTTTTACAAAAACCCGTCCACTTCTTCCTGAAAACCCGTCCAATTAGGAGCTTAAGTTGCAACATCACAATCACCTCTGATGTTCCCCATTGTAACAAATAGCAACTACACTATTTGCAATTGCAACTTTTTTGTGTTTTATGTGCTTAATTACCTGGGATACTAGGAATCTGTTTGCTGCGGAATAACGCAGAAAAACACAGATTTTCTATGCTGTTGGAGAAATTTTATTCTTACACTTGCAGAAACCATGCAAGGCTTTTTTTGGTTGTTTGGTAACCAAATCAACACACTTATCATATATAATCATAGACACAGGCAATTGTGCTTTAAATCTAGTAAACATACTTGTTCAATAAAACTGCACTGGTGAACGAGGCGCACTGTCAGTGTCACATAGATGCTGAAACGTAGCCGCAGTTTACTTCAGTATCCAGTGCGTTTTTACTACTCAACAAGCTGTTTAAAGATCCTGAAAACTATAGAAATCACACCAAAACATCGGGTCAATGAGTTTGGCAATATCCATCCAGGTGACAAAGACTAACTCGACATAAACTAATATAAATACTATTTTTTGTTTTTTATTATTAGTACACAGACGTACACTACCGTTCAAAAGTTTGGGGTCACTTAGAAATGTCCTTGTTTTCCATGAAAACATACATGAAATGAGTTTGAATAGGAAATATAGCAAAATGAATAGGAAATATAGTCATTGACAAGGTTAGAAATAATGATTTTTAATTGAAATAATAATTGTGTCAAAGAATCCTCCATTTGCAGCAATTACAGCCTTGCAGACCTTTGGCATTCTAGTTGTCAATTTGTTGAGGTAATCTGAAAAGATTTCACCCCATGCTTCCTGAAGCACCTCCCACAAGTTGGATTGGCTTGATGGGCACTTCTTACGTACCATACGGTCAAGCTGCTCCCACAACAGCTCAATAGGGTTGAGATCCGGTGACTGTGCTGGCCACTCCATTATAGACAGAATACCAGCTGACTGCTTCTTCCCTAAATAGTTCTTGCATAGTTTGGAGCTGTGCTTTGGGTCATTGTCCTGTTGTAAGAGGAAATTGGCTCCAATCAAGCGCCGTCCACAGGGTATGGCATGGCGTTGCAAAATGGAGTGATAGCCTTCCTTCTTCAAGATCCCTTTTACCCTGTACAAATCTCCTACTTTACCACCACCAAAGTACCCCCAGACCATCACATTGCCTCCACCATGCTTGACAGATGGCGTCAAGCACTCCTCCAGCATCTTTTCATTTGGTCTGCGTCTCACGAATGTTCTTCTTTGTGATCCGAACACCTCAAACTTAGATTCGTCTGTCCATAACACTTTTTTCCAATCTTCCTCTGTCCAGTGTCTGTGTTCTTTTTGCCCATCTTAATCTTTTCTTTTTATTGGCCAGTCTGAGATATGGCTTTTTCTTTGCAACTCTGCCTAGAGGCCAGCATCCCGAGTCGCCTCTTCACTGTTGACGTTGAAACTGGTGTTTTGCGGGTACTATTTAATGAAGCTGCCAGTTGAGGACCTGTGAGGCGTCTGTTTCTCAAACTAGACACTCTAATGTATTTGTCCTCTTGCTCAGTTGTGCACCGGGGCCTCCCACTCCTCTTTCTATTCTGGTTAGAGCCACTTTGCGCTGTTCTGTGAAAGGAGTAGTACACAGCGTTGTACGAGATCTTCAGTTTCTTGGCAATTTCTCGCATGGAATAGCCTTCATTTCTCAGAACAAGAATAGACTGACTAGACTGAATAGAGTTTCAGAAGAAAGTTCTTTGTTTCTGGCCATTTTGAGCCTGTAATCGAACCCACAATTGCTGATGCTCCAGATACTCAACTAGTCTAAAGAAGGCCAGTTTTATTGCTTCTTTAATCAGCACAACAGTTTTCAGCTGTGCTAACATAATTGCAAAAGGGTTTTCTAATGATCAATTAGCCTTTTAAAATGATAAAATGATAAACTTGGATTAGCAAACACAACGTGCCATTGGAACACAGGACTGATGGTTGCTGATAATGGGCCTCTGTACGCCTATGTAGATATTCCATTACAAATCAGCCGTTTCCAGCTACAATAGTCATTTACAACATTAACAATGTCTACACTGTATTTCTGATCAATTTGATGTTATTTAAAATTTACAAAAAATTTGCTTTTCTTTCGAAAACAAGGACATTTCTAAGTGACCCCAAACTTTTGAACGGTAGTGTATTTGTAATGTGTAAAGTAAAATGGTAGGCCTGCGTTTGTTTATTATTGATTGATGGCACTCTGGTGAGTTTGGGGAACTTCCTTCAAATTTGAAAGTGTTCCAATTAATGCTTCCTGTATTCAATAGTACAGTTTGTGTGTCTTATAATGTGACGCGAGGGGCACTCAATTTTTGCCTTTTATTTTAATTGCGGACTAACGCTGATACGAATCATATGAATCAATCAATCATTCCTTAAAGTAAAATTTTCTTTTGCAATAACCCCTGTTACCAGACTGTGCCTTTTAGAAAGTGCTACATTTGTACATGACAGATATTGATGCGTGTTATAGTTACAATGTTTAGCAACTAGTACTCAGCTAAGAGAATGGTTATTATTAGAATCGGACGATCTGACTCTGGCTAAAGCTCTTCAGATTGGTCTGCAGGTTGAGGCTGCTGTTAAAGGAGCACAATTGTTTTCTGCTGCAGTTAAAACTGAAACTACAATCGAACAAGCTGTTCAGAAAGTGAAGCAGCAGCAGCAGCAGCAGCACATACAACCTAAGAGATGTGGGAACTGTGGGTGAACCTGTGGTCAACAGTGCAGAAAATGCAAAAAATAAAATAATTTTGCAAGATCTCTGCTCCTGCCCAAAATAATAGTCAGTCAGCCAAATGCGCCTGCTCCTGCCACTGTTCACACTGTGTGCTCACCTCCTTCATGATTCAAAACCTGTGTGTGCTCCTTGAACATCGTACCTATTTCTCTTATGATAGATACTGGTGCCAAAGTATCTCTTCTGAATAAGGACACGTGTTTCTAATGCATTTTGTTGAATAACATTAATTTAGAAGTGTAGTTGATTTTCAAACTTGAGTCCCCTCATTCTCATGTATGCACTAAATACACTGCAGAGCATGCATAAAAAAATTAAATATCCAACACAATACCAAAAAGTTACTTCACACGTTTTGAATATTAAACGTTTGTTTTTTCTTCTTCTTTGGAACATGTAGGCAGTTTCATTGATAGTGTTGTATTTAATGGGAAGTATAGCCTATACTTGTTTTACATTGTTTACAATTTAATAATTTTTTATATAACAAAACAATCCATTTTTTACGAAGAAGGTTTGTTGGTTAATCCTTGCAACTCGAGTCTACCCAGCAATAATAAACAGTGTCCGGAAAGCAGTCTCGTTGACGTTAGCCGTGTGATTCGCTACTTTTGAAAGTGCTACATTGTGATCACATGTAGTGCGCTGTGCAGAAAATGAAACTCTCTGCAAACAAATAAATTACCGGAAATAAGTAACTCGTCCGACTTTAAATGCTTTTGTAATGTTATTTTAAAAATGTAACGAAAACCATTTATATATTTTACATTTGCAAGCGATCCTGTACCTTATAATCCGCAACCCAGTAACCACTGTACTAGGAAAAGGAGAAGACGAGTTTTAATAGCTTATAATAGAAAGTGCAAATCTCCATAATGAAATAAAAAACGAATAAACTGAAAACTGTACTTCATCTCTGAAGTTGTCTGTGTTAACCTTCTAAGTGAAGTTGCGATAATAATGATAATTGGAAATTCCAAGTGATTTTATTTTTCCCGGCAGTTGCTGACCACGGCAGTATACGCTATGCATTTCTTGCCTGGCGATGACCCAGAAAATGGGCGCCGGTTGCCTAGAGTGTCACGTGTTCCTCAGGGCTGAATGCCATTGGCTAAATTGCAGGATTTGATTGGCAGCTGGGATTGGTCTATAGTAAACCTATTGTAGAAAAAAAAGAAAACATCCCATTTGAATACAACAGATAACATGTTATAATGCAGGTTATTAAATACAATTCAGAAGTTGTAGCTAGCAGTCATAAGTGAAATATATCCAACACAGTAATATAATACCTAATGTAATCACGCCATATAACATACCACAATCACTACAAGATGACAATCTATGATCCCCACTCAGTCCTCCCCACGATGGACTCCCTAAAGCCCCATTAACATTGCATGAAATGCCTGCATTTTTCCTGTCATTTGCAGGCATCGGTTTTGAAGAAACAGGAATTTTGCAGCCATTTTGTTACCTGTGAAATTGCTGATGTTTTCTAATGGTTTTTCCAGCAGGGAAAGCACATATAAATCTATAATATTTTCAAAAAATCATGATTTCCGGTATGATCGACTATCAGCCCAACCTGAGTAACACATTAACTAGTAACTCTCTAGAACATTTGGCAAAGCACAAATATACATTCTGTCATTGGCTGACGTAATGACACATTTCCCCCCCAAATCTAAAGGTGAAACTGCAATCTCCTGATTAATATCCTCCACTTCACATAAAAAGGAACATTTAATTGAGAAATGTTTCCAATTTACATTACATCTCTTCACAACCTGCAACAGCCTTAGGATCACAACAAAATCTCTCCTGTCTGGAAAGGACACTTGAACCAAAGCAGTAATGAATGCAAATCTTTTGTTAAAACATACAGCATAATTAGCTCTCCTAGTCTGCCCTGTGTGAGTAATAGAGGAAAATTTTACACTACCAATTTTAAATCGCGTGTACTCCTCTAAAGCCAAACCTGCTAAACTCAAATTATAAAATACTTCAAGCACAAGTCTATGAGAAATGCCCACTTCTTGACAATGACCAAGACATTCAACATCTGTACACACTGCTAAAATGCTCCTGGGAGTGAAGGACTTAAATAGTTGATGCAACATAACAGCACATTCATGGCTAGCATTTGCAAAATAAAAATTGCTATTAAATAGCAAATCCCTCAGAAGGCAAACATTTTTGAATATTTGCTTTGGTACACCTTTGGACCCATGACAGAAACCAAGAAAACAATGATTAAATGATTCAAAAGGAAAGCATGACCAAGCCCACATAGGCCCCCAATTGCGGAAAGCTTGAGGAATATGCAACAACAGATGAACATTGTAAGAATTGTGTTCCTTTCCATACAAAGGCTGAACTAGTTCTACAAAAGAATTTAGATGTAGCTGCACTGCATCTAGCTCTATGATAGAGTTCTCTTTGGAGTAGTGTATAAATTGATGCAACTAGCAATGACCAGTGAACATAAAACTTCGACCCCAAATGTCCTCGTAACAAAGGTAGGGAATAAAAAAGTAAAAAGCTCTCCATTCATTAGCCTTCCAGTACTTCCGTACTTTTACAGACCGTGGGTATCTAGTCACTTCCTCTGGAGGCGTCAAGGGCTATAGCTCATCATCTATGGCTGTAATCTTACCACCCATATACCAAGGATCTGCGTGATGACAAGAGTCAAACCACAATGATGCCATTTGTTTAACTAAACCTAACAACACTGCATGCATATAATCGGGTACATAGCCATCAACTGAATCAAAACAAGGAATAAGCATCAAAGGAGACGGACCCTTCACTCCCTTTTTGGGCTGACCACCATCCAGGGCATACAAAGAACATTGTACCACTGAATTATGAGTTTGCACTACACTGGAAAAGACATCGGGATATACATGCCAATACTCCCTACCCTTGGGCACATGCTCCCCTTTTTGTTCACACCAGCTACATCCATACTCTCCATTAAACTGTACCATATTCTGTAAAAGAGGCCTTGCAACACTGTCACATGTACAAATTGCAGGAAAGAACCCTGCTATTCACAGAATTTTAAGTGTAAGGGTTTTCCCACACAAACCCCTCATAACCCAACTTTACAATTTCTCCAACAAATGGTTTAGCGAACATGTCAATGCGTAGTTTGGAGGTGCCACACCACAAGTTAAAAAGGTAAGTTTCCTGCACAACTCAGGACCAATTTCATTTACATTGAACTGTAGGGGCCAAATTGAATACAAGGATGATTTAAACACTGGTACTCCATCAAAATTCCATGTTAGGGAGAAGTCATTTTTGCCAAACTGAAATTTGTCAACGAATTTTTCAAAACACAATCCATCATATACATCACAAAAGACATTACTTTTGGTACATTTTTCCCAGTAGATGATGTGTGTAGCTACGTCAGTAAATTGCAAGAAATCTTTAAGTTGTTTTTCAATGGGTAAATAAATAAAATAGCTCTTCATGTTATCAAGTAACAAGGCCTCATTACAATCTGGGCAGCTGGTGCATGATGGATCAGTTCCACAATAAGCAAAACAAACATGGCAATAAAAGTGAATTTCACAAAAATCTTTGTCGTCTTTTAACAGTTGGAAAACACTAGGATGAAATACACCTGGACATATGACATCTAATAACTGTAATAGATCTGTTGTTGCTTCTTTACTTAAACCATGTTTCAAAATAAAAGCATAAACCAATAAAATAGATTGCGCCTTGGTGACAGTGGTACCTTGGAAAAGTGTATCATCACCATTTTCTATAGAAAAATATTGTGATTCTTGCTGAATGTCATCAGTTTCATAAATATTAGTTGAGTTACTTGGCACAAAATTCCTTTATCCCAATTCTTCATATTCAGTTTCCATCAATATGTCAGAGTTACAAGTCCCACTCTGATCCTGGATCTTCAGATGTGCATCATCAGCCCTAAAAGCAGGAAAAGTAAAGTTATAAAAATACAATTTGAACATGGGCGTAATTTACGTGGGGAACAGGGGGGTCACGTCCACCCAATATTTAAAGGAGCTTAATCCGTTCCCCAATAATGTATGTTGCGGTTACTTTAAATTATAGAGCAGACAGAGGAGTAAAGAATGTTGGTGCTCAGCATATCAGGTGTGATTTCTAATATAGCCAACACGTTTATAAATTCTAATTTATTTTTATATTCCCCTGTACATACACTTGTCAAATCCCCCTTGTTTTAGTGTAGATACTAGATAATATTATTATCTGCCTTATTTACCAGAATATAGTCCAGCTGTGCTAGTGTCCCTAGACTCCCTACTGTTTAATATTTCACCTGGTAACTTTATTTATTTATTTTTGTGACACAACTGTTATAATTATTACAATAATATTTATATTTGAGTTTATTTACCCCCTCTAAACATCGATTAAACATATTTCAGAAGACAACATTTTAGTATACTGTATATTTTATGTTCCTGAGGTTGTGCACGACTATATACTATCCCACACAACCATCAGGTGGAGTCACCATGCATTTTATCAGGTTGTTAACTTTCGCTAGCAGGCAGCATTATAGTTAGCTAGCTAGCTAACGTTAACCGACTTAAGGTTACGTTTTTTCGCTAAATGCATGAGTTGACATGAAACTATGCTACAATCCGCTGGCTAGGTACCGTTAGCTAACGTTATCAAGTTCAGATTCTGTGTTTTTAAATAGAATACTGTAACGTTAACGGCATGCCTCATTCAACCTGTTTAGCTAGCAGACATGAATGTTAGCTAGCTAAAGTTAACGTAAATGGTAAGTTAACGTTAGCTATCTGGCTAATATACGTTTTTAGCGAGTTAGCTATGTTCTCATAATCATAATTTCCCCAGTCTTTGTTATAGCGACTGCAATACAATGTCCACGTCTGCCAAGCGGAAAAAAGTTGGACATAAGGAATTTCTTTCATGGAGTGCTGAGAAAAGTAAGTGCAGTCAGGTGACATTATCTAGGACTCTCATAGAAGGCAGTTACCTAGCTAGTAAGCTAATTAAGTGCTTTTTGTCTTCATTTTTATATGGTGTAACTGCAGAGCCCATAATCTGTACATCTTAATGTTAGTTTGGTCACTTTCTTAATCTATGATCATGTTAACTGTTGGATGAAGTTCAGCAGGAGAGGGATGCTATAAGCAATGAGAGAGAGGAAAGTTCAGGAGGTAGTCCAGTTTCTCAGGTGAGGTTGTATGTGCACTACACTAGATCTCATAATAAATCTTTACATCTTTTGAGTTTGGTCACTCTCTTAATCTGTGGTCATGTTAACCTTAGGATGAGGTGCAGCAGGAGAGGAAAGCTAGAAACAGAGAGAGAGATGAAAGCGCAGGCAGTAGTCCAGTTTCTCAGGTGAGGTTTTATGCACGTCACACACACATTTGAGTGGGGTTTTATGCACATCACACACACTTTTGAGTATTGGACAGCACATGATCACATTGCCTATTTCTGATTGAATATTACAAATGCTGTTGTAATTGTAAAGATATTCCTTTCTACACATGTTTAAATAAGAATGCATTTAAGGTCAATGTAGTTAATTATATTTTTCTATGAACTTGTTGATTTATAAACATTTATAGCCATGACTCACAAATGAATTGACTTTAGTATAGTACCTGAATTAAAATTTAAAATGTAGTACGTGAATTAAAATTTGACATCATACTGTATTTTGGGAAGTGCAGATGCTGGCTATTAAAGAACAGACAGAGAGAGTGAAAGAGAGAGCAGCAGTGAGACTAGAGAGACTGAGCATCAGCAGAAGTTGACAGAGGAAGGGGATGATCTTGAAATAAGCCCAAATCAGCCAAACTCAAAAGTGATAGTTTCCCAAAGGTTATTGAGTAAGACTCTACATTTTCAAGATAGATGGTTTAAAGATTACACCTGGCTCCACTATAGCCCCTCGTTGAAAGGAGTGCTCTGCTTCTATTGTTCGAAATATTTCCATGCCAAAAAATTCCCTCTCGTCAGCAAAGCAGACCCTGCTTTTGTTTCGTCTGGGTTTTGCAACTGGAAAAAAGCCATTGAGAGATTTGGAAAACATAGTGAAAGTCAGTGTCACAAAGTTGCAGTGACCACACACATCCAGGAGGCAAAACCTGTTAACACTCAGCTCTCTAGTGCATTTTTAAAACAACAAGAAGAAGCCAGATCTCGCCTTCTGAAGATAGTCAGCTCAGTGCATTTTTTGGCTTGACTGGGTTTGGCTTTCAGAGGCCATGAAAATAAAGAGGGTAACATGCACGAGCTGTTAAAACAGAGCAGAGGATGATCAAAAGCTGTCAGCATGACTAAAGCGTAATCACGATTACACTAGCCCCAAGATTCAAAACGAAATCTTGAATATAATGAGCAACTCCATTGTGAGAAACATTGCAAAGCAAATAATTTCTCTGCCATTGCTACAGTACTCAGTGATTATAGATGGGACACAGGATATGTCCACTGTCGAACAAGAATCCATCTGCTTGCGCTTTGTGGATGACAACCTGCAACCATGCGAAGAGTTTGTGGGTCTTTATGAAGTATCATCAACAAAGAGGGAAAGAATTGCCAAAAGTTGCAACTGACGTGTTACTACGTCTCAATCTCAGGACTGCGTGGGCAAACCTATGATGGCGCTGCAAATATGTCCGGGCACTGCTCAGGAGCACAGGCTTTTCTAAGGAAAGAGCAACCACTAGCAATGTATGTCCATTGTGGTCCTCACTGTGTTAATTTGATTACTCAAGCAGCCTGCTCAGCCTCTCCAGTAGTTAGAGATTCCATGCAGTGGGTTCATGAGTTGGGGCGCTTATTCAGACAGTCTGGCAAATTCAAAACAATCTTTACAGAAGTAGCAAAATCAGAAAGCGAAAATTTAACTTCTCTCAAACCTCTGTGCCCCCCTAGGTGGACAGTTCGCACCCCAGCCATTCAGTCTGTCCTCAACCAATACGAGTCGTGTTGATTGGTTTGGAGGAAATGTCCTCATCTAGTTCCTCTGATTCAGCTTCAAAAGCTAATGGCCTTCTTGAAAGATTTCATAAGGGAACTACAGTCCTTGGGCTTATCCTTGCTACAGATGTGATGGGGGAGTTGGAGGGTCTGAACATCTCTTTACAGAAGAGAAGCCAAACCATAGCAGGAATGTTAGCTGCAGTGGAACGTTAAAATCAGCCTTGAGGGGAAAAGAACAGAGGAAAACTTCACTGCATTGTATGAGAGGGCAACAGGAGTAATTCATTCCATTGGCATCCAACCAATTCAGATGCTTCACGTGAGAAAGTCACCCAAACGCTACACAGGTCCAGCTGTGCCCTATGGACCCCCCACCTCTCAGGAGTACTACAGGGTACAGTACTTCAACATCCTAGACACTGTTAATATACAGTTCAGAGAGCGATTTGACCAGGAAGGCCTGCACAACCTACAAAAATTTGAGAAAGTTCTCCTTTTTTGGAGAGGTCGACAATGTTGTGGACCAGTATCCTGAATTGCAATGCAATTCTTTACAGGTGCAGTTGGCCATGTTCATGTCAAATTACACCTACAATTCTAGCACAGAGGTAGCTAGCATTATGAGGAGCATGTTGCCTGAGGTTCGTGGGCTTTTTAGTCAAATTGAGGCCCTTGTGAGGCTATTGCTGGTCGTCCCTGCCTCCTCTGCTGTGGCTGAGAGGTTCTTCAGTGCCCTGAGAAGGCTGAAGACCTGGCTTCGCACCTCAATGACCCAAATTCGGCTGAACAATGTGGCTGTATGCCATGTGCACCAAGAGAAACTGGATGAGTTGGATAGAAATGCAATCTGCCAGCGATTCATCGATCCCAACGATCGTCGCAAGAATGTTTTTGGATTAATTCTGTGAATTATTTAACTCACTTAACGTCAGACAGCCAAAAGTAGTGTAGTTATTGCTTTTGTGAGAGCCATACTCCATAATGCTGTTTTATGTAAATATGTTGGTAAACAGAATAAAATCTAGCTCAGCATTATTGAGGTAAAACAGTACAAGGGGAGGAGCCAATTTTAGGGAACAGTTGGACAGCTCATTTGGGAGGAAAATGTAGAGAGACTGGAAGGAGAGATTGGAATGAGTTATAGATCACAGTCATAACATTAGTGAGGTTTATTATTTGTTGGCAATCCTTCCAACTCTCCAGGTTAATCTGTTCATTGAGTAAATAAAATGCCCCATGGTGATGGCATTAAACTCTACCTAATCATTTATGGATTTGTGTATTGTTCAATTTCAATTGTAGGATATGTTTTTACATGAGTTACCAGCTACTTTACAAACATGCACATAGATTTGAATGATGCAAACTACTGAAACACTATTTCATTTGACTATTTATTGTTACACTGATAATGTGGGATACAAATACAACATTAGTTTACCTGTACTCACTTAAACCCAAAAAACATGAATATTAGACATTTCAGTTGTTCTATTGCAATGCATGCGGGGACATGTGCATATTATAAAGTTATATACATTTATATTGGCAGCCACCAGTTCCTTACATACACCTGATTTGGTGTTTCATACATCATTTGCAAGTTCACATGGACAAAAGTAGTGTTTTGAAACACATCCATAACATATCCATTTATCACTTTTGACACCTCACTTTTGCGGTTTCAGAACATTGAAATGGTGTATTTAAACATGTTTTTTTAATAGTAAAATAGAAGTATGATTTTATGTTTGCTTGATTTTATGTTTGTTTGATTTTGTTAGTAGAGTTATGGGTTTTGCTCATAAGTCATAACACCTGGCATCTGCATATGGTTTAACCTTTTTCATTAATACTAATTTCTTACATAACTCTGTAATACTAGTAAGACTATTCCAGATGCATCTTTCCCGCACAAGGACAGCTAGCTGGTTTCAAGAATTGTCCCCCCAATGTTTAAAAGAAAGTTACGCCCTTGAATTTGAAGACAGATAATGGTGGTGATAGTTAATATGCAATGGTGATGGATGTAATTGATTTAATCATTATCAAAACATGTTAAAGTGTCAAACAGTTTCAGCCATTTAAGTACAGATGTTATTTACAATAAATTATGTCTTGGCAACAGTTTGTAACTTTTGGCTGAATCAACCAAATAGGCACAGCAGTAACAGTGATGAGACTCGAGATAAACAGCTGTGTAAGATGCCATTCTGAATACCCGATTTACATGCTGACAAAACCTACTGAATATTGTGTCAGAGGTAGCATACTAAACTATCAATATTATTAGAGTTAAAAATAATTCAATAAAGAAAGTCACCTGCATGTGCAGTTTGTAGGTCCGGCTTCAGAATATTGGTTCATGTCCACATTGTAAGGCTATAAAGAACCAAACAAACATACATTTAAGTGTAGGTTCACTTTATGATTCAACTATCAGGAATGAGCATGACCAAATGTGTGCAGCGACTCAATCCTAAATTATTATCTGAACCTAACAAATAAATCACCAGAACATAATAGTCAATACGCCTACCTCGTCTATTTCAAATTCTCCCTCATCCACAGCTGTTTGGCCATCATGCTCAAATGCATCTACAGGCAGGTTTGTCTAACAAAAATAATGTAACCCCTGATATTAAATTACAGCACAATAAAATATTGTAAAATATTATGTAAGATGTCATTGCCTACCTTGTTCAAATCAAATTCTCCCTCATCCTCAGCTGTTTGGCCATCATTATTATTATTATTATTTGTTTATTTAGAAGATGCCTTTATCCAAGGCGACTTAACGAGACTAGGGTGTGTGAACTATGCATCAGCTGCAGAGTCACTTACAATTACATCTCACCCGAAAGGCAGAGCACAAGGAGGTTAAGTGACTTGCTCACGGTCACACAATGAGGCAGTGGCTGAGGTGGGATTTGAACCGGGGAATAATGTAACCCCTGATATTAAATTAAAGCACAATAAAATAGTGTAAAATATTATGTAGTCTAATATGTCATTGCCTACCTCAGTCATATCAAATTCTCCTTCATCCTCAGCTGTTTGGCCATCATGCTCAAATGTGTCCTCAGAAGAGTTAATAAAAATACATTAATTGGACTATAATATAAAATAATCACATAATACATCACAATCCTAAGCACAGCAATGATAATATCAACAACACCACCAACGCTATGGCACCATAACATTAAGATATCAGACAATCATGTAATTATTCTAGCTATACCACCTTTATTTCTAATTCTCCCGTTTGAAATTGTACATGCTCAAGTTAATGTAAAATTAAATATGCTTGAAAAATAAAAACACATAAAAAATTAAAATCACATTAAAGTAAATAAGACATGCATTTTTGGCATTCAAATATGTCATAAACTGTTTATTTCGTCTTCCTCATGCTCAAAAATTGCAAATTCCTCATGGGCAAATGTTACACATGAACAAACAAATATCTGACGAATGCACCGTGCCAACACTCACGAAGTAAAATCTTGCTGACGGTGTTGTAGGTGCTCAATCGAAACGTTTTGATAGTATATTTACAAACCACAAAACCACGAACAGTAGACACAAACCATGAATACAACGCTTTACTTCAAATCCATAATGGTTTCTTTGACATAAGCTAGTAGTGGAAGGAAGAATGTATTTACTGTTTGTCAAATTACATTTTACATGAATTTCAATTAATCTTTATTAATTTAAAAAAAAATATATCCATATGCTGGCTAGTACTATGTGAAATTAGGATAGTTTTAATTATTATTACTTTAATTATTATAAAAATAAATGTAATGATTATTTGAGATGTTTTCCAGAAAGAATCATTAATGTGTTTTCAAATCTTTGTAAAAGAAGTCTTGAATTCAATATTATTGCATTGTGATACATCAACAAAAAATATAAAAGTATAAATATCAGAATGCTATACAACTGAAAAAACACCATTTCACCTTATATTTAAAGTGCCAAAAAACTATATATATATATATAGTTTTTTTTTTCAAATAAAAATATTATGGATGTATATGTAGAAATATTTGCATGCAAGTATGTTTTAATGAAATGTAATAAAATAAACATTCTTATTATGTTATGTTTCTCTATATTATGCACTTTAAAACCGCCTTTTTAATCTTCAATAGGCTTTAATTGACTTGGGGTTACACTTCAAGTTTGTTGTATGCTTAAAAATAATCTATAATAATCTAGCCATTTGAGAGACATCGATGAGACACTGAACTAATGAGCCTTTAATGCTGCCTAATATAATGCCTATGAGTTTTGGAGAGGGGCTTCAAGTGATTCACAGGGTTCATTGCTTCATTGAGGCTTCAAATCATTCACAGGGTTTTATTGCGTCAATAAGGCTTCAAATCATTCACAGGGTTCATTGTTTCATTGAGGCTTCAAATCATTCACATGATTCAGTGATTCACAACTTCAGGTGATTCAAATGACCACTGCTTCACGTGAAGCAAACAAATGACGTAACCCGTCTCGAACCATTTGAAGCAAACATTGTTCCACATGAAGCAACAAATCATGTGATCTAACTTAACCAGTACGGTGTCTATATTAAGACATCGTCATTTCTCACGTCTCAGCATCAGTTATCAGCAATGAATACACTATACTTACGATATGCTTTTTTTCGTAATGGCTTCAGTGAGTCTTGCAATTTCTTTATGGGTGTATCCACGTGTAAATACATTTCTAATAATAGAGTCTCCTAATGACACTTAAGGAATAAAGTGTGTTATTTTGCGTTTTATTCGTTCACGTAGCAATACTAACATTTACTTCAAGTTATTATTTTTTTTGTCTTCATATTTTTCATTTACATTTTTCAGTTCATTGACATTCGCAGTAGCCAATGAAATCATAGGATATGCAAACTTAGAAACGTGATTAGCTATTACGTTAAGTCCCAGAAAAAATGCTGTCTGATGGTTGACAGAAAATTTCATTGACAGAGGTTTTCCATGAATAGAAATTTGAGTGACTGAGGTTTTCCATGACTCGAAATTTGAATGACAGAGGTTTTCCGTGACTCAAAATTCGAGTGACGGTGGACACAAAATACAAATGATACCTGATACAAATAATGGCTGACATAAAAAACACATGAAGGATGACAGAAAAAATGATTGAGAAATGATGACTGATCGCCAAACTAAATGATCCATGACAAAGAAATTCCTGATAACTGACGCTGAGACGTGAGAAATGACGATGTCCTAATATGGACACCGTAAACCAGAATCAATATAATGCTTTGTTGAAATATAGCCTAGAATAGATTACTCCTGGAAGGAAACATTTATTCTTTTTTTCCTATTATTTATTTTAAAAAATTGAAAATATGATTCTTTTAGTTTTGTATTTCCGAAAATGTAATTATTATTAAATTTAAAACCAAAACAAAGAGTTCTCAACAACAAGCACACTTCCTTGCATCGGCCGGGATTCGATCCATTGCTTGACAAACATCTGTAATTACACGACTTACTTGTTGTGCCCAGGTCTCGGACATATGCCTTCCTTTCTAAAGCAACATTTTTGTGTTTTCGATTATATAACTATTTTAAATTTCTAGTATGATAATGTGTTTATTATCATACTTTTTTTGTAGGGTAATCACATGTGTGGTTGATATATAACCAGATAACAGAGAAATTATAAAATGTAACTTAACTTTGTAAGTCACAAATGCCACTGTCAGACCCCATAGGCTACAGATCATAATTTCTAAATGCCTTCTATCAGCCTGTGTGTAACTCAAGTATGACACGGCTCTACCAATAGATGTCACTATGGAGCACAAAGCGCTTCAAGTGATTCGACTCAGTGAATCCTTATGAAGCAAATGGTTCAGAAGGGTTCAGTGGTTTAAGAGGCTTCACTTTTCCCACCACTAGGGGGAGCAGACAGATTTGAATCAAATTAATGCAATTGCAATGGAATGTGATTTAATTGCATTCCAATCACAAACAGGTGCACCCAAGCTCTCACATAAATATAGTGTAAGGTTATTCCAGCAAACACAAGCAAAATGGCATCACCATGTGGGTTCTGTGTGAATTCTTTACAGGAAACCCTGTTAAAGTTGATGTGATAGCAACAAAACAGCTTGAATGTGTAGCAGATGGAACTATTCAATCAGAAAACCTGAAGGATATGATATTGGAGGAGACCATTGTTTTGTGGCCGATTAAAGGAACATCTACAAGATGCCCAGCCAGGATATTGGATGTATCATGTTCTTCAATAATTGGCCTATAGTTGAAATGCATTTTCTGGTCTACTGATTATTGCCATGATTTCAAGAATAAAAATACTATAACATTTCAATGCATGCTATAATTTTGCACATTAAAAAATGTGTCAAGAAAAGGAATGTGGTGGTGAGTGGCGAGGTTTCTGTGCCCGGTCCTTCAGGAGAAACGGAAAGCCAGAGTGCACAGGTGCGTTTGGATCTTGAGTAATGTTGTTGATTTAAAAATGATTTGCAAAACCGATATTTACAGAACTGGGTCGTAAAATGATTTCTAAACCCTGATTTGGATCACTGAATTCATGGCTTTTGAAGGGTTTCTGTAAAATGAGTCATATAAACACTTAAACTTTGCAATATATAAAGTTATTTAGTGACATAAATCTGGCTTTAAAAACCACTTTGCAAGCTAGTTTTATTTTGCCCCTTTTGTAAATCAGGCTGTGTCTAATATAATTTCTTGTCTTTAGCCATGCAACAGAAAGCGCCAAGCCTCTGAAAAGACTGGGAAAATTGCTATCGCCAGAAAATTGAGAAAGATATGTGTACATGTGGCGATGTGGCCGCGCCCTTGTGCGTAGTTTGTGTTATATGTTGCATGTTGCATGTGTTAATGTTGGTGTATAGCGATTGGTACACGGGATATAAGCGGGTCTGTGTTTCACGTGTGTTTAAAAATGTATAATTGTAGTTAGGCACGGGATTGCACATCACTGCACGTGCATTTAAAGTATTTAATATGTGAGCACGAGGTTGCACGTAATTAATTCACGTGCTGGGATTCAAGTGAATAATTAATTAGTAATTGAATCCCAGCACAACAGTATAAATAGATGCACGTTTCATTCACTCGGGGTTGGGTGTTCGTGGAGTGGAGAACGGGTGAGAGAGAGAAAGACAGAGAGAAAGAGAGAAAGAGAGAAAGATTGATTTACTTTGCTTCACTCACCGCTTGTCTGTCTGTTTACTGTTTAGTCCGCTTTGTTTATCTCTTTTATTTTGGCGAAAGTGCCGTGTCGTGTTTCTGTTTTGTGTACATACCTTTTATTTTCTGTTTTGATTATTAAACGCTGAGCCATCACGCGTCAGCTTCACCAAAACCCCAAGTCTTTTGTTTAGTTACTTCCTGTTTCTGGTCTGACGTCACCCACTGTCGGCCGTCTTTGTGACACGTGGTGTCATACGTGGGATCTACCAGCCCCAAGACTCAGACCAGAGCAGGAGTACCGTGTGTTTTTTGAGAGAAAAGAAAAAAAAAAAATGGATTTTTTTTTGGAGAAATGGAGGGAGGAAAGACGCTAGAGAGGAAGCAACAGCAGCACCCATCCTGCAGCCCAGTGTCAGAGGAGGTGATCGACTGGCTGCTGGATCAGGAGAAGCAAGGGGGCCCAGAGTAACATCAGCGCAGCAGTTGCAGGCGGTGTTAAAAGGTGCCCTGCACCGCTACTAACAAGGCTGTTGTCCTCTCTAGCCCAAAGGGGAGGAGCCCGAACGTCCCACGCCTGAGTGGGAGGAGCCCGAACGTCCCACGCCTGAGTGGGAGGAGCCCGAACGTCCCACGCCTGAGTGGGAGGAGCCCGAACGTCCCACGCCTGAGTGGGAGGAGCCCGAACGTCCCACGCCTGAGTGGGAGGAGCCCGAACGTCCCACGCCTGAGTGGGAGGAGCCCGAACGTCCCACGCCTGAGTGGGAGGAGCCCGAACGTCCCACGCCTGAGTGGGAGGAGCCCAACGTCCCAAGCCCAAGAGGGGGGAGTCGAGCGCCCACAGCCCAAAAGGGAGGAGTCGGTGCGCCCACAGCCCAAAAGGGAGGAGTCGGAAGGCCCACAGCCCAAAAGGGAGGAGTCGGTGCGCCCACAGCCCAAAAGGGAGGAGTCAGTGCGCCCACAGCCCAAAGAGAGGGAAGTCGGGCTTCCACAGCCCTAGGACCCAAGCTGCCAGCAGAGGGAGAATGCCTGCTGGTTCCACCTCCACCAGCAGAGGAAGAATGCCTGCTGTCCCCATGTCCACCAGCAGAGGAAGAATGCCTGCTGTCCCCGTGTCCCCCAGCAGAGGGTGAATGCCTGCTGGGTTCCCATCCACCAGCAGAGTGTGAACGCCTGCTGGTATCACTTCCCCACCGCCACCACCCGGAGGAGAGGAACAGGAGCTGCCTCTGCCTCCACCACAGTCCCCTGCAAGAGCGGGAGAGCCGCACCAGTCCCCTGCAAGAGAGGCGGAGCCGCACCAGTCCCCTGCAACAGTAGGAGACCACACGCTGCTCGCACCTCCATCGCCAGGAGACTACACGCTGCTCGCACCGCCATCGCCAGGAGACTACACGCTGCTCCCACCTCCACCACTTCCTCCACTAGGAGCAGAGGAGCAGGAGCTGCCTCTGCCTCCACCACCTCAACCGCTTCCACCAGGAGCAGAGCAGCAGGAGCTGCCTCTGCCTCCTCCACCAGCAGAGGGTGAGTACCTGCTGGTTCCGCTTCTTTGTCGTGGGAGGACTGCTTGCCCTCCCACCTCCACCAGCAGAGGGTGAATACCTGCTGGTTCCGACACCACTAGGGAGCAGAGCAGCAGGAGCTGCCTCTGCCTCCACCACCTCAATTGCTTCTACCAGGAGCAGAGCAGCAGGAGCTGCCTCTGCCTCCTGCCACCAGCAGAGGGTGAGTACCTGCTGGTTCCGCCTTCTTTGTCGTGGGAGGACTGCTTGCCCTCCCACCTCCACCAGCAGAGGGTGAATACCTGCTGGTTCCGCCACTGCCCGGAGCAGAGGAGCAGGAGCTGTCTCCGCTTCCCGCACCTCCACCACAGGGAGTACGGTGGCCGGAGCCCCAGAAAGGGGAGCTACCGGCTACAAAGACAGGGGGAGAGGTCAGGAGACCACTTTCCCCAGCAGCAGTTTCGCTGCAGGAGTTCTTGAGGCCGGAGCCCCACAGGAGGGAGCTACCGGCTACGAAGAAAGGGGGAGAGGTCAGGAGACCAGCATCCCCAGCAGCAGTTTCGCTGCAGGAGTGGACCAGCATGCTGTCAGCCGTGCCACTACCGGCAGGGGTGCTGACAGCATTGCCAGCCATGGGCCCACTGAAGCCTCCCTTCCCAGCCCGAGACTTTGTCCTGGACTGCTGGGTTTTATGGGGAGGTGGCCGCTGAGGCCATGTGTGCTGCGCACAAGGGGGGTATATGTGGCGATGTGGCCGCCTTGTGCGTAGTTTGTGTTATATGTTGCATGTTGCATGTGTTAATGTTGGTGTATAGCGATTGGTACACGGGATATAAGCGGGTCTGTGTTTCACGTGTGTTTAAAAATGTATAATTGTAGTTAGGCACGGGATTGCACATCACTGCACGTGCATTTAAAGTATTTAATATGTGAGCACGAGGTTGCACGTAATTAATTCACGTGCTGGGATTCAAGTGAATAATTAATTAGTAATTGAATCCCAGCACAACAGTATAAATAGATGCACGTTTCATTCACTCGGGGTTGGGTGTTCGTGAGTGGAGAACGGGTGAGAGAGAGAAAGACAGAGAGAAAGAGAGAAAGAGAGAAAGATTGATTTACTTTGCTTCACTCACCGTTTGTCTGTCTGTTTACTGTTTAGTCCGTTTTGTTTATCTCTTTTATTTTGGCGAAAGTGCCGTGTCGTGTTTCTGTTTTGTGTACATACCTTTTATTTTCTGTTTTGATTATTAAACGCTGAGCGCCATCACGCGCTCAGCTTCACCAAAACCCCAAGTCTTTTGTTTAGTTACTTCCTGTTTCTGGTCTGACGTCACCCACTGTCGGCCGTCTTTGTGACAGTACACTACATTGCAGATTATGAATCGCACATTATGAAGGCAATTTCCAATTGTATGCTCTCCAGACACTCTGGGAAAATCCCAGAGCAGATGTAGGCCTTCATCCCACCTATTCTTGAAGAAAATGCACAGCTCGCTGCTAAGAACTCCCGTCTACTCCAGTTATTGGAACCTCTTAAAGGTGGTTATTTTGTAACTCTTATGTGATAAACGTTAGTTAGTTTAATACAGTAATGGAATTGTACTTCATTTTGGATTTCAGATCTTCCTGTTCAAATTGGAAGACTATAGAAATTCTCCAGGGTATTGCTGTAAGTAGCAATATATGTTGTGTTTATTTATTTATGTTTTTACTCAAGGCTAGATTCAATCTAACCGCAATTTGTATGTCTTTAGCTTGAAGAACAAATGTAAATGTTACTAGTTTGTTACTTGCATGACAACATTGAGTTCGGTGGTTGCTGAAATGAATGAAATGTTGTTTAAGTAACAAAACGAGTAACACTTGGTTCGTTAGTCAAAGCAACGACAACGTGCATTGTTGTTAGATTGAGTGTAGCCCTTAGTTTAAACGCCACAACATTGGGATCAGCGTCCAGCAGGGAGCCACAGACACAAGCTGAAGATGAAGTATGTGAAGGGAAGAGGGAGGGATACATTTGTTTAGTTAAGATTGGACTATTAACGTTTTGCTTTTATTGTAGGTGCTACTCGATCCAGAAAATGACGTCAAAATAACAAAGAATTGCTCATGCCTCTGCTCTCACAGTGACTACAGAAGGCTAACAAATTACCTTTTTGATGCCTTTTTCACAAAAGAGTACTAGGCAACGCACTCGCTGATGGGAACTTGGAATGCACATGGACATAACCCAAAACCATCTATTGATAAAAACATTATTAATGCAATTACTAGTAAGTGTGTAAAGGGAATTCCCCTCTCCCCCCCTCGATTACCACAACCGTTTATCTGAATTCTCTGACATTTGTATCTGAGACACAGGTTACGTCCGGCAGAAGTTCACCCACATCCCTGTGTCTGACATTCGCTCCATAATGAGGAACAAATTGAACAATGCTGCCCATGCCAAGAAACAATTGTGAAATGTCAGTGTGACGGGGGTGTAATAGGGTCCCACTGTAATCCGCCCTCCCGATCTCTCATAGCGTTGCATAGGACAGCCCGAAGTCAGAGCGAACGGCCTGAAAATGATCATACCGGGAGTTCTGGTGTGGTAGGTCATTTTGCGCTGACGCGAAACCGCGCGGTTGCCAAGCTCGCTTTCTGCAGTCAGCTGTGCTGTGTCCGCCGCTTGGCTGAGGCGGGGGCATTAGCTGATTGCAGAGGCGGAGTTGGGCGATATTTAGGCTGTGCTGTTTCTGTATTCGGGCTCTCTGTCCTGGGTTAGCAACAGGAGTACTCTGTGCTGTTGTATGTGTGTTGCTACTTTCTACTGCTCCCATTCCAGACCCCTGAACAGGCGGCTGCCTGCGTCCCGACTCCTACCTTCTCCTTCTCTTCCCGAGTGTGTGCTTTGGAAGTACCCGGAAGTCTCGTATCCACCCAGGGCAGTGAGTGTTGCAGTGTGCTGCAGCCAGTGTTGGAAGGAGCCAACTGCAGACACAGCGCCACCACCACTAACGTGGCCATTTAAAGAATGGCAGCTTCTATTTTTTTGTGTTCAATATTATTGTGTGCGGGACTTGTTTGTTTATTCTTTTTAACCCGTTCTACCACAGTTGGTATTACCGAGGTTTTTTTGTGTTTATTTTTGTAATACCTGCTACCCTACCTGGGTGCTGACTGTGGCTTCGGCCCTTTTGTTTTTTGTTTATTTTTAATTAATAAACCACCACTCAGTCAACCAGGTGGCACTGATATTTGCCCACAAGCTTCCTGTGTGTGTGACGTCATTGTTGGTCCTCCCAAAGACAACACCTACTACCCTCTAACACGTGGTGTCAGCAGAAGTGGGATGTCTTTGGACCAGCACACCCTGAAGGCCCTCCTACAGGACCAGGAGCGACACCGGGATGGTGTGGAGCGGCGACGTGAGGAGCGAGATGTGCAGCAGGACATCAAGAGGATGGCCCACATGTTGGAAATCACAGAGAAGATGGCGGCGATGTGCCAAGCGGTGCAGTCCCTGGTACTAGCGTGACTCAGGCGCCGCGCAGCACCACCAATGGGGCAGCCGCCACCTACGATTCGGCCTCAAAAGATGACGTCTGAGGACGACCCGGAAGCGTTCCTCATGACGTTTGAACGGGTCACCGAAGCGTCGTCTTGGCCGGGCGAGTGTTGGGTGGCGCAGCTTGCCCCGTGCCTGTCAGAAGAAGCACAGGCAGCCTACTGGGCCCTGAGCAGTGAAGCCGCCAGGGACTATCAGCAAGTGAAGGTGGCCATACTGCAACAGCTGAATATCACCCCTGAGTCATCCTGCCGTCAATTCCGACAATATGTCAGGCCGAAGGGAGCTCGCCCACGCATCATCGCTCAACAGCTCTGGGACCACCTCACTCGCTGGCTGCACCCGGGGAGCGTACCAAACAACAGTTGATGGAGTCGGTGGCTGTCGACCAGTTCCTGTCGGTGTTGGAACCAGGAACCCGGGACTGGGTGGCCATGGATTGAGCAGTGGAACTGGCGGAGGCATATGAAGATGCAGCCCTTCGACAGGACCCCAGCCCGCTCCAGTGAAACTGAAGGCCCCGACTCCAGTCCCCCGCCCCCACCGGCCAAGTGGCAAGGCCTATATGAGGTGGTGCGGGCAGTGGAGAAAGTTAATTATGAGATTAGGCAGCCCGACCACCGTAGACCCCTCCAAATTTACCATATAAATTTGTTAAAGACGTGGAGAGAGAGGCCTTGTTTATTACCCACGATAGCCCCGGCGAGGACTTTGGTCCCGAAGTGGGGCCACTGGGTCAGACAGTTTCGATTACGATGGGGGAACAGCTGCTTCCCCGTCAGAAGGCAGAGCTGAGGTCATTAATTGAGGAATTTGATGACGTTTTTTCTGAGTTGCCAGGTAGGACTGACGTCATCGAACATGCTATTGTCACTCCTCCAGGTGTCACTGTTCGGCAGCGTCCACACCGGATCCCGGAAAGTCAACGGGGGGTCATGCAAAGGGAGGTGGACAGTATGCTTGAGCTTGGAGTCGTGCAGCCTTCTCAGAGCAAGTGGTGCAGTCCAGTGGTAATGGTACCTAAGAAGGACGGCACCACCCGTTTCAGTGTAGATTTTCGGAAGGTCAATGTGATCTGTAAGTTCGACGCATACCCCATGCCCCCGGTGGATGAACTCCTTGATCGCCTGGGAGACACGAGGTACCTGTCAACTCTGGACCTGACAAAGGGATACTGGCAGATCCTGTTAACATCCAGCTGTAGGGAGAAAAACGCATTTGCGACCCCCAGGGGCTTGTTTCATTTCCAGACCATCCCCTTTGGATTGCATGGAGCCCCGGCGACTTTCCAGAGGATAATGGACAAGGTGTTGGCCCCACATCATTAATATGCGGCAGCGTATATTGACGACGTGGTAGTGGTTAGCTCCACCTGGAGGGAGCATTTGGTTATACTCGCGGCTGTCCTTCAGTCTCTAAGAGAAGCGGGGCTAACAGCTAATCTGGGGAAATGTGCGTTTGGCAAAACCGAGACCCAATATCTTGGCTTCATTATGGGTAATGGTAGAGTGAAACCTGTAGCCTCCAAGGTCCAGGCGTTGGTGGACACGCCGGTTCCTCAGACCAAGGTCCAGGTGAGATCACTTTTAGGACTGGCAGGCTATTACTGCCGTTTCATCCCAGAGTATTCCACCATTGTTAGTCCTTTGAGCGTTTGATAGGATTAAGGAGATTGTGTCCCAGGCCCCTGTGTTGATAGCTCCGGATTTCAGCTGAGAATTCATCCTCCAGACCGACGCTTCAGATGTGGTTTTATCATTTAGTGTACCAGTGCAGTAATGGGATGTCTTTATGTTACAACAAGAAAATGAACTTGATACGAGGGATGTTATCAAATTGAATGGAATTGTGAAAAATACATATTGGTGCCCTGCTATTAAAACTATTCAAATGGGTCTGATGTGTCTTGATTATGACCATTCAATGCATGATTACAGTCGAACCGACATTCCCCTCACAGGTTCTGTAGTTTTTGGTACATCACAGCTGTTAGGCATGACTGATCTGTAAAGCAAAAGTTATATTTTCTATAAATCTCATACAGAAACAACCTTGAAGCACTCTATCTGTAACAGGAACCAAAAGTGAGTGGGGCTGTCGTTTATTTTTGAAAATAATTCAGACTGATGTTCATTGCAAATGTTCCTTTATAAAAATAAAAAAAGTATGCTTGGGTCAAAATAGTACAGCCTAATATACTACTAGTATAGGCTACTAACAGTAAAAGTATAGGCTATACTAAAACCATAATATTTTGACCCAATATACTTGAAGTATACTACTTTTTTATAAGGTTATTTGAATCCAATGCAGTTTCTTGAAAATAACTTTATTTACTTTACTATTTGATTCGACTACATTCCAAACAGTTCCTGTTGTAGTGTAATGTTTAAGACACAACATTTGCACCTGTTCTATTCTGGCTCGATTCCCTGAGTTTTTTTTTTTTTTTTTAACATGTTCATTAATAATAATAAAAATGATTGACAACATTGCTTGCAATCTATATAATCTCTGTATACAAATTCAAAATTATTTAGTCAAAAACTAAAACTTTGTAAGTGGTGCTGCTGCCTTGAGGGCAGATTGTGTGATTGTAAGCAGTTTGGTTCACTTTTTTCAGACTGTCCAAGTTGCCATTCTGGGACTCAGCCTGCAACCTCTCATTTGCATACCTGAGCTGAGCATTATGGGGGCTCCGACTCCCACGACCATTAGCGGTCTCTGCTATTTTTGCAGAGACCACACAAACATTGTAAATAATGTAATTGTTAGTTGTTGCTCTTACTGTTCCTTCCCCCATTCTATAAGTGTGATTTTATGTGATGTTTATTTTATAACCGTTTCCTGAATGTCTATGTTTTAAGTTGACTACCCTTGTTTGCGACCCTCTTCTCTGTCTGTTATGGTTGTCTTGACTTACCCAGGGACCTCCTATTGCACGTGCTCCTGAAAGGAACATGTGACTTTGCATATTTTTTTTTTCACTTAAAGAGCTCAATGCTAAAATATTACTGTAGTATACTGTTTTGGAATATTACATTAATGTTGTACTTGAAATTTGTGTTCTAATGTAATGATAATGCATTTAAATCATATTGATTAGTAATGTACTGTTAAGTGTTTAATACTGTACTGGCAATTCATTATTAATATATTGGCAAAATATTGTAAATGTATTGGCAAATCATTTGTAATGCATTGTCAATTAATTAGAAAGTTATTGCCAATATGTTGTTGGCAATGCATTACAAATGTGTTGGCAATGCATTACAAGTGTGTTGGCAATATGTTGGCGATGCATTACAAATGTGTTAGCAGTATGTTGGCAATGCATTACAAATGTTTTAGCAATATGTTGGCAATTCATTACAAATATGTTGGCAATGCATTATAAATGTGTTGGCAGCGTAAAGTGGAAGAAGTCCTGGCACCATACCATCGGGTGCGGAATGAGCCAACCTATAGCCCCGTTACAGCCAGTGCCCTGGCTGCAGTCACCTTGGGAACACTTGCAGCTAGATGTTTGTGGGGAACTTCACGGCATGCCCTCTCATCAGCGGTTTCTGGTGGTCATATATGACTTACACTCAAAATGGCCAGAAGTATATCCAGTTGCCCCAGTTACTGCAAATTACTCTATTACTGGACTCTACATTTGCTCGCTGGGGTTTGCCCTGTGTTATCATAACTGTCAATGGGCCCCAGTTTATTTTGGCAGACTTTAACCCTTTGCGGTCCTATGTTGGACCAGGTCCGACATTACAATTTTCCCTTTCCGGTCCGATGTCGGACACTGTCTGACATCATCAAAAAGACATAAAGCATAGCTCTCTAGTCGTTTTTTCTCCAGAAAAAGCCGAGAAAACCATTCAATGGCCGAGTGAGACCGATAGGAGCCGAGAGAAGCCGAAAAAAAAGGGGCGGACATGTTTTACTGTGAAAAAAATACTTTTAAACAGTGCGTGTGAAAATAAATTGGACCTTATACGCTGAATAAATGGGACCGCTAAGGGTTAACTCCTATCTGAACAACAAGGACATCAAACACATCCAGACTGCAGTATATACGTCACAAGTGACGTTTAATCAATTATTATTATTTGTGAAACCTCCACTGCTACAGGAACTGGATTGGGTTAGAATAAGGAAGCCTCGTTGCACCAAAAAAACTGCAACCCCGGTGGTCTCCACCGATGTGCATCACCACACGCTTGGGTCCAGCCACTTTTCAACTCCTTGATGGATCTCGGTGGCATGCTAACAGTCTGAGGAAGGTCAGTCCTCCTTCTGCTTCTGAGGAGAGACCAGCCCTAATTCTCAGTAGTTTTCCTACCAGTGACCATAACAGAGAAGAACCACATGAGGTGGTGTTTCCCTCTCCAGACAGGCCCCACATACAGCGTCCGAGTAGGCTGCGCCACAGACCTACCCGTTATCAGGACTTTGACACTTTCACACTTGAACTGGGGGTTATGTCTTTATTATTATTATTATTATTTATTTCTTAGCAGACGCCCTTATCCAGGGCGACTTACAATCTGGGGGTTATGTCTTTATTATTATTATTATTATTATTTATTTCTTAGCAGACGCCCTTATCCAGGGCGACTTACAATCTGGGGGTGGGGTGGGGGTTATGTCTGTGTTTTGATGTTTAGTGCTGACTGCATTCTAGCCAGCCACTGTTTAATCTGTTTTGGTTTCACAGCAGTTGCGGTTGAGCTCCTGCTTTATGGCTGTCGTACAGCACAGCATGTTTGAACACTGAGTCTAACTGCCGTAAGGGGGTTGAAGGTACAAGAGTCAGAGCAAGTGTAAGAAGTACGTGGTTGTTGGAAGAAGCATCGTCTGTGCGTGTTTATGTACATAACAGTCTGCATTTGTGCTCACAATCTATGTTATTGCATTTGTAAATGGCCTGTTTGCAGATCTGAGGACCACTTATTTGAATCCCTGGAATTGCTCTTTAAATAACCTTCAGGTAAATTTTTGAGTGAATTATTAAAACACCATTATGCTTTAATAAATAACTTGTAATATATGTTTTTTTTTTAGAATAAAAGGCAAGCCCCTCTTTTATGTTAATTAATTGGGAGCGTAAAAGCTTGGGAATTGTACTATTTTAGATGATCAACTTTATTTGTCATGTTATTTATACCTACTTATCCTTAGATAAACACGATCAAGGCAGATCCACATGGGATTTCATTACTTGTTTCCTTCTTTGTACATCAGACTGTAAGCAGTTTCATGTAAATATAATTTATTTGTAAAAATAGGCTACATTATTTTCTTTGAAATGTATATAAACTGTTTAAATTGTACTACAATGTCCAATAAATATTGACTTGTGTTTTTCATTATTCATTTATTAAAAGAGATCATGCTAAAACATGCATACCTGTATAGAGAAAAATGAGTCAAAATGTTAAGAATGGAGTATTTTTTTTTAAATCTCTGTTCTGAATGATTCATCACATTTTTATTCTGAGTATGTGGCCAGTTTCACTTCTGTGTGTACATAGACTGTCTTTCATATTAGAAATATTATATTTTTCACTTTTTGTACGTCTACAATACCAATTTTACAATTGTGACAAACAAAAAGAAAAAAAACTTTTGTAAGTTTATACCTTCAACCCTAAGCAAGCTTCATCATTTCTGTGTCAACATCTGACACCACTTGTGAAATGGGTCTATAAAAATGTAAATCCTCCACAGAGAGAACAATTTATTTTGTGATTTATACTAGATTTTATGGAAACATTGATAAATTACAGAGGCCTTGTGGATGATGAAAATGTTCAGCTTGCAGCAGGAACAAGTTGTAAATTAATGACGCGTAGCACACATTTTACAGTTTAATGATGAATTTATTGTTAATAATATGGAGTATAATTACGTTGTCTACAAGTAATTATTTAAATAATTAGGACAGGAATACTTGCAGATAGTTGATTGTTAATAATACAGTTATTGAGAGGAACGGTAGCTCCTCGTACAAGTTAAAAAAACTTGTTTGAAACTACCGAGAGTCTCTATACAGCTCAAAGAGTTTACCATGTTGCAGTGGCAAAACTAAATCACTTAGAATTACCATCTGTACCAGTATCAAAAGTCTGAAACTTTCCTACCTCAAATGTGAAAAAAAAACGTGCATACCTCTTATACACAATAAGATATAAGTCGTCAAACTAAGGTAAAATTGTTATTCTCCTTCCTCTTCCGTCTACTTTTTAAGGGTGTGTAGCGACTATTCAAACAGAAAAGCTAAATAACTGGACATCTACCAATCATGTGATTGCACATGTTGGTCAACGTCAAAACATACCAGGGCGTGCAAGCAGTTTGATATCCACACCATTTATATTAAACAAATTATTTATGTTTTAAAACAGCACATATCAAAATGGGGGGAATACCGTCGTTTGAACTTGCAACATGACGTTTTTGAAGAGCACACAACCTTAGCCCGCTGCACCACTGCGCAGTTGTTAAAATGCATTCATTTTTTAAGCTTAAATCCAAGCCTGACCAGCATCGATTTCCTGTCTGAAAATTTCTAGTTTCCTGTTTGTTTGGGTAGATACCATAGAATGGAATTGCACACAAGAGTGGCATGTAGCTTCCTTGTCTAAATCTCTGATCTCTGATAAATTGTAGTTCCTAGTTTAATTAAAAATAAATAAAGGAATTATTTATTTGGTAGAAATAAATAAATGATTTAAATAAATGCATAGAGGAATAAATACATTTAGAAATAAATATTTTTAAATAAATAAATGTAGAAATGAATACGTTTATATTATAAATATATAAATAAATTAATAAATAGCAAGCTAGAAAACAACATGTCATATTAATTGATGTGGCTGATGCGTTTATGCACAGCAATTGACATTTATATACCTATATAAAAAGTACAAGTTTCATGTAAAAAAAAAAAAAAAAATGCAAGTTGCCTAAAATTAATAGCGCATCAAAGAAAGTCGCCGAGGTTGAAACATTTAATGGTAGCTACTGAGTCAACATTTACATTGTAACGTTTAAAACATTTTTTTAAATTGTAAGAAACAAGGGTCATTTAAATGTGTTGGCTGAAAAAAAGTAACAAGCAGACAAAACTGATTAAAACTAAACAAGTTTGAATGACAAATTCGGCAACATTGTCGAGTTTTGTAAACATTTAAAACTTGTATACAGTAATTAAACTGACTGTGTTGTATAGCGTCATGCTGACCTTAAAAAACAAAATATTAAAAACAGGATTTAACGCAAGTGACAAAACCGTTTTTCTTTACACACACTAAATTATATATGACGCGCACGCAAAGCATGCTCACACACGCGCGCGCACACACAGACAGACAGACTGACACACACACACATCCGCGCGGTCGCACGCACACACACGCGCGCAGACAGACAGACGCACACACAGGCACACACACACACACACACACATCTGGCCCGTGAGCAGAAAACTAGTTATTTGTTAAAGGCCAGCATGGGCAGCAGTGTGGAGTAGTGGTTAGGGCTCTGGACTTTTACCCGGAGGGTCGTGGGTTCAATCGCAGGTGGGGGACGCTGCTGTACTTAAAATAATAATCGTGCATCTTGTTGCAGTTTCAACACTAGTGCTTTGTCTTTGTTGTGTAAAAATCTGTCCATATTCAGAAACTGCTCATGCTGCATCCACAGCGTTTGGTGGAGTTAACAAAAAACAGCGTGCAATTTTTGCCATGTTTCAGAATCTGATTTCATACCTCAGCCAGAAATCACGAATATTTACATGTTTCATGGTAGGCAGTCAAAAACGTGAAATCGTGAATTTTCCGTGTCCTTACACAACGAGACACTAGTGATCCGTCGCTTGCAGCATCTGTGGCATAGCGGTTAGAGCACTTTGTTCTTGACTGGGTTCAATCACATGTGGGGGACACATTGCTGCTTTATCTAGATTGGTCCAGTAACAAAACCCGACTGTATAAATGGGTATTTGTATGTCACAATTGTAAGTTGGCCTGGATAAGTGTGTCTGCTAAAATAATAATAATAACAATAATATGCGTGTTTGGTTGGTACTTGGATGGGAGACTGCTTGGCAATACCAGACACTTCAAACTTTTCTTTGAAGTTTTACTTGTATTATTAACAAATAGTAGATTAAACTGCAAAAATTAGCTGATTTACTTTTAATTTATTGAAATGGACAGCAAAGGGTATTAATCGCTATTGAAATAATTGCATAAGAGAAGTTATAAATATATTTATTTCACGCCTCCACCCACTGTTTTAATTGCATTTGGATCATTCCAGACACCACCTGATAAGTGAGCGCAACAAACTCAGCAATGCATCAAACTCAGCAATGCATTGAACATTAATACATTTTAAAAACAAAACATCAAAGTCACAGCATGCATTATATTCGGCCCGGGACATTTCAATTTGATGAGAATAAGCAGAATGTGACATTAACAGAAGTGACATTAAATTTGACTGTATTATGGCTACGTCTGTCTTTTCATACATTTACACTGTAAAACACAAGGCTGAAGTTGGCTTTTTTGCCAGCTTCTTATTCGCAAGCTTTTAAGTGCATAAATGTATTTGTCTACACTGAATAAGTAGCCTTGCATTTAATGGGTTAAATCACGTTGGGCCGCTGATTTCTGTGCCAGTACCTGACAAGGGGCAACCCCTCTGCAAGCCCCACTTGTAGTTACCCCGGCCTAACGTGGTTTACTAGGGAAGAACAGCAGGCAAACATGCTACATATGCCAATCACTCAGCTTCTTATTCGCTTTATGAATCTATGTTGAATAGGTAGCCTTGCATTTAATGGGTTAAACCACGTTAGGCCGCTGATTTCTCTGCAGGTACCTGGCGAGAGGCAACCCTCCTGCAAGTCCCACTTGTATGTCGCCCGGCCCAACGTGGTTTACTGGGGAAGAACAGCGGGTAAATATGCCTCACCCGGGATTGTACCACAACCAGTGGGTGCAATCCCGGGTGAGGGACACTGCTGTTGTACCCTTGAGCAAGGTATTTTACCTAGATTCAGTATAAACAACTGGATAAATTGGTAACTGTATGTAAACATAATGTGATATAATTGTGACAATTATAAGTTGCCCTGGATAAGGGTGTCTGCTAAAAAATAAATAATAATTTAAATGCAATCTGCTGAACTATTTGCATTTGACTTGGTATTTGTATATTCTGAAATATAAGAATTTGCATTTGAATTTCAAATCATGGGAAAGCTTCAAAAATATTTCAATTTTAAACACTTTTCAATAATAATGCTCAAAATAAAGTAGAGAGACTTTTCAGTATTGCTGGTAAAGTTGATTAACCTGAAAGATGCAAACTAAAGGACACTTTTGAGAACTTCATGTTTATTAAACATAACAAACAAGACAAGTAAAAATAATAATTGTGCAATGCACACATATATAAATATATACATATATCTCATCATTTATGTCAGTTTTTCACAAACCTGGTCCTGCGGGCCCACTGTGTCTGCTGTTTGTGTTCCAACTGAGTTCTCAATTATTAAATTGATCACCCAGTTGAACTAACAATTAGTGACTTAATGCAATGTTAGAAATAACTTGAAATATCCAACTCTTTTGGCTGCTTTCACAAACCCTGATCAGCACTAATCTTGGACTACTTTACCTGAGTTAACATTAGGTAGTCCTAGATTAGTGTTAATTGAGGTCTGTGCAGCCAGTCATTTCTACAAATAATTCAAATGCTCTGATTAGACATTTTATTCATTCAATTGAGGGTTCAATTTGTAATTTAAAGCTCAGTTGGAACACAAATCAGCAAACACTGGGTCCTCAGGACCAAGATTGGGAAACAGTGTTTTATGTAACTTGCTTCCTATATTGGTACATACCTGTTAATTATTATGAACTATGTGATTACTGTGTTTATGCTGTTATTATATAAACTGCTTTCCTTGTATGTCACCTTGGATAAAGGCATCTGCCAAATTCATGTTAATAAATTAACATTTGTTGTATGGGAAAGTATTTGAAGGCCATTTAGCATTTGTCACATATTTGCATTTGTATTTAGTTTGGTAGTAAATGTATCACATTTGCATTTGTATTAAGCAAATTCGCAAGAACATTGACATTGCCACTGGTCTCATCAATTTCCTACACTCTGGAAAACACAAGTATGCTCAAAACCATAACCATCAAATTTAACAATGGAGTCACCCATACCTTTCAACATTTATGCTCAAAGTTTGAAATCATGGATAGAGTCTACATTGTTCAAGAGCAGTTCCCAGTCATTGGTGCTCATGCAATCACCATTCACAAATGTCAGGGGATGACTCTAAAAACAGTTATGATGGATCGTGGTAACTCCATTTTCTCCTATGGACAAAGTTTTGTTGCACTTTCCACAGTTACTTCCTTATGCAGTATCCACCTTATCAACTTTGACCCCACCTGCATCTACGCATGTCAAACTGCAGTTGAAGAGTACCATTGGCTCAAAGGGATTTATTGTCCGAAGTTGAAAAGCTTGAAGGAGACTAACACGAACAAGGGACACAAGGTAAATGATCATGCGCATTTCATTCACCGAGCCATCATTAATGTTCAGGAACAGCAAAAGCCTCAGTCTTCTAAGAGAACATTGCACTTACACATCCATTCAGAGGCTTGAGCAACCCCAATTTCACCTCATGCTATGCAAATGCAACATTGCAGTGCCATCTTCACTTGCAACCTCTGAAGGATTCATTAAAGCACAGTCAACAAGAGGCTATCAGGAGCTTTGTTCACAAACAGTATCACTTGCCATCCACTGCGTCTCTAACTACTGTGGATATTTGTCACTTCTTAGGAGAACCTTTCAATAGAGGTGAGCAGCAACATGTTGCAGAGTTTCTCACCAAATTGTCTGAAATTTGTCCTGAAGTATCTCGCATGGTTTCAGTCACAATAAGTCATGACATTCTATGTACTACATGTAACTACTGCTCATCAAACCGAGAGGTGTTGTATATTTATCCTCTACATGTACCTGCTGGTACAGATTCCATGTGTTTGGAAGAACTCATTTATATAAATGACAAATGGGCAATGATTCCTGGTAGCAAATGTAGGCAATGCAAAATTTCTTCAATCATGAAACGTGAACTTATTCAATCAGCAGGGAGACTGATTGCAGTCCAACTTATGCTTTGGGAAACCAAACCAGACGGGACCGTTACAAAGTGACACAATGCTAAGTTTACTGCTGTGCAGAAGAGCACAATTACTGTGGACAACAGGAATTACCAATTAGATTCCATTATCATACACCAAGGACAGGATGTTACTTCAGGACACTATGTGTCTGTTCTTGCTGTGGGTGCTATTGGAAAATGGTGCATGCAAATGATGCACTTATTGAAGTCAAACCATGGTCAAGAAATGCAAACAAAATGTATATGTCCTTTTATGAAGAGATCTAATACTTTACAAATGCCTTAGCCTAAGTTCATAAGACCACTATGTAAAGGAGAATAATGTTTTTTTTCCAGAATTAAAATGTGTTAGTATACTACCCTTTAGCACGGACATGCATATGTACCTTTTGAACCATTTAAAACATTGTAGTTTTGTACCTACGTAAATATCAATATATCAATACCTACCTGTGACGGGATTGAAAGGAGTCCCTGTTGTAATTCGCCCTCCCGACCACCGGCAGCGCTGTGTAGGGTTGACCGTGATTGGGTCAGGAGGCTGAACTCTGACCATACAGGAAGTTCCGGGTCAGGCGGCCATCTTGGACCAAGGTGGAACCATGCGGCCGTCAGGTCCCATCATTGCAATCAGCTGTGCTGTTCTCGTCAATTGGCTGACGTGAGGCAGCGTGCTGATTGCAGAGGTGGGACTTGGCAGTATTTAAGCAGTATGGTTTTGCCATTCAGGTCTCTGCCCTGAACTGAAAACATACGCTGTGCTTTGTTGTTTTGTTTTATCAAATTTCTGTATTCACAGAAGCTTGAAACTTGGAAAACTTTGTGGATTGCGGCAGTGAAGAAAGCCCAGGACAAGCCAGTAATCCGTGGCAGGGAACCAAGAGGCAGTGGGAGGAAACCCACTGCAGTAGCACGGAGAACCCAGTGCTTCCTTTATTGTTGTTTTGTAATTAGACGTTTTTGTTTATTCTTTTTATTTGAAGCCTGAGTTTACCATTGCTGGTATTCCAGGTGGTTTTCTTGTTTATTTTCTGCAATGCTGGACTGTTCTATTTTTTGTTAGTTAAAATAAAATCCTGCCTGTACCAATTGATGGTACAAGGCTCCAAGGACTAAACAACACTTCCGGCTCCTGTGTGCTGTTCTTTCTGGTCCTTCCCTAAAGCTCCACCCACTACCCTCTTACACTACCAAAATAGGCATATTGTTTTCACCTCTCATGCAACTTTAAGAATATAATGTTTACACTTTCAATACTGTCCAAAAGTCCCTTCTACCGTTATTTTACTTTCAAATATTTTCTCATTTCTCTTATATTACTCTACTTATTATTCTCTTGTAATGTTTGTCTGTCTATTTACCATACACATTCTCGAATATCTTTCCCTCGCTTTATTCATTATTTGATGAAGTAAAAAAAAGAAGTGATATCTATAACAAAAACATTGTCAATGTAAAAAAACAAGTTAGAAAAACGCATCAGGCATTTAAAGGGGTGATATCAAACACAAAAGCCCAAGTTAGGAGAAGCAATTAAGCCAATCTTGTCAAGCATCAAGCAAATAGGCACAATTGGAAAGGTGCTGGGGCCCAAGATTCACACAATTCTTGCTTCTAACCTGGCGCCTTTTTTTGATCGCTTCGCTCCACTTTATCGCTCCACTTTATCGCTCCACTTAAAATGCTCTTTGTATGACTTGAAGTGAGTGAGACACACTCACACACTGACACACACACACACACACTGAGGCACACACACACACACACTGAGGCACACACACACACACACTGAGGCACACACACACTGAGATTCACACACACTGAGATACACACACACACTGAGACACACACACACACACACACACACTGAGGCACACACACAAACTGACACACACATTGAGACACACATACACTGAGACACAAACACTCTGAGACACACACACACTGACACACACACACCGAGACACATACACTGAGAAACACACACACACTACAACACACACAGTCTCAGTGTGTGTGAGTGTGTCTCAATGTGTGAGTGTGTGTCTCAGTCACTTCAAGTCATACAAAGAGCATTTCACGTGGTTTGAACTTGCAACATGACGTTCTTGAAGAGCACACGACCTTAGCCCGCTGTGCCACTGTGCATTTCAAGTGGAGCGATAAAGTGGAGCGAAGCGATCAAAAAAAGGCGCCAAGTTAGAAGCAAGAATTGTGTGAATCTTGGGCCCCAGCACCTTTCCAATTGTGTCTATTTGCTTGATGCTTGACAAGATTGGCCTAATTGCTTCTCCTAACTTGGGCTTTTGTGTTTGATATCACCCCTTTAAACGGCTGATGCGTTTTTCTAACTTGTTTTTTTACATTGACAATGTTTTTGTTATAGATATGAATGTTACAGTAGTGCTAGATACATTTGAAAGATGTAAATAATTATACTTTGTGATGGTGGTCCACTATGAAAGGCGCTATATAAAATACAGATTGATTAATTGATTGATTGATACTTTTAGGGGTAAGGTGTTTATCCAGTTTTTATGTCCTGAGAATCTATGTTACAAATTAAGAAATAAACATCTTCAGATTGATTTAGGTCTCCACTGAATTACATTACTTGTAATTCAGTACAGTGGTTAGCCATTAATTTCTCATCTGCCAAGAAATTTTGTTCCTGAGAAGAAAACCACATATGTGCTATCAAGTGTTCAGTGGAATGTGTCCATTTGGCCCCTAGATAAAGCACCAGCTTTTAGTACATTTCCATTATATCTCATACTGATATAATGAAATATTGAATGCTCTTCTTCTGTCAAGGACAGTTCTCAATCAATGCAAATGGTAAAGAAACGATTGGTATGCTTTTTGTGTTTTCTAAAGCTTAGTTTGCGCCACATACATTGCCTAAAAACCCCAAATTAAGTACTAAATGTAGCCAAACAGCATGCTTTAAAACCAGAGTTTACATTGTAAAGTTGACAGTGCAAGACGGTGTACACTTGGTTGTTTTCATTTACAGATATTGTGCTTGTGGAGAGAAGTACTGCTAGATTACACCATGCCAGTGTAAAAACTGTAGCTGCATGGTCAGATGCTTCTTCGTATCTCAGAAATTTGCTTAATTAGGTCCCCCCCCCTTTATATATATATATATATATATATATATATATATATATATATATATATATATATATATATATATATATTATTTTTGATTATTAATTAATTTTGTATTCCTGTTACTGTATTACTTTGTATGTTTTAGAGCTCCCACTATTCATTTGTATCCATTTGTTCATGTATTACTTTATTTTCTGGAAAACAAATAAAAAACAATTGTTCAAAAAAAAAACAATGGTTCAAGCAAACGTCCCAGATATCAGGAAGCAGCAGTAGCAGTCACTAATATTCTTTGTCTTTATCTTTTGGTGAGTGTTAAATAAAAAAAAAAAGATCTGTATCTATTTATATTTTGCAATTTTTAGCAATTTTTTTCCCCCTGTATTCTATTGAATAAAAAATGATATTCCACGATTTTCCGTGGGCCAGATGACATCGTTCACAGGGCCGGATCCATATGTTTGACACCCCTCATATAATCGAACCGAGTGCACATGCAAACTGCATTGTGAACACAAACGATCTTGGTCCTGAAAAAAATGGGAAAAGGACCAAAAAATACGAACTTAAGCTTGCATCCAAATGACGTTGGCCCCTTTGCTCACATATAAATGTGAACAGCAAGCAAATTGATACCGTTTCAAAGTAAATGAACCAGACTGAGTCTGTTTGAAATGGACCCATTGTGACCGCAGCCTGAAAATAGCACTGAGGAAGCTTCACCCCTCCCAATCGTAAAAAGCTACCGCTGCCACTGGGTACCATTATTATAATTTAAAAGAACAGCAACCAATCTGATCAAATGACAAATCACACAGCATCTTGGGTCAGACAGTTAAAGTTAACGTATCTGGAACAATTGATAAACTGGATCAATACATTGCTTGACCGTTTGTTAGTTAAATATAGTCAAAATAGTGTGTCTGAGAACCTGCAAGTTACTTTAAAGTGACTAAAAGTATTTGTTAAAAAAAAATATTTGCTGTCCTTGTGTTAGTGAAGTTTCATATTTCAATGTTAATGTGCCCTTTTCCCTGTTCCCTGTATGAACTAACAAAAGCAATTACACAAACTTCTCTGCCACAGTGAGTAAATTATTACAAATTCTCAACTGAGATTTAGGGGAGCAATTTAATGCTTCAAGGATATTTTTTGTGACCCCACAAGGTACGCCACTGCCCTACATAATATTATTAACATGATAATAACCTCATTGTGACATTCCCTTCCTGTGTGTACAGCATTTCATTTATGACAGCTGTTGGTACTGTAAGCATGACATGTTTTATAGCAGGTCAAGTTATACAGTATACAGGGGAAGGCTTGGTACATGTCTCTTTCTATCTACTCTTGGTATATTCATAAATGAGTCAGGCTCAGTAATTCTGCCTACAGCAAAGTTTGCTGCTCAATGACTAATTCCTGTTCGCTACTCACCTAATATTGTAGCACATCAGTGTTTCCAGTGATGGGAGAGATACAAAATTCTTTCAACTGCCTCAGCCTGTATATGATGAGAAGTGTCTTAGACTGCTATACTACCTCAAGGTCATCTTCACATTTCTATACTTCTTGAATACTGATAAGGTTTGCTTACAATATATATACAGTATATACTACATTTTTAGATTAATTCTGGACATTCAGGGTTACAGCCTTTTAAGTACGACTGCATTGATAGAAACACATTCAGAATGCAACACATTCATCTAATGGAGAAAACACATCATTTTTTTATACACAAGGAACAGTTTTGTGTTTATCATAAAACACGAATTACCGCAAAAATGATTGATCTCAACAAACACCCTGATAGACTATGTATTATTTTGTTTTATTTAGCCATACTTTTTAACTAGATAAAATAACCTTTCAAACCAGGATAGATTGGAAGCAGTCCATTATACTGTACATCCTGTTCTCATGACTTTGTTCTACACACAAGACATACATTGTCCAGTTACTTTTTGGACATACTTCAATTGACACAACAGGTTTATATAGACTAAATTACATTGAATACACAAATCTTAACAAACCAATTGTGTTAGTAAATCATTCTAATCTTCTTATGTCTGGACATAAAGCTGACATGCTGTTGCAGGATGTCCTAATGTATCAGAAACTATTCAGATTCTAGCCTCAGACAGAGTACTACAGAACATTTTTACTGCCAGGCTGATCTATCTGTGCTATGGTAAAAATGGCAACATTTATATGGCAACTTTAGATTGTTTATTGTTTTAGATTAGTGTCTTGGATTTAGAATGGTGTCTTTTTTTCAAAATATCCAGAACTCTGACACAAGAGTTATCTTGTGGTGACGTCTTCATCATAAGTCCAATAAATAATTGAAAGCTAAACTGCCCCACAACCCCAAAAAATCTTTAGAGAACGGTATTGTTGTCTTAATAGTACACCGGTCAATGAGATCAAATTCAAAGCATTTGTAATGTACAACTAAAAAGGGACTTTATACACCAAATGCTACAGTACACTTTGGAATTGGTTAACTACTTAGAGTGTGGTCTATTACATATCATATTAGGGTAGCAACTTGTTTCTATATTAATATGTTTGAAATGTGCACTAGTTTTACACAACATTTTTTCCATTTTTTGACTGATTATTTTTTAGAACAGGTGTAAAATGCTGTTTTTGCATGTGATGTTAAGAGTGTTTTAATCTGTTCACAACCAAAATAATAGCACCTCCATTTTGAATAGTACATCATTTTACAAATTGACTGGAGTCACTACTGTGACTCTAGATCTGATTCAATATGTATATGTGTGCCTTTCAATTTATAATGTGTTCATCCTTTTACTTATAACACTGTGTGGCACATATATGGGTTGAATAAATAAAACACTATCTCATAATATGCAAATGCATATTATACCAAATTAACACATTATAACATCTTCTCATATCCAGTATTTTTCTTGTAATAATCCCCAGAATTATGTCTTGGATTTTAAATTGTTAGTCAAACTAGTGCAAGCATCTTAATTAGTCATCTTGCTGATGCTTTTATCCAAAGCGACTTACAGAGACTAGGGTGAACTCACAACTGCTGCTGCAGAGACACTTACAATATGACTCCTGCACACCAAAAGTATTCTGATGATTCAGACAATTTAAATATAAATCATATATGTCCCAGATAATAACCAAAAACATTAGGTTTGTCTTTTGATAACAATAATGTATTACATGTCAAAAACTGTCACTAAGGTGTAGGTGCTTTCTGAATACTCAGGAAGGGCCAAATTCATAATGAATCTGAATAGAACGTGGGATTCAGACTCCGCTAGATTAAACATACCTGTGAAAGTGTATGTGAGCACATCTGTCTCAAACACAGTTAATACTGCAACACACAGTTGATTTTTTCAGATAGGAAGGTGCATACAAAAAGATAAAAACAAAACTCATTTATTTTAATGTACAAGTGACAGGCAATAAAAACACAGAAAGTACAACATTATTTTCTTGAAATATTGGATTTTATCACATCATTATTATTAAAAAATATGTATTATTAGATAGCAGCTTAAAGGGTATTATATTTTAAGAAACATACATATTTGATGTAATATTTAATTTTGAAGTAAGCTTTTTTTAGCTGTAAAGATTTTTTTGAAGGAAATGTCACTTACACCCTCAAGGATAGTAGGAAGTCTAGCACAGCAAAACTCTATAACATATAATCCTCTTAAACCTCGTATGCATTCCAAAAGCAATTACTAAGGTCTCCCGGTGCATGTATAGCCAACGGTAGTCTATATTACACTTTTAAAAGTTTATCAAAAGTAAAACTTAACTATTTGAAAAGGACAATATAAACGTCCTATGTGAAAATTACAATTCAAGCCTGTGGGTGGCCGAGGGGAAGCTGGTGTCAGCGCAGAGAACAAACAAGTCCAATGCAGGTTTTAATGGAAACAAAAAAGTGCATACAACTACAGTGGCAGACAAAGGTATTTGGGTAGATAAAAAAATGAGTAAAACCACAAAGAAAGTAATTTCTATAATTTCTAATTTTTCTATTGAAAGATATAAATTAGAGTAGCGATTCAGCTTTATAATAAAACAATAAATTATTACATAACACGCATGAAATGATAAAGAATATGCTAAAACTAAATTTCATACTTTGACAAAAGTATTTGGGCAATCAACGTATTCCGTATGAAACCCATTTGTTGCTAATCATTGACAGTTGTCATGATTGAAAACCAACACCCGATGATAATTATAGAATAAATAAATACATAATCAAGTGCTGAAAAATAAATTGGAAATTTGTGATTAAAAAAGCAACACAAATGGTTGAAACTAAAGAGTACAGCAGCGATTTCAAAATGGCAGTGATACAACTAAATGAATAAGGAGAAACTACCAGAAAAATAGTAGAAAGAAAGCACTGTGTGGGCTATTATTGACAAACACAGGAGAACATTAACTACTGCAATTAGCTCCAGGTGTAGAGGACCAAGAAAGATTTCTGCAAAATCTGGAAGAATTCAAGCAGGCTGGAAAAATCCTCGGATTACTGCAAAAGATTTGACACAAGAATTGAGAGACGATGGTCAAGAAATTCACGAGCGAACAATTTAACGATACCTTAACAAGATGGGCGAAAACCAAGATGCAAACCTGTGTTAAAACAATACAAAAAAGAAAGCAATTGGAGTTTTCCACTGAATACTTGAAAAAGCCTGATGATTTCTTCAACCACATTTTGAAGACAAATCCAAAATATAACTTTTTCCCCAAGAAAGCAACAATATGTTTGGAGAAAAAGAGAAGAATTTAAAGAAAGGTTAATCATGACCAGTGTTAAATATGGTGGAGGTTGTGTGATGGTATTGGGCTGTTTTTCTTCCTCAGGCACTGGCGACCTTTGTGTCAATCAATGAATGCTGCAAAATATCAAGAAATTTTGCACTCTCATTTGTTACCCAGTGCAAGAAGACTTATTGGACGGAAGTTTGTATTCCAGCAGGATAATGACCCTAAGCATTCTGCGGAGTCTACAAAGGAATTTCTGAAAAAAAGGAAGATTACAGTGGCCATCTCAGTTCCCAGACTTGAATCCCATCAAGATGTTGTGGATTGACTTGAAGGCTGCTGTTGCAAAAAGGAAACCAAAGTTGTTTGCAGAACTCAATCAGAAGAATGGGCAAAAATACCTCTGGAAATATGCCAGGAACGGGTTTCAAAATAAAATAAAAAAAAGACTGCAAGCTGTAAAGGAAGCAAAGTGTGGGCACACAAAATACTAATGTTAGGGTGCCCAAATACTTTTGTCAAAGTATGAAATTAGTTTTTGCTTGTTCTTTTTCATTTTATGCATGTTGTGTAATACGTTGTTGTTTTATTATAAAACTGAATCTCTACTTCAATTTATATCTTTCAAAGGAACAATTAGAAATTATACAAGTTATTCTAATTTTTTTTAACTGCCCAAATACTTTTCTCTGCAACTGTATTTACAAACAGGGCTAGGTGAGGGTCGGTGGTTGTGCTGAAAGAAATAATAGACAACAGTGTCCCGAAACAATCCTGTGGTATAGAGACGTTCACAATCCACTTTTGTCACCGGCACACAGTCCTGTCACAGTTTATCTGCCGTCAGCACAGGTATGACTCTTCTGTTTAATCTGTTTTAAACAAAGTACACCCTGCTTCTCTCTAAAAAACTGAGAGCGGTAAGACAGCACACTCACATTAGTACCCAGAGCTCTGCCCCTGTAGTCAGCCAAACACCAATCCCCTAGGAGGCAGGTGTTCCTAATAATGGCTGAATAGAGTAGCGTACACCTGCGCACTAGTGCTTTCTCCCTTCACCAAGATGGTGAACTCTAAGTGTGATGGATATCATGGTCCAGTGAATCCTGGTAAGGGAAACCCTCAGCTCGCTCAGCGCCCCCTAATATCTTGAGGTCGAATTGCAGACGACGCCCTTCAGCCCATCACAAAGCCATAACCCCATTATACCCTGAGAATACAGGAATTCAATATTACAATGAAGATAAACATACACGATATGTATATTTAGAAATGTACTCATTTGTAGTTAACCAATTTTTTTTTCCTATAGTATGTACAGTACCCTGAAGTTTGAGCCCACCACCAAAATAAATCAATTAACTGCCTAGATTGTGAAGAAATCCAAAAGTTTCTCATTTATAAAACACTTCAAGTATTCAAAATATATGTAGTAATTTTTAGCACTGCTATCATTCAAAACTAAGGTCTTGGCAAGGAATTCAATTTAGGTTTGAAATTGCTAAACAAAAAATTAAATAAATAACCAAACAATTTATGCTCATAATTTTGTAATTTCTACATTTCACTGGGCGCCTGCCAGGACTATAGTGTAGTACAGAGAAGGCAGAAAGGAGGTGTTAGTGTGACAGCAACGGGCGAAGGGACCTGACTTACAGAAGTGGACTGTGACCCGAACTTCTGAACAGACTGCGGTCTGGATAGAAAAGAAATCCCCCCCAGAGAGCCGTCCTCTGCGGAGGAGAGGCTTGGTCTTGAGCTGCGGCCCGGGGATCTGAAAAACATAAGAAAAACTCTGCTGCAACAGAGCCATCTCGCGGAGACCTGAAAGGAAATAATAGTAAAAGGGTTCCCTGACCGATGTGCTTCTTCCCTTGAATGTGAGACTGCGGTCTCCGAAGCCGTGAGCATAGTGTCCCACAGGGCACCTGTAAAGAACAAGAATAGGTGGGTCAGTTGGGACTCCAGCACTGAGAGATTAAAGTGGGCCTGTGACAGTCTGGCTTGCAGTGGTGACGTCACGGACCAGGAAGTAACTGAAACCACAACAATGGATGGGCGGGTGAAGCTGAATGTTATGGCACTCAGCGTTTTAATAAACAAATAAACAAAACAAAAGATTTAAACAAAGAACAAAACACAAAACAAAAAGGCACAAGGGCCAAACGAATAAACAAAGACTGTTTAGCAGTCGTTTTTAAATGTTGTTTCCTCGCTCTCGCTCTCGCTCGCTCGCTCCCCGTACTCTCCTCTGTACACTCAACACTCAACCAACGCAGAACAGACAGCTGCAGGTTCTTATACTCTGGCCGAGGGGTTAACTAGCTGTTAATTATCTTATTACCCTCGGCCACAGTCTGCCGCGTTTGGTAGGGCGCATGACTGTCAGCTAGTTAAATAATCAGTAGCTGATCAGTCATGCATCCTCTCAAGGTTTTTAAATATAAATAATAATAAATACGCGGCGCTGTTATCCGCGCCGCAAACAATAATACAAATAATAATAATGGGGCGGGACACTCCGCCACAGGGCCACATCCTGAAATGTTAAATATAGGATAGAGCCTCACTGCAATGAGGTAAGATAAGCGCATGAGCTGCGAAAGGATAGTGTGGCCAGGGGTCCCCTCTGATACGTGGTGAGAACCTCCCTTAAATAAGGTTGAGGAAGCGCAGCTTGCCTAAGGTCGGAGAAGTGAGGCTCACTTACCCCCCAAAGAATGGACCCCCGACTCCCCACAGAACCTCACCGTTAGACAGACAACAGAGCACGTGCCAATGCATAACATAAATTCAAGGATGAAATGACATAAAAGACACAACAGAGAGGGGTTAGTGTGTAATTATTATTTTTTTATTATTTATTTCTTAGCAGACGCCCTTATCCAGTATTACAATTGTTACAAGATATCAGATTATTTTTACATACTATTACATTATTTTTTACACACTATTTTTACATACAATTACCCATTTATACAGTTGGGTTTTTACTGGAGCAATCTAGGGAAAGTACCATGCTCAAGGGTACAGCAGCAGTGTCCCCCACCTGGGATTGAACCCTCCGGTCAGGAGTCCAGAACCCTAACCACTACTCCACACTGCTGTAATGGTTTATGTGTTTACCTGCTGCTCAGTGGAGTGGAAAACAACCCCGTCTAAAAGGGGAAAAACCTCTGGTAGCCCCGGAGGTCAGGTAGCCCCTACTGCAGGCATGATAACAATTTTCTTATGGGCTGTAGCAATGTTGGTAGGAGATGGGAGAATGTATGTATCTACTGCTGATGAAGTCCAGCGCCCCATACTCTTCATTAGGTGGAGATTGATGTCAGCACCGGCTGCTGAGGTTGCTGCTTCTATCCTAAAAGAATGAGAGGTATAAAATCAAGGTGAAAGACCTGCTCTGGAAACGAGAGTAGATGAATGTGATGACCCATCTTGCCGCTGGGAAGGTGGAAGCTGATGGGATGGTAAACTCAGGGCATCTGAGGAATCCAAAAAAGCAGTTAGACATAGTGCTTCCATGGTCAGGTCATTGAATGGACAGGAGCAGCCTTTTCAGAGGGTAGAGATTAAAGAGTGAAGGATATATATTGATATAAAGATGGAGCAGCAGGGAGGGGGGGGGAGCTCTTGAGGATCCCTCTGAGTGTCAGGTAGACTAATGGAATGGATAGGAGTGTTGGGAAAGGGATGGAGTTGAAATACTGAATTCTGGAGATGTAGACTTTAATGGTAGTGGGGGCTAAGTGAAGAGAATCCCTTGCATAGGCGATGGAGGCTAGAATCCATTGCTCATTGAAGCAGGATAGGATGGATTTGGTTTTGAGTGCAGAAAGTTGTAAATGTTTTCCATCCAGTGGTGTACGATGATTTGGTCACTGGGGCTAAGGCTGTAGCCATGTAGTGACGAGCAGATTGCAGAAGATTGGAGAGTGTTGTATTTAGTTGAACAGCAGATGTCGGTGTTGCAGAGTTTGAGGAGGGCTGAGGTGGAAGCTGGAGCTGAATGAATATATGGAAATCGACTGATTCTGGAAACAAGGGCAAAGAGATGAGATGCCGACCATCCTATGTGTTAGTTAATAGGGGATCGATCAGCGGTTTGCTACCATCACATCTGCTTGGAATGGAAAAGGTGAACTCACATTCAGAGATTTGGGTTTCATAACTCCAGTCATTCTCCTAATAGTGGAACTCCTTAACTCATAATCAAGACAGATTTCCGGTCTCGTACCAGGTCTCTCACCATGTGTTAATGCTAGTTGTATATGAGAGGATGAGCGGACATATGACTAGATTGCTGAGGAAGTCAAGCGCCCCGTATTATCTGATTAGATGGGGATTAGCATTAGCCTTGACTGCAGAGATGACTGCCACAATCTCAGTATTAGAGGAATGGGACCCAAGGGACTTTTTTGACCTGAAAAAAGAATTAAGGACCAGGGGTCAGAAATGGAGATTAGATAAAGGGCATTCAGAACAGAAAATAGGAGGCATTTTTTTACACAGAGAATTGTAAGGGTCTGGAACCAACTCCCCAGCAATGTTGTTGAAGCTGACACCCTGGGATCCTTCAAGAAGCTGCTTGATGAGATTATGGGATCAATAAGCTACTAACAACCAAAGAAGCAAGATGGGCCTTTCTTATGTTCTTATGTTTTTATGAATGCTGGAGCATTGGAAGCACTGGAGGAGGGCAGTTGTAGATTTAAACATTGACCTAAAACAACTTTTACATGCTGCAATAGTGAGCCGATCTGAAGAGGGAGCCAAGATCTGTTGCGCTGAGGAGCAATTAACAGTAGAGGGTGGGATCTGCTGAACGGTGCAGAGATCTAAGGAAGTAAACAATGGAGTGCTGTCAGTAGTGTGGATTGGCCTGCTGTAGAGAGCTGAGATCTTCTGAAGCGGTGATCTGTAATAGTGAACAGAGGACTGCTGTAGAGAGCAGAGATCTGCTGAATGCGGTGGATATTGGTCTTTGAGTGTTAAGGCGGTTTAGCTGGAGCCGGAGATGGGGCTGGCTTTGGGCATGGATGAAGAATGCATAGATCTGAGGCCGCTGCAGAACCTGAGAGGATGAAGAATACATTGCTCTGAGGCTGCTGCAAAAACTATTGATTTGATCAGGAGCAGTCTATGAGTGTATTGTCCATTCTTGGTTGTCCGTTGCACATTGACTGAAACATTGATGATCGTAGGACATGGTTTCCGTATCTAATTGACGGCTCAGTTGAAAAGTTGAAAGAATGCCTTGATGAAGTTTGTCATTTTGGAGGAGCGGAGCCAGATGGGTTAGTGTGAATACGAGAACAGGAAGAGGTAGCAGAAATGGATGCTTGATGCAAGGAAGCTGGAAGTTAATGTGATGGTGGATTCTGAGATTCTTGGAAAACCGATAAACGCGTGGCTTCATAAATAGGTCCTCGAAGGGGGGAAAAGAGTTGAAATTGAAGAAAGTCAGTTAATATAGGTAGGCAAAAGGTTGCGGCAGGAGGGGACTCCTGAGAATCCCTCGGAGTGACAATGAACTGCAGGAATGGATAGAAAATTTGGAGTTTGCGAGATTCACAGCGATAGCAAACCAGCTTAGAATATTGTATAATTTGTGGTGTTATACTGCCGTCTAGAGTTTGTGATTGGAATTAAAACCATTGGCTTCAGTGAAGCAGGGTAGAATATATTTGGGTATTGTGATTAAAATCCTTGTCTATGTATAAAACATTTGTGTATTATTTTTAGATTTGAATAATAAATACATTTGATGCATGTTTTTGAACAGTTAGTCATGTATATAAATGAGTTAATGTAGGTCTACAAGATGAGCCTGCAGTATTTAGATGTCACAATTCGGTGAGTTGGACTCACTGTCGCCGTTTGTGAAAGCGCAGCAGCAAGAAGCCAGAAGATTTCAGAACTGAGGTACAGGCTCGCAGTGCCTGTTGAAGCTGCCTGGTCACCATTGCAACTTACCACTCCCAGTAGTCACTCGATGAGGCGTTGCCGTGGTAACCATGGAAGGCCATCTGGGTCAAAAACATATTGTGTTGTACACTTTCAAATATTTGCTACACATACTCATTCGGACTAATCAGAGCACAGATATGACTACGTGTACCAATTTGAATCGGTACGTGTTCTAAAAAAATGACACAAGCTACGTATTTCCTACATTGGTGGAAAGTCATTTTACATTAGTGGCTTGTTATGACAACGTATTTGCTTGTAATCGCTTCTTATTCAAAACGTAATTGGCACAGTAGCCAATAACCTTTGGTATATAATTTAGATGAGAAGACATCAATTTAAAATGAGTAATGTTGAAAATATGTCGGCGAGAGATTTTCTTCTGGCTGCAAGCATACATTTGCTGAGTGCAGCTGTCTCATTGAGGTTTGGCATATATTATTTTATGTGGTGTAGTCCTGGCCCAGACAGGGACCTTGTTTATTATTCAAGCCCACTAAATCAAGGAGCATCTCTATAATTAAAGGTAAAGTAGTAGATAAAACGTTCTTCATTAATGGTGAGGCAATACCAACAGTGTCTGAGAAGCCAGTGAAGAGTCTTTGGAGATGGTATGACGGGGATCTAAAGGACACAGTTCGTGTGGGAGAAGTTAGACAACAAGCAGTGGAAGGGTTGAACAGCATAGACAGCAGCGCTTTACCAGGCAAACTAAAACTTTGGTGCTTTCAGTTTGGTCTACTGCCGAGATTGCTGTGGCCACTGACTGTGTACGAGGTTTCTTTGACAACAGTAGAGAAGCTGGAAGCTTTAATCAGTTCATACATCAGGAAATGATTGGGAGTTCCACGCTGCCTCAGCAGAGTGGGACTTTATGGTAAAGGAATACTGCAGCTACCAGTCTCCACTCTAACCGAGGAGTTTAAGTGCACCAAGGTCAGACTGGAAATGACATTAGTAGAGTCACGCGACAAATGCGTAAGGGAGGCAGCACCTGTGTTGAAAACTGGAAGAAAGTGGGCGGCAAAGAAAGCTGTGGAGGATGCAAAGGCTGCCCTTCGAATTGGTGATATCATGGGGCAAGTTCAGCATGGAAGAGGGGGTCTTGGTCTCAGTTCATCTCCTCCTACATGGCACAAGGCAGCCCCAGCTCAACGGAGGAAGATGGTAGTCAACGAGGTGCAAAAGCAGGAGGAGAGGATGAGGTGTATAAAGGCCATTTCCCAGGCCAAGCATGGAGAATGGATGAGATGGGAGAGTGTGGAACAAAGCAAGATTGGCTGGCAAGACCTATGGTCAATGGAACAGAGCAGGATCAGTTTCCTCATCAGGTCAAAATATGATGTTCTCCCATCACCACAGAACCTAAACCTCTGGGTAGGAGAGGATCCCTCATGTCCTTTGTGTTCATCACCTACAACATTAAGGCACATTTTGACAGTATTTAAGGTGGCTCTTAGCCAAGGACGGTTTACTTGGCGCCATGACCAGGTGCTGCGATGTTTGGCATTAGCACTGGAAGACAAGCGTAACATGACCAATAAGTTGCCACCTGTTCCATCAAAACATTACACACAAAAGACAACATTCCTCCGCCCAGGAGAGCAACCACCAAGAAAAGGTGTTAAAACCAATCCTCACCCAGGACAACTGGAAGCTGCTAGAGACTGGAAAATGCTGGCAGATGGTCAACGGCTTATTTTTCCACCTGAGATTGCCACCACTAACCTTCGACCAGATATTGTTTTGTGGTCTGGATCATAAAAAAAACATAATACAGAAAAAGTAAAAAAACACTGTACAAACAGAAGTTAAAAAATTGGAAAGGCAAGTTTAAAAAAGTATGTTATGAGACGGCTTTTAAAAATATTCAAAGGCTCAGATTCCCTGATCACTTTTGGAAGAGCATGGAAAATGTGAGGTGACTTTTCACTGGATCATTTAGTACACATACTATTTTCTTTAAATTCATTGGCTGTTATTTCATTTTTAGAGAACTGGTTGGCCCAAAATTTCTATGTGCAGTAAACATAGTACGTGTAGTTAACAAAACAGAACGCATAGTGTATCGCAGTACTACACGTAGTAATTTATTTGAAACGTGTACTAATAGCACACGTTTTTGACCCAGAAGGGCTTCCATACAGTACAGCAGTGTCGGTTGAGCACGTTATGTGACCCATCACAATCATGAGCCACCGCTTGTTGAAATAGAGTTTGTAATGGCTGGATAGGTCTTTAAAATGTTGTACATACCTGATGGAGGTCCAGGACAGGATCTTCTGGTGGAACGTTAAATTGTGCTGGGTCTGTGGAAGCAGGTGCTGAGTGGGGAGCGGGGGACGGGCGCTTGATTGCAGGCGAGGAGTAAAGACAAATTCAGCAGACAAAGCTTCGTAGTAGATTTAAATAGAGCTAAGGCAAGGCAATTGCTGACAACCGTGATGTCAATGTCATGTCGACAGAGCTTTAAAAGTTTTATTGGAGGCCCTTTCTAATGAAGACACGGACAAAGTTGAGTAATAGAGCTGCGCTTTGGACGGTGCTGTTCCTGGGCTGGAGACTGGATGGGGCAGGAAAGACTAACGTTGGAGCTCCTGCAGCCGAATAGAGAAGCTGAATGATGAAAAGAATCACCGGAGCAGTTAGGAAAATAGTTGATAATATCTTGGCAGCAGTATGCACAAAAATGACCTGCAGTGAAAGATATTAGCTAAGACGTTAAGCTGAAGCACGAATGATGGACTCTGAGCGTTTGCTACAAAACGAAAAACACTAGACAGGGAAAGTGTGTGAGATTAGGGTTTAAATAGGAGATTGGTAATGATAGGCAGCGCCCCCACCCCGAATTCCGCAAAAAGGCTAACATACTGTATAATGGGCATTTTTTTTCCTTTCTATCAGGTATTTGTTGGAAACTGGAACTAGAACTATTTACCATTGATCTTTGAAAAGAATGCCTAAGCAACCTTTAAAACAAAAAAAGAACTGTGGAATGACCAGTGAAAAATAACAAAAAAGAAAATGCTTTACAAAGAAATCTGTTGTCAAAGAATTTTGCAGATAAATGTAACATTTCTTGGGGCATAGGGCAGCAGCCATTGTCGTGTTATGGAGGACAGAACCCCTTTTGCAAGGACAGGGCACCCAAGGAAGACTTCTGGAAAGCAGGGTTGTGTTATAAGGAGAATATTGATTTACAAAACCTCTCCTGAAATAAATGCACAGGCACAGGAGGAGTTATTTTTAAAAAGGATACTACCCTATAAACTAAACATATTAGGTTCTTTGGCTGCAGCTTTTCCTTGAAAACCACATTCTTACAGTAGACATTCTCCTTTGAACAGTCCTATCACTGAGTGAAACAGCATGCTCATCCTGCACCTGTGCAGTTATTATTATTATTATTATTTACTTCTTAGCAGACACCCTTATCCAGGGTGACTTACAGTCATAAACAAAAATACATGTCAAGAATCACAGTACAAGTAATAATTCAATTAAGAGCAAGATAAAAATACAGTGACTTTGGTTCTAGCAAGTACAAGTATATGACAAAATACGATTCAAACGGAGCAGATAACAGTGTCAGTGATAGTTACATCAGGATATAATTAAATACAAAATACTACAGATTAAATAACACTTGTGACAGATTACAGTACTCTAAAGTACAGGATTAAATGCATTAAAATAGGGGGCAGATAAGAGCAAGTAAAGCGCATTTAAGGAAAAGTGATGTGTCCAGAGGGAAAAGAAGAGTTCTACAGGTGCTGTCTGAAGAGGTGAGTCTTGAGGAGGCGCCGGAAGGTGGTCAGGGACTGGGCAGTCTTGACATCTGTAGGAAGGTCATTCTACCACTGCGGGGCGAGGGTGGAGAAGGAGCAGGCTCTGGAGGCAGGGAAGCGTAGAGGAGGTAGAGCCAGTCTTCTAGTGCAGGAGGAGCAGAGAGGTCGAGTGGGGGTGTAGGGAGAGATGAGGGTCTGGAGGTAGCTGTGCAGTCTGGTCAAGGCATCTGTAGGTGAGTACAAGAGTCTTGAACTGGATGTGAGCGGTGATCGGGAGCCAGTGGAGTGAGCGGAGCAGTGGTGTTGTGTGGGAGAAGCGAGGCAGAGAGAACACCAGGCGAGCAGAGGAGTTCTGGATGAGCTGGAGCGGATGGGTGGCAGACGCAGGGAGGCCAGCCAGGAGGGAGTTGCAGTAGTCTAGGCGGGAGAGTACCAGGGCCTGGACCATGAGCTGGGTGGCGTAGTTGGTGAGGAAGGGTCGGATTCTTCGTATGTTGCTCAGGAAGAATCGGCAAGTCGTGCCAGAGTGGAGATGTGCTGGGAATAAGAGAGGCAGGGGTCCAGGGTGACAGGTTCTTAGCTAAGGAGGAGGGAGAGAGTGTGGTAGATTGCAGAGGAACAGCAACAGAGAGATCAGAGGAGGGACAGGAGGAGGAGGGAAAGAAAAGGAGGTCAGATTTCGAGAGGTTGAGTTTGAGGTGATGCGTGTGCATCCAGGAGGAGATAGCAGACAGACAGGTAGAGATACGGGAGGGGATGGTGGAGTCAGAGGTGGGGAAGGAGAGGAAAATCTGAGCATCATCAGCATAGAAATGGTATGAGAAACCATAGGATGTGATGAGGGGTCCCAGGGAGCGGGTGTAGAGAGAGAACAGGAGAGGACCCAAGACTGACCCTTGGGGAACTCCTGTTGAGAGAGGGTGAGGTGTGGAGGTTACCGGGTAAGTGCGGTTGGAGAGGTAGGAGGAGAACCAGGCCAGACCAGTGCCAGAGATTCCCAGGTCAGCGAGAGAGGATAGTAGAATAGAGTGATCGACAGTGTCACAGGCAGCAGAGAGGTCGAGGAGAATTAGGACAGAGGAGAGAGAGGCAGCTCGGGCAGAGTTTAGTGAGTTGTTGACAGACAGGAGGGCGGTTTCAGTGGAGTGAGCAGAGCGGAAGCCAGATTGGAGAGGATCGAGCAGAGAGTGGTTGGACAGGAAAGCAGCTGGCGGTGTACAGCCCGCTCAAGGGTTTTGGAGAGGAAGGGTAGGAGGGAGACAGGACGGTAGCTCTGGAGGGAGGTGGGGTCGAGGGTAGGTTTTTTGAGGAGGGAAGTGATAGAGGCTTGTTTAAAGGCAGAGGGAAAGAGACCAGAAAGGAGAGAGGTGTTGAGAAGGGAAGAGATGAAGGGAAGTAGAGGAGCAGCAGCTTGAAAGAGGTGAGTGGGGAGGGGGTCCAGGGCACACGTGGTGGGTTTGTGACCCTGGAGCAGGGAGGAGAGGTCAGAGTCTGAGAGGGGACAGAAGGTGGAGGAGGGTGAGTTAGTAGGGGATGCAGTGGGTGTAGGGGTTGGAGCGGGAGGGGGTGGGGGGAGTGAGAGGTGTTAAAGAGTTTGCGGATATCTGAGATTTTAGAAGAGAAGAAAGAGGCAAAGTCATCAGAGGAGATAGAGGAGGGGGGGAGGGTTTAGGAGGAGAGAGCGGTAGAGGTCTAGGGCAGCAGGGAGTTTGGTTCTCTTCCATTTCTTTTTAGCAGATCGCAGTGTAGTTCTTGCTGAGCGGAGCACAGAGGAGAGCCAGGGTTGGGGAGGGGCGAGCAGGTCGGGAGGTGAGGGGACAGAGGGAGTCGAGGGAGGAGGTGAGGGAGGAGAAGAGGGTGGAGGTAGCAGAGTCTACAGACAGTTGGGAGAAGGAGTCGATAGAAGGGAGGTGAGAGAGAGCGGTGGAGGCAAGGACAGAGGAAGAGAGAGAGCGGAGGTTATGGCGAGAGGTGACAGTGGGGGTAGGAGAAGCAGGGAGAGAGGGGAGATGAAAAAAGAGATGAAATAGTGATCAGAGAGGTCCAGGGTGTGACAGAGAGGGTGGAGGGGCAGCAGGCCCTGGAGAAGGTGAGGTCCAGTTGACAGCCAGCTTTGTGGGTAGGAGGGGATGGAGAGAGACAGAAGTCAAAGGAGTGAAGGAGAGGGAGGAATCCGGCAGAGTGGCTGGGGTTGGAGAGGTGGATATTGAAGTCGACTAACAGGACAGTTGGGGTAGACAGAGAGGGGAGGGAGGAGATAGTCGAGTTCATCGAGAAAGTAAGCGAGAGGTCCAGGGGAACGGTACAGTACAATTAGCAGGAGTTGACAGGGAGAGTTTAGATGGACAGCATGAAATTCAAAGGTGTTAACAGAGAGTGAGGAGAGGTCGGAGGGGACAGAAAAGACTAAGGAGGGAGAGAGAAGACCAGTCCCACCTCCCTGTCCAGTGAGACGCGGGGTATGGGACAGGACTTACAGAGAGGACAGGGCGGCAGGAGTTACGGTGTTATCAGGGGACAGCAAGGAAATCGAGAGAGAGGTTGGAGGCAAAGGCAGAGATGAAACCAGCTTTGTTAGCAGAAGAGTGACAGTTCCAGAGTGCACCAGAGAGAGTGTAGGAGGGGAGAGGCAGAGGGATGAGGTTAGAGGGGTTGGAGGAGCAGCGGCAGAGAGAGGGCAGAGGATGAGGGCAAGAGGACAGAACAGGGATGTGAGGGACAGTCATAGCAGGACAGTTATTTTAAGAGAGCTTTGGTACCATTTGGGAATCGTTACTCGTTACTATTCCTTTTCCCTAGAGATTTTTTCTTTTCTTTTTTTTACTAGTGTTATTATTTGAGCTCTTTATTATTTCACAGTTCTTTTGTTTTGCTTTTATCCATTTAATGGTAATCAGCAGGCAGATGAATGTAATCCCTGTTTTAACAAACAAATACCTGATACAAAGGGGAAATAAAACAAAGCATGACTAAATTGTGAACAATAAAGCACTAAGTAACTGAAATAATTGTTTGCCCGTATACCATTTTGAAATTTCAGGAGGCATAATTAAAATTCCTTACCAATGCTTACGTTTTGAATGATAAAAAGCAAAAAATCAAGATTCCTGCATGTGCTGAGAATTAGAAACGTATGCAATTCTTCATCGGTACTGTATAAAATGTACCCTTTCCTTTATTAAGTTGTAATGAAAATGTGCCTTTGTTTCAGTTCTATCAATTTGAAAATAAATGTAATATTGGTTTGCCCCTCATGTATTCAGTTTATATAAACATATGTACAGTTCCTAATGGCTTGCTGCCATGCGTATCCCATTGGAAAATTAAGTTATACTGTATAGCTGTTATATTTGCATAATACAATCAGTACCTAAAGTACCTAAGATCAACGAAATAAGTCAATTTGAACTCCACTTCTGAGCACCTGCAGCTGTATATTATGCACCAGTAATGGATGTTTGAAGAAAAACACAAATTAAAACCATAGTGCTTAACTGAATATTTCTGTTGGTAAACTGCTTGCTGAGTATGTCTATCACTGCAGTAAATGTAATTATCCATTGCATCTAAAGATAGATGATTCACAAGTTCAAAAGCCTGGCTTACATAAAGAAATATTGTGGGCTTCATTCATAAAGCTTAAACTTGTGAGATATTGATTCAGTCTGATATTCATGAACCTGTTCTAGACTGTTGTTGAATTCTACATCACTGGTGAGTATTGTGGCATTCAGTTTGGCTGACTTAAGTGTTGGATGGCAGCAGATTACATTTATGAATGTATTTATAAATGAATGGGGTCAATTTTAATTAGCTTAAGAGTGATGGGTCTTAAAACCGCTACTCCTAAGCTCCCCGGACTGATTTATTGAACTAATTATTACATACAATAAAAAAAAAAAATAATAATTTGGGGGTGTCTAAAGAAATTTTGATTCCAATGAGCGGGCCTGAACAAATAAGGGGCAGTGATTTGTTCTCCTCCCCTACAAATCAAACTGTATTCAAGGTAAAATAAGTTACTTAAAGGAGTAGCAACCATTGGTTTAACCCATTCCAGCCTAAATAGAATGACCATATACGGGCATGAATATGACCACTTTGGGGTAGGTGTACTAAAGTGTTGTGTCTGTTGCAATAGTCACAAACCAGTTGCAAACGAGTCAGAAGTCTTGGGTGAAATGTACTAAACAAGTGCAAAGCTATTTGCGACTTTTTAGGGAATGCTTTGCCGCTGCAGTTTCTGTTTGCGGTTCAAGCGTAGATGAATATGCAATTATGGGAGTTCCTGCATAAATTCACAAAAAGGGGACGCCGATAGTGCAGATGAGGGTTCTCAAATATTATAACGAGATGTACGAAAGCTGCCGTTAATTGCGATACTTACAATTGCATCAATTTGTTAAGAACTTTGTTTTAAACAGCCACAATTGTTGCTGTCATTTCCCATTTTCTCATGCATTGCCAGTTGTGCTCAATGCATTTTTGAGGCGAACAGCCAAATACCGACTTTTCCCTAAAAGCAGGGTGTACTTGCAAGCCTTGAAAACAAATTTCTATGACATTTCTGGTTGGGAGCAATAGACTGCACAGATGTGCCGCTAACCCCTCCAGCTCATTTGGAACATCTCTATACGAATAGGAAACACACTTATTCTATTAATGTGCAGGTGGTTTGTAATTGTGCAATTTAGCACTGCACCCCTGACTAACTTGAATAAAAACGGACAGTATAAATGCAAAAACTGCTGCTGCAAAGTATCCCCTAAAGGCTGTTAACATCATTGTGCATGTTTAGTACGTGTCACCCTAGACTTCTGACTCATTTGCGACTATTGTGACAGCCGCAACACTTTAGTACATCTACTCCTGTGTTTGCATACATTTTTTAACAATCAAATTCCATCTTTAATAAATGTTTAGGCACTGTCTAGTAACCTTTTGAGTAAAAAAAAAAATGATATGATGGTTATAGGTGGGTAATGTTTAACTAATGCCCTAATAAGTTAGTTCAATCTTTCAATTTTTTCTAACCGTAACTACCATTACATTTTTTACTGACTGAAAATAATTAAGCTTATATAAATGGCATCGTCATAAAAAATAACAAAATAAACCTTTAATGAACATTAACGAACCAGACTATTTTTCAAAACTGTACCTCTTTCTATGATTTTACTGTTACCAACACTCCGCTTCCTGATAGCATTGGTAGAGCCCACGCAACACCAAGCTGTTTGATGGGTGGGGGACCCTAATATGAAGACTATTAAAAATGTGTATGGATATGATTTAACAGTACGTGACTACAATATTAAACATCTGAAATGGACTAGTTGACTAAATATGCCTGAAGCTTGAAGATAACTAATCAATTACAAGCAGACGTTATCCTAATGAATTATAGAGCTAAGCTATTTTTTAAATGCAGTGTTAGGTTAGGTTCCCGTAGTCCTAAGAAGGGACTGAATTCAAAGATAAATCTAAACGGAATTAAAACATACATTTACTGCTGGTGTCACAGATCCTGAGTATCACCAATCTTAAGTCGTATTCCCACAGAAAATGCAGGATCAGTGCCTGCACTGATGCCGCATTTCGTTTTTTTAAATTCACCATTTACACACAACAATATTGCCAGTTCAGTGTCGGCAATTTGGCGGCTTTCCCCCATTTACATAGAACTCACGTTAACATAATTTGGTAGTGCTCAGTAGCGTGATCAAAACAATGATGCCTTTGGTACCTGTCATGGTATGCGTGATATTTTTCACTATACTTTCTATCACATTTATCATTTGACCTATATTATGTTTACTATAAGATAAAATACCAGCAGAAAAAAAAGTTAGATACCTTGAAAAAGATACTGCTATATGGTTCTCATGTTATGAAACTCAATACCCATCGGGGACGAGGCAGAATTAAGCCCCACAAATATGGGAATAGTTCCCAGATAGCATTCTGACGTTGGCCCAACGTAGGCTAAGGTTGGCAGGTCGCAGTGGGATTTCCAACGTTGGCCCAACATCGGCAAAAAGTTGGAAAAATGACGTCTTTTTGCCAACGTCGATACAACGTTGGCAAATAGTTGGCAGCCGACGGTTGGCAAACGGTGTTGATGGGTGGGCTGCTGAAACTAGATAGACAATTGCATGAAAAGAATCCCGGGAGTTCTCGAGCATACATTTTATTATTTTATGTTTTGCTGCATCATTTTCACTTAAAAATCCGAGTTTGGAGGATTGCTGTATGTCGAATTTAACGCTGTGTGTTTTGTGATTTTTTTTTTTTTGTTATAAGCGCAGTCATCAAGCTTGCATTGTAATGTAGTGCAAGTGACTGCTGTGCTTAATGCTCCATCCAGGTTCAAAGCACACGTTCAGTTTTTTTTTCTTTTCGCCTCTAAACAAAATATATTGACTATTCTGGACGGACGTGTGCTTACGCCAGATGCACAAGTGCAGTGTTTACGTATAAACTGTTGCTGTTCAATTTATTTTCAAAATATAGTGCGGTGTATCCCTACGCGTGGGTCTGGCTTTCCCAGCTGGGACTACAGTTAGCAGACTTCCCGCTCATTTGATTGCTAGTTAGTTTGAATGTGAAGGGTTTTTTTTTTCTGTTCAGTCGTTGGCATTAGTGTTCATAGCCACACTCAAACAAGGTATTTATACGATACGTATTTATTAGATAGGCTTATGATTTTCTGTTAAGTTTAATGCATTTATGTAATTGGTTTGTATTTGTTGTTATGGCTGCAGTTGGTAAAATATATTCTGAGAGAACTCTCCGCCGTCAGGCAAAACAAAGGGCTGATGATTTAGTGAGTGCAATTTCGGAAGAACTAGTGAACACGTATGTAAATAAACAAAATAGACATGGTGATAGTGAAAGCCAAGTGCAATTTGCAGTGAATAACAATACTGGCAGTAGTCGTAGTAGTGCAGTGTGGAATTGTGAAGAGCATAATGAACCAAAATACTAGTGATAGTGAAAGCCAAGACGTTGTGATGCAGTTTGAAATGAATGACGATCTTATTGTCAGTAATGACAGTGCTGATTTTGAAAGTGAAGATACGATGTCTGGATCAGATAGAGGATGAGAAGGCATGTAGCTTAAGGGGTGAACTGAAGGATTGGGCTGTTGGCAGTAACATCCCGATGTGTCACATTAACAGTTTGTTAGGCATTTTAAGACGATTCTTTCCCAGTCTGCCAAAAGATGCTCGTACTTTAATGGCTACTTCCACTTCATACAATTTGGAGACGGGGTTGCTGGGGGAACATCATCATTTTGGTGTTGCACAGGGTATACTCTCTCAGCTGGCATCAAATATGGAGCTAACTTCTAATGACTGTAAAACTAATGGTGGCTAGAGATTTTACATACCTGCCTATATACTGTATATAATTTTGTAAATATTGCTTTTTTATTATTATTTTTATTAACACAATACATACCAAAAATGACATTTGGCAGAATTTTGTGTTTTGTGGTATCAGTTATATACGTATTTTCGAGGTTTTGAAAGGTCCCAGTGGTGTTGTGGCTCCCCATAAGCTCCGCCCTGTAGTGTATGAGGCTAACAAATACCAGAACATAACCAAAACAGAGAACACTGTCAAAAACAAACAGAGCACATAATAAACACTAAAAGAAAATATATTACGAATAAATAAATACATTGTTGTGGTTGTTTATTTGTGTGGAAACGTATTGCATGTAATTACAGCAACGTTTTCAGTTCTTAGCAGCAGCTACCCAGCAAACAGGTAACGTAACCGTAATGTTCCTCGTAGGTTCTCTTTTGGTTAGGTTATTACAGAACGTTCTGCAAACCTTCAGCCAACGTTATTAGTATATTCATCTTGCCAATAGAAATGTGTTTCATTGTCATTATAATGTTGATTTGCAATTAATTAAAGAGTTGAATGATGAAGAGTTGAAATGTAATCTTGGAAAAAAAATAGCAGATAATGTTCTTATAACGTTCCTGCAACATTACTAAAAACTGGTCTTGGATGCGAAAGATTATTTTGAGTGACATTTTTCAGATAATGCATAACACCAGCTTTTAGAAAACTGTGCGCTTTATAAATGCGGTGTATTTGTTGGATCAGCCAGGCAATCGTGTGACACAGTCGACAGTCACACGTCACAACAGCTGGATTGTACCATGATAGCGAACTTGGGAAAAGATGGTAACTTGGTTTATAATTCCAATACTGCTGGCCGTAGTCTACGCCAAAATAATACATCTGACAGCACTCTATCACAAACAGGCTTTCTTGCTGGGGTTTTCAGACAGTTGTATTCACAGTTCACTCAGCAATTTGACTGCACTGCCCCTGCCAGCTACAGTCCCCCCATATTTATCATTTTAAGCCAGCCCACCCGGCCAGCTAACCATCTTTCGCGCTCTTTAGAGGTTATGACCCCCAGAAGAACATGGTAACCCAGCGCGACTATGTCAATTTCAGGTCTAGGTCATCTGAAAGATAAGTTGTGAGGTCTGGCACATCAGATATGCCAAGATCACCTTGCAGACCAGATGAAATGTCAAGATCAATTCGCAGATGGGATGAGAGGACCCCTACAAGGTCAAGTTGCGGGGGAAGACCCGTGCCGTTCTCTCATTGCAGTATGTTTTCATTTTATTATCTTATTTTATTCAAACAATACCATTTTGATTTTAACAACCAATCCATATGCTTGTTTATTTACTACTTTTACTGTCTCTTACGTTTCTGTAACAGCAAACCCTTCCATCTCTACAGAGAATGCCACCAGAAGACCTCCGACTGATAGTCAATCATTCATCTTTCTAGCCTTAAAATCTTTGTTTAATTTAATTTCCAAATGCTCCAGCTGTTTTCTGTAGTAATTGGTATTTTGTTTGGAACCAGAGATTTAAATTGTTTCCAGCAATTCTATTGATTTTTGTACACCCAATTCTTCTTATAGCTCATATGATTGTTGCATGATCTTGCAGTTAATGAAATGGTCTTTGCTTTAAAAAAAAGTCGTTAGTTGTTTTGGTTAAATCAACAGATGCAATAAAGTGTCTGCAAAAAGAAAGTTCATCACTGCAGAACATTACTGCATTGCATCTCTGAATTAATGCTTGACGCATTCTTGAGAAGCAGCAGGAAGGCTTGGTCCTATTGCAGAGGGTAGTTTCTTCCCTTGGCAGCAGTGTGGAGGACATTGATGATGTGCTTCCTCGACCCGGGCAGACCATACAAGAAATGGAAAATATGTGCACCCATCTGGATAAAGATGACTTGAGGAAAAAAATGGTTTGAAGTTTTCACTATTAGGACAAAACTTATATTAAGTGGGGATAATGATTGATTTTTGGTAGATTTAATGGCATGTGTAACATTGTACATAGTTGAAATTTGCATATATATATATATATATATATATATATATATATATATATATATATATATATATATATACTGTATATATATGATTCTAAATCTGATGCTAAACACCTCTGGGTTACATAAACTTAGGCAGAAGTGATTTTAAGGAGATTTCCATTTATTCTTCCCTTTAAACACATCTTAACAGGAAAGATAACAATTAAACCAATGCAGAAGTCGTGGAAATGTGCTAATCGCAAGACTACATCCCCTGCTTTCCCAATCTACATGTTGTTTCAGTAGCAATGATGGTTGAGGGGGAAAAAAAGTGTATTCTGACAATCAGAAACTTAACTCATCATAAGGAAGGCTGTCACCATTTCCCCTAGACGTGATTGATGCTAACCGGGCTGATTTGTGCAGGGCTGTTCTGTGGCTGTAGGAACTGAATCTCCATATTTAAATATTGAGACACAAATTGTTTATTCCACAGAATAAAATAATACATGTAAACAAATAGCAAAGAAATGAACCTGTAACAATGTGCTGTGGAGTTGTTGTCTGATTCAGACTGTTGGAAGACGCTTTTCTTCTCGCCCATCATAGTACTGAAATAATGTTAGATTGAAAAACAAGGGGACGGGAATGTAATCTTGCGATTTAACGCATTTCCACAGCTTCTGTGTTGTTTTAATTGTTATGTCTCGTGTTAAGAGGTGTGTACAGGGGGGAATAAACGGAAATCCCTTTAAATTCGCTTCTGCCTTCCCTTACGAGCTGCCTCTGGTGGGTGGTGTAAACCAAGTTGTAGGGAAATTGATTACACAAGTGGTGGCCTTGGCATAATGGATGCAAGCTGTTGTAACCTTTGTAAGGAGACTGATAATGTCTTAATTGTGGTAATTTAAGGATTTTTTTGTATTGCTTCATAGTAAATTATAGCAAAGCCAGTAAAGTGGTTGCAAAGTCTCACAGTCGTGAAGCATGGCAATAGAGTGCATATTATTTTATTGTTTTGTGTAATGTTTAGTGACAGGACACTTCATAAGCCAAAATAATACTTATTCACATAAATGTACAATTATTATTATTTTATTTATTTATTTATTTATTTTTTTTTTTTGTAGAAGCAACCAAATGGAACCACAAGGTGACCAGGACAGAGGTGGAGCTGAAAGTAGGGGAGACTCTGAAACTGGCACCACATCGTGAGAAACAAAATCAGGTATGCAGCCATGACACCTCCTTCACTTTCCTTCTGAGACCATTTAGGTAACCGAGTAAGATATTATGCCATATTTGGTCAAATGGGCCATAATACATTATGGACTGGATTGAATTGGAACAAGCTGTTCTCTATCAACAAGTGGACATGTACATTGAGAACTAATGTGTATCTGTATATTACTAAACAACTTAAGTGACTACAATTAAACTTGAATTAAGCACATACTGTTTTTCCTTTTAGGAAAGGCTGAACAAGTCCAAGGAAAGGGCAGAAGATGAGATGGCCAGTGGACTAATGCTGAATTGATTTAAAAAAAATAAATATATATATATATATATATTAAAATAAAAAAAGATCATAAATAAAGAACATGTTGATGAAAATGAATAGTTGTTACTTCTTTTATTTGCTCAAATTTATTGTTCACAAAGGTTCTCAGAAGGTTATTAAATAACGTTAGGAAGTAACGTTCTATGAACAAATAGAGAACTTTCCATATTAACATTCTCTAACGTTACTTGGTAACATTCTGATAAGTTACGAGTAACGTTCTTGTAACATTCTGATAACATAAAATTGTTTGCTGGGTAGTCCGAAAGACAGATCAACGAGCAAGGAAGAAGACTAATTTTCGGTCCCATGACGTTGAGTTTGAGAGGATCACAATAAATTACGATTATTCTTTTTTTACGTTGTGACCGAGCACTGCTGAGTGGCGTGTGAGGTGACATCACGGACCGGGAAGTAACAGAAACAATGAATGGATGGTGGTGAAGATGAACGCTACGGTGCTCAGCGTATTTATTAAATGAATAAACAAAACAAAAGATTTAAACAAACAACAAAACACTACAAAACAAAAGGGCAAGTTGGCCAAACAAATAGAAATAAACAAATAAGCGTGCTGGTTTTACCCCAGCACGATACTTAGCAGTTGTTTATCTTATTCTCCTCACTCTCTCCGCTCCCCGTACTCTCCTCTGTACACTCAACCCCGCAGCACGGACAGCTGCAGGTTCTTATACTCTGGCCGAGGGGTTAACTAGTTGTTAATTATCTTATTAACCCTCGGCCACAGTCTGCACGAGTTTAGTAAGGATGCGTGACTGTCAGCTAGTTAAATAATCAGTAGCTGATCAGCCACGCATCCTCACAGGGTTTTAAATTATATAAACAATAACAAATACATGGCGCTTTTATCCGCGCCACAAACAATAATACAAAAACATTGCACATATAAATATAGGGGCGGGACACTCCGCCACACCATTGCAGGCACACAAGTCATAAATTGGCTATTTTCAAAACAAAACTTAAAGGTAATAAAACCAGAGAAAAAGTAGTAAAGACAGTAAAAACTGACTGCCTTAAAAAAAAACGAGTTGCTGAACTCCTGCCTTAAAAAAAGTAAACGAGTTGCTGAACTCCTTAACCAAGAAGGCTAGATTCCTATTTACTTTTATTTATTATTAGTTTTATACTGTGAATATCTTCTTGTCTAAACAAAACTTGATTTTATGAAATTTACTGAATTTTATTCAGAAACAAAATCTCTAAAAATGAAAACATATTCAGGGCTTGCGTTAGGCCGCGCCATTGCGCCAATGCCCCCCAGAAATAAAAAATGTCCTGCTGAATTTCTCTTAATGCGCCCATGTGTCCCACTTCCCAGACCAGATGCAATACCAATATGCAGTAAGTTAATGCATTTTGTATTAACATGACATGTCTGACGACAGGCTAATCTTTTTTACTTGTTTGTTTACACTTGTGTTTTCATAATTAAACTCCTGTGCCATTATTCTCCAGTCCAGTAGAATGCACTCACACCCTCCCTGTTTACAGTCAGTTTCACAGTAAAGCCTGGACGACAACATCAGGCTTCTTAACAACATGGCCTGGCGCAAATACAACCTTGTATCCCTGTTACACCCGACCATTACTTCTGGAAGAATAAGAAATCAGCTTTGGCAGTGAGTGTTGAAATGTAGGCTATTATATTTGTGCTTAAATACTGTGAAATTCATCCGCTGTAAACTTATCTATTTGCTAGACAAAATATCTGTCTGATATATTTTGAAAAACGGAGTGACCTAGCAAGGGAATGGGAGAAATGTGTACTTCTGCATACTGCAGTACAGTTTATAGACAAAGTGCAGTAGATTTGTGAAACGAAAACCAAATCATTGATTTAAAAAATAAATAAAATAAAGTAGCCTACTTTAACGTTATAATATATGTAAAGTTTATCTTTTCTATGACAAAAAATGCTAAATTTCAGGGCCAAAATAATTCAGTATGTGTTAAGCACCAACTCTCTTGGCCATTTCACAAGTAGGCCTAACGGCATGATAAAAAATATTTATACAGTGTATGTGATTTTATACAGCACTGTATATAATACATCTTGCATTGAGAAAATACCACTGGAATCGGAATAAAGGAAATTATTATGTAATACAATGCACGTGCAGTCACAGTTTTGGTAAGTAGCATTTTCAAAAACATATCATTATGTGCAGTATTAAAATATGTTAAAATATAGCAAATCCACATTTTTTAGTGTTCTGTGTAACACGGGCCATCGTTTAACCTTGAAAAAAAAATAAATAGAGTATCTGAAACAGATATAAATGTTTATCATATCAAAAACATCAACGTGTATTGTAAAAATAAAGCATAAATTGTTTTGAAAACTGTCAAAAATACTTACTTGGGGACTAAGAATGAAAAATGTCAAGAAAAAAATGCAACTATTACTAGTACTATTAAACTTTATCTGTTGGTAATGTGGTTTTCAAACTGGGGTACGCGAGAAAAATTCTGAAATGGCGGACAACGCATTTTATTTAGTACCACTTGCCAATCTTTTGTAGACTTTGTCATGTAATCAACGTTTAATCGCTAACACCAGACTGATGTGATGTGACAGAGCGTTCAAAGCACGACTAATTTACATATTAAATATGTACGTTTTAAATAAGCCCTGTTTAAATGTCATGTAAGCGGCTACTGCAGTCTTTGGGATAAAAAATAAATAAATACATATTTTAAAAAACTAAAAGCCTGGTCTTTAACTCATTTTATTTCCTGTGTGCATTCGTGCCTGCAAATTCATATTTATTTTTTGCAATGACCCGATTAAAGATTATTGTAACGTAAGTACTATTGGTTAATTTCAAAATACAAAATGTATGGCCAATCAGAAACCGAAGTATTGCCATGCGGTCTAATATGACAAGCCGTTACGTCTGGTATGAGAGTAAGAGTTTTTAGCTTTCAATCCAGTGAGAAAATATGGATTGTTGGCTCAATACTAGTACATTACTAGCAAAGAGTGATCAAGACGAAATACCGTCAGAGATTAAAAACGCTAAAAATGTCTTGCGACTGAAGATCTCTCCAATTTCCCTGCCGTCATCAGTGATTTGTGTGATAACAAGCAGGGAGGGACATCCATCACACTGATACTCAGTAAGTGTTATTATTATTATTATTTTTTAATTAGCACTGTACGTTTTAGTCACCAAGAATTTAAAAATGTCAATAATATGTTTTCGTAATGAGGTCAGCTGTAGAGATGCGTGGTTAGTGAACTTTTCTTTGGCTTCTTTTCTCTAATTTTATTATCAATAAAAATACACGATTGCCTTTTGCTATCACGGAATAAATAGTCCTATGCCATTTCTGAGTGATTGTGGCTAGCACAGTGACTTTGTTGATTTTAATTAATTGGTAATTACAATAAAATGATGTTGATGTTTCCAACAACTATAAACCTGTTTGAGGGCCTATTTTTTATCCAAAAGTAAATATAATGTATTTATTTCCGTTATAATACTGTAACTTTTATAATTGTATCCATCACACACTCCAAGGAGTGTGTGATGCGTTTTGGTGTATCATGTTATTGTACAGATTTTTTTTCTGTTTTCTTTTTGTTATGATTCTCAGATGGGGGTACGTGGTGGACTACATTTTTTGGAAAGGGGTATGCAACTTAAAAAGATTGAAAACCTCTGTTCTAATGTGATTTGATACAATGAATGTCCTCTACTCAGTGATACACCAGCATCACTGTGACACATGTCCCAATATTTTCCCCAAAAGTGACAGTTAGTATTCTAGAGATACCTTGGTTGTGTCTACAGCTTTACAGTTTTATTTTTTGTTATTCAGAAACAAAAGGTCAGTAAAATCTGTTGACATATTTAAAACAAACAAAAATAAGAAATGGTGGTTGGTTCTGAATTAAACATATTGACCCCCTCACTGAAGAAAATGTCTCCCTAAAATTTTGAGAGGGGGCCACATTGACCCTCAGTCTGTAAGTCCTGGAGCAAATGCTAAGCTTTTTCAACATAGAGATATGCAAAAGATTATGTGTATTCTTGCAGTAAACATAAGCGGTGCTTTTATATAGGCAAAGCAGTTTTCAGAGACTTGATGCAATTACTGTTGTATGTCAGACCGCTGCTCTGATAAAGTTAAAATTTTGCATGCAAATGCTTGGTTATTGTACAGGACACTTGGAATTGATAGTTTCCTCATTTTATACAAAAATATAGTAATTGATAGTTTCCTCATTTTATACAAAAATATAAAAAACTTATATGCAAATGTTATTCAATAGTCTCACGTTCCACAGCTGCAAAATAAAAAAATATATAATAAAGATAGGCCTATGTGTTTTGACGTTTAACAAAACATACATTAATTATTTGAAAATGATTATAGCTCTAGTCAGGGCATGGTTAACTTTGTTGTTGTAGAGACAACATTAAGGCTCCAGCCAGTTCTAAGAACATTGTAAGAGTTGTCGCAAATTTATAGGACTTGCACAAACTCACTTAAGAACAACCTTGTCTTCAACTCCGTCTATATTCCACTAACCCTCTGTCAGTCCAACCTATACACTTCAGGGTTTTAAAATAGTTGTGACAACAGGATGAGAGGGAGAGAGAGCGTCACGTTTAACATAGGACTATTTATTACAGATATTTTTACCAATGTTCAGATTACAGTGCATTAATGCATTTAGTACAATAACCACAAGTTAAACTGTCCAATATTGATACAAACCAATAACATATATTGTAAGCGTTCCCAATCACCACCCAGACACTGTACACACAGTACCTATCAAATTATTCTTCCTTCTGGAATGTTTCCTATCAGTTTAAACTTGTGAGTTTGCAAAAGCCTCAAATTGCAGCAATATTAATTAATAGCACATATGAACAAACATTATTGTACTCACCAACCTGGGTTACTTAACAAGCAAAAACTATTTCAGAAAAACAAGCAAAAACAAGATCAGAAAAAGCTAAAGTATCCATTCAGCCAAATAGATAGTCGTAGATCGGTGCTCTGGGTGGAAGTCAAGTGAAAGTCCTCAGTCTATGTCTTGTACTGTCAAGTGGGACAGTTTGCTGTTGTCTTCATCTGTCTTGTTCTTTGTCAGGTCAGAGCTCTGGTCCCGGAGTTGTGTGTTCCTTTAGTTGCAGGCTTTTTAATATACATTTCATCCAGGGGTTTGTACACACATAGGAAATTAATCTATGTAAGCACTGCACGTTTTCCTTATGTAACTGCTAATTCACTACACTAAGACATAGTTCATCCTACTGTATATTTAAGCAATTAACACAGCGAAAAAGGTGATATGTAGTTCATTCTATAATCAAACCAATAAGCACAACCGAAAGGTCATAAGTCTGAAGACTTATGTCTGCAGACCTACCAGAGGTGCTTCAAAAGCAGCACTTCAGGTTCCTTTAATACATATCTATGTCTTCATTATCTAGCAAATTTTAACTGGGATGCTTCAGGGATTTGGTACCTGGTACCTTGAGAGGAGTTTGGAGTAGTAGGGGCTGATGTCATATTACTACGACAACACGGAGTGAAGGGAGACTCTGGAGGCCATAGGGTGGTATAATTAGGGGAGATTGCTGGTGAGTGTAATGTCTATCTTGCAGTAATATAAAGTGATATATGGGGGAAGGTAAAATATTGCTCTACTGTAATTATAACTAAGTTTACATTGTAACCTGTGTATGGATGATTGTTTCAGGCAACATAGATATGCATCTAATAACAATATAACAGATCACCATGTAAACTTACAGGTGTATGGAAACTCTGCTCTCATTCTCCTGGTAGGCAAAGGTAGTGGTGTATTGCTTGGCCCTGGTGTGATGTTGTTCCCATCACAATTTCTCATTGCGGGGAGCCAGACAGGGTCCACAGACATTAATGCAATGCTTCTTTTGGAGGATGATTGTAATTCATCACCTTCCTCATCCATGAACATGTGCTCAGGTGGTGGAGTTTGTGCTCTGGGTGCTGCAGGTAAATTAAACCGTCTGCAAATACTTTTAGCTGGCTGGACTTCATCCTGGTCACTGTCACTGCTGGACAGAGGACGAATTCTTCTACAAAAAATATAGAAATACAAACAGAAAGACTTCCGGTAACGCGCGCCGCGAGATGGTCGCACTTCATTAAGTTCCTGACTGTTATCCCCTATCTGCGTTTTATATATACTTTGCCCTAAACACGTCTACTTTTTGATTAAATCCTTTTTAATGATGGCAGCAAACAATAACAGCACTGCATCTTCGCAAAAAACTCCTGAGGGCAAACGTTTTAAGTCCTCTGCTTTGCCTAATGATCTGGCCTCGGTGATATCCCAAGCAATCGTCGCTCAAAGAGATTCGATGCGCTGCATGGTAGCTGACATGTTGTCTGAGGCCTTGGGGACTGCGCTGGGCCCGGTCAAGGATTACATGGCTGAAAACGGAGCCATGCTTCGATCACTTAAAGAAGATATCAACACTCATGCTAAAAACATGGAGAGGGTATCTGCTAAAGCTGAGATTTTGCAAGGCAATTTTCATCAAATAAAAAAGGACACAAACCATTGCATCTCCCAGATTGACAAATTCCAAATGAAAATTAATGATTTGGAAGACAGATCACGGCGAAACAATATTAGGTTGGTAAATTTACCATCGGGCCTTGAGGGTGACGACCCCTTTCGTTATCTGCAGAAGATGCTGCCTTGCTGGATCCCGGACCTCGCTTCGGCTGCTCCTGGGCTTATTGAGATCGACAGAGCTCACCGTGTTTACTCAAACCCCTCAAGCAACTCAGACAAGCCTCGTACGCTGTTGTTCAGAGTTCTACGTTATGTCGCTCGCCAGGCCATTCTACAGGGTGCTCGCAAAGCAGTTCCAACCTAATATTCCTGAGGAGGTCCCTATGCAAGGCTCGTAAGGAGGGAAGAACAGGATACGAATCGTTCTATCCTGAACTGCAAAGTGGACCAATACTGTATAGCACTGTATTTCGTGTTTACCTTCTTTTTTGTTTTGTTTTTTATCAACAATACCTGTTTTTAGCACCTCCTATTTTTGTCCTGAACACAAGGGAGATGGCTAGTTTTTCTCCTGTTTTTTTTTCAAGGAGGCTAGGCACTCCGGTTGTGTTTTACTACAATATTACGAGACTTAAATGATATTAGATGATATTTTTGAATAATTGATGCAATGCTGATTGTGTTTTACATAGTTGAGGTGGCAATCTAAACCGTTTTTAAAAAAAATATATTATTATGCAATATTACGAGACATTTATACTACCTACATACTACTTTTGAATAACTGATGCAATGTCGATTGTGTTTTATATAATTACAGGTGGTAGTTTTTTTTTTGTTTGTTTGTTTTTTTCTCATTGCTGTTTATACACGTGCTGTTCGGGAGCAGTAGGGCCCTGTGCTTATGAAGGAGACATGAGTACCACTTTTATTACTATTTTATTACTATTATTATTGTATCACTAATGTATAGTTCCCTTTCTGATCTTGTGTAAGATGCAAATTTATTTTTCTCTCTCTTGAATCCACTACTATTATACATGGTGCTCTGATACATAAGAAACTTGCATTGTTGAGGAGACACATTTACAATCTTACAGATTTCATTTATATCAACAGTAATAATTAGCTTCTAGTTTTGCCGCCCCTTTTAATGTACTACTTTCAATTCAAAAGGATGGTTAATGTAGTTTGCAATATTAGTTTTAAGGGGGTACAGGTGTTTGATGTTTGATGCTTGACATCACATCGTGTTAATATTACACTTCTCCAAAATGACGAATTTCTCTCACAACGTAAACCAAATCTGATTAAATTTATTAACATTAACAAGGATTCGGTTATTGATTCAGCACTGGTCTGAGCAGCTATCAAAGGTTTTGTACGCAACAATGTGATTTGGTTTTCCTCTCATCTTAAAAAATCTAAATTACAATTAATTTCCCAATTACAGTGCCTACAGTATTCACCCCCCCCCCCCCCTTGGACTTTTCCACATTTTGTAGTGTTACAACCTGGAATTAAAATGGTTTTAATTAGGATTTTTTGTCACTGATCTACACAAAATAGTCCATAATGTCGAAGTGGGGAAAAAAATCTACATATTTTTCAAAATTATTTACAAATAAAAAACTGAAAAGTCTTGATTGCATAAGTATTCACCCCCTTTGCTGTGACGCCCCTAAATAAGCTCTGGTGCAACCAATTGCCTTCAGAAGTCACATAATTAGTTGAATGGAGTCCACCTGTGTGCAATTAAAGTGCCTCATGATCTCAGATTAAATACACCTGTTTCTGGAAGGCCCCAGAGTTTGTTAGAGAGCATATCTAAACAAATAGCATCATGAAGACCAAGAAGCTATCAAAACAAGTCTGGGATAAAGTTCTGGAGAAGCACCAATCAGAGTTGGGTTATAAAAAAATATCCCAAACTTTGAACATCCCCGGAGCACCGTTAAATCCATTATTAAAAAAATGGAAAGAATATGGCACAACCGCGACTCTGCCTAGAGAAGGCCGTCCACCAAAACTCAGTGACCAGGTAAGGAGGGCATTAGTCAGAGAAGCAACCAAGAGGCCAATCGTAACTCTGAAGGAGCTGGAGAGATCCACAGCTGAGATGGGAGAAACCGTCCATTGGACAACTATAACCCGGACGCTCCACAAAGCTGGGCTTTATGGAAGAGTGGCGAGAAGAAAGCCATTGATGAAAAAAACCCATATCAAATCCCGTTTGGATTTTGCCAAAAGGCATGTGAGAGACACAGCAAACATGTGGAAAAAGGTTCTCTGGTCTGATGAGACCAATATTGAACTTTTTGGCCTTAGCGCAAAACGCTATGTGTGGCGCAAAGCCAACACTGCTCATCACCCTGAGAACACCATTCCCACGGTGAAGCATGGTGGTGGCAGCATCATGTTATGGGGATGCTTTTCATCGGCAGGGACTGGGAAACTGGTCAGGATTGAGGGCAAGATGGATGGAGCCAAATACAGGGAAATTCTTGAGGAAAACCTGTTTGTCTGCATGAGACCTGGGACTGGGGCGGAGGTTCACCTTCCAGCAGGACAATGACCCTAAACACACAGCCAAAGCTACACTGGAGTGGTTTAAAAACAAGAACCTGAATGTCTTAGAATGGCCCAGTCAAAGCCCAGGCCTCAATCCGATTGAGAATCTGTGGCAAGACTTGAAAATTGCTGTTTACCAATGGTCCCCATCCAACTTGACAGAGCTTGAGCAATTTTGCCAAGAAGAATGGGCAACAATTGCAGGATCCAGATGTGCAAAGCTGGTAGAGACTTACCCAAAAAGACTCACAGCTGTAATTGCTGCCAAAGGTGCTTCTACCAAGTATTGACTCAGGGGGGTGAATACTTATGCAACCAACAAATGTCTTTTTTTGTTTCATTAACTTTTTGTCACAATTAAAAAATATTTTGCACCTTCAAAGTGTTAAGTATGTTGTGTAAATCAAATGGTAACAATCCCAATTAAATCCATTTTAATTCCAGGTTGTAACACTACAAAATGTGGAAAAGTCCAAGGGGGGTGAATACTTATGCAAGGCACTGTAGAGCTAAGTTGTAGTAAACTGGAAAAGGCCCTGAAATCTAATTACACCAGGGATACTGAAGTCAAATTAAAGGTGGAAAAGGCAGAACTAAATAATCTATTAAGGCAGCGAGTTGAGTTTTGTATGCATATCAGCAAACATAAGTATTACTCTGAGGGAAGTTGACCAAACCGCCTCCTTGCCCTAATTCTTAAGCATCAAGAAGGCAGATGTAATATTCAATCAATTAAATGCCCGGTGAAGGGCCCTACCTCAAATCCAAAAGATATCGACAAAACATTTAAATCCTTTTTTACAAAATGATACTCCTCTGACAAATCCCTCCCGTGGCCACTGCCAAGCCTTCCTACAGGATTTGAATATTCCTAATATCTCTTCAGAGGAGTCAGAGCAGCTAGATTCTCCAGTCTCAATAGACAAATTACATCAAGCTGTAAAAACCACTAAAAAAGGCAGCTCCCCTGGGATTGACGGTTTGCTGTCTTAACTATATCTATCATTGTGGGATACTCTGGGCCCAATCTGGTTATCCACCATAAATTCTGCAATCGCAAAGGGTTGTTTTCACCGAGACTAATAATACTGCACTAATTACTGTGCTCCCTAAACCCGGCAAGAATCCCCAGGAATGCGCAAGTTACAGGCCTATTTCCTTAATCAATGCGGACATTGAAATGTATGCTCGGGTTATTGCTCTCCATTTGGAGAAGGTTATTAAGGTTTGATTAATTCTGACCAAACCGGCTTTAATAAGGGTCGATTAGCATCCGACAATATTCGTCGCTTATTACATGTTATTGCTGAAGCTGAAAAATTTAAATTCACCGAGTGGGCTATTATTTCTCGATGCTGAAAAAGCTTTTGACCGTTTGGAATGGCAGTATTTATGGTGTGTTTTAAAGAGATTTGCTTTCGGTCCAAATTTTATTAGAATGATACAAGTTTTGTACTCTAACCCTTCTGCGAGAGTTTTCACAGGTGGAATCTTTTCAGACTTATTTAGTATCCTTCGTGGATCCAGCCAAGGGTGCCCTCTGTCCCCTCTACTTTTTGACTTGTCACTAGAACCCTTAGCCCAATTTATCTGCCAAAGCTCCTTAGTTTCACCAGTAAAAATGGGATCGTCCTGCCACTCAATTTCACTATATGCTGATGACACTCTTTTATATGTGTCCGATTTAGAGCGCTCTCGCCAAATATCCTTAAGATTTTTGAAGATTTTGGTTTAATAGCTGGTTATAAAATTAACTTAGTCAACTAATCAAAATCAGTGTTAATGCTACTCAACGCGGAGGCAGGCAGAGTTAATACCCTCCCATCATTCCAGTTTCACATCAAGTAACTTATTTGGGTATTAAGATACGTCCCTCCATATCAACAATTGCTAAAAATAATTAAACAAAAGCACTTAAAAAAAATTGAGGGGGATTTGAACAGGTGGACGCTACTACCAGCATCAGTTCCTGCCCGTATTGCCTCGATTAAAATGAATATTCTCCCACGTATTAATGTTATTAGTTCAATGCTCCCATTGCCTCCACTGGTGGACTACTGGTCAAAACTTGATTCCTTGTTGAGAAAATTTGTCTGGAATGGTAAACACCCTTGTATTAAATGGTCTTTATTACAACCCAATAAAGCACAAGGCGGTTGGGCCTGTCCAAATTTTAAATTTTACCACTGGTCTTTCTAACTATGTACACTAAGTCACTGGATGAACCCAACTGTACACTCTTCTTGGAAGGAGATAGAACAGGAAATATTATCGCCAATTAGAATACAAGATATACTGTATTCTGGTCTTACTTACAAAAGGTGTTCTCTGAACTTTGGCCCCATAATCGCATGCACTGTGCAAACTTTTCAGGCAGTGGAAAGAACTTTGGGTCTCAAAATTAAGTGACATTCACCCATTTGGTGGTAAACCCCTTTCCTTGGACTCGTGGGCCCGGAGGAGTAAACGTGTTGAACAATGTTGCCGGTCAGGAGTCTATCCTAGAGTTCCAGGACCTAGTTTCTCGCTATAGTATCCCTTGCACCTCTTTGTTTTTTTTTAAATTTTATACTGAGATCTGCTCTAAAAACATATGGGGTTCCCTGGGGTTCCAACTTAATCTGTCACCCAGTAGTGGATTGGGTCCTGGCAGCACCTAAGGGCTTCGTCTCCCATATATATAAACATCTCACTGCACACTCCCCTGCTCCTCTCTCATGTTTAAAGCTATGGGAGAAGGATATAGCGCAGTGGGGAGAGACTATAGATTGGGAAGCGGTGTAGAGTAGTGTTTTTGGAGCGTCTAAGAATCCAAATCACCAATTTATTCACTTTAAAATATGCCACAGAACTTATTTAACCCCTTGTAAAAGACATTTTATGGGGCTAGCCCCTCATCCTCGTTGTACTTTGTGCAACCTAGGAGTACCAGGCACTCTAATGAATATACTATGGGACTGCCCAGATGTTCAGCTGCTTTTTTGGGGGCAGGTAGTCGATTCCACTTCTGCTATTATGGGGAGGCGCTTCCTACTGGACCCTGCCCTTTTTCTCCTGGGTGATGTTTATAAATTTCCTCTCTCTGAGAATGAGTGTAGATTGTGGCTGGCAAGCATGACTGCTGAAAAGAAAATGATTGTGCAGCGCTGGCTCCCTCCTCATCAACTCTCCTTGCGGCATTGGCTACAGGTGTTTTTAGACATTATTTTTTTGGAGATGTCTTCAGCCAGAGTCAATGGAGCCAAAGCTTCCACTCTGCTGATTTGGAGAGACTCGGCAACTGCAATTAGGAAGATACCATTGCTGTGACCAATATGCACTGCTCATTTATTTCTCGTCAACCCATGTAACGAGGGGGTGGGGGTGGGGAATCTTTCCAATGTCTTTCTGTTCATTTTGTATATAATTTTTCAATAAAAACTTAATTACATAAAAAAGAAATACAAACAGAAAGAAGACAATGAGACCATTTTCAACATGAAGGCATATTTAATTCACATTGCACAATCTCCTAGGTAAAGTCAAGAAAAAATCAATTGGTTAATCAATCAAAACTTTATAGCGCTTTACAAGGCAGACAACCTTCGCAAAGCTCTTTACATTAATAACTATTCAAATATAATTGAAAATATTTAAAACATAAAAACAGCAAAGGGTAGATAAAAGAAGAACAGTTAAAATTGAGAAAATGCACATGATCCTAAATGCTTTATTAAATTCGGAATTATTACTAATTATTGCTAATTAAAAATAAAAACCATGAACATACATTGAAATGTGTCATAACAAAGTGAGGACCAAATTATTGACACCCTTCATTTCAAATAATGTTATTCACCAATTTATTTTTTATAATATGTATTGTTTTATTAAACTACACTCGTTTCTATATTTTACCTATTAATCCGTTTTCTGTATGTACGAACATCATCATCCTCTGCCGCATCAGTCTGTAAATCAGAGTACAGCTCAGCACTAGAGAGCTTTGCATGTGCCTCAGTGTATGTATCTGTCAACACATAAATTCAATGCAGGAGCTTTTTAAAATGCTTATAGGACAAATATTTCAACAAATCTGTATAAAAATATCAATATAAAAAAATAATATTGAGTATTATTCCTACAGCCGTTATCCATGTGTATAAACAAAACAACAAAACTCCTATCACTTTACAACTCTATTGAAGGCACTATGGTGAATGTAGTCAGTTCATGAATACAAGTAATATCTGAAGTAGTTATGTGACATTTTTCAGGGTTTGAAATTCAGATAAATGAATACTGTGTTAGAAAGTTTACTAGGCTGGGACTAGGACTAGCAGACTATTTGAACACTGTATTTCCATCAGAACAGTTAGTGACACACTCTCCATTTAAACATAAACATTATTGCCTTTCTAGGTCAGCTTTAGTGCCAAATGTATGTTTTGCTGTAAAGTATGCATTTTATAATAATACGAGACATTTGCAAAGACAGATCAAGTGTGAGTGTAAATAGCTCAATAATTATAAATTTTGTGAGAACATTGAACATTACATGTAACTGACCTCTTGTATACATGACTCAAACATAATAGGATGTCCAGTCAGCTTGTAGATCATCTGCTTTCTTAACTGCTTTGTACACTCTATCACTTGTCTTGTATTGTAGCCACCTGCAAATGCCATCTTCAACCCAAGAGGCTGGTACAACTGCCACCTCCTTCATGGTTTTATTTTTTTTTACTTGCAAGCAACATGAATTACATGCTGGCACAAGCATTACTCACAAACAACTACTGTACACTGTGTGTGACAACCATTAATGTAATTATCTCCCAGTAATGTAATAATACTCCAATATATATACATATATATTTTTTGCCAATAATGTAATAATCACTCAATAATGTAAGAATTTCTGACCAGTAATGTAATATTTTTTCACTTATAATGTTATACCGTGCCAACCGATAATGTAATATCTGGCATGTATTAGTATTAATAAAGGGGTGAAATGGATGGCCATAGATATCTGAAATATGCCATTTTCCACCCATCCTGTGACATCAGGTCCAGTATAAGTTGAGTGACCAAATCATTTATTATATTATTAGTTAGAAAGGTATTGCGTACAATATCATTACATTAATGGGGATTACACTGTGTATTCAATCAACTCAAATGCAGAAGAGGGACACCCACAAACTTGTTCTTAAAAGGCAAAAGAACATATTTTTGAATATCGTTTTTTGTTGGTGAGTACTTTAAATTTCCTGATAGACTAGATACCATATATATCCCCAAACGACAAGAATCTATTGGATAATCAAAGAATAGCTCTTCATTTACAAATTCTTCATATACAAAGTAAGAAACCCCATCAACCAAAACTATATTGTGGACTATCACAACATTGTTTCCAAGTTTCACACAGTTATCTCCTGTTGAAATGTTTATGCAAAATCTATTAAGAAAAATCTCTTTAAACTGACTGTCAATTGCTCCAAGACCTGGTGGTACAGGGCTCTCTGTATGTTCCTTTTTCAAACTGTGGTTATCAGATGAAGAATCAATATTTTGTCTGGAATTAAAAATGTCACGCTCAGACAGCCTACGAACCACTTGTGCTACACGAAACTGGGGACTTCTCACTTGTTTTTCAGTTGTCCTAAGTAATTCTCAAATGGAAATGGAAACCCAGAGATTAAATCTAAATGGCCATGCTTTTTCACTTAGATGTAATAAACCATGAACATTATACAAAACCATTTCAGGGCCATACAGTTGGCTAAAATGTTCAATAAATGAAACCAACAAACTTCCGGCATAGTCACAAAATGGGGTACATAAATTTGGGTTTGCCAAAATAAAAATTCCAACAAAAAACAGCATGAAGTTCTTGTAGACTGCTGAACTCAAAATGTCTTGTAGAACCACAGGAACTCAGTTACCTTCCACCTGTTTTTTTTTTTCTAGAACAGTCCTAGGTTTCTTAGCAAACTCTGAGGGAATATGAGTCTTGAGACCGACAAGCCTTTCCGATAGTGTTCTAACTGATGATGCTGGAAGCCAACATTGTAGTGGTCCATGGATCCAGAAATCCAACAAACGATGCATCACTCCTAAACAAACAATGTGCATATAGTCGTGAGGAAATTGTGATACCATCCCAATCTGAGTATCTTGTAAAGGCGATTTTAACAAATGATCTTCATCGTACATTGATTTGAAATTTTCATCCGTTCTCCGTGAAGAATTGTTTTCTGGAAAAGTCATATGATTTGACAAATATACACCAGACTGGGTGCACTTGTCACATCCATAATACGCTGTGTGTGACTTTATACCTTTAATATAAGCCCTAGCTGGAGCATCACACACAACTGAACTTATCTTCAGAAATAGTTTTTTTTCCACAGAACTCAAAACCAGACTGTACATTGTTGATTTCGACAATTAAATCCCCAAAGAACTCATCCAGGGAATCTGGTTTTGCAGATCCACAAAAAGGCAAATTAAAACTGGATTGTTGATGTAAAACCCAGCAGCAATCCCAGAATGGGCCAGAACTGCATATTTGAACTCTTGAAAAGAGGAAGACAGTCTATATTTAAATGCAAGTGGAGAACAGATTTATCAGGAATCTTTGGGAAGAGTTTTGTTAATGTGTTCATCAAGGATGTGATAATGCCAAAATAATAAGTGCCACCAGCTTTTTTTGAATTACGAATGATCTCTTTGTCTTGAGCAGAGTTCTGGCATCTTTTGGCAAGCATGGATGATGATTTCTCAATATTGATAGCAGTGCAGAAAGTGCAAATAGGGTGATGCCAAATTCCACAGCCCAGTCTGCCAATGAAGGTGACAAATCTTCATCGCTAACATCATCCTCTTCATTTTTTTACCATTAATTTATTATACAATGTCCAGAGCCTTATGGCAAACATCTGTAAATAATGAATGATGAAAGTGATACAACGGCGTGTATCACTTCGTTTGTAATCCTCGGGTTTGTCCCAAAACCAAATAACAAAAGTCCAAGTTCTATTACACCCACACAAAACACAACAGTTACCAGTGAGTGATTATTAGTGCTCGTGGTGCAAGACAGTGCTCCGTGAACAAAGGGGAAAATGTTGGTGTCCGGGTTTGATGCTCGCTGAATAGCGACATCTCCGGATCTTTAGTAGCAGTCTAAAATAACAAACAAACAGTTTTTACTCAGACAACTAAAACACAACACTCATGTTTTTAGCACCACAGGATACTCCTTCTAGGTTTGTTCTAACCATTTACAAAGGAACAGATCACTTACACTTTAGTAGCAGTCTAAAATAACGAACAAACAGTTTTTACTCAGACAACTAAAACACAACACTCATGTTTTTAGCACCACAGGATACTCCTTCTAGGTTTGTTCTAACCATTTACAAAGGAACAGATCACTTACACTATGTCCTCTATTTATACCCTCGCTCATGACCCCTAGGTTAACGAGCGCATCCAGTCCTCCAATCCTCAGATGCCACGCCGTTTACCGTCTGGGTCATTGAGTTTGGGTACCGTAGCTTTGCCCCTTTCCTAAATGACCGACTTCCACCTACCCTAAGGAATAAATTGTTGTGCCATTTAGTTAAGGTTACTCTGTTCCTTTTACACAGTGCCCTCACAGGTCGAGAGGGAGATCTAACACCAAGAATCATTCGATCTCTGTCACAATAAGTTACACAATTTAAAAGTAAAATTAAGTAATTCAATTAATTAATTGAGAGCTCAGTTGCAACAAAGGGCAAGGCTACTCCAGGACCAGGGTTGAGAACCACTGCTCTATAAGACCCATGAGATGTTTAATGAGCACACCATTGTACCAACAGCCCAAACAGGTGCCCTGTGTTCCATTATGTCACTGATTAAAACTACTACTGTTGCAGAGTTAAAAAAAAAATATATATATAACAGTGCTCAGCATAGCCAAATCGTCATTAGGTGCAATATTTACATTATGATAACGAAGAAACAGTTTGTTTCCATATAAAGAGTTTTGAGGTATGTCTCGCGCAAGAATGCCGGCATGTATATGAACGATGTACCTATTGCCATGTTTTACCTGCCCTAATGCCTGCATTTGTGCTTGATGTGAACGGCCTGTTGTGACTAAAAATGTAAAGACCCGGCATTTTAATATGAACATGCCTAAAGTAGAGCGTCACAATTTCGCGGCTAGAAAGTACCTCAGGTGATCAGTGCGGCTATAGAAATACATCAATTATTTAACCCTTTTTTTTTTAGTGAAGGTTGAACTGCAGTGTACATAAATGTAGGATGATAGAATAGAAAAAATAAAATAAAAGAATAAGTTGATGTACACAAATTAAATGATAAAAAAAAATACTACAGCTGAAGGGCTTTTGCCTGAAATGTACTGAAATTTATTTATTTTTTAATCATTTAATTACTTTGTGTACATTAACTTATTCTTTTATTTTATTTTATTTTAACACATACTGTAGCTATCCTGGTAAAACACACACACCGGAAAACACGATAGTTTCCAAAGATAATATTGAACTGCATTTACCGTTTGCAGTTTTCTAATTATAGAATATACATGTATCAACTAATTATACAAATATCCATACATTCTAAAATATCCTTACCTTGAAAAATCTGTCGCTCGATCGTGAATAATATAAAAATATAAAAATGTAACATAAAAAAAATCTATCTAATAATCTATCTATCCATCTAATAACAACATATATATCTAATAATCTATCTTTCTAATAACCTATCTATCTATATTGACCTATATCTAATATATCTTTATAATCTATCTACGTCTATCTGTGATCTCTTTATCTCTACCTGTCTCTTTGTCGCCTACTTCTTTGACTTCGCTCGAGCAGGGTCTTGATTTTATGCTCTGCCGGTTAGAGGCGGAGCTACAGAATGACGCTGAACTCTGGTGTCAATAGTAGCTGACCCGTAATGGGAATATATCATAATAAAATTCACAAAATAAAGCATTAATAAATGCCAGGAGGATCCGATCGATAATGGATGGATGGATATATTATTATTATTTTTATTTAGGAAGGCTATTTGAGCTACAATTAGCTAGTTTACAAATGCGTCCTACGTACATATGTTTTAAAAACATAGTGGTCACGTAGATAATAATACTGCTGATTGATAAATGCAACTGTAAGGTGTAACTGTGGCATCACTCATGTTTGAAGTTAGAGGGAGGGAGCGAGCAAGTCTAATACAGCGGTCCTGTCCACGGCAGCCGAAGGTCGGTGCAGGACGAACTTTTTAAACTTTTTATTTATACGTCTGGAGGGCTTTCAGAATTTAGTGACTGTTTTTAACTTCAAGAAGGCAATGATCTGTTTGCTGTTCTACAATCTAGTCACCAGGGTTATCTCTGTTTTCATAAGCCGTAGTCCTAAGCACAGATCAGCGAGCAGATTCCCCAGGTAGAAGCACCCATGCTGCTGTTGAGATTTGGGCCACGATCATTTTTTTAAACTGTATTTCTATTAAGTTGAGTTACAAAAACACTATTCCTAATCTACATTAATGATATAGATTCTGGTATAGTAAGCAAACTTGTTCAATTTGCAGACGACACAAAAATAGGAGGAATGGCAAACACTGTTGCAGCAGCAAAGGTCATTCAAAATGATCTAGACAACATTTAGAACTGGGCAGACACATGGCAAATGACACTTAATAGAGAAAAGTGTAAGGTACTGCACACAGGCAATAAAAATGTGCATTATAAATATCATATGGGAGATACTGAAATTGAAGCAGGAATCTATGAAAAAGACCTAGGAGTTTATGTTGACTCCGAAATGTCTTCATCTTGACAATGTGGGGAAGCTATCCAATTGGAAATGTACATGTTTTAAATGCAATTTTTAATGTGATTTTCATGTAATATACAATTACTTCAGTAATACAATTGAAACAAAATGGCAACACATTTGTAATACAATATTCTTAGCATGCTAATGCAGTTTAAATATGTACAATCATGAATATAACATATTGTAAATATATCTTAATGACAATTAAAATGACAATTCATCACAATATGAATAGCTTTCTAAAGGCATTTATAAATAAAATGTTAATACAAGATAAACATGTTACTACCACATTAATATTGGTATTATATCAGCCTGTAAATGTATTTGTATGTCAGTGTAATCACAATAATAATATACTCCTACTTATATTTAAAATAAAATGTCACTACAATATAAACATATTGGCATGAGATTGATATTACAATATTATCAAGCTATCAAAGTATTTTGATTAAAACAATCATTTTAATACAGTTCTACGTGTATTTAAAACACATGGCAATACATTTTAAACGCAATGGAATCACATGTAAATTGCCATTATAAGATCCTATCAATGTACTATGATTTAAATAAGATTCCAATATTAATATAGTTCTAAATGTATTGTAAATCATGTGTCAATGCAATGTAAATATAATGTAATTGTTTCAACGTGATCTATTTAATGTTCAGGCGGGCTACAGAAGCCCTGAGTAGAGGTCCTGACAGAAAAACATTAGTGGGGGTCCTGGGATAGAGATAGGACATATACTGTTCCGAAAATTGTAGCAGCACCCGTGAAGTGAGGCAAGAAAGCAACAGGAATAATAAAGTAGTTTGTGAACCTTTGGGGTGAATCATTCTTGTGCATGTGTTGTATTAAAATACAGACGGTCATAACATTGGCGACGAGGATCACAATTAATACCACGAAAATAAATAAGAAGCAAAGAAACTGGAGAATATGGCGACTTACGGGAAAATAAGCCATTTCGAGCCAGAGGCAGAACAGTGGCAGCAGTATGTTGAGCGCCTGGCGTATTATTTTGAAGCAAACGAAATAACAGATAAAACAAAAAAGAGAGCTATTTTGTTAAGTGTATGGGGCAGTAAAGTTTATGCTCTTTTGCATGATTTAATTCAGCCCTGCAAACAGACAGACTTAACGTTTGTGCAGCTAAGTACACTTACAAATCACTTTAATCCGAAACCCAGCACAATTGTACAGCGTTTTAAATTTCACAGTAAAATCAGACAAGATGGACAAACAGTGTCAGCGTTTGTAGCAGAACTACGGAGACTCACCGAATTCTGTTCCTTTGGTGCATTGGTGGATGATATGATAAGGGACAGACTGGTGTGAGGAATAAATTAAGACCGAATCCAGCGCCGTTTACTTGCTGAACCTGATCTAACTTTACAACAAGCTGTGGAGTTAGCAACAGCCATGGAAACGGCGGCTAAGGATGCTTTGGAGTTACAGCAACAATTAAAGCCGGAGTAGACACTCAACATAATCCAGTCTCCTACGGAAAAAACTTCAGGTACACTTCACTGTTTTCGATGTGGGGGAAAACACAGGCCTGATGCATGCAGATTTACTGATGCAGTTTGTCACTTCTGCCACAAGAGGGGGCACTTGGCAAAGAGTAAAGGACACATTTGCAAGATCACAATTTAAAGTAAAAAAGGAGGCTAGTGGAGCAAATTACCTGGAAGAGAGTGGAAGTGAAATTGAAGAGGCCTATACCCTGTACCACATGCAAGGAAAAAAAGTTGATCCATACAGAGTTATAATGGAATTAAATGGACATTCGGTAGAAATGGAAGTGGATACAGGTGCTTCCTCCACTATCTTAAGTGAACATACCTATAGAAGTTTAGGATTAGGAGATCTGGAGAATACAGGGTTGAACTTGCAAACATATACAGGAGCCCAAGTCCCAGTGCTGGGAATGTTAGTGACGAGAGTGAAATACCAAGGCCAAGAAAAACAGTTACCAGTGCTGGTAGTGAAGGGAAAAGGACCCAATCTTCTTGGCCGCGACTGGCTACAAGACATGAGGTTGAATTGGAGGGCCATATTTAAACTGGAGGCTGAGAAGCCCCCAAAACTTCAATCAATCCTGGAAAAATATCCTCAGGTATTTAAGGATGGCCTAGGCACACTAGCAGAAACCACAGCAAACATTTACGTTGAGTCTGGAGTACAGCCGAAGTATTTTAAACCCAGGCCCTTGCCTTATGCTCTGAGGGACAAGGTGGAGGCAGAGCTGCAGAGATTAGAAAAGGAAGGCATAATTGAACCAGTGTCTTTTTCTGAATAGGCGGCACCAATTGTCCCTGTGGTCAAACAAGATAAAACTATTCGATTATGCAGGGATTACAAAGTAACTGTCAACCAAGTTTCTAAATTAGATAATTACCCAATTCCAAAAACGGAAGGCTTGTTGGCAGTGTTAGGGGGAGGCCAAAAATTCACAAAACTGGATATGTCTCAAGCATATCAGCAACTGGTACTGGATGAAGGTTCAAGGAAATTCACCACAATTAACCCTTTGCGGTCCATTGTCGGACCTGGTCCGACATTGCGATAATTCCTATCCGGTCCATTGTCGGACCTATCCGGTCCATTGTCCGGCATAATCAAAAAAAACGCAAAAAACGGGTTTCTAGTCGTTTTTTTCTCCGGAAAAAGCCGAGAAAACCATTCAACGGCCGAGTGGGAGAGACAGGAGCCGAGACAAGCCAATAAAAAAAAAAAAAAGGCGTATCTCATGAATAGTCATACTTGCTCCTGGCATCACATAGGGGCGGTCATAAGGAAACAAGCTGGTTGTTATTGTATCAGCGTACAGAGACTACCACGGACATTTGCAGAGCTTTTTTGAGTTATAGTAATAAAATAATGACTTGGATTGCATTATTGAGGCGTTTGGTGATAAAACGAGTGATCAGGAGATGATTGATCGGTATGTACGACTTATTATTATTATTATTATTATTATTATTATTATTATTATTTATTTCTTAGCATATGTGAAAGCGATAGCAAACGAAAGGGTGGGGCGGGGCTGGAGATGCCTAGTGAGTGCTTTGTTTATATGCAGGGCCTTTTAAACCCGTATGACTGGAAAAAAATACTTTTAAACAGCGCGTCTAAAATTAAGTGCGCGTGTGAAAATAAATTGGACCTGACACGCAGTTAATAAATGGACTGCAAAGGGTTAATACTCACAAGGGCTAGTATCAATATACGAGGCTGCCTTATGGAGTATCTTCGGCCCCAGGCATTTTCCAGCGTACAATGGAAAACCTGTTGCAGGGCATTCCGCAGGTGGTGGTTCGTATTGATGACATCCTAATTACAGGAGTGGATGATGCAAGTCATATGGATAACCTGGAGAAGGTTCTACATAGACTGTCGACAGCAGGTTTACGTTTGCGCTTGAACAAATGCTGTTTTCTAGCACCTGAAGTAGTTTACCTTGGATACAGAATTGATCAAAAAGGGGTTCATCCTGTCGCGGACAAAGTTGCAGCCATCAAATAGGCTCCCAGACCGACTAATCATATACAATTAAGAGCATATCTAGGCATGCTCAACTATTATCATAAATTTTTACCAAATGTGACTACCATTCTAGAACCACTCCATAATTTGCTACGTAAGGAAACTGCATGGAAGTGGGGCAGACAAGAGGAACAAGCATTCCAAAACTCCAAAGCATGCCTCCATTCTGACCAGTTGTTGGTTCATTATGACGCGGCCAAGGATTTGTATTTATCCTGTGATGCTTCACCGTATGGAGTGGGGGCCGTCTTGTCACACAGATTGATGGATGACTCAAAGACCCATTGGATATGTGTCTCGCTCACTGACGACAGCAGAGAGGGGGTATTCCCAGCTGGAAAAAGAAGGCCTGGCAATCATCTTTAGGCTTAAAAAATTCCACCAGTACCTGTATGAGAAGTGTTTTACCATAATTACAGACCATAAGCCTTTATTGGGTCTATTCAATCAAAACAAAGGCATCCCACAGCTGGCAGCCGCCCGCATTCAAAGGTGGGCGTTAACCCTGGCAGCCTACAAGTACACGATCTCCTACAAAGAAGGGTCAAAACATACAAATGCAGATGCCCTAAGCTGACTTCCTTTACCCAAAATGCCACAGTCCACACCTCAAATTGGAGACATGATATTGTTGATGGAACACCTGGAAGGAACTCCTGTACAAGTGCAGCAAGTTAAGACTTGGACAGGCCAAGATCCGGTGCTTTCACGGATTCATCAGTTTTCACTACATGGATGGCCCCAAACTTGTTCAGATCCTTCACTGCGTCCATTTTTCATACGCAGAGAGGAACTTAGTGTGGAGGATGGGTGCGTTCTGTGGGGTAGCAGAGTAATTATTCCCCCACAAGGCAGACAGCGGATGATGGAGGCGCTACATGAGGCTCATGAGGCTCCCGCATGAAGGCACTGGCTCGAAGTTACGTATGGTGGCCAAACATGGACACGGACCTTGAAGCAGCAGTTAAGAAATGCCATCTTTGCCAGCTGAACAAAACAACTCCTGCTGAAGCGCCACTGCATCCATGGGAATGGCCAAAGCAGCCTTGGATGAGACTCCATTTGGATTTTCTCGGACCTTTCATGGGTAAGATGTTCCTCATATTAATAGATGCCCATTCGAAGTGGATAGAAGTTTACACCATGCCATCCATCAGTTCTACACTGACCATAGAGAAACTGCGGAACAGTGTTGCGACACATGGATTGCCAGCCATGGTGGTCAATGACAATGGACCCAGTTTTGTGAGCATGGAATTTGAAACATTCCTCAGGAAAAATGGGATCAAGCATGTGAAGACATCTCCTTACCATCCAGCCTCAAACGGCTTGGCAGAGAGAGCAGTCAGAACATTGAAAGAGGGAATGAAGAAAATGACAGGGGTGAGTCTAGAAACAAAGATTGCACGATTTCTTCTAATGTACAGAACAACCCCTCAGACTACTACAGGTATTAGCCCAGCTCAATTATTAATGGACCGCCAACTGAGAACACATCTGGACCTAATACATCCCTGTCTGTCCAATAAGGTTTCCCTGAAACAAGCACAGCAAAAGGACCTGCATGATACTCATGCTCGAGATCGGAAGCTAGAGGAGGCAGATCAGGTCCATGTGCGTGGTTTTCAAACACATGATAACAAGTGGATATCAGGAACACTTGACAAAAACAGGGCCAGTGTCATGGGAAGTCCGGACCGAGGATGGTCGGATCATAAGAAGACACGAAGATCATGTGCGCTTACACTTGGATGGAAAAGTCCCGGCATACCACGGGGGCCACAGCTACTGGAAGACTTCTCTCCCAGGGCAGCCTTGGAGGAGTGTAGCATGGAAGCACCCATAGAGCAATGCGACAATGAAGAGGTCCCTCGATCCAGTCTTAATGACACCGAATCAGAAGTTTGTCCGCATTATCCTGCTAGAGATAGGAAGGCACCTGCATATTTCAAACACTATGTCGTAAAAGGGGCAGAATAATCCCCTTAAGGTGTCTGGAGTATGGGGTAGTCTACCCCCATGCTCCTAGTTAAGGGTTTACACTAAAGTGGAACAACTGGTAGAGTTTGTTAAGTTGGTAAACAGTTGTTGGTGATTCCACTTTGTTATAGGTTCAGATGTAGATTAAGATTTTGGGACTAAGAGGGGAGGAGATAGTAACGTGATCTATTTAATGTTCAGGCGGGCTAATGTTCAGAGGCCCTGAGTAGAGGTCCTGACAGAAAAACATTAGCGGGGGTCCTGGGATAGAGATAGGACATATACTGTTCCGAAAATTGTAGCAGCACCCGTGAAGTGAGGCAAGAAAGCAAAAGGAATAATAAAGTAGTTTGTGAACCTTTGGGGTGAGTCATCCTTGTGCGTGTGATCTATTAAAATACAGACGGTCATAACAGTAATACAAGTAAAATTGCTATTGTATCTTAGTGAGATCACAATATAAATATACACTTAAACATATTCAAAATTAAATGTCAATGCAATTTAAATAGAATGTAATCACATTAATGTTGCGATTGCATCAGATTGTAATGGTTGTTTCATAATATTAGTAATATAATTAAAATGTATTCACATGACATGTTCATACAGTTAAAACAATATTTCATCACGTAGACGTTTTACTACGGATTGATCACGTTAATATAGACGTTTTACTATGGATTGATAACATTAATATAATCCTCCACACGTTGGACATGACTTTTGAACATATTTGTATTAAATTGATAATAAATTATAAACATGGAACAATTGTATTTAAAATATATTGAAATAATTGCACAGAAGTCACATAGATTTTATATAAGAATGTGTATCACTAATAACCACAACGTATTTTATTGAACTTATCTTTACATTACCCAGCATTATTACCATATAGGCACTCACATTTTTATGTCACATCCTATTATTTTAATTAGTTATTAGTGTTGTTACCCGGTTTCAAACCTACAACTCCAGCAATTATGAGCAAACGTCTTACCTGTTTTAACAAAGGACAACATCACAGGTCATGTATTTAAAATAAGTTTCATAACCCATTTTCACTTACGCCTTTGAAAGCATATGAGAAAGGTTAATTGTAATATTCATCTATATCTTCCTTTTTTTTATTTTAGTACATTGTTTAATATTAGCCTACATTTTTTGTCATGCTAAAATCTATTAACAGTTGACCGAGAAAGAAATTGTAAATTTTCTTGCTGTGTCAGTAGTCCAACCTACTAATAAACCACTTAAGATTTTTTTTTTTATTTTTTTTTTTTTTTATGTAATTTATAATACAACCCTTTTGGACTTTTCACATTGTGAATTAACTACCAAAATGTTCAAAGAGGAAAACGTACGACACTGGTTCAGACGGATAACAATCAATACATTCACAGTGCTGTATTTAAATTTAGCAGCAGACATTCAGTACTGCTGCACGTGTTTGTGTCTTCCTATATATCTTGCTGGTATAAATATGTATATTTTAAAACTGTATTTTGATTAGAGCACATATATTGGCTTATACACAAATGGGCTGACCCTAATAATCGTGTGTGTATATATATATACTGTGTGTGTGTATATATATATATATATATATATATATATATATATATATATATATATATATATATATATATATATATATACAGTACTGTGCAAAAGTTTTAGGCAGGTGTGAAAAAATGCTGTAAAGTAAGAATGCTTTCAAAAATAGACATGTTAATAGATTATATTTATCAATTAACTAAATGCAAAGTGAGTGAACAGAAGAAAAATCTAAATCAAATCCATATTTGGTGTGACCACCCTTTGCCTTCAAAACAGCATCAATTCTTCTAGGTACACTTGCACAAAGTCAGGGATTTTGTAGGCATATAGTCAGGTGTATGATTAAACAATTATACCAAACAGGTGCAAATGATCATCAATTCAATATGTAGGTTGAAACACAATCATTAACCAAGGAAACTTACTGCAGTAGATGAAAGACACATCATGCTTACTTCCCTTCGCAATCGGAAGATGTCAGTAAACAGTGGGACCCTGGTACACCCATCTACTGTCCGGAGAAGTCTGGTCAGAAGTGGCCTTCATGGAAGACTTGTGGCCAAAAAGCCATACCTCCGACGTGGAAACAAGGCCAAGCGACTCAACTATGCACGAAAACACAGGAACTGGGGTGCAGAAAAATGGCAGCAGGTGCTCTGGACTGATGAGTCAAAATTTGAAATATTTGGCTGTAGCAGAAGGCAGTTTGTTCGCCGAAGGGCTGGAGAGCGTACACGAATGAGTGTCTGCAGGCAACAGTGAAGCATGCTGGAGGTTCCTTGCAAGTTTGGGGCTGCATTTCTGCAAATGGAGTTGGGGATTTGGTCAGAATTAATGGTCTCCTCAATGCTGAGAAGTACAGGCAGATACTTATCCATCATGCAATACCATCAGGGAGGCATCTGATTGGCCCCAAATTTATTCTGCAGCATGACAACGACCCCAAACATACAGTCATTAAGAACTATCTTCAGCGTAAAGAAGAACAAGGAGTCCTGGAAGTGATGGTATGGCCCCACAGAGCCCTGATCTCAACATCATCGAGTCTGTCTGGGATTACATGAGAGAGAAGCAACTGAGGCTGCCTAAATCCACAGAAGAACTGTGGTTAGTTCTCCAAGATGTTTGGGCCAACCTACCTGCCGAGTTCCTTCAAAAACTGTGTGCAAGTGTACCTAGAAGAATTGATGCTGTTTTGAAGGCAAAGGGTGGTCACACCAAATATTGATTTGATGTAGATTTTTCTTCTGTTCACTCACTTTGCATTTTGTTAATTGATAAATATAAACTATTAACATGTCTATTTTTGAAAGCATTCTTACTTTACAGCATTTTTTCACACCTGCCTAAAACTTTTGCACAGTACTGTATATATATTTTTAAATGAAACACAAGTGAACGGCCTACTTAAAGTATATATGGGTCCAAATAGTATCTTATGGTTACTAAAGAATATACCAGCATACTACTTTTTAAATTTGTTTTATTACGGAATCACCATTTTTACAAGTGTCAATTCCTTCACACAGATTTTATTTTTTTTATAGGCTATATAAATAATCCGGACAAAGTATTAAGTCACTGACACTTGTAAAAATTACATAAGCAAACAGTTCAACGTCTCGATCTGCAGGAGATTAATTTACAGATAGAAATGTTGAACTGTCTGCATAGTGTTTTAATATTTTTGGAGCTAACGAATAGTGTGCGGGTAGACCTATTACATTTTCTCACCTCG